>CM066321.1:39864849-40497849 GCA_033807775.1 Saussurea involucrata | reverse complement strand
CCTTCCGTCCTTGAAACCTGAGAAATACATAATCAACTGGCTTAATGAGGAAGAACAAGGGGTCGAGGAAGTGGTTAAAAGAAAAACGACAGTGAAAATGCAACTTCCCTTTGTTTACGAAAATGAAAATAGAATGCACTGAAATGGGATTGGAAACAAACCTTGTCTAATGACTATTTTCAAAGCTACGTTGAGAGACCAAAGGATACTGTAATGAAACCCGTTTTTGAAGGAAAAACATATTATCCTCCTTTGGTACTCGAACAGAAGTTTGTCGATCTTGAATTGAACATTAAAAGCAAAATTGAGGAAATCAGAAATGATGATCAACTTGCTTTTGATATTGAAAAGGAAGTTATGTTAACTGTTTTGATAAATAGCAAGAGAGATAAGTCTGAAAAGGTTGTTTCTGTTTCGTCTTCAAAAACCTTAGAAGAAAAGAAATCTCTTGAACTTAGATGCTTGAATCTCTCAAAATAAGTCTCTGATTTTCAGAAAATGTTATTTCTTGAAAAAGAAAATATTGAGAAAGAAAGAGAGAGGTTTAAGTTCGAAAGAAAATCTTTTGAATCTGAAAATGTTATATTTTCAAAGAAAATATCTGATTAAAAAACATTTTGATCAAAGAGAGAAACGATCTTGAGACTAACAAAGAATACTTTCAAAATGAAATCTCAAGACTTATGGGAAAATTGTCAACCTTATCCACTGAAGCTATGACAGAGTTTGCGAGTAAATCTTCCTCTGACTCAGATGCTTCCTCATGCAAAGCCTTCGTGGGCGATAATCCTTACAGTAGCATTACTGTTGATGACTTTGATGATTTTGGTCCCATTGAGATAGAGGAACAACCTGTTAATGAAAACTCTTGTGATATCTTCCACAATTCTTCTTCCGATGACATTAAGGTTGATGTTAGCTCCAATCTTTATGTTTATAAAAGTATTGAAAAATAGGCTAAGTATAGAAGTCTTCGACAGAGGCTGTTGATCCAAACCCTCAGTGATTTGATAATGACCCTCTCTTAAACACTTAGTGAAAACTGTAAGTAAACAATATGTATTAGAGTTTCACTATCGCTGATAAGTACTAAGACTTTACAGTACCGCTGATAGGAACTCTCACTCTTTAGATTATATATTCAGCGAAAATTGTTCATCATCTTATAACTCTGAGCCTGTTCAGTCTATGAGATGATCGCTGATAAATTAGTTGTTTACTTATGATCCCTGAAGACAAGTTTCACGTCAACCAAAGTTCTACGCTGAAGTCGAAGATCAAGCTCAAGAACCAGCGACAAGTCTACTCATGAACTGATGCGGATATCAACGAAGCAAGACCTGTCCATTCAACGTGAAGTATCAAGTAGAAGACTTCAGCAATCGCTGAACTTTATCATTCGCTGATAAAGATCTGACTCAGCGAAAGCTGATCATGAAGTCTCCCTGCATGTTACTATTGTCTTACCTCCCTTGCACGTCTCCGTACGAACTGTCAGAACGGACATCCCTTTTTGTCTGTAATCGTACAACAACTCTGATTCTACACTGTGCACCATGCGGCTACTAAGGTTGTCTACAAAGGTCAATGACATGCTACCACTAAGCTGATGCCATGTGTAAAGCCATAATGCCATGCATTAAATGCATGCAGTATATAAGAAGAACCTTACTTCAGTTGTGAAGTGTGCTCGGACCATCTTCTTATCTCTCTCTTATTGTTAAGTTATTATTCGTAATTTCTTTAACTCTTTATAGTGCAAGAAACTTAGTGTTTCTCAAGACTTGTTAAGATTAGGTTTATCCTTAATCTTGTTCCGCAACAAGTTGTAAATTGTCTTTATTTATCAATAAACAATTTAGAAAAGTAAAAACGTGTGTTTGTATTCAACCCCTCTCTTCTACAAACTTGTATAGCCCTTCGGGACCAACAAGTGGTATCAGAGCAGATTTGTTTAATCTCATAAACAAGATCTGATCTATACTAAGATTTCTCTTCTTTGCTATTTCTTAAAATGGCTACCAACACAAACACAAACTATATTGACAACGGTTCTCTTGCAAAACACCCTAGATTCTCCAGAGATAATTTTAATCTATGGAAAAATAGGATGATTGTCTTCTTAGAAGGTGTAGACCCTACTATGCCTTACTATCTTGAAAACGGCCCATATATTCCTATAAGAATTGATGCTGCAGTTCCAGCCGCTGAGAATAGACCTGCTATTCCAGAAAGGCTGATGTTGGTCCCGAAGGGTTATACAAGTTTGTAGAAGGGGGGGGGGTTGAATACAAACACACAGATTTTACTTTTCTAAATTGTTTATTGATAAATCATTAACAATTTACAGCTTGTTGCGGAAACAAGATTAAGGATAAATCCTAAATCTAAACAAGTTGGAACACTAAGTTTCTTGCACTAAGAAGGAGAAGGAAATTACTAATAATAACCTATCTCAAGATAAGAAGGATGAACTTGTCCAGAGTTAGCAAGCTACTTCAAAAATGAAGTGAGTTCTTCTTATATACTGCATGCATTTAATGCATTGCAGTTTACACTTTACACGTGGCAGCAGCTGATTGGTTGCATGTCATTGACCTTTGTTGACAACCTTAGTAGCCGCATGTTTGAACAGTGTAGTATCAGAGTGGTTGTACGATTTCAGACAATAAGGAGGTTCTATTCTGACATATCGTACAGAGTCGTGCAAGGGTGGATGAGACAAAAAGTACTTTGTACGGAAGACTTCATGATCAGCTTTTCGATGATTCAGCGATCTATCATTCTTCATCAGCGAATGATAGAGTTCAGCGATAGCTGAAGTCTTGTACTTGATACTTCACGTTGAGTGGACAAATCTGAGTCTTCGCTCATCCACATCAGTTCATTAGGAGACTTGTCGCTGGTTCTTGAGCTTGATCTTCGACTTCAGCGTAGAACCTATGTTGACGTGAAACTTGCCTTCAGGGATCATAAGTAAACAACTAACTTATCAGCGATCACCATAAGTACTGAACATACTCAGAATATTATGGTGAACAGTTTCGCTGAATGTTTAATCTAAAGAGCGAGAGTTTCTATCAGCGGTACTGGAAGATCTTAGTACTTATCAGCGATAGTGAAACTCTGATACATATTGTTTACTTAAAATTTTCACTAAGTATATAAGAGAGGGTCATTATCAAATCACTGAGGGTTTGGATCAACAATCTCCCCCTATTTGATTATGACATAGCAACAGAGAAAATTGCTATATAATGAAAACATAAAGATAAAAAGAACTCATAAAATATTTGTCCCTTTTACTGTTTTCTGGGATCTTTTCTGTACTGATGGAGTAAAGTACGTTCGCTGAAATTTTTCTTTAAACTTTGTAAAGATTACAGAGGGAAGTGGAAAAATTACAAGTACAACGAATAAAATTACAAGTACAAAAGATGTAGACATATAAGGATAGAAAGAATTACAAGGCGATCCTATCCGTCAAAAGGTTCTTCCTTAATGAGTTGTTCATCAAGGGTCATTGATGTGGCAATCATCCAATCAGGGACATCTACTCCTTGATTCTTTTTCTTCAGAGCTTCTTCAAAAATCAAGGGCTTCAGGTGTCTAGCTTTGATGTCGCGTCTGACTTCACACCAGTATAAGAGATCTCTGAGTTGTTCGATGGGAGCGAGGTGGAGCTCAGAGATACGTTGAAAGTGATGGTTTCCATCATAGTCTAGAAAGAATATACCATATGGATCACTTACAACTGTGCCAGGAATGAAAGTTTCTCCAGGTGGTAGGGAGGTGTCAAGCGCTGAGAGATCAGCATCAGGGCCAAGAACTTCAGCACGAGAGAAACCAATACCTGTTTCATTCCGTATAGGAGGACCTGAATCAGAGACTTTCTTTTTCTTAGCAGAGACTTTTCTTTGTTGAGGAAGAGGAGGAATATCCACAGCAGAAGAAAGCATGTCGATCTGTTTGTTTAAGATCTTCTCGACATGGCTTTTGAACTTTGAGCGCGATCCCTGAATGGCTAATTTTGTTTCTAACCATTCAGAGAGACCAAACTTTTCTAAGGTAGCAGCATAGAAAGTTTGCTTGGTTTTGTCATCTCTGTAGACATCCACTTCAACAACAGAAACGTCGGCGTACAGTTTTCCTCTGATGTTTGCTTTGAGGATTTTGGATGGTCTAGATCGATAGGTCAGCATTTGTTTAGCCCATTCCAAGGTCGTGTCAGAGACCTTAGTCTTTTCTCTAACGATCTTTTGAGCATCATCCCATAGCTGACGTTGAACATCAATGGGAACTCTTTTCAGCTTGGGGTCTTTTATTGATCGTTGAGTAAGCTTGATGGTGTATTCTCTATCTTTTTCTTCAGCTTCCTTTCTTTCAGCGATTAAGCGTTCAACTCTGAGGTGTTCCTTGTATTCCTTTTGGGAAACTCTGAACTTTGGAGGAACGGAAGGAAGTTGATCACGCTTCAGAATGATTCGCTGATCTTCGAGTCTCTTGATCATTGCATCTCTCTTTTCTTGATCCTCTTCACTTAACTTTTGAGGAGCCAAGGAAGGTTTATTTTTATGAGAGAGAGTCTGTTCTTCAGGTTCATCAGTCTCAGAGATCAAGTCCAAGACTGGGATTATTTCTTCAGCGTTGAGAGCTGGGATTGTTGTTGAAGTCGCAGCTGTAGGAACTTCAGCGATATCCTCAAACAGGGGAGAGGACTAGCTGAAACGCAGCGATCTTACAAGTAAGAACAGAGATGGAAAAAATGGGATTGTGTAGAGGTTTGCGGAGGTAGAGAACTGATAAAGTGTATAGAGGAGGGATGTTGTGTAAGATTAATGTACCTGACAAACCGGCTTGTTAAGCAAGATCATCGGATTTTCATCTTCAGCGACACCTTTTCCTTTGCCTTTGTCAGCTTCAGATGCTGATGGCTTTGTATTTGTCCGCTCCCCTGAAGGTTCATTTATCAGAATCCCTTTAAGAGCTTTAGTTCTCTGAGCAGGCTTGACGATAAAAGAATCATCATCATCGTCATCTTCGTCATCATCATTCTTTGGAGAAGAGGATGGTTCAGCATCAGACAAATCGATGGCTTCTTCATCTTCAGCTTCAGACTCAGTTTCTTCAGCTTCTTCTTCGAGTTGCTCCCCCTCAGATACAGAGGCGAGCTTCTCGGGTCCCTCAGGGTTTTCATCTCCGTGAGGTCCAGCGGCTGCTTCAGCTTCAATTGTCTTCTCACCCTCTTCAGTGAAGGTGAGGTCTTCAGTCTTCTCTCCCCTGATAGATTCATCATGGGAAAGGTCTTCAGCGCTTTTGGAGAGGTCTTCAGCGCTCTTCTCCCCCTCTTTATCATGATGACTGGGGGAGGAATGAGAAGATTCAGCAGCTCGTGCGGTTTCCCTGTCTTCTTGGCCAGGGATCCCTATATACACTTCAATCGCTGATAATTTGTTTTCCATGTCAGAAATACCAGGATTGATCTTCACTAGTTCAGCACGATCCGCCGTAGTAAAAGATGGAGGTGCAGGGGCAGGTGCAGGGGCGGTCGTGTTGGTCAGAATCTGCTTCAACAAGTTCTGAATTGAAGAGATGTCATTCTTCATCGTGTTGACATCGGTCTTCACAGAACTCATATCCGTTCTTACTGAACTGACATCAGTCTTTACAGCAGACATATCACCTTCGAGTGTGCCAACCGATGTCTTCAGCGTTGTGACTTCGCTGGACATGGTGTCTACAGATTTCTTGATGTCGAGGTAGACTGTGTAGATGTCTGCGAGAACTTTGGCAAAGTTGCTCAGTGATTGATCAACCTTCTCCATGTCAGCTTTGGAGGCATTCTTTCCGACTTCGGTTGTAAGTTTTAAGAGATTTTCTCCAGCGGTTGTTACAGCTGAAGAGTTGCCGGAAAGAGTAGACGTGAGACCAGTCAGCGTTGTCTCTACTGTCTTCAGAGACGTGTTGATGTCTCTCAAATTAGGACCTGTAACATATAAAATCTTGTGAACAGAGGAAAGCTCAGAAGTTTGGGGTTTAGTAACAGTGTATAGGGATTGGTGAGTACCTGCAGGAGGATTGGTGAATTCATCAAAATCACGGGTTCCAGAGTAAAGTTCCATATCGTCAGCGAGAGTACGTGAACGCATGGACATCTCTACAGGTCCTACTTCCGTCGTTCCTTTAGCTTGTGGAGGAATGACAGGTGCAGCTGTGATAACTGGCGTGGTGTCCAAATGAGTTGAGGGAGAAGCGAAGGGTAAGAAAGGAGGTTGGTTACCGAGTTCAGCGTTGGAATCGCTGAGAATCACTTCATCAGTCTTTTGAGAGACTGAGGGAGGTTGGGTAGTTTCCAAGTTTGTAACCTCAACGTTTGGAGATGCTGAGGTCGGGATTAAAGGGATGGCTTGTTCAGGTATGGCAGAGCGTACCACTGAACTTTCCTTCAGCTCAACAGGAGGAGCTGAGGAGTTTTTAGCAGGAGATTGCTTGGGTTGCTCCTTGGTCTTCTTAGTTCTTTTGGAACCAAGTTGGGTGTCAGAATGTTTCCTTTTAAGAGGAATGGAGGTAGCAGCTGGGGTATCAGCGGTGGGTTTGTCCGCTGAAGGAGCTGCAGAAGTAGAAGAAGTAGTAGGGTTAAGAAGAGTTAAGAGTGTAGAAAGACGTACCTCATTCGCCACTGGTTTGAAGTCGAGTATTTTAGGGCCGACCTGAGAGAGTTTCAGGTCACCCTCTTCTGGGTAGCTGTCTTTCAGGCCTCTTTGGAAAATAGCGCTGATGAACCGAGGATATGGAACCCATGGAGGTCTGTCAGCGACGGTGTCCACTCTGAGAACCAGGTCATCATAGATAATCGATGCCCAGTCTATGTTGAGACCTTTCAGCAAAGCATATCCCATTGCTTGCTGAGGCTTAGCGGCTTGGTCAGAGGAGCCGCTCTTGGCAGTCATGCAGCTGATCAAATGGGCGAAGATGAAATTCATCTCGCTGGGCATTTTCGATTTCTTGATAATCGTCAGCTTCTTCTCGGGCTTCATGTCTCTGCCGATTTCCCATACATAGCCCATTGCATCGAAAAATGCAATGATGGCTTCCCTGTCTGAGTTTTTCTTGTGGTCAGGGAGGGGAACAAAGGGTTTTTCCTTGGTGGCGATGGGAAGGCTGAGAGCTTTGCGAATTATGGCAGGGGTAATCTTCATGGTGCCATATTCGATATCGCAGAGGATGCAATCGATTGTTTTGGAGGGGTCTTTGGCTGAGGGTAGCTGAGAGTGTCTGGCTGAGTACCAGAATTGTGAGAGCAAAAGCTGATGTGCAGGAGGTGTTATGGTCAGGGCTGTGGAGATGCAACAATTCTTTAGGAAGTTCACAGCATCAGCTAGATGTGTGACTTGCTTTCGAGGAGGAAACTCGAGAAGCGCATAGAGGTTGTTCACCTTAGTCCAATCCAGTTTGTCAAGGGCAAACTTGACTTGAGGAGCCTTGAAGATGTCCACTTCCTCAGCAGTTTCATCAGCAGCAGTGTTTTCAGCGATGGTGTTCTTGGGATTGTCAGAAGATGCCATTTTCTGTATTATCAGTTCAACCAAAGATTAACAAATAGGAATAATCTTAATGTGGAAAGATTTTCCAATAAGATGGTTCGAATTTTGTCCATTTCATTCAGACAAAATGTCTTAATGAAGATTAGGGTTTTTGTTTAAAAAAAACGAAATTTCAAACTCAATAAAAATCTTGTTTTCCAGTTTCCTTTGAAGATAGGGATTCTGGAAAAACGAATGTGTGAAGAACAAGTTTAAGATTTTTGCATTTAAACTTGAAGAACAACCATGAAATGGTTGTGTTCATAAAACCATGAAAGAAAATGATTTTATTTTTAAGAAGTTCTTTTGTTTGATCTTGTTAAAACAATGAGAAGATCAGAAACAAGTTATTTGCATTTGGTAAATAATAAGAACATATTAACCTTTGATGTTTGAAGAAGATGAACAATTGTTCTTTAAAAATCGAGAGCCAAATGCAACAGTGAATTCTTTCTTTGCTTGGAGGAGAAGTTCGCGTAAGGGAAAAAATATAAACGAAGAATTTGTTTATATAGAGAGATTTTAGAAAGAGAAAATCTTGAGCGGGAAAAGATTTTCATCATGACACGGACACGTGTTTGCATTTGATTGGTAAGTAAACGAAACATGCAAACGTGTGTCAGAAAGAAGAACGTGTCTGGGTTTATCCGTTGTAATGACGTCACAACTGTCCTTTCATATTCTTGGTTGTCTCTGAGGTTTTGAAAACTCAGGGACACTTTTGAAAACATGAAGCACTGAATAGAAATATCAGTTGGTTTTAAGAAATTTCAAAGTATCGCTGATAAGGAAGAGATATTCAGCGATGAGATTTGTTTTGAAATCTTTCATTTACATGCGATTTGTCAGAGAGAAAAACATACCTTGATATCAGCGAATCAGGATAGAGAGGAGGATAGAATGGGTTATACAAGTTGATTTTATCCTATCGTTGATCAAATGTGAACTGCTGAAGATTTTATCCTTCAAAGTTCAGCATTCCAAGCTCGCTGATGAGAAAGTTGAATCTTGTCTCATCAAGAGGTTTGGTGAACAGATCAGCTAACTGATAATCAGTTGGGATAAAGTGAAGTTCTATATCACCATTCATCACATGATCTCTGATAAAGTGATACCTGATTTCGATGTGTTTTGTCTTTGAGTGTAGCACTGGATTTTTAGCTATTGCGATGGCACTTGTGCTGTCGCAATAGATTGGAATATTTGAGAGTTGAAGGTCATAGTCCAGTAGTTGATTTCTCATCCACAAGACCTGAGAACAACAGCTTCCAGCGGCTACATACTCAGCTTCAGCTGTGGAAGTGGACACTGAGTTTTGCTTTTTACTTGTCCAGCTTACCAGCTTTCCACCCAAGAGCTGACATCCTCCTGTGGTGCTTTTCCTATCCATTCTGCAACCTGCAAAATCACTATCTGAATAGGCGATTAAATCGAATCCTGAGTCTTTGGGATACCAAAGACCTAGATTCGCTGTACCCTTAAGATATCGAAAAATCCGCTTTACAGCTTTCATATGAGATATCTTAGGTTCAACTTGATATCGTGCACACAAGCATGTTGCAAACATAATATCGGGTCGGCTAGCTGTAAGATACAATAGTGAGCCGATCATCCCACGGTACAGCGTGACATTGACAGGAACACCCTTAGTGTCCTTATCAAGTGTCAGCGGTGGTGCCATAGGGGTTTTCATAGCTGAACTTTCAGTTAAGTCGAATTTCTTCAGCATATCTTTAACATACTTTCCCTGATTAATGAAAGTTCCTTTTTCATTTTGTTTTATCCGTCGACCAAGGAAATATGTTAGTTCACCCATCATGCTCATTTTATACTCATCTTTCATTCTATCAGCGAAACGAGTACAGAGATCAGGGTTAGTCGAGCCAAATATAATATCATCAACATATATTTGAACAAGAATGATATGACCTTTTACTTTCCTGAAAAATAGAGTTTTGTCTATTTTGCCTCGTTCAAATTTTTCAATATGGAGATAAGTAGAAAGAGTGTCATACCATGCACGTGGAGCTTTCTTTAAGCCATAAAGTGCCTTATCCAGTTTATAAACATAACCTGGATGCTTAGGATCTGAGAATCCTGGAGGTTGTTCCACATAGACTTCTTCATTCAGCTTTCCATTTAGAAACGCTGACTTAACATCCATCTGATATACTTTGAAGTCTTTGTGTACAGCGTATGCTAAGAATAGACGAATAGATTCTAATCTTGCTACTGGAGCAAATGTTTCGTCATAATCTATGCCTTCCTCTTGTCTGTATCCCTAAGCAACAAGACGAGCCTTGTTGTGGGTTACAGTTCCATGTTCGTCCAACTTGTTTCGATAGACCCATTTAGTGCCTATCACTGTTTTGTCAGTTGGTCTTCGAACAAGTTTCCAAACTTTGTTTCTTTCGAATTCTGTCAGCTCTTCTTGCATGGCGCTGACCCAGTTTGGATCTTTGAGGGCATCATCTACTTTCTTTGGTTCAGTTAGTGAAATAAAATTTACAAATAAACAAATATTACCTGCACTTCGTCGAGTCTGAATACCAGCGTTTGGATCACCAAGAACTTGATCAATCGGGTGATTTATAGTCCATCGCTGAGCCGGAGCATGAGACGCTGACTTAACCTGAATTGGAGGAGCTGAAGATGAAGCTTCAGCGACGTCTGGAGTATCAGCCAAGAGAGGAATGGATGCAGTTGTCATTATATTCACTGATTGCTGAGAAGTGGATGGAATATCTGAGATATTGGTTTCAGAAGCAGGTATAGTGTTTATAGGAACAACTGAGACCCATGATGTTTCAGCTTCACTATTCTGTATATTTGGAATGATAGTTGGACCGTCATCTTCAACTGTGTGAGCACGAGGAGTAGGAATATCTTCTGAATCACCAAGATGAGAAAACATCCATTGATTCAGTTCTTCAGTATCAGCGGACGGTTTAGAGTCCGCTGAATGGGACTCGTCAAACGTGACGTGAATTGTTTCTTCAACAGTTTGTCTTCTTCGATTAAAGACTCTGAAGGCTTTGGAAACTGAGGAGTATCCAAGAAAGATTCCATCATCAGCCTTAGGATCAAACTTTCCAAGGGCATCACTGTTGTTCAGTATGAAACACTGACATCCAAAGATGTGAAGAAAGCTGATTGAAGGCTTTCTCCCATGAAATAGTTCATAGGCTGTTTATTGAATCTTTTGACTATCAGCGACCTGTTTTGCATAAAACACGCAGTGTTGACAGCTTCTGCCCAAAACTGAGTAGGCAGGTGAGAATCGTTGAGCATTGAACGTGCAACTTCAATAATTGTTCTATTTCTTCTTTCAGCGACTCCATTTTGTTGTGGTGTTCTCACTAAAGAAAAGTTGTGAGAAATACCCTTGCTCTCAAAGAAGGAATCAAGAGAACTGTTTTTGAATTCAGTCCCATGATCACTCCTTATTGAGCGAACGGTCAAATTGTTCAGGGTTTCCATCGTCCGAACAAATGTGATGAGTTCTTCAGGGGTGTCACTCTTGGAACGGAGAAACATAACCCATGTATAATGAGAGAATTCATCAACTATGACCAGTGTATATTTCTTTCCAGCGATGGATTGTTTGTTAACAGGGCCAAACAAAACCATATGGAGTAGTTGTAGAGGAGATGCCACTGAGGAGACTTGCTTTGGTCTGCTTCCCTTTCTCACATGCTGAACATAAAGACTCTTTGGCATATGAGTGTTGAGGTAGACCAGTAACTAACTCTTTTGAAGAAAGAGAGTTCAGTGTCTTGAAATTCAGATGAGAGAGCCTCTTATGCCATAGCCAGTTGACATCAGATGAGGCTTTTGAGAAGAAACAGGAGTTTTCAGTGGTTGTTGAGTCCATGTTTATTACATAAACATTTTCCAAACGATAACCGCTGAGAGCTATCTTCTCCTTTTTGTCAGTGACAAAGCAGGATTCCTTGGTAAAGATTACTTTGTTATCCTTGTCGCAAAGCTGACTGATGCTTAACAGATTATGCTTCAGCCCTTCAACCTATGCAACTCTTATGAAGGTGGTTGTACCATTACAGAGTACACCAAACCCTCAGGTATGTCCTTTTCCATTTCCACCGAAAGTCACAGAGGGACCCTTCTCTTCCTTGTATTCAGCGAGCAGGCATTTCTTTCCAGTCATGTGTCTAGAGCATCCGCTATCGAGATACCAGATACCCTTCTGAACCTGCATCACAAAGGAAGATTAGTTTTTCTTGGGTACGCACTTAACCATGTGTACACGTTTGTCAGTGGAAGTAGTTGGAATGGAAGGTTCAGCAATCTTCGCAGCATTTGAAGATTCAGCTTTGTCAGTCTTCACTTTGGTTAATTTCTTAACCTCAATGGTCTTCTTGCCTTGGGGGCAATCTTCACCTTAGCTATCTTATCAGCTTTGGTGGCTGTGGGGCACTTACTAGTAATATGATCAGTGAGTCCACAGTGATAACATTTCCTATAACTAAAAATACTTCTAGGACTATTTGAATGCTGAACTTTAGATTTTGAATTAGAAGGACCAGCACCAAATAAGCTTTTGGCTTTAGAAATGGGAGGAACACTTGGTTCTTCAGATTTCTTACCAAGGACATCCACTCTGAGTCTAGGAGTAGATCGCTGAATAGACCCACGCTGAGTAGATCCAGAGATCCGATTTCTTGATCCAGAGGAATAAATCACTAAAGCTTTAGAAGCATTCAGCTTTGGTACTAAAGTACCCTTCTGAGGATTTTGGTTCAACGCAATTCCTTTACCTCTATCTTTAAAGACAGAGGTAGGTTTTGGATAAACCATTTTCTCTTTACCTTTTGAAGAGGCAGATATTTCCTCAGGGATAGGTGGTCTGGAGGACGAACACTGAGAGGATGAAGTGTCAGCGACTGAGGATACGAAAGTTCCAAATAAGAGCATGGAACGATTAGTGGTTGGTTCTTGAGTTTCATATTTGTAACTAAGACCACATTTATCACTCAAGGGTATCTGAGACTTGATTATCTCAGGTATCTTTGTTGAAGAGTTACACCATCCTTCAACAGTAGCTTTTTCAGCTTTCAAAGCAGCGATAGCTTCTGCTCGTTCGATTTTGACTAGCTGATTTAAATGCACTTGATCTTTAAAATCTTCTTCAATTTTAGAAAGCTTTTCTATTTGAAGGTGACAGTTTTTAAGTTGTTCAGCGAGATCAAGGTTTTGGTTTTCAACTATAGTTTTGCCATTCATGGCTTCATATAAGCTCTAGTCAAGAGATCGATTTTGCGGAGACTATCAGCTTCATCAATATTTGCAATATTTGTA
Source organism: Saussurea involucrata (assembly GCA_033807775.1). Lineage (NCBI taxonomy): Eukaryota > Viridiplantae > Streptophyta > Magnoliopsida > Asterales > Asteraceae > Saussurea > Saussurea involucrata. The sequence goes on along the minus strand of CM066321.1, from coordinate 40,484,947 downwards.
AAGAAGGAAGGTGATACCTGAATGGCAGAGGTTGAAGTAGAGGGAATGTCTGAACTTTCTTCCTCATCCTCAATCTTTGCCATAAGACAGAGATTGGCTTCATCATCTTCAGAGTCAGATGATGATTCTTCTTCTTCAGAAGCAGCCCAATCATAAACCATCAGGCCTTTGCCTTTCTTCTTGAAGCTTTTCAGCTTTGCATATTTTTCTTTCAGCTTAGAATATTTGTCATCTTTATTCCCGGGAATAAAAGATTTCTTGGGAAACACTGAGTTTCTCGATACTTTCTTAGACCTGCACTCGTTAGCGAAATGTCCAATCTTTTCGCAGTTAAAACAAGTAGCAGTAGCCTTATCAACAGTAGCTGATGATCTTGGCTTATCAGTTATAGAAAGAGGTTTGTTCTTTCTGAACATTTTCTTTTTGGCGAATCTCCTGAACTTTTTAGTTAGGAGAGCCAAAGATTCATCATCATCTGAAGAGTCAGAATCTGATGACCTTTCAGAGTTACTCTCTAACTCAGTGATAGTGACCGAGGGTCGCTGAGTAGAAGGTTCCTCTGAGACTAAAGCAACAGGGGTGCTTTTGGAATCTTTTACACGATTCTTCTTAAGATGGCTTGATTGCTCATGATTCAGCATTGTGCCATATAAGGTAGCAAGGGTCATTGATCATAGATCTTTTGACAGCTTGAGACACATAGAATAACTGTCCCAGCTTTCAGGTAAACATTCTAGAAACTTTGTCAGTATTTCAAAGTTAGAATATTCCTTACCAACAGTTTTCAGATCTATTATTAAGCAATTAAAACGTTGGTGAACTTCAGAGAGAGTCTCATTCTGACCACAAATGAAACTTTCATACTGTCTTACCAGGTTGATCTTTCGAGAGTCCTGGACTTCAGCAGTACCTTCATACTGAACACATATTGTGTCCCACATGGCTTTTGAGGATTTCAGGTTCATGACGGAATGGTAGACTTCGTCAGGAAGAGCCATGGATAGTATGGATCTGGCTTTTGTGTCGATAGCCACTTTCTTCTTATCTTCATCAGTCCACGTATGAACATCTTTGGGTACCAGTCTTTCTGGAATAGCAGGTCTATTCTCAGCGGCAGGTACTGCGGCATCAATTCTTACAGGAATAAATGGGCCGTTTTCAAGATAATAAGGCATAGTAGGGTCTACACCTTCTAGGAAGAGAGTCATCCTATTTTTCCATAGATTAAAATTATCTCTGGAGAATCTAGGGGGTTTTGCAAGAGAACCATTGTCTATATAGTTTGTGTTTGTGTTGGTGGCCATTTTCAGAAATAGCAAGGAAGAGAAGTCTTAGTATAGATTAGATCTTGTTTATGAGTTTAAACAAATCCGCTCTGATACCACTTGTTGGTCCCGAAGGGTTATACAAGTTTGTAGAAGGGGGGGGGGGGTTGAATACAAACACACAGATTTTACTTTTCTAAATTGTTTATTGATAAATCATTAACAATTTACAGCTTGTTGCGGAAACAAGATTAAGGATAAATCCTAAATCTAAACAAGTTGGAACACTAAGTTTCTTGCACTAAGAAGGAGAAGGAAATTATTAATAATAACCTATCTCAAGATAAGAAGGATGAACTTGTCCAGAGTTAGCAAGTTACTTCAAAAATGAAGTGAGTTCTTCTTCTTATATACTGCATGCATTTAATGCATTGCAGTTTACACTTTACACGTGGCAGCAGCTGATTGGTTGCATGTCATTGACCTTTGTTGACAACCTTAGTAGCCGCATGTTTGAACATTGTAGTATCAGAGTGGTTGTATGATTTCAGACAATAAGGAGGTTCTATTCTGACATATCGTACGGAGTCGTGCAAGGGTGGATGAGACAAAAAGTACTTTGTACGGAAGACTTCATGATCAGCTTTTCAATGATTCAACGATCTATCATTCTTCATCAGCGAATGATAGAGTTCAGCGATAGCTGAAGTCTTGTACTTGATACTTCACGTTGAGTGGACAAATCTGAGTCTTCGCTGATCCGCATCAGTTCATTAGGAGACTTGCCGCTGGTTCTTGAGCTTGATCTTCGACTTCAGCGTAGAACCTATGTTGAAGTGAAACTTGTCTTCAGGGATCATAAGTAAACAACTAACTTATCAGCGATCACCATAAGTACTGAACATACTCAGAATATTATGGTGAACAGTTTCGCTGAATGTTTAATCTAAAGAGCGAGAGTTCCTATCAGCGGTACTGGAAGATCTTAGTACTTATCAGCGATAGTGAAACTCTGAAGTCCAGGACTCTCGAAAGATCAACCTGGTAAGACAGTATGAAAGCTTCATTTGTGGTAAGAATGAAACTCTCTCTGAAGTACACCAACGTTTTAACTGCTTAATAATAGATTTGAAAACTGTTGGTAAGGAATATTCTAACTTTGAAGTACTGACAAAGTTCTTAGAATGTTTACCTGAAAGCTGGGACAGTTATTCTATGTGTCTCAAGCTATAAAAGGATCTAAAATCAATGACCCTTTCTACCTTATATGGCACGATGCTGAATCATGAGCAATCGAGTCATCTTAAGAAGAATCTTGTAAAAGATTCCAAAAGCGCCTATGTTGCTTTAATCTCAGAGTCACCTTCCACTCAACGATCGACTATCACTGTCACTGAGTTGGAAACGAACTCTGAAAGATCATCAGACTCTGACGTTTCAGATAATGATGAAACTCTGGCATTCCTGGCTAATAAGTTCAGGAGATTTGCTAGAAAGAGTAATTTCAAGAAGAATAAACCTCTTGCTATTACTGACAAGCCAAGATCATCAACCCCTATTGATAAGGCTACGGCTACTTGCTATAACTGTGAAAAGATAGGACATTTTGCTAGCGAGTGCAGGTCAAAGAAAGTCTCTAGACCCTCAGCTTTTCCCAAGAAAAACTTTACTCACAAGACTAGAGATGAAAAATACAAAAAGCTGAAAAAAAGGTATTCAAAGCTGAAAACCTTTAAGAAGAAAGGCAAAGGCCTTATGGCTGACTATGATTGGGTTGCCTCTGACGAAGAAGAATCATCTGACTCTGAAGATGATGATGAAGCCAATCTATGTCTCATGGCCAAACTTGAAGATGAGGAAGAAAATTCTGACATTCCCTCTACTTCAACCTCTGCTACTAAGGTATCACCTTCCTTCTTTACCAATATTTTAAATATTGATGAAGCTGATAGTCTTCGAAAGATCGATCTCTTGACTAGAAGTTTATATGAAGCCATGAATGGCAAAACTGTGGTTGAAAATCAAAACCTTGATCACGCTGAACAGCTTAAAAACTGTCACCATCAAATAGAAAATCTTTCTAAAATTGAAGAAGATTTTAAAGATCAAGTTCACTTAAATCAGCTAGTCAAAATCGAGCGCGAAGAAGCTATCGTTGCATTAAAAGCTGAAAAAGCTACTGTCGTTGGATGGTATAATTCCTCAACAAAGACCAATGAGATAATTAAGTCTCAGATACCCCTGAGTGATAAACGTGGTCTTGGTTACAAAGCTGATACTCTAGAACCAACCACTGACCTTTCCATGCTTAAATTTGGAATGTTCGTATCCTCTATCCCTGACACTTTCTCATCTCAGTGTTCCTCTTCTAAACCGACTATCCCTGAGGAAATCTCTACCTTAACTTCTAAAGGTAAAGAAAACGTTATTTATCCAAAACCTACCTCAGTCTTTAAAAACAAAGGTAAAGGAATTGCTTTTAACCAAAATCCTCAAAAGGGTACCTCTGTACCAAAGCTTAACGCTTCTAAAGCTTCAGTGACTTATCCCTCTGATTCAAAGAATAAGATCCCTGGATTTATTCAGCATGGATCTATTCGCGATCTACTCCTAGAATCAAAGTGGAAATTATTGGTAAGAAATCCGAAGAACTGAATGTTCCTCCCATTTCAAAAGCCAATAGCTTACTTGGTGCTGGTCCTTCTAATTCAAAATCAAAAGCTCAGCATGTAAATGGTCCTAGAACTACTTTTAGTTATAGGAAATGTTATCATTGTGGACTTACCAATCATATTGCTAGTAAGTGCCCCACAACCACCCAAGCTGAAAAGATAGCTAAGGTGAAGATCATTGCCCCCAAGGCAAAGAAGACCACTGAGGTTAAGAAATTAACCAAAGTGAAGACTGACAAAGATGAATCTTCAAATGCTGCGAAGACTGCTGAACCTTCCACCTCCTCTTCTACCCCCACTGACAAGTGTGTACACATGGTTAAGTGGGTACCCAAGAAAAACTAATCTTCCTTTGTAATGCAGGTTAAGAAGGGTATCTGGTATCTCGATAGCGGATGCTCTAGACACATGACTGGTATGAAGAACCTACTCACTGAGTACATAGAAGAGAAGGGTCCCTCTGTAACTTTCGGTGGAAATGGAAAAGGACATACCCGAGGGTTTGGTGTACTCTTTAATGGTACAACAACCTTCAGAAGAGTCGCATATGTTGAAGGGCTGAAACATACTCTTCTAAGCATCAGTAAGCTTTGCAACAAGGATAACAAAGTAATCTTTACTAAGGAATCCTGCTTTGTCGCTGACAAAAAGGAGAAGATAGCTCTCAGCGGTTATCGTTTGGAAAATGTTTATGTAATAAACATGGACTCAACAACCACTAAGAACTCCTGTTTCTTCTCAAAAGCCTCATCTGATGTCAACTGGCCATGGCATAAGAGGCTCTCTCATCTCAACTTCAAGACACTGAATACTCCTTCTTCAAAAGAGTTAGTCACTGGTCTACCTCAGCACTCATACGCCAAAGAATCCTTATGTTCAGCGTGTGAGAAAGGCAAGCAGACCAAAGAAAGCTTTAAGTCAAAGCAAGTTTCCTCAGTGTCATCTCCTCTACAACTTCTCCATATGGATTTGTTTGGCCCTGTTAACAAACAATCCATCGCTGGAAAGAAATATACGCTGGTCATAGTTGATGAATTCTCTAGATATACTTGGGTTATGTTTCTCCGTTCTAAGAGTGACACCCCTGAAGAACTCATCACCTTTGTTCGGAAGATGGAAACCCTGAACAACTTGACCGTTCGCTCAATAAGGAGTGATCATGGGACTGAATTCAAAAACAGTTCTCTTGATTCCTTCTTTGAGAGTAAGGGTATTTCTCACAACATTTCTTCAGTGAGAACACCGCAACAAAACGGAGTCGCTGAAAGAAGAAATAGAACTATTATTGAAGCTGCACGTTCAATGCTCAGCGATTCTCACCTGCCTACTCAGTTTTGGGCAGAAGCCGTCAACACTGCTTGTTTTACGCAAAACAGGTCGCTGATAGTCAAAAGATTTAATAAAACAGCCTATGAACTTTTTCATGGGAGAAAGCCTTCAATTAGCTTTATTCACATCTTTGGATGTCAGTGTTTCATACTGAACAACAGAGATGCCCTTGGAAAGTTTGATCCTAAGGCTGATGATGGAATCTTTCTTGGATATTCTTCAATCTCCAAAGCCTTCAGAGTCTTCAATCGAAGAAGACAAACTGTTGAAGAAACTATTCACGTCACTTTTGACGAATCCCGTTCAGCGAATTCTCGACCTTCTGCTGATAGGCACTTGTTCGAAGACCAACTGACAAGACAGTGATAGGCACTAAATGGGTATATCGAAACAAGTTGGACGAACATGGAACTGTAACCCGCAACAAGGCTCGTCTTGTTGCTCAGGGATACAGACAAGAGGAAGGCATAGATTACGACGAAACATTTGCTCCAGTAGCAAGACTAGAATCTATTCGTCTATTCTTAGCATACACTGTACACAAAGACTTCAAAGTATATCAAATGGATGTTAAGTCAGCATTTCTCAATGGAAAGCTGAATGAAGAAGTCTATGTGGAACAACCTCCAGGATTCTCAGATCCTAAGCGTCCAGGTTATGTTTATAAACTGGATAAGGCACTTTATGGCTTAAAGCAAGCTCCACGTGCATGGTATGACACTCTATCCTCTTATCTCCTAATTGAAAATTTTTAGCGAGGTAAAATCGACAAAACTCTATTTTTCAGACCCAAATCGATTTCTAAGCAAATAACTTGATTTTGATGCAAAAATTTTGAACTTTTTAAGAACAGAGGCCAAAAACTCAAGAACACTATTTTGCTTAAGAAATCACTCAAACGATTGAATTAAGTTCTAAAAATTTGAAGAAACACTAATAAAGCTATTATGAAACGATTGTGATGAGTGGAATCAAACGATTTTGACAAAATCATAAGAATGAAATTTTTAGAACATAAAGGCAGTCGACAGAAACTTACCAGGATACCTTGAATCGATTTTTCTGTCTGCTCTGATACCAATTGTGGATCCCAGATTAGTGCAATAACAATAGTATCAACGATCAATAAGCAATAATCAAGATTGATTTCAACTTGTCATCCATATATCATTCATTCAAAGAGTTTAACCATACAGAGGTTTTACAATACGTGTTGGAATGTGTAACACCCTCGAATTGGGAAAGAGCAACTAAATAAAAATTTCGATAATACATCCGAAATAATATGATTTCTTCCTATAATTCAATAGGTGAAATACCTCAAATTAAAATCTATGATCAACCTCAACGATATATAACTCAAGTCTTGTTACAAAGAATAAAACCACATCGGGTGTTACTTAACCTAAGTACAAGTTGCTAATCCTAAAGATGAATGCGGAAAACTTCACTTAAGCTATTCACTTCTCGAGCACTTTACTAGCATACGACCTTTCACAGTGTCACTAGAACTACTCCCAAACTGAACCTGTTGCACATGCCGACAAATAAAAAGGGTTAGGCTAACGCCTAGTGAGTTCAAGAGTTTATGGCATGATTTAAATAATTCTTTAAATGAAAGTTTGCAACATAGATTATGATTTCCAAAAGAGTTTACAAAATGGATATAAACGAATCATTTTCCAACGCACCCAAAATCTATGAGAAAGGTTCCCAAAAGGTATAAAGCGTTTTCCAAAATGAATTCCATTCCAACTCACTCAACACGTGAATAAATCTATATTATGCAAAACCTTCAAATACGGTTGACGACAAAATACTCAACCCATAAATCATGGAAGAACAACCCATTTAAATATAACACTTCATCGAAAACATGATACTAACCAATACTCACGCGGACGTAAAATGTAATGAAGTCAAAATACCATAAATATGGAAGTGACCTGCTTCATTTAGACTTCAATATACATGGAGGGGAATCCAATATTAAAGTCATCCAATCGTAGCCAAATGTATAAGACCAACAATAATAAAACATGGACATTATAAAATCCCAAGCAAGGTTGGCCAACGACGGGGGATACCCGTATCCATTGAGAGTGGATGAACACAAAAGTACGCCACTCAAACAATGTTAATCGTACGACACTTCACTGCATAAAAGCCCAAGTGTCCCATACGACGCCTTACAAGTCACACCCAAAGAGACAGCTGACCTTAGTGAAGTATCAAAAAGAATACCACCAAAGGCTCGACACAAGCGGGGTTACAACCATGGCATTGCCCCGACATGGCGAAGGTCATAAACGCCCGTCAATCAATCCTGACAGCTCAACCGGAATCAGCTCTCCTAGTGCACCCTAGAAGGTAAAGGTCATCAAACATGGGGTTCGGTCAAATTCCGCAACACCTAGTAGACCATCAAATAAAGACTGACTTACGTGCTTATGGATCCAATGCAACACAGTCTAAAATAACATGCCTATCCTGGAATGAGTAACGTACCCAATCATGTAAATACCAATAATGTGCAATAAAATGCATCTAGTTGCAATAAATGCAAACCGTAAATAAGACTCAATATTGAGCCATCATAATCGGACAAAATGTCCCCAAGACTTCCTTAAAGTCAAAGCCGAGCAAAATGCTCAAAAATCATTAGACCCATAAATAGCGGTCATCATAGCATAAAAATGCATTTAAACACCGTTTAGGTAAACAAGTACCACAAAATCATTATTAACCCAAAATTCGACATGGGTTAAACAAAAAGGTTTTCCCAAAAGGACTCATACAGTTATAATTCTCAAAATGACTCTTGACACTAAATTGTGCATTTTCCTAAATGGTTTTCAAAATCAATTTCACCAACATGATTAAACCATCAAATAAACTTCATTTTGAGCAATAAATCTTTTAAGGACATATTTATGATCTCAACACATCAAGATATCCCAAAAATCCCAAATATGGGTGTTTTACAACATTTATGAAGTTAAATACTTCAAAAGAGTTAAACTCATCAAATAACTCAACAAGTGATAATTTCAAGTAAAACACACAAGTATTTGAAAAATAACATTTTTGGCATGTACAAGTTTTCACAAATCAACTTGAACTCACCTTGCTAGATTTAGGCTAAATCTAGATTTTCCCCAAACGTAAGCTCCTTTGAAGAAACTTGCATCTTCAAGCCAAATTCTCCAAAAACCCAGATCCACAATTTTCCAACCATAAACATTCATATCCACACATAAAGAATCATTCCCCAACCATTTTACTTCAAGATCTCAACTTATACCAAAACCTTAATTTTATAGGTGAAGAGAATAGAAAATTACCTTAACCAAACATCACCAAAATCACCCAATAATACCCCAATATGTAAGAGAAAGTGAAAAAATAACAATCTAAGTTTTGGGTAGGGAGAGATTACCTTTACCACTTGAATCCTCCAAATAAAAGCTCATAGTCTCCACAAAAGCTTCAAGCTCCCATATCTTCAACAATGGTGGAAGTGGGTATGGTTTGGGTGGAGAAGATGAAGACGAAGAGAAGGGATTTTGGGTTTTGTAGGGAGGGAGTTCGGTTTTAGAGAGAGAGAGAGAGCTGAGTTGTTGTGTGGAAAATGAAATGAGGGAAGAGAGAGGGAAAGGTCATAAAAGAAGCCAAAATATCTCATCAGGGCCATCGCGGACGTCCTACTAGCCATCACGCGGACGTCCGACCCTTGAGCTGGTCGAACCCCAAATTTTTTGTTGCTTCCAAGGACGCCCCGCGGAAATCTACCATTCGCGGACGTCCGACCTTGCCTCTGCGGACGTCCGTAAGCCTCAAATTCGATTTTCCAATTTTTTCGGGTGTTACTATCCTCCCAACCTTAGAATGATTTCGTCCTCGAAATCTAGATCCTTTACGACCAAGGGCTAACCAACTCAACGCCGCCCATAAACCATCAACTTCCAACTGGAATCTAAATTTTCCCCACACGGACTGCTAAAACAAACCTCAAGCAAACTCTTACCAACAATGTCCTCTCAGGTACACTGTACTTATGTCCGGGTGAACGCTCCAACCACGGGAGTAACTCCTAATCAGACAACTTCGGTTGTCTCCCAACCTTAGAATGTTCCATACTTCCCCGATTGTCGGTCCAGACTCTAAATCAATTCAAGGTTGATTACTACCGAAACCAACAGAATCTCCAACTCCAATTGTTCCTACTGCTAACTGTCGTTTAAATTCCAACGAGCCCTAATATACTCCAAGACCCGCGATCGTCACTAACCCATCGATTATACGACTCCAAGAATCCATCCCAACATTAATCATCAAACCGACAGGTCCTTTAGCCACACACGAAAGTTATTCCACCAAAACTACTCATCACAATTGAGCATCTTAAGATTACTACAACCGTTATCATTATTTTTTTAAAACCGGACTACACCCTCCGAATACGCTAACAGTTCTCGACCTCGAACCCAAAAGGTTGACACCTAGTCATACCACCAAGCTTTGAACTCTAACAGAACTCCACACAAGAGTTCCGTTCGTCGACCGTTCTCACAAAACTAGGGTTATCAATACGGTGTCTAAAGGGTCCTTCATGCGAAAATTGTCCAAGACCCAAAACAGGGTTGCCGACAAAACGGTTACACTAACCTCGAAATATGATACCACGAATCTAACCCTTCAGTTACAACAAATACATCGACTCTGCCATCGATACCATCCGGCCTATAGCACCATCACGCGTCGAAACACCCAACTTTTCATAGTCGAAGTTCTACACAAACTTACTCTTAACCGTTACTTAACCTTTCCAAGGTCCTAATGAGTTCAAGGTTCTCAAGTGAATTATTTAACAAATATTCCAATCAAAACTTTTTATAGAAATTTTCAACATAAAGGTTTTCATATCAAATTAAGCGTACGCATAAAACTACTACTATCAATTCGGTAGTTGCGCAAAAATGGACACGCTCGTCCCACATATGAAAATCATATTGAAATTTTTTTTATCATAGCTTAGATTATTAACAAAACGCAAAAGCGTAATAAACTTCTTTGAAATAAACCGCTACGGTCCTAGTATGGATTGATTCATGTCATTCACGTAAAGTAACTGCCTACTTTAAATAGTGTGCATCAAAAGGTTTGCACGTACTTTGAAAGAAGTTTAAACGACATTCGACTCCAAAATTCCTTTTTAACCATAAAATGGCATGGAACAAGGTTCACCAACTAAGTTTGTGCGCGTCAGTTTATTTCCTGTTAGATTAAATTAGCCCCTAATTTATTGAATGTTTTATAAAGAATTATTGTAATAGGGCTTTATAATTAGCTTATGGGCTTTTAGCTAGTTATATGGGCTTAGCCCTTTTTTATCTTGTAAATGGACTCTTTATAAAGGATTTTAGGGTTCCATTTTTCATGAGGTTATTTTAGAAGAAACACACAAACACACACAGATTGTGTTTTCACTTGAGAGTCGATCAAATGTAAAAGTGTGGTGTTCTTTCTAATTTCCCATCCATATTGAATCAATCAAAGCATATGAGATGAGTTCTTGAATATTATGTTCTTAATCTTCATCTTATCTCTATTTTCTATGAATTTCTTCTATTGTTTACTTGAAATGGGATATACATTTCCCAAAAACGATGAAACGATTCATAAGTACACTTTGAACAAAATATAAATAACTTGCGTCCGTTCCAAGTTTAAAGACAAAATCAATACGTTTTCATCCCTTGAAAATATCGACTAAAACATCATGAGGAAATCTCAAATTGGAGTATGCATGCAAGCTTGTAACACTTTCCTAGTAGTTTCTTGAAATTAAATAACATGCATTAAATAGTTCACGACAAAATTTCAAAAGATGAAATTCTTTAAATCAATTTTCAAAATTTTCACATCTAGTCATATAATGACACATGAGTAAAACATTTCTGACAAGGCTCACATACATCAATGTGTTTTCCCAAAACTTAGGAGAAAATAAGTGCTAGTAAATGAGTGACACCAAAAAGGTTTTAGATCGACTTCCAATTTCGAATCATGCAAATAGTGTGCATCAATGTTCTACAAATTTAAATAATTCCACGCACTCTAGGTTGAGACAAATGATTTTTCCAAAATCCCCATCACGGAGCGTTTTCACTAAAAAGTCTTTTCACTTGTAACACGAAACGTCAAAATGTCGATGCTTAAAATCTACTTATTAAACACTCAAAATACACTTTTTCTTTAAAACCAAAAAGGTTTATAATTTTCCAAAATGTTCATCGAGCCAAAATTGACCAAATGTCAACGACTCACACATTCGTGTTTTCAAAATGTAACATATCGTAAACCATGCATGATCCCCACAACACTGAAACATACTTGGACCAAAAGGCCTTCATTTATGTAATGAGTTAGTAAAACATTTTCATTCACGGTCCATTTATCAAAGTGTTGAAATGTAATGGTTACTAAGCTATGCATACCCCTAGGTCGATATAATGCATTTACATGAAATGATAATAAAACAATCAACTGGCCGAAAGCGCATTTAAGTAAATTGTTATGAAATACTATCAAGGTGTTCTTGCATGCATTACTTACGTCATGCACAAATCAATCCATATACTGAACAAGTTGCAACAAAATGTGCTAATGCAAATATTTGAAAGAGAAATTACGCGACACCAAAGTCCCAAAACTCATCCCCTTTGGTCGTCTTATGGCATAAATAATATTTCTCAACAAAACCCGAGTGGGACAAAATGCCCAACATAACTCATAAATTCTCACATAAATAAATGGAATATGTACATTGTGAAATTGCACTCGCACGACACAAAACGTCGTAAAACAAAACTCCATGAAATTCAATGGGCTCAATGACCTCAAGTCAATAAAATGGCACTAAACATTTTGCTTCCAAAAGTCGAATTGCAATAAGCAAAATCATGACTAAAACACCAAAATTCCAAAAATCTCCTTTTTGTTGTAATACCATATAAACAACATTGTTTAACAAACTCACATTAAATAAATTCTCCAAAATAGCTTTACATAGACATAGTGGAAGATAACTTTCCGTCCAAACCTTAACATATGTGGAGGAGATCCAATGTTAAAGTCATAAGCCGTAGTTATTTGCCCAACATCTTAAACATCATGAAAATACGGATATCACTGTATCCGAAAGTAACATTGGACAATAACAAAATAAAACAAGTCCTGACGGGGTTTGCAACTTATACCAAAACCCTAATTTCATAGGTGAAGAGAATAGAAGATTACCTTAACCAAACATCACCAAAATCACCCAATAATACCCCAATATGAAAGAGAAAGTGAAAACAACAACAATCTAACTTTTGGGTAGGGAGAGATTACCTTCACCACTTGAATCCTCCAAATAAAAGCTCATAGTCTCCACAAAAGCTTCAAGCTCCCATATCTTCAACAAAGGTGGAAGTAGGTATGGTTTGGGTGGAGAAGATGAAGAAGAAGAAAAGAAAGGATTTAGGGTTTTCTAGGGAGAGAGATCAGTTTTAGAGAGAGAGAGAGAGAGAGAGCTGAGTTGTTGTGAGGAAAATGAAATGAGGGAAGAGAGAGGGAAAGGTCATAAAAGAAGCCAAAATATCTTATCAGGGCCATCGCGGACGTCCGGCTAGCCATCACGCGAACGTCCGACCCTTGAGCTGGTCGAACCCCGAATTGTCTGTTGCTTCCGCGGAAGCCCCGCGGAAATCTACCATTCGCGGACGTCCGACCTTGCCTCTGCGGACGTCCGTAAGCCTCAAATTCGATTTACCAAATTTTTTCGGGTGTTACAATCCTCCCAACCTTAGAATGATTTCGTCCTCGAAATCTAGATCCTTTACGACCAAGGGCTAACCAACTCAACGCCGACCATAAACCATCAACTTCCAACTGGAATCTAAATTTTCTCCACACGGACTGCTAAAACAAACCTCAAGCAAACTCTTACCAACAATGTGCTCTCAGGTATACTGTACTTATGTCCGGGTGAACGCTCCAACCACGGGAGTAACTCCTAATCAGACAACTTCGGTTGTCTCCCAACCTTAGAATGTTCCATACTTCCCCGATTATCGGTCCAGACTCTAAATCAATTCAAGTTTGATTACTACCGAAACCAACAGAATCTCCAACTCCAATTGTTCCTACTGCTAACTGTCGTTTAAATTCCAACGAGCCCTAATATACTCCAAGACTCGCGGTCGTCACTAACCCATCGATTATACGACTCCAAGAATCCATCCCAACATTAATCATCAAACCGACAGGTCCTTTAACAACACACGAATGTTATTCCACCAAAACTACTCATCACAATTGAGCATCTTAAGATTACTACAACCGTTATCATTATTTCTTTAAAATCGAACTACACCCTCTAAATACGCTAACGGTTCTCGACCTCGAACCCAAAAGGTTGACCCTAGTCATACCACCAAGCTTTTAACTCTAACAGAACTCCACACAAGAGTTTCGTTCGTCGAGCGTTCTCACAAAACTAGGGTTATCAATACGGTGTCTAAAGGGTCCTTCATGCGAAAATTGTCCAAGACCCAAAACAGGGTTGCCGACAAAACAGTTACATTAACCTCGAAATATGATACCACGAATCTAACCCTTCAGTTACAACAAATACATCGACTCTGCCATCGATACCACCCGGCCTATAGCACCATCACGCGTTGAAACACCCAACTTTTCATAGTCGAAGTTCTACACAAACTTACTCTTAACCGTTACTTAACCTTTCCAAGGTCCTAATGAGTTCAAGATTCTCAAGTGAATTATTTAACAAATATTCCAATCAAAACTTTTTATAGAAATTTTCAACATAAAGGTTTTCATATCAAATTAAGCGTACGCATAAAACTACTACAATCAATTCGGTAATTGCGCAAAAATGGACACACTCGTCCCACATATGAAAATCATATTGAAAACTTTTTCATCGTAGCTTAGATTATTAACAAAACGCAAAAGCGTAATAAACTTCTTTGAAATAAACCGCTACGGTCCTAGTATGGATTGATTCATGTCATGCACGTAAAGTAACTGCCTACTTTAAATAGTGTGCATCAAAAGGTTTGCACGTACTTCGAAAGAAGTCTAAACGACATTCGACTCCAAAATTCCTTTTTAACCATAAAATGGCATGGAACAAGGTTCCCCAACAAAGTTTGTGCGCGTCAGTTTATTTCCTGTTAGATTAAATTAGCCCCTAATTTAATGAATGTTTTATAAAGAATTATTGTAATAGGGCTTTATAATTAGCTTATGGGCTTTAAGCTAGTTATATGGGCTTAGCCCTTTTTTATCTTGTAAATGGACTCTTTATAAAGGATTTTAGGGTTCCATTTTTCATGAGGTTATTTTAGAAGAAACACACAAACACACACAGACTGTGTTTTCACATTAGAGTTGATTAAATGTAAAAGTGTGGTGTTCTTTCTAATTTCCCATCCATATTGAATCAATCAAAGCATATTGAAGAAACTTTTCTTCAAAATCGGTCATCTATGGCAACAATAGAAGATTAGATGATTTATTTGTTGTTTTGGTGCTTAGATTGATTCAATCACATGAGTCTAAACACAAATATCATATCTGATGCTTATTTTATGTTTTATGCTTATTGGAAATCCAGATTTCAATGAGATTTGGATAAGTTTTGACTGAAAATTAGTGATACTCTTCACAAAATCTGATTCTGCACACCACATGTTTGATGAAATGCCTAAATGAAGATTTGGTTTTATTTGGATCAAATCTGTTCATATTTAATACATGTGTGTGTTTTGATTCTTTCTCATACATTGGTCTTATTTGATAAGCATTAAGTAGATGGTTGATCTATGATCTCATCCTTTTGTGTGTGCTTAAGTCCATAGCATTTTTTTTGGCATCTAGGTAGTAAGGTTGTTGATCTTTGATCTGACCTTTATTTAAATCCAAGATTGGACTCTCTTTTACTCAGATTTTGTTTGTCTTCCGCTGCTCATAATCGTTTAAATGAAAAACAAAATCATTTGAGTCGTGAAAATGATGTTTGAGAAAGATTTGGTGTAGTGCTACATATTCAAAGTTTGATTTGAAAAGATTTTATACCTTTGAGTGCTTCTAATCAGTTTTTCTGACCTGATCAATTAGAGATCTGAGTATTTGATCTCATCGTTTTAAAAGATTTATGGAGATCGGCTTATTTTTTCATCACATCGGTTTTGATGAGAATTTGATATAATTGGAGGAAAAAGACAGCATGCTGAAAATTTTGCGATGCTGCATTAAATTGATCATATCCTACTCATCAAGGCACCAATCGATGCGATTCAAAAGGCCTTGGATTGAAAACATATTGATGAACAAATTTCATGTTTTGGGATTTAACAGATTCAAACTTTAGAAGTGTCATACGCATCGTTGAATTGGACAACAGTGTGCTGATGCAAAGCTGATGGACAGATCTGCACGACTGTGGTAAATCAACCATATCTTGTTCGTACGAGCTCGAAAAGAGGTGATTCAAGATGATCTGAATAGATAACAAACCAATTAAATTTGTTTGTGTTTTGAGTTTTTGCAAACTCCAGAGCTATAATGGTCTAAATCAGTGTCAAAGTTGGTGTAACATTTCTGTCAAGCTACTGTTTGGCTGCTGTTAAGATGCTATTGCTGCCGTTAAGCTACTGTTTGCTGCAGAATTAAGCTGCAACTTGAAGAGCTGTTTGTGCTGTCAAATAGTTGCGGTCTAAAACAAAAAAAAACAGCTTAATCATAGCTGTTGTTTGCTGAAAATAGCTGTTGTTTGTTGCTGTCCATTTGCTGTTGCGTTTGCTGTCAAAAACAGAAAACAAGATGTTGTGGAATTAATCAAAACAGCAAGCTGTTTGTTGTCAAGGCTGTCTAGTTGGAATCAAAACAGAATCTGTCATGCTCAAGTTGCTGTCAAACAGTTTGCTGTTGTCCATTCTAAGTGAAACAAAAAGTTTTTGCTGCTATGTTCATGTTGATTTTGTGCAGATTAGAGGTACTTCAGAATTTTCTGTTCAGTTCAAAACAAAATGATCTTGTTGTTGGTTCTTAACAAGAAAGTACTTGTTGCTATTCTAAGCCAAAATAGAAACAAAAAGCTACCTTATTCGAATTTCAAACATGCGCAAGTCAAAACAGCAGCAAGCCACCCATTGACTGAAGAAGAACACATGTTGTCCATAAATCGATGTTGATCAGAGAATGATGATAACCATTCTGTGTTCAAAGCTGCTGTGTACTAGATACCATTCGGCCTAGTAAAATTCTTTGAATTGCAGCAGAAATAGATCACTTGTGTGCTTAAAATGCGCAGAATTATAACAGAAGTGGGGTTCTGTGAAGCCTTGCAAATCCAAACAACTAGCAGCAAAGGAGTAGAATGTGCAGATTGCACTTCAGAAGCTGATCAAAAAAGCCCTCTTAAGATTTGTATAGAGCTTCTGTGAAGCTTTCCAAAATATGCAGAGCTGTTGTAGATCTATTCGAACAAGAGCTGAATCCTATGCTTGGACTCACAGAAGCTGGGGATTTAGAGAAGAAAACTCAGCAGAAACTGTGCTGATGCAGAGCTTAATAAAAAAGCTGCTGCTATTATGTTGCAGTTCTGTTAAGTGGCTGCTGTAATGCTGTCTTACACACTGCAGAGGCCTCTACATTCAGGTGCCCGTTCAGATTTTGAAATAAGCAGAAAATTGACAGCAAAATCTATAGATTTGTGCTGAATTAGCTATCAAATTTGGTGCTGTAAAAAAGGTTCAGAATTGTGCAGCAGCTCAGAAGCTTTGCTTATTGATAGAAGATGCAACTCACAACTTCTTGGGTCTAAACATACCTCATGCAT
Organism: Saussurea involucrata; assembly: GCA_033807775.1. Lineage (NCBI taxonomy): Eukaryota > Viridiplantae > Streptophyta > Magnoliopsida > Asterales > Asteraceae > Saussurea > Saussurea involucrata. The sequence continues at coordinate 40,467,764 of CM066321.1, read as the reverse complement.
TGGATTGTACAAGAAAAGTTATGCAGAATATATAAGTGGTGTTTTTGTTCAAGATCAGATCTGTGCAATGCTCGATCATAGAGGGTATGCACAGATGCTTCTAGTTGTTGTTCTAAACTTGTGCAGAAAAAGGTGAAATTCACAGAGCCTCTGATCTAATGCACAGAGCCTCTATGATCTCTCAGAAGCTTCGCCCTCTGTGATCTCTTAGAAGCTTTGCTTATAACAGAAGATTGTTCAAAGGATTAACGCCTGACCAGAAGCAGATTCTGCGGATCACAGTTTAGTCCTCAGAAAGTTGCTGTCCAGTTTGAGCTCTTATTAACCGCAACAAATTGAAACAGATCTGATTGTAAGATGTCAGATTTATTCACAGAGGCTGCACCACAGAAGCTGATAGCACAGAGCCTCTGTGAAGTCGCACAGAGCCTCTGTGCACATAGAACCTGTCCAAGCAGAAGCAACAAATTTAATTAGCTGTTACGCAGAAAGATTCAGAGAGGCAGCAACAGAAGCAGTATGAAATGTTCAGAAATTCAGATGGGTAACCGTAAAGCTTGAGGATTCTGCCTCTGGACTTTTCTCCATTTTGCTGCTAAAATTCAATAGATTTTTGCACCTGCTGTTGATGATCCAACAGAACTTATTCAGAGGCTATGCTCATCGACAGAGAAGCTCCATATGTGTGCAGATTCTTGAACCTTTCTGTCCAAAATCAAGAAATATGCAATCAGGTGGTATAGAGGATCGAATATGCAGAGCTTATACCGCAGAGCCTCTGAGCAAATTCACAGAGCCTCTGTGATTTCTCAGAGGCTGTTAAAAGAAGATCACAGGCATGTCCAAAAACGCTTTGTTGATCATAGAAGGCAACCACAGAGGATGAAACCATATAGGTAGTCCAAGAGCTCGCAGACTTAATCACAGAAAGCTGTCCATATTCTGCAGAGGTCAATCAGAAGCTGTTCTATGATGTCCATGAATGTGCAAAACTTAATCATCTACAGCCTATCCAAAAGAAGCATATAACAGAGAAAAAATTCACAGAGCCTCCAAGGCTCATACGCAGAGCCTCTGTGGCGGTAAGTTGTTCATTAAGTTGCTGTTACTGATAAGCTATTATGGCTGTCCAGATTAAGCCATTGTCCAAATGCAGTTCGTGTGCTCATAGAACCTCTGTTAATGCAAATAGGTTAGTCCAGAAGTCCAAGATGGTGCAGAAGATCTCTACAAGGCTATCCAGAAGACGTGACAAGGCTGATCAAGAGCTTATACACAAAGGTATTCACAGAGCCTCTATAAACCTTGCAGATGTATACACCCCTACGGACCTAAATCATTTTTAAAGAGCAACCAGAGGAGAGGACCAGAGTTAGACCCAATAATGTTTATCAGAGGTCAATGGTCCAGAAATAAAAATAAGCCAAAAGCCCGAAGCCCGGATTTTTCAGATTGTTTGACAGCTTTGCGCTGTTTCAGAAACATGCGCATAACTTTTTACTCGGTGTTCCGGTTCGCATGAGTCTAGTTGCGTTGAATTCCTAAGACACAGATGAAACTTCTTCATGTTTTGAGTTTGTTCTGAATCAGTGTGCTTAGTGGTCAGAATCTGTGTCAAAGTCAATGGACTCTTGCTGGACCGAAAGCATTGCATTTCATTCATGCTCTTTCACTTTCAAAAACGGTGTTCTCTCAACGGTTCTTCACGGTTTCATGCTGCTATTGTAACATATTGATTGTCACTCACTCCTCTGTTATTCATGTTTAAAGCTCGGTGCTGAATGCTTACTCAACGCGATCTTAAGTGTCAAATTTTCTGTTTTGACGACCGTTCTGCGCAGCTGAGGGAAAACTTGCACAACTCACACGTTTTTCATCTAAAATGGTTGAATTATAGCTCGTTGGAAAGCTAAGAGGCTGTAGTAAAATGTTCATGCTATATGTTTTCTCTCAAAAAGGCTCCTTGATGGTTCAAAACAGCAGTGAAGTTGAGTCATGAAAGCTGGACAAAATGGGGCTATTTGTCTCGGTCTTTCAAGAAGATGAGCCTACATTTGAGGGGGAGCTAATGATGCTTTGAAGACTCGAAGAACAGAACGCCAAAGTTTCTAAAGAAAGCAAGGGGGAGACTTTAAGATGATGCTTTCTTTATAAAACATTAGGGGGAGATTGTTAGATTAAATTAGCCCCTAATTTAATGAATGTTTTATAAAGAATTATTGTAATAGGGCTTTATAATTAACTTATGGGCTTTTAGCTAGTTATATGGGCTTAGCCCTTTTTTATCTTGTAAATGGACTCTTTATAAAGGATTTTAGGGTTCCATTTTTCATGAGGTTATTTTAGAAGAAACACACAAACACGCACAAACTGTGTTTTCACATGAGAGTCGATCAAATGTAAAAGTGTGGTGTTTTTTTTTAATTTCCCATCCATATTGAATCAATCAAAGCATATGAGATGAGTTCTTGAATATTATGTTCTTAATCTTCATCTTATCTCTATTTTCTATGAATTTCTTCTATTGTTTACTTGAAATGGGATCTACATTTCCCAAAAACGATGAAACGATTCATAAGTACACTTTGATCAAAACATAAATAACTTGCGTCCGTTCCAAGTTTAAAGACAAAATCAATACGTTTTCATCCTTTGAAAATATCGACTAAAACATCATGAGGAAATCTCAAATTGGAGTATGCATGCAAGCTTGTAACACTTTCCTAGTAGTTTTCTTGAAATTAAATAACATGCATCAAATAGTTCACGACAAAATTTCAAAAGATAAAATTCTTTAAATCAATTTCCAAAATTTTCTCATCTGGTCATATAATAACACATGAGTAAAACATTTCTGACAAGGCTCGTACACATCAATGTGTTTTCCCAAAACTTAGGAGAAAATAAGTGACACCAAAAAGGTTTTAGATCGACTTCCAATTTCGAATCATGCAAATAGTGTGCATCAATGTTCTACAAATTTAAATAATTCCATGTACTCTAGGTTGAGACAAATGATTTTTCCAAAATCCCCATCACGGAGCATTTTCACTAAAAAGTCTTTTCACTTGTAACACGAAACGTCAAAATGTCGATGCTTAAAATCTACTTATTAAACACTCAAAATACACTTTTTCTTTAAAACCAAAACGGTTTATAATTTTCCAAAATGTTCATCGAGCCAAAATTGACCAAATGTCAACGACTCACACATTCGTGTTTTCAAAATGTAACATATCGTAAACCATGCATGATCCCCACAACACTGAAACATACTTGGACCAAATGGCCTTCATTTATGCAATGAATTAGTAAAACATTTTCATTCACGGTCCATTTATCAAAGTGTTGAGAAGTAATGGTTACTAAGCTATGCATACCCCTAGGTCGATATAATGCATTTACATGAAATGATAATAAAACAATCAACTGACCGAAAGCGCATTTAAGTAAATTGTTATGAAATACTATCAAGGTGTTCTTTCATGCATTACTTACGTCACACACAAATCAATCCATATACTGAACAAGTTGCAACAAAATGTGCTAATGCAAATCTTTGAAAGAGAAATTACGCGACACCAAAGTCCCAAAACTCATCCCCTTTGGTCGTCTTATGGCATAAATAATATTTCTCAACAAAACCCGAGTGGGACAAAATGCCCAACATAACTCATAAATTCTCACATAAATAAATGGAGTACGCCCATTGTGAAATTGCACTCACACGACACAAAACGTCGTAAAACAAAACTCCATGAAATTCAATGGGCTCAATGACCTCAAGTCAATAAAATGGCACCAAACATTTTGCTTCCAAAAGTCGAATTGCAATAAGCAAAATCATGACTAAAACACCAAAATTCCAAAAATCCCCCTTTTGTTGTAATACCATATAAACAACATTGTTTAACAAACTCACATTAAATAAACTCTCCAAAATAGCTTTACATAGACATAGTGGAAGATAACTTTCCGTCCAAACCTTAACATATGTGGAGGAGATCCAATGTTAAAGTCATAAGCCGCAGTTACTTGCCCAACATCTTAAACATCATGAAAATAAGGATATCACTGTATCCGAAAGTAACATTGGACAATAACAAAATAAAACAAGTCCTGACGGGATTTGCAACTCCCGCAATAAAATAATTTCACGCAGGTTCAAAAACCATGATTTAAAATCTTGTGTGTGCTAAACATTTTCCAAGATTTTGTAACACAATCCATATAAGAATTTGAAACACAAGAAATAATTGATGCAATTTATTTTAAAATAATTTTTGTGCATAACTTAGTCGACACTCAATGTCTCAACTCATACTCCTCCAAATCCCTCCGGTCCACTATTGTCATCCGGATGCTCAAACCTCTTAGGGCAAAGTTGGGAATTACATCGATTAACCTTACGGTTTTTTTCCTCGAATCCAAGTTGGTTCAATAAGTCTATGGTTCTAATACAACCATCAATCTAGACCCGAAACGGTCCACTTAAAGCAAATATCATGCGTACTGTCACCCTAAGTGACTAATACTAAAATCGTCAATCTTTTCCAACGACTATTCGCTTAGAAACTTCTTCACTACCCCAACGGTCGTCACATTAAAGTAGTTCAAGTATGCACATGTACTAGTAGGTTCACCATGACACTGGCCAGGTGTCATTATGAACGCACCGTACATGCTTATCCTTGCTACTCTCGACGTGATTCTCGTTTCTAGCAACTCCCTCGACTTCAAAACATCCTATCTTAAAGTGCTTAATGGTGAAATTTCACTCTCATTTACTTAAAAGAACGCTAGTTTGAGTCTAGGTATCCAAATCAACACCTAATTCTCTCAAACTTATGCTCTGATACCAACTTGTAACACCCTCGAATTAGGAAAGAACAACTAAATAAAAATTTCGATAATACATCCGAAATAATAGGATTTCTTCCTATAATTCAGTAGGTGAAATACCTCAAATTAAAATCTATGATCAACCTCAACGATATATAACTCAAGTCTTGTTACAAAGACTAAAACCACATCGGGTGTTACTTAACCCAAGTACAAGTTGCTAATCCCAAAGATGAATGCGGAAAACTTCACTTAAGCTATTCACCACTCGAGCACTTTACTAGCACACGACCTTTCACAGTGTCACTAGAACTACTCCCAACCTGAACCTGTTGCACATGCCGACAAATAAAAAGGGTTAGGCTAACGCCTAGTGAGTTCAAGAGTTTATGGCATGATTTAAATAATTTTTTAAATGAAAGTTTGCAACATAGATTATGATTTCCAAAAGAGTTTACAAAATGGATATAAACGACTCATTTTCCAATGCACCCAAAATCTATGAGAAAAATTCCCAAAAGGTATAAAGCGTTTTCCAAAATGAATTCCATTCCAACTCACTCAACACGTGAATAAATCTATATTATGCAAAACCTTCAAATACGGTTGACAACAAAATACTCAACCCATAAATCATGGAAGAACAATCCATTTAAATATAACACTTCATCGAAAGCATGATACGAAGCAATACTCACGCGGACGTAAAATGTAATGAAGTCCAAATACCATAAATATGGAAGTGACCTGCTTCATTTAGACTTCAATATACATGGAGGGGAATCCAATTTAAATTCATCTAATCGCAGTCAAATGTATAAGACCAACAATAATAAAACAGGGACATTATAAAATCCCAAGTAAGGTTGGCCAATGACGGGGGAGACCCGTATCCATTGAGAGTGGATGAACACAAAAGTACGCCACTCAAACAATGTTAATCGTACGACACTTCACTGCATAAAAGCCCAAGTGTCCCATACGATGCCTTACAAGTCACACCCAAAGAGACAACTGACCTTAGTGAAGTATCAAAAAGAATACCACCAAAGGCTCGGCTCAAGCGGGGTTACAACCATGGCATTGTCCCGACATGGCGAAGGTCATAAACGCCCGCCAATCAATCCTGACAGCTCAACCAAACTCAACTCTCCTAGTGCACCCTTAAAGGTAAAGGTCATCAAACATGGGGTTCGGTCAAATCCCGCAACACCCAATAGACCATCAAATAAAGACTGACTTACATGCCTATGGATCCAATGCAACACAGTCTACAATAACATGCCTATCCCGAAATGACTAACGCACCCAAGCATGTAAATACCAATAATGTGCAATAAAATCCATCTAGTTGCAATAAATGCAAACCGTAAATAAGACTCCATATTGAGCCATCAAAATCGGACAAAATATCCCCAAGACTTCCTTAATGTCAAAGCCGAGCAAAATGCTCAAAACTCATTAGACCCATAAATAATGGTCATCATAGCATAAAAATGCATTTAAACATCGTTTAGGTAAACAAGTACCATAAAATCATTATTAACCCAAAACTCGACACGGGTTAAACAAAAGGGTTTTCCCAAAAGGACTCATACCCTTATAATTCTCAAAATGACTCATGACACTAAATTGTGCATTTTCCCAAATGGTTTATAAAAACAATTTCACCAACATGATTAAACCATCAAATAAACTCCATTTTGAGCAATAAATCTTTTAAGGACATATTTATGATCTCAACTCATCAAGATATCCCAAAAATCCCAAATATGGGTGTTTTACAACATTTATGAAGTTAAATACTTCAAAATAGTTAAACTCATCAAATAACTCAACAAGTGATAATTTCAAGTAAAACACACAAGTATTTGAAAAATAACATTTTTGGCATGTACAAAGTTTTCACAAATCAACTTGAACTCACCTTACTAGATTTAGGCTAAATCTAGATTTTCCCCAAACGTAAGCTCCTTTGAAGAAACTTGCATCTTCAAGCCAAATTCTCCAATAACCTAGATCCATAATTTTCCAACCATAAACATTCATATCCAAACATAAAGAATAATTCCCCAACCATTTTACTTCAAGATCTCAACTTATACCAAAACCCTAATTTCCTAGGAGAAGAGAATAGAAGATTACCTGTTGATCCAAACCCTCAGTGATTTGATAATGACCCTCTCTTATATACTTAGTGAAAATTGTAAGTAAACAATATGTATCAGAGTTTTACTATCGCTGATAAGTACTAAGATCTTCCAGTACCGCTGATAGGAACTCTCGCTCTTTTAAGTTAAACATTCAGCGAAACTGTTCACCATAAATGCTGAGTCTGTTCAGTCATTATGATGATCGCTGATAAGTTAGTTGTTTACTTTTGATTCCTGAAGACAAGTTTCACGTCAACAAAGGTTCTACGCTGAAGTCGAAGATCAAGCTCAAGAACCAGCGACAAGTCTCCTAATGAACTGATGCGTATCAGCGAAGACTCAGATTTGTCCACTCAACGTGAAGTATAAAGTACAAGACTTCAGCTATCGCTGAACTCTATCATTCGCTGATATGAAATGATAGATCGCTGAATCAACGAAAGCTGATCATGAAGTCCTCCGTACCAAATACTTTTGTCTTATCATGAAGTTCCGTGGTACGCTCTGCCACACCCATTCAAGCCATCCCTCAAATCCAGACTTCAGCGTCTCCAAACGCTGAGGTTAGAAACTTGGAACCTACCCAACCTCCCTCAGTCTCTCAAAAGACTGATGAAGTGATTGTCAGCGAATCCAACGCCGAACTCAGTACCCGAACCCCATTCTTATCCTTCGCTTCTCCCTCCACTCACTTGGACACTCCTCCAAAGAACACTGGAGATGCCATCATTCCAGAAGCCACCGCTGACGCTTCTCAACGAATGATGAAGACAGGACCTGCAGAGATCACCATACCTCACCGTACTTTTGAGGAAGATATGGAACATTATTCAGGAACCCGCAATTTTGACGAGTTCGTAAACCCTCCTGCAGGTACACACAAAATCCTATACACTGTGACTAAACCCCAAACTTCTGAGCTTTCCTCTGTTCACAAGTTTTTATCTGTTACAGGTCCTAATTTGGGAGACATCAACGAGTCTCTGAAGTTCGTGGAAACAAAGCTGACCGGTCTCACCACCACACTCTCCAACAACTCTACAGCCGTAACAAACGCTGGAGAGAATTTGACAAAGCTAACTACGGTGGTGGAGAAGAAAGCTTCCACAGATGACATTAAGGGCCTTGATAAGACGCTCAGCGATTTTGCCAAAGTACTCTCTGACATCTACACTGACTACACCAGCCTCAAAAACTCAGTTTCGACCGTGTCCAGCGAAGTTACAAAGCTGAAAACATCGGTTGAACATCTCGAGGGGGATATGTCAGCTGTCAAGACCGACTTGGGTTCTGTAAAAACCGACGTTGGTTCTATGAAGACGATGATCGAGACGCTGGTCAACAAGGAAAATACTCCTGCTCCCGCCCCTGCCCCTGTATTGGAAACTTTCACAGCGGCGGATCGTAAAGAGGTGAAGAAGATCACTCCTGCTATATCTGGCCTTGAAGACAGATTAGCAGCGATTGAAAGTTGTATTAAAATCTCTGGCCAAGAAGACAGAGAAAATACAAATGCTGAGTCTACCCATTCCTCCCCCAATCATGAGAAAGAGGGGGAGAAGAGCGCTGAACATACCGAGGAGAAGAGCGCTGAGGATCTTGAAAAGAGCGCTGAAGACCTTTCCCATGATGAATCTATCAGGGGAGAGAAGAATGAAGATCTTATCGCTGGACCTCAGGGAGATGAAAACCCTGAGGGAACCGAGAAGCTCGCCTCTGTATCTGAGGGGGAGCAACTCGAAGACGAAGCTGAAGAATCCGAAGCAGAAGATGATGAAGACATCGACATCCCTGATGATGAACCATCTTCTTCTCCAAAGAATGATGATGATGATGACGAAGATGACGATGACTTCTTTATCGTCAAACCTGCTCCAAAGATCAAAGCTCTTAAGGGAATTTCAATAAATGAACCAACAGGGGAGCGGACAAAGACAAAGCCCTCAGCCTCTGGCGCTGAGAAAGGCAAAGGCAAAAGCGTCACTGTAGATGACAATCTGATGATCTTGCTTGAAAAGCCGGTTTGTCAGGTACACTAAACATCTCTTACTCCATCTCCCATCTATCATACACTATCAGTTCCTTTACCCTAGCCTACACCTGAACATATTTCTCTTTCTCTTTCTACCCAAGTTCTTCTACCCATGTTCTTATTTGTAAGATCGCTGTGTTTCAGCTAGTCCTCTCCCCTGTTTGAGGATGTCGCTGAAGGTTCTACTACTGCGACTTCACAAATAAAGCCAGCTGCTGCTGATGAAATAATCCCAGTCTTGGATTTGATCTCTGAGACTGATGAACCAGAAGAACAACCTCTCTCGCACAGAAACAGACCTTCCTCAGCTCCTCAAAAGCTGAGTGAAGAGGATCAAAAGAGAAGAGAGGAAATAATAAAGCGATTCGAGGATCAGCGAATCATTCTAAGGCGTGATCAACTTCCTTCAGTTCCTCCAAAGTTCAAAATATCCAAAGCTGAATACCAGGAACACCTTAGAGCTGAACGCCTTATCGCTGAAAGGAAGGAAGCTGAAGAAAAAGACAGAGAATACGCCATCAAGCTTACTTAACGATCAATCAAAGACCCCAAGCTGAAAAGAGTTCCCATTGATGTTCAACGTCAGCTCTGGGATGATGCTCAAGAAATCGTTAGAGAAAAGACAAAGGTCTCTGATACAACTTTGGAATGGGCTAAACAAATGCTGACCTATCGATCAAGACCATCCAAAATAATCAAAGCCAACATCAGAGGAAAAATGTACGCTGATGTTCCTGTTGTTGAAGTGGATGTCTACAGAGATGACAAAACCAAGCAAACCTTCTATGCTGCTTCATTAGAAAAGTTTGGTCTCTCTGAATGGTTAGAAACGAAATTAGCCATTCAGGGATCACGCTCAAAATTCAAAAGCCATGTTGAGATGATCTTAAACAAACAGATCGACTTGCTTTCATTTGCTGTGGATATTCCTCCCACTCTTCCTCAACCGAAGAAAGCCTCTGCTAAGAAGAAGAAAGTTTCTGATTCAGGTCCAATCATTCGAAATGAAACAGGTATTGGTTTCTCTCGTGCTGAAGTTCTTGGCCCTGATGCTGATCTTTCAATGCTTGACACCTCCCTACCACCTGGAGAAACCTTCATCCCTGGCACAGTGGTAAGTGATCCATATGGTATATTCTTCTTAGACTATGATGGAAATCCTCACTTTCAACGTATCTCTGAGCTCCACATCGCTCCCATCGAACAACTCAGAGATCTCGTACACTGGTGTGAAGTCAGACGCGACATCAAAGCTAGACACCTGAAGCCCTTGATTTTTGAAGCTGCTCTGAAGTTAAAGAATCAAGGAGTAAATGTCCCTGACTGGATGATCCCCACTAAAAAGACCCTTGATGAACTTCTCATTAAGGAAGAACCCTTTGAAAACTGATATAATCTCCTTTTTCTCTATTGTATCAGTTATTCTTCTGTACTTGTAAATTATTTCGCTTGTACTTGTAATCTTTTTGTTCTTCATTTTAACCTGATTCAATATTTTAAAGAAAGATTTCAGCGAACGTACTTTACTCCATAAGTACTGAAAAGATCCCAGAAAACAGTAAAATGGACAAATATTTTATGAGTTCTTTTTATCCTTATGTTTTCATTAAATAGCAATTTTCTTTGTTGCTATGTCATAATCAAATAGGGGGAGATTGTTGATCCAAACCCTCAGTGATTTGATAATGACCCTCTCTTATATACTTAGTGAAAATTGTAAGTAAACAATATGTATCAGAGTTTTACTATCGCTGATAAGTACTAAGATCTTCCAGTACCGCTGATAGGAACTCTTGCTCTTTTAAGTTAAACATTCAGCGAAACTGTTCACCATAAATGCTGAGTCTGTTCAGTCATTATGATGATCGCTGATAAGTTAGTTGTTTACTTTTGATTCCTGAAGACAAGTTTCACGTCAACAAAGGTTCTACGCTGAAGTCGAAGATCAAGCTCAAGAACCAGCGACAAGTCTCCTAATGAACTGATGCGGATCAGCGAAGACTCAGATTTGTCCACTCAACGTGAAGTATAAAGTACAAGACTTCAGCTATCGCTGAACTCTATCATTCGCTGATATGAAATGATAGATCGCTGAATCAACGAAAGCTGATCATGAAGTCCTCCGTACAAAATACTGTTGTCTTATCCACCCTTGCACGACTCCGTACGAAATGTCAAAAAAGAACCTCCGAATATCTGAAATCGTACAACCACTCTGATACTACACTATTCATCCATACGGCTACTAAGGTTGTCAACCAAGGTCAATGACATGCAACCAACCAGCTGATGACACGTGTAAAGTATATACTGAATTGTATTAAATGCATGCAGTATATAAAGAGATGAACTCACTTCATTTGAAGTAACTTGCTAACTCTGGACAAGTTCAATCTCTTATCTCAAGATAGGTTATTATTAGTAATTTCCTTATCTCTCTTAGTGCAAGAAACCTTAGTGTTCCAAATTGTTTAGATTTAGGTTTATCCTTAATCTTGTCTCCGCAACAAGCTATAAATTGTTAATGATTTATCAATAAACAATTTAGAAAAGTAAAATTTGTGTGTTTGTATTCAACCCCCCCCCCCCCTTCTACAAACTTGTATAGGCCTTCGGGACCAACATTACCTTAACCAAACATCACCAAAATCACCCAATAATACCCCAATACGGAAGAGAAAGTGAAAGCAACAACAATCTAACTTTTGGGTAGGGAGAGATTACCTTCACCACTTGAATCCTCTAAATAAAAGCTCCTAGTCTCCACAAAAGCTTCAAGCTCCCATATCTTCAACAATGGTGGAAGTAGGTATGGTTTGGGTGGAGAAGATGAAGAAGAAGAGAAGGGATTTAGGATTTTTAGGGAGAGAGATCGGTTTTAGAGAGAGAGAGAGAGCTGAGTTGTTGTGAGGAAAATGAAATGAGGGAAGAGAGAGGGAAAGGTCATAAAAGAATCCAAAATATCTCATCAGGGCCATCGCGGACGTTCGACTAGACATCACGCGGACGTCCGACCCTTGAGCTGGTCGAACCCCAAATTGTCTGTTGCTTCTGCGGACGCCCCGCGGAAATCTGCCATTCGCGGACATCCGACGTTGCCTCTACGGACGTCCGTAAGCCGCAAATTCGATTTTCCAATTTTTTTTGGGTGTTACAGAATGGTTATGAATGATTAACCTGTCTAACCTAAAACTAAAGGTTAAGCTATCTATTTATACCTAGGCCTATGATTACCAAGGCCCAAGCCCATTAACCTCTAAAACCCATTAACACAATACGGCTTTTACATAAATAAATCAAACTAATAAGCCTATTAATTTCTTTATATCACTTTCTATTTATAGGACATTTATGGTCCTAACAACTTGCACAAAAATCTGAAAATGATGCAATGACTCACCAAAAAGAGGAGGTGACACATTATATACTTAGCCATATTTACAGACCACACCCTTATCTTATCCTTAATGACTATTAAACCCTTTTTGATCTAAACAATAATAATACAACCCCTAGAATTTGAACCAAATCAAATACAACACGTTAGACTAATTAGATCACATAAAATCATAAAACTCCTAAATTGACAATTCACATAAAATCAGAACGTCAATTATTACAGGTTATTACAGACACCTACACTGTTTACCATGTGGCCAAGAGCATGTCTTTGACAAAAGTCAGAAGCATGCACCCAATGAAGATCTGACACGTATAAAGTGCTTCTGCCATGCATTAAATGCATAGGGTATAAATAGAAGCAATACCCTTCACTTTGAAGGGTCTTGAACTTCTTAGTGTTCGTAGAAAAATCCTTTTTTCTATATATCCTTTCTCTTCTACTTCTAGTGCAAGAAACTTAGTGATTCTCAAGTTTGTTTAGACTAGGTTTTACTTAATCTTATTCCACAACAAACTATAAATTGTATTTTTATTTATCAATAAATAATTTAGAAAAGTAAAATTTGTGTTTGTATTCAACCCCCCCCCCCCCCCTTCTACAAACTTTCACCCTTGTGGAACCGCTACGGGACCAACAAGTGGTATCAGAGTAGATTGTTTAATCTCATAAACAAGATCTTGCGTAAATCTCTCTTCCATGCTATTTTTCAAATGGCATACAACACAAACACACACTATATAGATAATGGTTCTCTTGCAAAACTTCCTCGATTCAGCAAAGATAACTTTAGTCTTTGGAAAAATCGAATGATGCTTTTTCTTAAAGGTATAGATCCTACTATGCCTCACTATGTTGAAAATGGACCCTATGTTCCATTTATCATAGCTGCTGCAATTCCTGCCACTGCTACAACTGCTGCCATACCTCAAAGGCAAATTGTAAACAAACTCACCAAGTGGTCTGATAAATATAAGTAAGAGGCGACCATTGATACCAAGGCGAGATCAATCATTTCTATGGCTCCACCTGACGAGGTTTATCACTTAGTATGAACCTAAAAACTTCTAAAGCCAAGTAGGACACAATCTGTGTTCAATATGAAGGTACATCTGAAGTACAAGAATCCATAAAAATAAATCTGGTAGGACTATATGAAAGTTTCATTTATGGTAAGAATGAATCTTTGTTTGAAGTACACCAACGTTTTAATTCCTTATTAATTGATTTAAGAACTGTTGATTGGACCTACTCTAATTCTGAGACCCTGGCAAAATTCTTAGAATGTATTCCTGAAAGTTGGGACAGTTATACCATGTGTTTTAAGCTTTCAAAGGATCTGAAGGATATTACCTTAAGCACTATTTATGGCATTTTGCTCAATCATGAGCAATCATGCCAACTTAAGAAGAATCTTGTAATGATTCAAAAGATTCCAAAAGCACACCTGTCGCTTTAATATCTTCAGAGATGACTCCCACTCAGCGATCCTCTGTCACCATCATTGAGTTGGAATCAGACTCTGATGACTTATCAGAAACTATTCTGTCAGAATTTGATGAGTCACTAGCACTCTTGATAAACTCCTTTTGGAGATTTGCAATAAAGAGCAATTTCAGAAGAAATAAACCTCGTGCTATCACTGACAAGCCTAAAATAAACTCATGTTGATAAGGCAACTGCTACCTGTTATAACTGCGAAAAGAAAGGACATTTTGCCAGTGAATACAGGTCTAATAAAGTCTTTAAACCTTCTTCATCATCTAAACCCAGAGATGACAAATAACTTAAGCTGAAAGAAAAATATTTGAAGCTGAAAAACTATAAGCAAACAGGTAAAGGTCTAGTCGCTGAAGAGCATGATTGGGTTGAATATGAGGAAGAATCAGAATCTAATGAAGAAGACGTGGCCAACCTCTATTTGATGGCCCAAATCCAAGAAGTAAAAGAAGAAAACACATACATTTCTTATACCTCTTCTACCTCTTAGGTATCTATCTCTTCTGATCAAATTCTAATTGAAGTTGATAGACGTCGTGCTATCGATTCACTGACTAGTTGATTTATATAATTCCCTGAATGGCAAAAGTCAAGCTAAACAACAAAATCTCGATTTAACTGAACAACTTAAAAATTGTCATTTAAAGATCCAATAACTCTCTAATATAGAAGAAAGTTTAAAAAATCAGGTATATGTAAATGAACTAATCAGCATCGAACACGAACAAGATATTGCTGAGCTGAAGGTTGAGAAAGCCATTGTTGAAGGGTGGTGCAAATTCTCAACAAAGATCACTGAGATAATCGGTTCTCAGATCCCTGTCCGTGACAGAAGTTGTTAGAACATTATATTGTATTCAACATTTACTATAAAGTCAATGTATTGTAATAGTCAAAGTAGTGAAAGTCACGCTTGGTAAGCCTTTATGCCTTGTAACCTTGTAGGTATAAATAGGCTTAGTGAGTTCTTGTTTAGAGTAACCTTTTGTAATCTTGTAACTTTCCATGGTAGACAATCTTGTAACTTTTGAACGATATATGGATGACTAGATTGCTTTCTCTCTAGAATCTTGATTTGCATATTCAATCTCTCACTAGATTTGGGATTAAAATTTGGTATCAGAGCACAGACAGAAAATTCAGACATAAATAAGAGATTTGATTGAAGATTTTTGGATTTTTTCTTGGATTTTTCAGAGTTTTTGCAAGTACTGTTCATCCAAAATTTGGATTCTTCATTTTGGATCGAATTTCTATTGGACTACGTGCGGATTTCACTCCTGAACATAGTTTATTCAGGAAGATTTGCCTAATTCGATCAATTTTGGAAGAATTTTGGAATTATGTGAAATTTTATTCGAAAGTTTCAAGAAACTGTGATTTGATCAAAAGAGCATCTTTTTGGACGAATTAAACTTTTGTATAAACTACAAAAGTGTGTGTTTTTGATTTTTGAACTACTCTGTGAAAATCTCGTTCAAATTCATCAAGAATTCAAGAAGATATGGCCAAAATTGGATTTTCTGGATAAGCTTTCGCAAGATCCAAAGTTTTCGCAACATTTATATAGTTTTCGCAAGATTCATCCTTGGTTTTCGCAATAGTTGATTAAGGGAAGTTGGAAGTTTTCGCAACAGGTACATACGAAAGGTGAAGTTTTCCCATTGTGTGGTTCACGAGAAGTGCTATTTTCACAGAAGGAAGATACGAAAAGTAAAGTTTTTGTATTGAGTTGTTTACGAAAAGCTTGGTTTTCGCAATAGAAGGTTGTGAATAGTTCGGTTCACGGATTCAGCGATCTGTGAAAAGTTTTGAGTTTTCGCATTAGTTCATTGCGAAATGTTCACTTTACTCATTCTTTGGGTTGCGAGAAGTCTAATTTTCACAAAGAGTGTACTACGAGAAGTAAGGTTTTCGCAAGGGGTTATCTGCGAAAAGTTACTCTGCTTATCACGTTGGTTACGTGAAGTATAGTTTTCGCAAAGTGGTGATTGCGAAAAGTTTCTAAAATTTAGTTTTGTGAAAACTTTCTCTGCAAAGTTTTCAGAGTGTAATTTTTTACACTGTACTGTCTGACTTTCTGACGATCATAGTCTAGTGAGTAAACTCTTGTCAAGATGCCTACGACTGATGAAAGAGGGAATATTACTTACTCAAAGAGAAATGCAACAATTTTGTACATGCCTGAAATTCCAATTCTCGAAGCAGAACGAGAAAATCTGAAAGTTGAGAATACTACATTGAAAGAGAAAATTTCTGGTCTTGAAGGGGAAATACAAGATTTGAAAGGAGTTCGAGCTGAAAAGGATAACATTGCCAAGAAACTTATTTTTGACAACACTGATTTTCAAAACAAAAAGATTTGTTTAGAAAAGACTTTTGAAGCTGAAAGAAATTCTTTTAAAGAAAAGTCATTTCAGTTTTCAAGAAACATATCTGTTTTGGAAACTGAAAATAGAGATATGAAAAGAAAAATATCTGTTTTCGAGACTAAATTTTCAAAAGAAAAGGAAGAGCTTGAAAACATTTGTGCTCAAAAGTTATCAAATTTTACTAGAAAAGCTCTTGAAGAAAAGAAAGAAATTGAGCTAAAATATATAAAACTTTCGAAACAAGTCTCTGACTTTGAAAAAGTTTTATTCCTTGAGAAAGAAAAGCTCAAAAAAAAAGAGTTGAGTTTGATGTTGAACGAAAATCTTTTGAAACTAAAAGTGCCGAGCTTTCCATAAAAATCTCTGATTTTGAAAATATTTTGGAGAATGAGAGAAAAGATTTTGCGGAAAAGAAAGATCTTTTTGAAAAAAAAATCTTAAAAAGAAAAATATGGAAATTTTCAAAGAGATAACCAATAGAGGAAAGTTTTTAGAAAAAGATTTTGAGACTGAACGAAAATATTTTGAAGATGAGATTGTCAAGCTTACAAGAAAGTTATCTGGTTTATCAACAGGTATTATGAAGGAACAAAAGCTAAAATATGATCTTCAAAAGAAATATGATCTAATTTTTAATGAGAAAAATGTTTTAATCAATAAAATTAAAGAACTTGAAGACATCATTTTTAAAGTTGATGTTTCAAAACAAGTCAGTCCTGACACAATTATTCAGACTCCGCTAGTTGACTCAACTAATTCTGAATGCTCGTTTAAGACAACTTCAAGTTCAATATTTAAAAACATTTTTTCAAAAGAATTTGACAGATCAAATGATTTCTAAAGGGATCGGATTCGTTCTTCTAATCTCTTCTATAATCCTCTGTTTGACAAATCAGATAATGATTTGCATGTGCCTAAAGATATGAATTCTTCCAAGCATAAAGAGAACCAAGTCTTCAAGAAGGTGAAGATGGTTTCGAGGGTTAAAGGTACAACCCCCGAGAAAGATGTGCCAAAGTTAACAGTTCCCACATCAAATGCCAAGAAGAACAAATCATATCAAGGTAAATCTTTTGTCAAACCTGACTTAGTTTACTCTGTAAATCAATTAGTCAGGTTAGCACAAAAGAAAATTTGTTGTTCTTACTGTGGAACTAATGATTTTGTTCATAAAGATTATGTTTCGTATTGGTACGGTACTTATAGGATTTCTTCAAATAAAACCGCACCTAAAAAACCAGGACCCAAGTTCCGTTGGGTACCAAAATCTACTTAATCTGTTTTGCAGGTTCATCATGTGTAGTGCTGATTGTGAGATGTATACAACACATGACTGGAAAACAGAAGAGAAGTTGTGTAGACTTTTGAAGAAAAGTACATGTGCTTTTAAGGGGGAGTAAAGAGATTAGACTTTGAGTAAATCAGCTCAGGACTCGTACTTCAAAGAGATTTTGACTTCTGATCATATCAGATCAGGACTCGTTCTTCAACGACTATGACTTCTGAATTTACTTTCAATCCTGGTAATTCAGAACTCGCTTTAATGATTAAGGATACTTTGATCCAAGTCTTGTTATTTTGCAGATTTTGTTCAACATAAAGATCTTTTGCACATGTTAAGGGGGAGCTTATGAGATTTTAAATCATTGTATCATGATTTGAGGGGGAGCTCAAACATTTCCGAATGTAAGTATCTTTTGATCTTAATCTCGGATTGTTTGAAAGAATAACGACTTTCAAGCATGAAAAATGTTTTTCTTAAATGTTCAAACCACTTCTCTATTCTCAAACAGATTTTATAAATTTAGAAGTGTGTTTTTAATTTTTTTTATGGAGATCTCGGATTATCGTAACATCATTTCTGACTGTGTGTTTCTAAAGATTAATACTTGTGTATTATCTTTTCTATACTTTCAAGTATTCATACACACTGGTACAACTTCTTATTGGCTTTGTTATTACCATGTCTCAAAATGATACAATTTTTCGATGGTAATACTCCCGTTTGTATTTCAAATTTTGTTGAGCATCATACTTTCATTTCAGCGTGAGAACTTAAACGTTTCATTCAAAGTTTGTTTATATTTGTTCATATAAACAAATTTCAATTCTTTGATACCCTTATTGTTGATGAATATATTTCAAAATATTTGATCCGAATGATACATTGTCAGATTCTCAAACAAGTCCTTCGAGTTCATTTCATTCATTAATTATCCTTGCTTTGAGAAATCTTCAAAGATCAAATGCTCAAATATTTCATGATATTATTGAGGATCATACATTCTAATGACAATGTCATTCAAATGCTGAGATTTATTTGTTCAAACTAAACTGTTGAACACTACAAAATATTTTAGGACAAAATTTCATGGGATAAGCGTGTGAGCATACAAAACTTCTATGGATTCACGTTAACCAGTGTTTTCTAACAAGAAGTTAGTCTTCAATGATTGAGGGGTGAGGGGTCTACATCAAAGAGTGGGGGAGATAACTCATCCGGTTGAGTAATCTCATTGTGCTGAGGTAAAATGTAAATGAGAGTTTGGGTAGAAGTGAGCGGATTAAAGACAGAAATAGGGTGTGAGAATAGAGTTAAAAGAATAAGAGAACTCTGCACCAACCATTTTCTGAGCTGGGAAGCCACATTACTGATTGGTTCACATTCTTTGGTGACCATCATTGAAACAAGCAATTAGCACATGCCAACTCTTGCATTTAACCCCACCAACTACTCATTTCTTTCACAACAAAGAAATGTTTCAATTTTTCTTGGGAACGCATCATATAATCTATCTGATCTTCACTCGGAAGATTTGGATATTGAAAAAGAAGGAAGTTTGCCCCACCTTTGCACTTCGATCATGCACATTGAGTCCGTGGAAAACTTATTGCTGTCTCAACAGTTTACACACTTTGAGCATGAAAAAGCATAAGTTGCTTCAATCATTTCTACACAAGCACGTACACACAAGGAATATGTTTTCTTGTCATAACATTCATAGAAATTCCATTGTGTTTTTCGATGATTGAATGGAAGCCCTGGAGGAGTGAACATCAAAAAGCTCCTTTACAAAGTACATCTGTTGTACTAAGTGGCTCTGTGCTACTTACATGCATTTTAACTGATTCATCCGTTGTTTCAGGGTTACCACATTCTTTTTATCTGAATTTGAAAATATTTAGATAATTTTTTTTGGAATTGACAGCTATTTCATATCAAAAGGAGGAGAATGTTAGTGGTGAACAAAGACCGTGTTGAATTGATGAAGTTTTGATGATCATGATGCTCACAATCATCAAAAAGGGGGATAAATAATATACTGAAGAAAAGGGAAGATCTGTCAATGAAAGATTAAGGGGGAGAAATTTGTCAGAGTTAAGAAGATATTTCGAGATGATTCGAGAGAGTTCGTTGTTCAAAGACAATTCAAGGTCAAAGTGATGAAGATATAAAGTTCACGAAATCAATCATGTAAAGTTTTCGCATAATGAAAGTTTTTGCATCAAAGTTCAGGAAATTACTTAAAGTTTTCGCATTGTGAAGGTTGCGAAAAGTAAGATTTTCGCATTGTGTTGATTGCGAAAAGTCTTTCCTTGTACTTCATTTGTCTACAAAGTTTTCGCACGAAGAAGACTGCGAAAAGTTGTGGTTTTCGCACAAGTTATCTACGAGAAGTTTGGTTTTCGCATGCAGTTAGTTGCGAAAAGGGCACTACACCGTTTGGCTTTGAAATTGACCTCCAAATCTTTGTCGCAGAATTGACCGATGCTGAATAAGTTGTGTCCTAACCCGACAACATACAAAACTATCTTGATGGTTATGCTGTCTTGAACGATGTCGCCGTAACCCATGATTGGTGCTTTATCGTCGTTCCCAAATCTCACGTTGCCACAATATTTCTCGGTGAAATTTGTGAGAAGCTCCCTCCTTCCGGTCATGTTCTTGGAGTATCCTGAATCTAAGTACCACACATGACCATTCTGCAAAAACGAGTTTAAGCATTTTTAGGTACCCATTTGAAAATGGGTCCTGGGGGGGGGGGGGGGGTAGGTTTAGCACCTGTTTTGGGAACCCATTTTGAATTGGGCTTCCGTTTAGGTTTACATGATTTACGTTTAGGACGAGAGTTAAAGACATGATATGAGCCAAACCAATCAGATGCATAACGATTATCAACAAAGTCATTCAATTCACAATTTGAACAACACAAACAATCATGAGATAATTAAATCAATTGCTGAATTGAATAAAGTCTTAACGGAAAATTAATACTTTGTTCAACAAAATTATTTGAATCATTCAAACCACGATTACTAATGTCTTTCCTAGAATTGAAAACATAAGTAGAAGACTTTGACTACGACTTGTTCTCTTTCGATCCTTTAGCTACCCACTTTTGTTTGGTGTTTTTGGCCCGACCGTTTTTATCTGAAACATCATTAAATTCATGGTCAGTAGAACTTGAGTAGTAGGGATGTCTATCTTGGGGTCGACCGGTCTGTTTCCATTTCCGTGAACGTTTTTTGGATTTAGATATGTTTTTAGAGACATCGTTCACAGATCGGGATTTAGGTGCGGATGTAGAACATTCACCCTTTTGAAATTTTACCCGTCAATCAACCATTTTTGAAAGAAAATCGGTATGGCTTGGAAGAGGTTTATCGAATTCAAACTTCGAAAACTCCTCATCTGAACAGATGTTGGAATTCATAAACGCTGAAAAATCAATTTCACTTTCGGATGGAACATCATTTGGTGAAGGATGTGAGGAACCTTTTGGAACTGTATTTGGCAAAGAATCGGTTGCGGAAGCTTTTTGAAAATCAGAATTAAGATTCTTTTGCAAACTTATCACTTGAGGTTCTTTTCCTTTTCTTGGAGAAATTTTGCTTTTAAAAGCCTTGCAAGAAGATGTATCTGACGAGTTTGAGGAAGGTTCAGGCAGATTGACTTTCTCGTTTTGAAGTCGGTCAACTTCTTTTGAAGTTCTCCCTTACTCACTTGCTCTTGCATCACT
Source organism: Saussurea involucrata (assembly GCA_033807775.1). Lineage (NCBI taxonomy): Eukaryota > Viridiplantae > Streptophyta > Magnoliopsida > Asterales > Asteraceae > Saussurea > Saussurea involucrata. The sequence continues at coordinate 40,446,444 of CM066321.1, read as the reverse complement.
TATGTTGGCAAGGCAGACAGTTTGGATGTGAGCCGTTTGATTTCTGCCTGAAGGGCTTCTTTTTCCTCAACAGATACAGATTCTGTTTTTATGGAATTTGAACACTCAAGTTTGGATAAAACCTGTTGTTTTTCGTTTTGAAACTTAATCCTTTCTTGTTCAAATGACTCCTCCAACTGAACTATTCTCTTTTCTAAAACAAGAGGTGGAACATAGCGTTTATACTCGCCCGTCTCTGTTTTAGTTTCAGTTGTTGGTTTCGAATCCTTTTTCGAGGAATCCTTGGGCTTTGCAACTTTGTAGCCGTCAAAGTAGTCATTTGATAGGTACTTGGATTTCTTTTTCTCAAAAGATGTGTTAAGAACTTCATACGCAAAAGGTAATTGCATTTAAGCTGTGTGCTTGCGTTTATATTTCTCAGTTTCCTCTTCCTTCTCATTGAGAGGTCCAGTCCATTTGATTTTATATTGGTATATTATTTATCAAGGCCTAAAAAATTAAACTTGTATAAAGTAGGCCTCACTGTCAAAACCTTTTTCAAATAATGTGGGTTGTCGTAACCAATTCCTTATTCTTTGTTAAAGTAACTGAATTCCGTAGGTTTGTTTAGATGGATCGTTTGATCTGTTTGACCTCGTTTATAAAGTTTGAGCTCAAGGTTTGTTATTTTCGAAACTAGTTCTTTGATTTGTATTTGCAGAGAAGAGCATTGATAGACAATCTCAGCTTTCTCATTTTCACACTGATCATGCCTTGAGTTTAAATCAGATATTTTGGCTCGTAAGTCCTTTGGTGCTATCGAAAGATTTGCGCACTTTTCTTTTAAGTTAGAGTTATCGGACTTAAGCTTTTCGGTGATCTTTATTTGAACATCTAGCTTTTCTTTTAGAGAGTTTATTTCAAGTAGTTGTTCATTTGTGGTAGCTTTACTGGAATCTACTCTTTGAACAAGCAAATGCGTCTGATCCATTAAGGCTTGATGGATAGAAATACATACCTGGCATGAATCTCCGAGATCTGGAGGAGGGGTATGGTTGCCCATGAAGCATAGGTGAGCATCAACATCTTCAGTATCACTTTCATCGTCAGATCAAGTCAGCCAATGATATTCTTCAACCATCAGTGCTTTTCCAGCTTCTTTCTATTGTGCTAAGAGCAGCTTGGCCTTGTAGTATTCTGCATTCCGAACAACAGGCTTTCGGCAGTCTTTAGCAAAATGTCCAATCTTAACACAGGTGTAGAACTTGACTGGCTCATCCTTATTCTTTACCTCTGACTTGCGCTCATGTTTCTCCTTGTGATTTGACTGCTTGCCCTCATCAGATCTTCTATTTCCTTCATACTTTTCCTTGTAATCATGGTGCTTGTTGGGAGTGGTTGAATAACATTGGTTGTTGGAGGATGGTTTCTTGAAGAAGGCTTTCTTCTGAAAGGACTTAGAGATGAAGGTCATTGCTTTCTTGATTTATGTCAGCTCTGGGTCAGAATCACTTTCCTCAGATTCATCCTTTTCTGGTTCAAACTCACTAGATACTTGGGTTCTTTTGGAGCTGCGGCTAGATGACTTACCTCGTTTATCAGATACGAGGGCGAGGGGTTCAACTTGATGCTTTGAGGTGGACTTCTGGTTTCCCATCAATTCCATAACTTCGTCCTTATCTTGCATGAGCATTTCGTACATCTCATTGATGGGAACATTCTCTATGAGATTGTTGTGTCTGGTATGAGAAGTGAAGGTCTTCCATTCAGGCATAAGGTTGTTCAGAAACTTGAGACAGTTTTCGGTATTGGATCGCATGATCTTGTTCTTTTGAGGATCGTTCAGCAGTAGGGAGAAGCGTTCATATGTCTCGGTCAATGATTCACCCTTCCATTGTTTGAAACCACCATAGCGATTGATGCAGCTGTTAACTTTCAGTTGATTCCCAACTTTGCTGCCACTTATCATCTTTGCAACTTGATCCCATATGCCTTTAGAAGTGTCTTTGTAGCAATCAATTGCAATGTATATCTCATTCGGCAGACTCTTAACCAGATATCTTTTGGCGTGCTTCTCCCCATTGTATATGTTCTTCTCATCTTGATTCATTTGGGAATATGTCTTAGGTGTTGGTTGTTCTTGAGTCCATCGGCTTGAGCTGGAACAACTTGCATTGGAGTCTCTTGAGGACCTTCGGTAAGGGCTTGCCAGATGAACTCGTAGTTGTCCTTGGACTCGATGAAAATCAAGAATCTGTCTCGCCATTGTGCGTATTCGCCTCGATAGAAAATCGGAGGTTTGGAGTCGGTACCGATAGCAAGAGCTTCGCAAGACATGGCGATGTGCACTAATGTGATCTTTAGACAGTGTAGGTTCGATTCAAGGTAAAAATTTAACGCGAGGAACTAAGAGTGAGTGCCCTAACGCAAAATCTAGGAGTGGCAGGTACTTAACAGGTAAGATGACTAAATCAGCAAAGTACCCGGATATGAATCCGGATAGCGGTGTCCGGATCGGAAGTGTCCGGATCCGGGGTAGAGTGAAGTGTCCGAATAAAATCAAGTTACCGAATAAACAAAATTTTTGGATAAACAAAGTTACCGGATAGACAAGTTATCGGAAAAAAACAAAACCATGTATCCGCGAAGAAGACTTACCGGATGAAGCAGTGTCCGGGTAGGAGTCTGGGAAGTGATAGTTTCCGAAAAAAGCAGTGTCCAGGAAGTGTGACTTACCGGATGAATTGAGCGGACAACCTTACCGGAAACAAAGTTACCAGGATAGAGTTGTTGTTCGAATAAAATGGACTTACCCGGGAAGAGTTAAGCTTACCGGATGAGGATGCGTCCGGATACAGTACCCAGATTGAGCTTCTGGACAGGTGTACTTCCGGATAGAGTCGAAATCAGGGAACTTACCGGATGATGCGCAAACTTCCGGACATGACGACTGTTCGAGAAATTCGGATCAGGGATCAACTCGGGTTGCTCGATTTCGATCCTGTAAGTTGAGAAAACAACCAAAACACAAAAACACACTAACCCTAATCGGATTCTAAGCAGATTAACTTGATTTTGATGCAAAATTTTTGAAACTTTCAAGAACAGCAAACAAAAACTCAAGAACACTATTTTGCTTGAAAAATCACTCAAACGATCAAATTATGCTCTAAAAATTTGCAGAAACCTTAATGATACTAGCAGGAAACGAATTCGATGAGTGGAATCAAACGATTTTTGCAGAAACACAAGAATGAGAATTCTAGAAACAAAAAGGCAGTCGATAAAACTTACCAGGATACCTTTGAATCACCTTGAATCGATGTCTGTCGGCTCTGATACCAATTGTGGATCCCAGATTAGTGCAAATACAAACAAGTCAATGAATAATAGAAAGAACAATGTTTGATTTCAATTTTTCATAATGGAACGATTAACCTAATCTTATAGGTTTTGCAATCCATTTATACCTTTTGAGGTATTTACACTTTTCACCCTTGAACTTCTATTCAACAAAGATTTAGCCCTAACAGAAAATGTAGGTTTTGATCCTTAAAAATAAAAATTTAAGATCAAAAACATGTTTTCGAAGATCTAGAATAAATTAAGGAAAGAATAAAAACTTGTTATGTTGTTCAAGATGATGATGAACTAGTCTTAAGTTTAAACAAAAATTGGGGAACACAATAGCACATGAAGGTTTTTCTTGCTTAGGAATGTTTTGAGCGCGTAAAAGGTAAAAATATAAACATGAGTTGTTTATATAGTGAGAGGAGTGAGAAAGGTTGATGAGTGGGAAAAGTAACTCATCATGACACGTGACACGTCCCACGAAGCGTATTGGTCAAGAATTCTAACAGACGAACGTGTCAGACGAAAAGTCGTGCCAAGGGTTATCCGTTTGATGATGTCACATATAAAACTGTCTTTTCATTTTCAAAAAGGCAGCCCTGATAATTTGGAAATTATCAGGGTTGATTTTAATGAAGAATCATGTAGAATCCAGATCCGTGCAACGATTATGTTTGTGAATAAGCAAATAAGAACAGTTGATATGATTCACAAAGGCTGCCCACTTAGCTATTGAATTAGAGAGAATTACAGTGTAAAGCAGAAAAGCTAAATGAGACAACTAGCTAATTTTCTAAGCTAATTGCACTTTATATACGCTGGGCCCGTGGTAACAAGCCCACGGCCCGTTCACTATGGACTAAGTTTAAAAAATTACAATTCAAACCCTTGAACTTAAAATCAACATAAATTCTACCCTAACAATCTCCCCCTTTGATTTGAAGTTCGAGTTCGCGCTCGATCTCTTGCTAGTTGAATACGTATCGTTTGCGCAACGCGAAGTGAACCTCGAAGAATCTGATGGCGCAGCGGTAGTCGAGACGTTCTTCAACCATATCCAAAGCAGTCTGAGCAGTTCTTTCATTCATATTGGGTAAATAGGATACCTTTGGATTTTCGGATTCGTGCTTGATGATCTTCCGAAGAGCGTCTTGAACTTTGAGCAGTGTGCCGTCGCAAAATCGATCTACCTGACTGAACCTCATAAACTTCTTTTCTTTCTGAGCGTTGAGGAAGATGATCCCAAATTCCGGTTGAAGCAGCATTGCATTCTCGGGATACATCGACAATTCAGGAGCTTTCAGATTCGGTTTGAGCAGATTTACCTTCTTCGCTCGGTTCTCAATTGCCATTTGAAAATCCGTAAGATAAGAGATCATAATAGAACGGACGAGGAATCGACGAACCGCTTCGAGCGCCTTTGTCACAGCAAGCGGTCGGATGGTTTTGGTGCGAAGGTCTCTCAGAATAACCAGGAGGTCGAACGGATGTAGATGCTTAAAGTCAGCTTCAGAAAAAATCCACTCTTTTCCGTCTTCACGTCGAACAGTGAATACGGGAAAGAAGATCTTCATAATTCGGTTTGACTGAATCTTTAGCACCTCTGAAATTTTATGTTTGGTTCGAACCTGGTCTCTCGGGAGACACCGCTTCATGGCTTCTACGTATTGGAGTTGGCGTGCTGGATCAGGACTGTAGATGCCAAGACAGAAGGTCGGCTCAATCGGGCGAATTCTGTGTACAAACAGCTTCTTCAGATATTCCTCCAGATGAGGAATGAGGACCTTGATCTTCTCCCAACGGTTTTGTTGCTGAGGAGGGGGAGGAAGATCAGGAGCTGTCGTTTGCTAAGGAGATGTCGGGATTTCTGCATTTGAGCTTTCGGGTTGATCTGAAGTCGTAGCGGGTTGAGTCGAGTGAACGGGAGGCGTACCATAGAAATTCTGAAGCAGAAACTGGTCGTAATCAACGTTGTCGTCTTCATCAGTGGGAAACACCAAGTTTACCTCGAAGTTTACGGCTCTGGCAGCTTTTTCGTAACATGCGTCTTCGGTTTCCGGGTTGGTTTCACATGCTGGATCAATCATGGTGAGCATTGGCATGTCTGATGGTTCTTGTGCGACCAATTCCTGTGTTGTACCCTCGGGCTTTTCAACCGTTGGGGCTTCGTCATCTGAAATATCCATGTCGCTGACCATCTGTGCTAAAGGCAACTCGGCTTCGGGTGTTTCTTTTGAAGTTTCCGCAGTTGGGGGTTCTTGTTGAACCACTGGTGTAGTTTCGGCGGTCATGATCTGGACGGTCTCAGTTTGGCGTAGACGCTTCTCCCCCTCACGGTGATCAGGATCATCCTGGTCATCGTGCTTGCGTTTGAGACCGCCGGCTTGACTCTTACAAGTGTCTTCTAGTGAGCGGACCCTCTCAGACAGCGTGGCGAGCGCTTTGTTGTAGTCGTTGAGGGTCGAGTGAACGGAGTCAAGACGGGATGTGATAGATGAAGCTGGAGCAGTGACCTGGGAGCGAAGAACTGAAATCAGGTCGGCTTCGGCAGATGCGGTTGTGTCGGATTCCTGGAGCAGTTGGGCTAAGAGCATCGTCTTCAGGGTGTCCACCGAATAAGTAGGTTGTGGTTGAGTCAGTGGAGGCACAGAGGCGGTTTCAGTGTCGACGAGGTGGCCCTTTTCTTTGATAGCACGCATCGCTTTGGCAAGTTCAGCAGCTACATGTTCCTGCATTTGTTGCTCCATAACCTGTCGGACAGCCTCAAGGGTGCTGTCCAGAGACCCTTTTGACACAAAGTCGGGTAAAATAATGCCGGGCTCACTTAGAGTACCCGTTGAGGCATCTACCTTAGAGGCAGAGCCACCTACGTTCACTGCTGGCGTGATATTAACTGTGGTAGGATTTCCGTCCAATCCTCGTGTTCCGGCAGTCGGAGACACTATAGACGGTCCGGTCGGGTCACTAAGAGCCGCGACTTGGTGTTGTTCCGTATCAAGTGTCCTAGGCGAAGAATCTTCAGTAACAATAGGCTCTAGACTCGATGGTGCACGAAATGAAGTCAAGACTGGGGGCTGCTGGTCTCTTATTTCAACACCAACACTCTCTGAATGAGAGGCCGGTGGAAGTTGTGCTTGTTCCCCGTGTAATATTGAAACATCCGTCTGTTGTGAGACGGATGAGTGGATGAGGGGGTCGTGCAATTGCTCCGCTGGGTCCACGGAGGCTTCTTCAATACCCCGTCCCAACAAATGAGACGGGATAGCAGATGTGGCTACCCGGATATCACTCGTTTAGGGTCGCTCATGAGCCTCGTTATCTTTACGGCTCAATCTTTCCTGGTTCGCTTTCGACCTTAACTCCCTCATTCTCACATGTCCTATGTCCCGGGGTAGGTCCCTCCGGCTCTGGCTGGACTATGGGATTCCCTAACTCTTGTCTATATGCTATCACAGGTAGGGTTTCAGGCATATTTATAGCACATATATTATCCTGCTCCCCCTCAAAACATACACGGGGATTGACTTGCTCCCCCTCGGAGTGAGAGTGATATCAACACAAGAAAAAAATATTTATACTTTGTGAGAAAAACAATGTGACTCTTCCCCTCGGATTGAGGTTGTTGATCCGCCATGGAATAGCTGTAAAAAGACCCAAAGTTAGAAACTGAGGCGGATAAACAAGTTCTGGTGCGTACCTGTGTATTAAGTGGCTTAATCTGATACAGATTGAGGACATGTAGTGATGAAACAGGTATAGGACTGAAAATAGTAGGGGCGTCCGGACATAATAATGAAATTGCAAGACATTCCGGACAACACAGGTATCCGGACAAAAGATGTCCGGACAAAAGAGCATACCGGAGATGTTGAAAGTTTCTGGATAAAATAAGCAATCCGGACAAAAGAGAATCCGGATGACATTTAAGAGAGACCAAGAGTCCGGATATGGTACCCGGGTTCCCTTCCAATCCGGATAAGGACCCGGTCCGGAAACCTGTCCGGATACTTCTGGATTTTCAAGAATTTCCCTTATTCTTGACATTTTGCAAAAATAAAGCTATATGGATTTCAGAAACGAACCTTCTCTCGGATAGTGCAATGGAGAGTCCGACACACATAAAAACTTTTAGGCATTGAAAGAAAAACACTGTGTCGCTCCCCTTCAACTGATGAACGTCCAGTTGGATGCTCCCCGTCAGAATGTGCGCGTAGTGTGAAATGCACACGGGAGTAGCCACACACACAAAAACTTTTTTAACATATTTAAGGAAAAAATGTGTGTGACGCTCCCCCTCAACAGTAGAGTAACATACCTGATAGAGGATCATGCTCCCCCTAAACACGTGAGCAGCTTGTTAAAGCACAGGTATAGACAAACCTCACGTCTTCTTAATATTGTTCCTTGTAGATCGTGAGCAGCTCCCTCCTTGCGGTCATGTGTGTGGAGCATCCAGTGTCTAAGGACCACACATGACCGTCCTGCAAAACAAATTTAGCGGACCTTCGGTACCCAGATTTGCCTGGGTCCGGGAGGGTTAGGTTTGACACCGTTTGGGGAAGCTTGCTTTGTGCCAACTTTCCCTTTAGGTATAGGAATTACACCGTTAGATGGAACTAGTTTTGGCACTTGTTTCCTCTTCGGTGCACAATTTACACCTTTAGGAGGAATAGATTTTGTAGCATCTTTCCACCTGGGTGCCGGTTTAACCTCAGTAGGAGCAACCCATCTAGGAGCAGGTTTGGTCTCCCACTGTGGTTTAACCGCTGATTGGTAACCCCGTTTTTGATAGTGTCTTTGATGGTTATTACGGGGTACGCGTTTGGGTGTATGATTAAACCTTTGATATGACCCAAACCAATCATTATTAGCAATGTCATCAAAATCATTACAACCACAACTAGAACAACACAAACGATCGTGTGATAATTGAATCAATTGCTGAATGGAATAAATTTTCATCGGAAAATTAACATCTCTATTAACAAAATTATTCCTATGATTCCAGGCACAATCGTTTTTGTTCATCCTAGGATGAAAGACGGTATTGAACGACTTTGATGCATCATCCTTGATTGGCCACTTTGGTTTTATTTGTTTAGCACGACCGGTTTTATCCGAAACAACATGGACAGTACGGTTAGTGACTTTTGAGGAAACATGAATCTTAGTGGTCGGTCGTTCGTTCTTTTGCTTCAGCTGTGATTGTTTTTGAGAATTTGAAGCATTTCTAAGAATCTTGATCACAGCCGGAGTCTTGGATTGAGAACAGTCGCCCTTTTGAAAATTGACCGGACGATTAACCACTGGAGACAAAAAGTCAGAATGACTTGGAAGAGGTTTGTCGAAAGGGAACGACTCAAACTCTCTATCAGAATTACCTTCGGAGTTCATGTATTCTGAAAAATCTATCTCCGGAATTTCAGGACTTGGATCGGTCGAGGAAGGCGAGGAACACTTTGTGCTTTCTGTAGTGTGCTTTGAGGAATTTGGTGCGGAAGCGTTTGAAAAATCAGAGTTTAAATTCCTTGTAACACATTCATCTTGAGAAACTTGACTTTCTTGAGACGAGATATTTCCTATGAAAGCTTTACACGAGGATGTGTCAGATGAGTTGTAGGAAAGATCAGGTGAAATCTGCTTTTGAGCCTGGAGAAGGTCAATCTGTTCTTGGAGTTGACCATTTCTCAGGTGCTCTTTCATCGTTTCTCTTGTCATTTCAGACAGTTTTGATGAGAGCGAATTGATTTCCCACTGAAATTTTTCCTTTTCCTCACTTGACACACCGTCGGTTTTCTCAGATTTGAGTTTCTCAATCTCAGAGATGAGCACTTTCTGTTCCTTTTGAAAAATAGACCTTTCTTTCTCAAACGACTCCTCCAACTCGACAATTTTTGCTTCCAAGATGAGAGGGGGAACATAGAGTTTGTTGGTTCCCGTTTTGCTTATACAAGATTGTCAGATCTATTAGTTCGAATTTATGTTTGATGCGGAAGCGTATTTGAAGAACTAACAGATATGTTTGATAGATTTAGAACACACACTATCAAATAAACAGTGAAGAGAATAGATTTATAGCACAAAGACCCACTGTATTTAATATATCAAGAACACTTAGTACAGATTTGACGCTAATTTAGTGTAAGTGTTTTGTGTTGTGTGTTAAGTGATTGTGTAAACTTGTAAAGTGTAAAAACGGTGATTCTTAGGAAGAACTCAACATGAGTCTTCCTTTTATACTACTACAAAAGATCTATTCTAGACAAGAGACTGTTGCTACAGGAAAGAAGAGATGGTATGAACAGTTGGAAAACTGCAAGCATTAAATGTCGCAGACGTCTATGTTGTACTAAGCCCTATTGAGTCCACTCAGAGTTTGACACGTGTTGAAGTTGGATAGGGCATGCTACCATACAAGTTGATGAACAGATCCTGGAACAGTAGCAAGATATTTCTTTAACAGTGGTAAGATATTATAAGTATCTTGAGTCTTCAGTGAGGACAACATAGGCTCTGTAATGTGTTGCAGAAGTTCTGCGGTCTGGTCCTTTGTAGAGTAGTCTTCACTGGGTTCCTTGTCTTCTGAAGTTGTCTGCAGAGGCTCTGTTATTGGTGACAGAGGTTCTGAGGTCTTGATCTTTTGTAGCGTTCTTCGGTCTTTGATCACTCTTGATCAAAACTTCCTTTGCTTCTTCTTAGATGCCCGGCAGAGCTTCTGTTGCACTCAGCAGAGCTTCTGTGGAAGTTCTTCTGTACTTGGCCATTTTTCAATACTTCTAATATTTCAGAATATTTGAGCTAACAGAGTTTAAACTCGTCCGTCTCATTCTTGGTTGCTGGTGCTTGGTCCTCCTCCTTTTGGGAGGAATCCTTGGGCTTAGCAACCTTGTAGGGGTCGAAGTAGTCATTCGAGAGGTACTTCTTTGGATTTTTCTTATAAGAATAATTTAAAGGCTCATAACAAAATGGAAGTTGTATTCCTAGTTTGTGTGTGCGCTTATATTCCTCGATTTCCTCTTCCTTTTCAGGTTCAAGAGGACCAGTCCATTGAATTCCATACTCAGGATACTTTTTATCTAACCCAAAACAAGCAAAATCATACAAAGTGGGTGTATGCCATCTTCCTTTTTTCAAATAATGTGGGTTATCATAACCGATTCCCCACTCTTTGTTAAAGTACGTGAACTCTTTAGGTTTATTTAGAAATATGGTTTGATCAGTTTGACCCCTTTTGTGGAGTTTTGTTTCAAGATCAGTGATTTTATTTACAAACTCCTTGTGCTGAAATTGAAGAGCAGAGCATTGATAAACAATTTCTGCTTTTTCATTCAAGCACTGATCAAACTGTGACTGAAGTTCAGATAATTTGGCCCGTAAGTGTTTAGGTGCTATAGAAAGATTTTTGCATTTCTCCTTTAAAATAGCATTTTCAGACTTATATTTTTCAGTTATTTTCTTTTGAACATCTAGCTTTTCGGATAGAGACCTAATCTCAAGCAGTTGTTCTTTAGAAGTGGCCTTAAAGGAAACTACCCGTTCAACAAGAGGTTTCACTCGGTCATAAAGTTCTGAAAAGATAGGTTCACATACCTGACACGACTTTTTCATGTCTTCTTCATCAGGAGACATCTTCAGTTGCACTGGAGTGATCGTCAAACGATTGTTCGATTCAAAGTGGAATAGTATCCAAGATACTTAAATGCCCTGTTAGCTTCAATCTTCCTAATCAAAGAAGTATTTAGAAGTAGTGAAAAATAGGCTAAGTGAAGAAAGCTTCTTACAGAGGCTCTGCCGAACTTCCCGAGAGATCAAGGTCAAGAAGCTACAGAAGCTAAAGAGGCGCCCTACAGAAGCTCTGTCATACGCGCAAAGAAGACCAAAGACTCGGAATCCGGTGAAGACTTCTCTTCTAAGGACCAAATAGCAGAACCTCTGTGGCACTTCACAGAGCCTCTGCGGTCTTCAACAAAGACTTAAAAGATATTTATAATATCTTGCTACTGTTACAGGACCTGTTCATCAACTTTCATGGTAGCATGCCCTGTCCAACTGCAACGTGTCAAACTCTGGTTGGATTCAATAGGGCTTAGTACATAATAGACGTCTGCTGCATTAAATGCAATACAGCACGTCCAACTGTTCATGCCATCCGTCCAACTATTCATACCGTCCTTTGTGAATAGTAGCATATGCTTTATGGTCCCCTTAGAGTAGTATATAAGGAAGACTCATGTTGAGTTCTTTCTATCCATCGATCGATCAATCGAACAATCGAAACAAGAATTCAAGAGAGAAAAACATCACAAGAACACATAGCCTTAAACACTTTGAGAGTCATATCTGTTTTAAAAGCTTTGCTTACTCACTGTTCTTGAATCTGTTCTTAATATATATATTCAGTAAACTTTGAGATATTATTTCCTGTTCACTGTTTATTTATATTATGTTCTAAATCTATCAATCATATCTGTTAGTTATTCAAATACGCTTCCGCATCAAACATAAATTCGAACTAATAGATCTGACAATCTTGTATAAGAAAAACGGGAACTAACAATTGGTATCAGAGCAAAGCTTGATTATCAATATCAAATGATCCTCGTTTTTACAAGATTAGTGATAGAAATCATTTTTTTTCCTATTCCTCATCTCTAGGTTAAAACTCCATTAAAGTGTACTCTGGGAACTGTTCAAACCCAGAAAACTTTTCAGATCTTCAGACTCATACTCTTTAAATCATACTATATTTTCAGAACCTTAAAAATGACAAATACAAATAACTTCTTTACTGCTGGTTCACTCACCAAGCCTCCTACTCTCTTACGAGATGAGTATCCTCAATGGAAGATAAGAATGGTTCATTTCTTTGAGGGTACTGAAAAAAATCTAGTACAATATCTTTACAACCTTCCTCCTGTTCCCATGATAGCAGTACCACGAGTACCAGCTACTGCTGAATCTCCAGAAATCCCTGAACATCAAAAACCAAAACCAAAAGAAGAATGGTCAAATGAAGATAAGGCAGAAGATGAAGTTGCACAGAAAACAAAAAGAATCCTGATAATGGCTATCCCCAACGAGCTTTTTCAATCCTTAGATGCATGCGAAACTGCGCACGATCTTTGGAAAGAATTAGAAAGACAGTTGGAAGGGGGTGCTAAAACACAGAAGAACCGAAGGGCACAGTACATAAATAAATATCATGCATTCAGAGCCTCTGCAACAGAATCTCTGCAAACAACGTACGATAGGTTCAACTCTCTCATAAACAAATGTAGAAAGTCTGGCATTCACAGAACCTCGAAAGAAAATAACGTCATGTTTCTAAAGAGTCTGAACGATGAGTGGCTTCAACTGTCTATGTCTTTACAAACAAACCAAGATCTAGACTCATGGACACTCTCTGATCTCTATGGAACACTAGCTGCACAAGAGCCTCAAATAGCACATGCTAAAACAATAGCCATTGCACCATACGCATTGGTTAGTAAATCAACAGAGGCTACAGAGAGACCAAGAAATGAGAGAGCAACAGAAGAGAAGAAGAAGGAGAAGAAGAAGATAGTGATGGTTGGTAGGGAAGAAGATGAGCTGATAGAGGAAGAAATAACTCTTGAGTCATTAGCTAAATCATTGGCTCTATTGACAAGAGAGTTCAGAGGTAACCAAAGAAATTTTGGAAATGACAGATATAGCAGAGACAACCAGAGAGATAGAAGAGATGATGAAAGAAGAGAAAAATCAAGTGACCGACAGAGGTCAGACTACGGAAGTGACCGACAGACGTCGAGCGACATAAACTACAGAGGAAATGACCGACAGAGGTCAGATGACAAGGTAGGCCACACACAAGAATGCTATAAATGTGGTAAGCCTGGTCATTATGCAAACGAATGCCGAACAGAGAAAGGTGGAGACCAACAGAAGTCCGACGATCGAACTGGAAACACCTCCCAAGGTTGCTTCAACTGTGGCAAGCCAGGCCATTTCGCAAAAGATTGCAGAAGTAGACAAAATCGCCCACTGAAGGACTCAGCTTTTAACAAAAAGAAGGCTGAATATTATGCACAAAAATCCCTAATGGCGAACAAAGGGCATTCTGAAGCAAATAAGGAGGACTTCGAGTCAGACTCTACCTCTGATGATGAATTCACCACCAATGCCCTGTTCTGTGGCATGGCAGAAGTCGACTCGGGCACTGACAATGAGGTATCCATTTCAAACTCTACCTCTTGTATTAAATATGTAGAAAATGATTCAGTTAGACTTAACATTGAACTGATTGAACTCAAAGAGATAAATGAAAGTATTCAGAAAAGACTCACCTTTAATGAGAGAGAAGTAAGGCTTCTCACTCAAGAAAAAGCCAAAATTTTTGAAGAAAAGGAAAGAGTAGAAAAATATTGGAGCAAAAATATAGATCCTTTAAAAAGGCAAATTTCTGAATTAACCTCTGCTTTAAAAGTCAAAACTAAAGAGCTTTCAGTTTCTAGGAGTGAAACAACTGACATAAGAGCTCTCAAAGAATACTTTCAAAAAGAGAGAGAGGTACTTTGGCAAGATCTACTCAGAAGAGAGGTTTTACTTAAAAACTATAAAGATGCACAGAAGGTGTATGAGAAAGTAAACTCACAAATAGGAAGACGAGGTATAGGGTACGATGATATTACTCTAGGTGTTGAAGGCAAAAGACTTAAACCTCTGTCTTCTCTGTTTGTGGTAGGAAAAACAAATAAACCAATTTTTCCAAACTTACTCTCTGTAAGTAAAAGGGTTAAAATCTATGAAGAACCTCACTTGAGGAAACATACGAAGATGATCAATGTGTGGTTTGAAAACACAGATTCATCATCTTCAACCTCTGTCAATAGAGGAATCAAACCAAAGAAATATCTGAAAACACAAGATCAGATTGGTATCTTTAAATTTGGTAAACCAGAGACTCAAACACAGGTCGCTTTTGTCTGTATGATAGATGTCAAAAAGAAATTATCTGCAAAAGCTCCCGAGTTTAAACCCATCTTTTCAGAAGAAAATCTTAAAAGATCAATTGAAAAAGAAATTTTGGAAGTTTTGAAATCAAATGTTTTAGAAAATCTCTGTACATCTTCTATAGATAAAATTCTCGCTGAAGAGATCTCATCTGAAACCTCTGCCATCTATGCAAGTTTTTCTACAGAGGAAGAAAACTCGTACGATACATGCTCAGAAAATTCAGCCTCTGTCGAAAGAAATGACTCAACCTCTGTATATGAGGAAGATTCATCCTCTGACGACTCAGAGACTGATTCTAAATCAGGGATAATTCACTGTGACACAGAGGATGTTAAATTCTCCTCTGAGGTTCTTAACAGAACAATTTCTCCAAAAGAGAAAATCACAGAGATACCTATCTGTCCAGATTTTCTAAAAATGTGTATACAAGTCAAAACCTCTACAGAGCTTGATAATTTGAAAAAGGCCTCTGAAAATCCTAAAAGCTCAAAATTTTCAAAACCTTTAAGGCCTGAAGCTAACAAATATCTTTCCTCTGTGACAGTGAAGACAGACGTTCACCACAGAAGAGACTCACAGAAGGCAGGACCTAAACAAGATTTTTGCAAAAAACATTCTAGTATTCATAGATCTTCTTGCAATAGGAAATCTAATGTTAAGAACGAATGTAATGCCTCTGTGACTCAGTTCAATAAATTTAATGAAAAGTTCAAACAAATCACGTCTCATATTAAATACTGTCATTGTTTTGATCTTATGTTCAGATTGAAAAATCACTTCTCAAGTCCAGATTGCTTACTCTCCACTAAAATTCAAACTCTAAAGTCAAAACCTAGAAAGATACAATCTGATCTTTCTACAAAAGATAAAATGTATTTCAAGAATGCTAAGGCAAACTTGAAAAATTCTAACAATATTGGACCCATATGGATATGGGTACCTAAGTCTCTGTGATTGTCTTACAGAAGCGGTATGTGCCAATTTGGTATCTTGACTCCGGATGCTCAAGGCACATGACTGGCGACAGAAGTTTACTATCCACGTACAAAGAAACACACGATGGTGGATCTGTTACTTTTGGAGACAACAAGAAGGGACACATCAAAGGCTATGGAGTCATACAGAAGGAAAACGTCTCTGTATACAAAGTTGCATATGTGAATGGCCTTAAACACAACCTACTCAGTGTAAGTCAACTCTGTGATACAGGATTTGATGTCTTGTTCAAAAGGAATTTCTGCTCTCTGCAAAGTGAAGACACAGGAATGGAACTTCTGCGAGCCAAAAGAAAAGGTGATCTGTATCTGTTGGAACCCAGATTCACTTAATCAAGATTAACAGTCTATTAGTTGAGTTTAGAGTTTGATGCGGAAGCGTATTAAACTAACAGATATGTTTGATAGATATTAGAACGCACACATATAAAGAAAACAGTAAAGAATGAAAAGGATTTCTTGAACAGTTACTGTTATTCAATATATAATAAGAACACGAAGAACAGATTAAGAACTGTTGGTGTGTGTGAGAATATAACACTCAGATATTTGACAATAAAGCTTGAGAGTATTAGTGATTCCTTGTGTATTCGTTCTTAGGAAGATCTCAACATGAGACTTCCTTTTATACTACTCTTAGAAGACTATGAAGTAGGTCACTATTCCTTTTACGGCATGAATAGTGAACTGGATGGTGTGAACAGTTGTTTGAGCCATGCGCATTTAATGGAGCAGATGTACTATTGGTAAATGCATTAAATGGCGCAGACGTCTATTTTGTACCATGCCCTATTGAGTCCACTCAGAGCTTGACACGTGTTTTGACAGTACTTTTCCATGCAAGTTGATGAACGTATCCAGTAATATCTTCCAAGTCTTCATAGCAGACCACAGAGGCTCTGTAAGGCATTACAGAGGTTCTATGGTCTGACCTTCTGTGGAGCAGTCCACTTGTTTCTGAGTTGATCTTCTTCTTGCGCACTACAGAGGTTCTGTGATTACCTCTGTAGCTTCTGTGGCTTTCTGGACTTGGATCTTCTGGAAGAAGTGGCAGAGCCTCTGTGAGAGGCTTTTCTATACTTAGCCTATTTTTCACTACTTCTAAGTATTTCTATGATTAGGAAGATTGAAGCTAACAATCTCCCCCTAAGTAGTGAAAAATAAAGATTTGACTTTAGTTAGGCTAAGTTGGATAAGACAGAGGTTATACAATACCTCGAAATTTCTTTCATTTAGAAATATGCCAGAGGCATTTTACATTTGAGTACAATGAAAGATAAAACTTTGTTTGCAGAGATTGGAGGTCTGAGAATCAGATTTTGGCATCTTTGAAATCGTTGTAGCTTCTGTTATCTCTGCCGACTTTTCTGATCTCTTTGTAGAATCTGATGCAGAGTTCTCTTAGGCGGATTGTTGAGTCTATTTCTCTGATGAAAGTATCTGCATCATCTCTATCCATTTTCTCTGTACCTCTGTATTTTACAAGGCTTGCTCTGAATTTGCTCAGAGTACTGGTTGCGTACTTCTGACAATCCATGAGTACAAAAAGTTTAACCTGGTGTTGTGGGTTTTGAAATACTAACCCAAATCTTGGTTCTCTGATGATTGAGTTGGGCACAGCGTCTGGTGGGCAGCGATCTTCTGGTGGTCGTAGATCTAGATGTTTGAGACCAAGATCTTTTCCCAGCTGAAAATCTATCATGCTGTAGAGCAGAAGCTTTTTCCTCATCGCTTTTCTCAATACTTGATAGGCTCTGGTGTTTGCCTCTGTGTTGTAGTTGTCCTTTGTCCATTGCAGAAGGTCAGGTTGATCGTATGGATTGATGTTTCTTAAGTCAGCATCAGCGAAGGTAGATTCTGAATTGTTCTCTCTTCTGACTCTGTAAAGATTGTACCTGACCCTTGGATAGGTTCTAGTGAAGGAGAATCTGCAGAAGATCACCTTTTTGATTTTGTGAATTGAGAAGACATCTGCTTTGGCTCTTGGCTTTGTTCTCGTGAAGATGTTCTCAAATTCTTCTCTGATCCTTGGATCTGTCACATGATCTGTTGGATAGTTTGTCTGAAAGGATTGTTTGTAGAGGTATTTGTATACCACTTCTTCCATTTCTTCATGTGTTGGACCAGGTCGTGGAATTTGTCTTCTAAGACTCTCCATCTGTTGAACAACTTCTGCAGGTCTTCCAGTTAAAGGAATTTTTGACAGAGGCTTCAATCCATGTGCCCAGTCAACTTCTTCGGGTTTTGGGGTTTGAAAGGCGTCAAACGCACTCTTCATCAGTTTCTCTGTTGGCTTTGACAATGTTTTCTTCTTCTTAGGTTCTTCTGTCAGTATCCCTTTGCCTTTATCTTTTGTTGTCGTGGCAGAACCTGTTGCTTCTGTGGGGTTTGAGGTTTGCACTTCTGTAGGTTTGATGGAGGTTGCCTCTGTGGATTTTGACGATTGTGATTTAGAGGACTTTTGTGGCGATGGTTCTGTTGGCTTGACTTGCTCTGTAACCTCTGTTGGAGGTTGTTTGGTGACTTCTTCTGTGAGCTCAGTTTCTGTTAATGAAGTGTTGTCATTGAATCTTCTTGCCATTCTGAAAGCTAAAGTGAACCTGTGCCTTTATTCTTCTCTCTTCACCATACGATCACTCATTGTTGTGTGCATCCTTTTCAGAATGTCAGAAGCAGAGGTCGTTGCTCTTTTTGGTTTGGTGGCAATCGACTTTCTTCTGGGTATGGTTTGGGGTGTTTCCACAGAGGTGGGTGTTTTCTCTGTGGTTGGTTCATCTGTTTCTTCCAAAATGATTACCTCAGGGGCGGTTGTTGCCTCTGAGGTTTGCTTATCTGCTTCTGTAGTGTTGGGTTCTTCAGAGGTTGAATCCACAGAGATGGGTGTATTCTCTGTGGTTTGTTGAGTTTGTTGTTGTCGGGTCTGTTCTGGAGGTGCTTGACTCAGAGGTTCTGCGGCTATTGGTGGACCTGTAAGTCCTCTACTTGCAGTTTTCTCTGTAGTTTTCTCCCCCTCAGGATGATCTGATGGACCAGGATGGTCATCATCATCAGAGTCATCCTGACCCTTGTCTGATGTACCCTCTGCTCTGCAGGAAGCATCGGGTTTCTTTGGCATTGTGGCTCCAGCAGCGATCAGTTTCGCGCAGACATCATCACAGAGGCCAAGAAGAGTTGCTAGTTCTGCCTCTGTTTTGAATCTCATCCTTCCTACACTTTCTCTGAAATCTTTGACGAAGTTAGCATTGGCAGTGGTGAAGGAAAGGATGACTTCTGTCACTTGATTAATCACGTTCTCTGTCAGTTGTGCTCTTGTCATATAGTCTTTGGGTTGCATCAGCATGGTATTTCGCATGGCTTCTTCTTGAACTTTTTGTAGGGCCTTCTGTAGATCTGCAGGAGTGATGCCCGTTGACACTGAAGTCTGTTTGTTCAATTGATCAAGGAACTTGTTGATGGAGTTCTCAATCGAAGAAGGAGTAGTTGTTGCGGCAGAAGTGGTGGATGCGGTATCAGCAGACTTCATCTGTGAGATGGCAGTTTTCACCTCTGTGGACAGGTTGTCCATTTTGGTGTTCAGGTTTAGCAGTGCCAGTGATGTTGTCTCTGCAAAAGATTTGAAAGAGCTTTGCAACTCTTTCAAGGTTTGGTTCACAGAGGTCTCAAGGGTTTGGAACTCATCCCTTGTGACTTGTGTTCCGGTGGTAACCTCTGGAGGAACACATTCGTCTCCAGAGTGAATCCCTGTTCCTGGGATACCTTCTTTCATTCCTGTTTGTACGTTGATAATGGAAGGATTTCCTTCTGATCCTTGAGAAGAAACATGAGTTTCAATCCCTACAGAAGTTCTGAGAAGAACATTGTCCAAATCCACTCCAGAGGTGGGTATTGGAATATCCTTCTTTTGACTAGGAGACTTGTCTAGAGTCTCTTTGTCTTTGTGCTCTCTACTTCTCTCTGAAAGAAGTGTGGGTCTTAATAAGTGCGTGGCAGAGGAAACAAATTCCTCTGTTGGGCGTTCTTCTGTGATCTGGGGCAATTGATCACGAACTATAGGTGAGTCTCTTTGAGGAGACTCCCTAGGAATGGTTTCCCCGGTTTTTGTGGGCACAGAGGTTGAAAGAATAACCTCTGGCTGGATGGTTTGGGTGAGGTTCGAGCTGTGCTGCTCTTTTTCAATGACACCTTCTGCAGCTAGACCTGCGGTGTCAGAAATGTGGGTTGCACTGGGAGGGGGTGATTGATGTGTGCCTTCTTCAACTTCGGCATCTTTTCTTGTTTCTTCTTCTGGTTCTGTGGAAGTTCCTTTCTCTGTGCGCAAGGAGTCATACATGTGATGAGATCCGTATAATCTCATGACATGAGGATGATAGAGACCTTTTCGTATCCAGATAGCCTCTTCTTCATCTGAATCTACCTCTGAGATTTCTATCCCTGTTTCTGTGGTTTCTTCTACAACCGTTGCCTCTGTAACTTCAGTTGTATTTCACTCAGCTTCGGTTTGTTCTGTATCTTCTGAAGCTTGGTTTGGACTTCTTCTGTGGACGTCCAATCCTTGAATGAAAGGGTTTTGTAAAATCACAGGGGTTTCGGCTGGTTGATTTCTGGGTGTTGTGTCATCTTCTTGTAGATGTGTGTCAATGCCAGAAATGAAGAAATCTTGTTCTTCTGGAGAGTGGTGGTCGAGAGGTTGTGCCGTCCACCCTGCTGTATTAAGGGTGTTTGCAATTTCGGGGTTCTGTAGGAAATCATTCAGGTCTCCCTGGTGAGCAAATCTATCTGGAGATTGATAGGGTGATTGATATCCTTCTTCTGTCATTCCTATTTCTGCATCTTCTTCTTCTGCAGTTTCACCCTCTATGATTGCCTCTTCTGCAATGGTAACCAATTTTTTAAGTGATTTACCATGCTTCTTTTTGGTTTTCCTCCTTTTTGGTTTTGGTGCCCCTTCCTCTGTTGATTTGGATCTTTTCTTTTTCTGTTTTGTGAAAAAGGGAGGAACAGAGGAGCCAATCTCTGTGGCATGGGGAGGTGAAGGTCTATCTTCTGCAGTGCTAGTTGATGTGCCTTCTGCAGTTTTTCTCTTCTTAGCTTTTGGAGTAGAAGCAGAGATCTTTGCTGAAGATTTCTTTCCCATTATTTCTGCGCGTTTGGCTATGAAGCTGAGTTGAATAGCCATGTGTTTTGCTAACTTTTGATCCTTTTCTGCTTGAGTGGAAAGAGGTTTTGCTATCATTGTTCCTAGAGGGACACCTAAACGCGGGGGTGTCATAGGACTCGGTTTTGGAGTTCTATGATCGCGTATATATTCTTTCTGAAGGGATTTGTTCGATGCGTAGCGCAGAAGTTTCTTTGACAGAGGTCTGCAGTGTGAGTAGCCATCAGCATGATCAGTGGGGGTATTTTTGTTCATCGGGAACTGTTTGGGAGTTGGCCCTTCCATTGGCCAATTTTGGATTAGCAGCAGAGGTTCGAACAGTACTCCCAATATTCTTTGGAATTGCAGAGGTGGTAGAAAGTTGGGATCGTTCTCTTTGACCCTTTTCGAGTTGTTCTTTCTGTCGATGGTGTTTATGATCTCTTGCATCATTATGGTCGCATAATCTAGTGGAAGATCATAGTAAACCCCATACATGATGCTCAAGATTTGATGTGAGCTCTGGTCAATACTCCCTATCTTTCCTGTTAGGCATCTGTTAAGAATAGAGAACAAAGTGTTCCACAGAGGTGGTAATCGGCCTCTGCGGAAGTCATTTCTTTTCCGTAGTTGGGTGTTGTACCCAAGCATTTCCACGAATCGACAGAGCTCTTCGTCTGTTGGTTGCTCTGCATAACTTTTCAATCCCAGAAGACCCCTTGTTGGTAGGTTGAATTCAAGTGAGAACATTGTTCTGTTGAACTTGATTTCAAGATGCTCAGATTTATCAGGTCTTGAAATGTACCCTTTGATAAGAGAATCGTCTTTATCAAATCGGCAGCTTTGCCAAAATTGGTTCAAATAACGGACTGGAATTTTGTTAGGGGTTCTTGATAGTAGAGGGAAGAGGATATGGTTTTCCATGATGTTCAGAAGTATGGCATGGGCTTCGCCGAAAGTAGTGGGTGAGGGGACCAAATAGCAGTTGTTGGATTTGATAGGAAGAGTGGCTTCGAAATGATCCTTAGCTATGAAGTTTTGCAAGTGTGTCGTCGGAGCAAAGTCTGCGGAGTCCCCGGAATCTTGTTGTTCAATATCTCTTGCAAGGCTGGGGTTTTCAGAATGTTCTGAATGAGCAGGGGAGTTTTCCGTTGAGTTCGCCGGAGAGAGTTCAGAGGATGTAGCTCGAGAAGATGAAGCCATTTGCAAGTGTTTTGCAGGGTATCGCCGGAGAAGAAGATGAGAGTTTGTAAAAGGTTTTATGAGAGGGTAAGGTTTGTTTTTATAGGATGGTAAAACGGTAGACTTCGAAAGGGTAAAATATATGGCAATGGATTAAAGTTTGGAATCCGCACTCGAGTTTGAGCGGCGGGTTCAACTTACAAAAAAAAAACGTTCCATGTTTGCCCAATGAAAATGGGACACGTAGGCCATGTCAGAAGATGACAGGACGTCGTGCGCGGCCCATTAATGCTAGGCGCGTGGAGTTGTTCTTAGCCATATGAGTTTCACTCGCAGAAAAAGTAACCGTTATTACTACAGAGATGCCCAAGTAATCAGATTGACAGAGCTTCTGTAGTTTACAGAGGCTCTGTGATCTTGAAAATCTTTGATGTTTACCCCTTTTTCATATATCTCATTGTTATCATGACTTCTGTGGGGTTCTTCTTTAACCAAAACATTTGTAAAGGCATTGGAGAGGATAAAATCGGATTTTTGTGAAGAAATTTGCTTCGCAGAGGTTTTGTGGCTCTGTTGGAACTTGCAGAAGTTCTGTGAGGGCCAGCAGAAGCTCTATGAGAGAAAAAATCTCATAACAAAAATTTTATTAGTATTTTTGATCATCCAATTTTTGATTTGGTTTAAGAGATGTTTTTCGGACATATTTGAAAGTTTGTGTCCGAGAAAACTGTTAAAAAAAACGGTTTGTTCGAGAAGGTCATGGTCTGCGTTTTCGGTTTCCGAGATAACATTCCAAAAGATCGACAGAAGGTTAATTTGTGATAACAGAGCATATTTCCTGTAGAAGCTCTGTTGAGCTCAGCAGAAGCTCTATGACCTTAAATTTCTCCTAATTCGAATTTTGTGAAACTTTTTGAGCTTTTGATTTTTGAGATGTTATTCACAGTATATTTAGGACATATTTGACAATTCTTGTCCTAGAAAATTGTTTTCCAAAAACCTTTTGTGCGAGAGACATACCTTTTGGTTCTTCTTTTCTCGGCAGTGATATCTGACTTCTGTCGATATGGAGTCATCGACATTTTTCTTTGGCTTTCCCTTGAAAGTTTTATCTCTTTAGATCATTTCAGGGTTCCCTTTTGCTCCCCCTTGATCTAATCACCTCTGTAGATCAAGTAATTTCCTTTTGCTCCCCCTTGACCTAATCACCTCTGTAGATCAAGTAATTTCCTTTTGCTCCCCCTTGACCTAATCACCTCTGTAGATCAAGTAATTTCCTTTTGCTCCCCCTTGACCTATGCTTGGATCAAAGAATGATAAGTTTTGCATAGAACATAGGTCATGGTCTTTCAGAGGTTCTGTAGGGGTCGTCAGAGGTTCTGAGTTGACTTACAGAAGCTCTGTAGTTTCAAGAATTGTTGAAGGTGTTAAGAATTTACATAACGAAGTAGAATCTTTCAAAACAATAATTTAAGCAATATATTTACTTATTATTTACAGAAGATAAAACTATACTTACTGAGGTTTTTCACACCATGTTAATCATTCCTATCTTACCCACCAAGAAGTTGAATCTTTTCTCGTCTAGTGCTTTGGTGAATAAGTCAGCGAGTTGATATTCTGTGGGCACAAAATGCATTTCGATTGTACCGTATTCAACATGATGTTTCAAGAAGTGATACCTTATATCGATATGCTTGGTTTTTGAGTGTTGCACAGGGTTGCCAGAGATAGCAATAGCACTTTTGGAATCGCAGAAGATGGGTATTTTGAACAGGATGTGGCCGTAGTCTTTTAGCTGAGTCTTCATCCATAGAACCTGAGAACAACAGCTAGCGGCAGCAACGTATTCAGCTTCTGCAGTGGATGTGGAAACACAATTCTGCTTCTTGGAGGTCCAACTGACTAGTTTACCACCTAGGAATTGACAACTCCCAGAGGTACTCTTTCTGTCGAGCATGCATCCTCCATAGTCTGAATCTGTATAAGCTTTAAGACCAAAACCAGAGTTCTATGGATACCAGAGACCAAGATTTTTGGTCCCTTTTAGGTATCTAAAGATTCTCTTTACGGCATCATAATGTGATTTCTTTGGATTAGCTTGATAGCGTGCACAGAGACATGTGGCATGCATAATGTCAGGTCTGCTTGCTGTTAAGTATAACAGAGATCCAATCATGCCTCTGTAGAGAGTGCATTCTACAGAGATGCCATCTGAATCTAAGAATAACTTGTTTCCAGTGGCCATTGGAGTTTTCATTGCAGAGGCATCAGAGAAGCTATACTTGGAAAGAATGTCAGAGACATATTTAGCTTGATTTATAAAAATTCCCTCTGATGATTGTTTGACTTGGAGTCCGAGGAAGAAAGTTAATTCTCCCATCATACTCATTTCAAACTCACTCTGCATGAGTTTTTCAAATCTTTTACACTCTTCTGAATTAGTAGACCCAAAAATTATGTCATCTACGTATATTTGTACAAGCATTATCTCACTACTTTTGCGTTTATAGAATAAGGTAGTATATGTTGTACCTCTGTTGTAACCATTGACTAGAAGAAAGGTAGAAAGTCGTTCATACCATGCTCGTGGAGCCTGTTTCAGTCCATATAGAGCTTTTTCAAGGTAGTATACATGCCTTGGAAACTTTGAGCTTTCAAATCCTGGTGGCTGATTAACGTAGACCTCTTCTTGAATTTCACCGTTGAGAAAAGCTGATTTTACGTCCATCTGATAGACTTTAAAACCTCTGTGGGCTGCGAAGGCTAAGAATATTCTTATTGCTTCGAGCCGTGCGACAGGGGCAAAATTTCATCGTAGTCTATGCCTTCTTCTTGTCTATATCCCTTTGCTACTAATCTTGCTTTGTTTCTGATGACCACTCCATCTTCATCCTTCTTGTTTCTGTAGACCCATTTAGTCCCAATGGTCTGTTTTCCTCTTGGCAGAGGTACTAGAGTCCATACTCTGTTACGCTCAAATTGCAAAAGTTCTTCTTGCATGGCGTCTACCCAGTTTGGGTTATCTAGGGCTTCAGAAATCTTCTTTGGTTCTATCACACTAATAAAATTTGTAAAGAAACAAAAGTTAGCAGTGGCAGACCTTGTTTTTACTGCGTCAGAAGGTTCTCCGATTATTTGGCTTGGAGGATGGCTTTTTGTCCATTGAGTTGTGCGTGGAAGATGATCATCAATGTCATTCAGACTTTCTTTTGAGACTTCTTGTGTTTCTTCTTGTGTAGCCTCTGTTGTTCTTCGTGCCTTGGTAGTTGATTCTACCGTTTGTGGAATGATTGGTACGAGTGGTGGTGGAGTTTGTTCCTCTGAGGACGTATAGTCTTGGTCCTCGATTTCCTCTGTAATTGGTTCTTCTGTTGTTTGTGCAGCTTCTGTGGTCGTTTTCCTTGATGTTTCATCTTCTGCACTTTCTTCTGCTTCGGCAATTGCATCTGTAGTATTTACAGAAGAAGATGAAGCATTATTAGGACCAGTTAGTGACAAACCTGTAGGATTTTGTCCGACAGAGGATGGTTCTTCAGAAACCCTGATTGTTCCAACAGAAGGATCAATGTTTTCGTGGAGCATCTCTAAAAATAGAAGATCCAAGTCTTCTTTTGCTTGTGAGATGACAGAGGATTTCCCTTTAATTGCGAGTTCTGAACTGATTTGTTCAGAAGTCATTTGGAATGAATCATCAAAAGAAACATTGATGCTTTCTACAATCTTGTGAGACTTTGTAAGGAATGTTCTGTAGGCTTTGGAAGTGGCCGAGTATCCAATGAATTTGCCTTCATCTGCTTTTACATCAAACTTTCCTCTTGAATCTCTGTCGTTTAAGACGAAGCATTTGCATCCGAATACATGGAAAAATTTGATGTTTGGCCGCCGTTTGTTAAGCAATTCGTAAGGCGTCTTGAGGTGTCTTTTCACAATGGTTGATCGATTTTGAGTATAACACGCAGTAGAAATTGCTTCTGCCCAAAAGTTCATTGATAATCCGCATGCTGACATCATAGTTCTTGCGGCTTCCACAAGTGTTCGATTTTTTCTTTCGACAACACCGTTCTGTTGTGGAGTGCGAGCTACAGAGAAGTTCTGTGATATTCCTTCTGTTGAAAGATAGGCTTCAATGACAGAGTTTTTAAATTCTGTGCCATTGTCACTTCTTAACTTCTGTATCCTGCAATTATAAAGAACTTGGATTCTTTTCATTAGATTTATCAATATATTTGGAAAATCTGATTTCTTTCTAACGAATTCAACCCATGTGAAACGCGAATACTCATCAATTAGGACAAGTATGTATTTCTTGCCACCTAGGCTCTGTATGGCAATGGGACCGCAGAGGTCGACATGAAGCATGTACAGAGGTCTAGTGCAAGATACATCTGTTTTGCCTTTGTGGGAAGCTCTTTTGAGTTTTCCCATCTCACAGGCAGAACATAAATGATCCTTATTGAATTTAACATTTGGCAAACCTTTAACTAGATCAAGTTTGACCAGTTTTTCCAATGTGTGAAAATTTAAGTGACAGAACCTGTTGTGCCATAACCAGGCTTCTTCACTTTTGCAGGCAACAAGGCAAACTTTGTCTTTGTTCTTTGATTTGAAGTTCATTAGATATAGATCACCTATTCTTTCAGCTCGCAGAAGTTCCATACTTGTTTCTTCACTTTGTAGAGAGCAGAAAGTTCTTTTGAACAACACATTGAATCCTGTATCACAAAGTTGACTTACACTGAGTAGGTTGTGCTTAAGGCCATCCACATATGCAACTTTGTATACAGAAACGTCTTCTTTCCTTATGACTCCATAGCCTTTTATGTGTCCTTTCTTGTTGTCTCCAAACGTCACAGATCCACCATCTTGTGTTTCTTTGTACGTGGATAGTGCACTTCTGTCACCAGTCATGTGCCTTGAGCATCCGGAGTCTAGATACCAGATTGGCACATACTTCTTCTGCAGGACAATCACAGAGATTTAGGTACCCATATCCATATGGGTCCAATATTGTTAGAGTTTTTCAAGTTTGCCTTGGCATTCTTGAAATACATTTTGTTCTCTGCAGAAGAGTCAGATTGTTTCTTTGTGGGATTTGACTTTTGAATTGTCGTAGAGAGGAAACAGTCTTGACTTGAAAAATGATTATTAAGTTTAGACATAAGATCAAAGCAATGACAGTATTGAATATGAGATGTAATTTGCTTGAACTTTTCATTGAACTTTTTAAACTCAGCCACAGAGGCATTACATTCTTTCTTTACATTAGATTTCCTATTACTAGAAGATCTATGAATACTCGAATGTTGTTTGCAAAAGCTCTGTTTAGGACCTGCCTTCTGTGGGTTGCTTCTGTGGTGAACTTCTTTCATCACTGTCACAGAAGAAAAAGATTTATTAACCTTGGGTTTTGAAAATCTAGAACTTATAGGATCAATAGATGTCTTCTGTAACATTTTAAGCTCAGCAGAGGTTTTGATATGTAGATTCAATTTTAGAAAATCTTGGCAGATTGGAATTTCTGTGAGTTTCTCTTTTGGAGAAATAGTTCTGTGAGGAACTTCAGAGGAGAATTTGACATCCTCTGTGTCACAGTGAATTATCCCTGATTTGAAATCAGTCTCTGAGTTGTCAGAGGATGAATCGTCCTCGTATACAGAGGTTGAGTCAATTCTTTCAATAGAGGCTGGATTTTCTGAGCATGTATCGTACGAGCTTTCTTCCTCTGTAGAATAGTGTTCATAGATTGTAGAGGTTTCTAATAAGATTTCTTCAGTGAGAGTTTTATCTATAGAAGATGTACAGAAATTTTCTAAAACGCTTGATTTCCATATTTCCAAAATTTCTTTTTCAATTAAATTTTTAAAGTTTTCTTCTGAAAAAATGGGTTTAAACTCAGGAGCTTCTGCTGATAATTTCTTTTCAACGTTTATCAAACAGACAAAAGCAACCTGTGTTTGGGTCTCTGGTTTACCAAACTTGAAGATACCAATCTGATCTTGTGTTTTCAGATATTTCTTTGGTTTGATACCTCTATTGACAGAGGTTGAAGATGATGAGTCTGTGTTTTCAAACCACACGTTAATCATCTTCTTATGTTTCTTCAAGTAAGGATCCACAGAGATTTTCGCCCTTTTGCTTACAGAGATTAGATTTGGAAAATCTGGTTTGTTCGTTTTTCCAATCACAAATAAAGAGGACAGAGGTTTGTTTCTTTTGCCTTCAACACCTAGGGTGATATCATCATACCCTATACCTCGTCTTCCTATTTGTGAGTTTACTTTTTCATAAACTTTCTGTGCATCTTTATAGTTTTTAATCAAAACTTCTCTTCTGAGTAAATCTTGCCATAATACCTCTCTTTCTCTTTGAAAGTATTCTTTAAGAGCTCTTATGTCAGTAGTTTCGCTCCTTGAAACTGAAAGTTCTTTTGTTTTATCTTTTAAAGTATTGGTTAATTCAGAAATTTGTTTTTTAAAGGATCTAGAGTTTTGTTCCAATTCTTTTCTATTCTCTCTTTTTCCTCAAAAATCTTTGCTTTTTCTTGAGTGAGAAGCCGTACTTCTCTCTCATTGAAGGTGAGTCTTTTCTGAATAATTTGATTTATCTCTTTCAGTTCAATTAATTCAATGTTAATTCTAAGTGTATTATCATCTACAGAGGTAATACAAGAGTTGGAATTTGAAGTAGATACCTCAGAGTCAGTGCAGGAGTCGACTTCTGCCATGCCACAGAAGAGGGCATTGGCGGTATGTTCATCGTCAGAAGTAGAGTCTGACTGGAAGTCTTCTGTGTTCTCCTCAGAATGTCCTTTTGCCATTAAGGATTTTTGAGCATAATACTCGGCTTTCTTTTTGTAGAAAGCAGAGTCCCTCTGTGGGCGATTTGATCTGCTTCTGCATTCATTCGCAAAATGGCCTGGTTTGCCGCAGTTAAAACATCCTTGAGGAGTGTTTCCTGTTCGATCATTGGACTTCTGTAGGTCTCCGCCTTTCTCTGATCTACATTCATTTGCATAGTGACCAGGTTTGCCGCATTTGTAGCATTCTTGCTGCGTGTGGCTTACCGAGTCATCTGACCTCTGTCGGTCATTTCCTCTGTAATGTCTTTCGCTTGACCTCTGTCGGCCACTCGATTCTTCTTCTCTTCTGTCATCTCTTCTGTTTTCTCTATCATATCTTTCATTTCCGGAACCTCTTCTGTTTCCTCTGAACTCTTTTGTCAATAGAGCTAAAGATTTAGCTAGTGACGCAAGAGTTATTTCTTTTTCTGCTTGCTCTTCTTCTTCACTGTCTATTATCACCATCTTCTTCTTCTCCCTCTTCTTCTCCTCTGTGGCTTTTTCATTTCTTGGTCTCTGTGCATCTTCTTTAGTTTTACTAACCAATGCATATGGTACAATGGTTAGTGTTTTAGCCTGTGCTATCTGAGGTTCTTGTGCGGCTAATGTTCCGTAAAGACCAGAGAGAGTCCAGGTGTCTAGATCCTGATTTGTCTGTAGGGACATAGACAGCTGGAGCCATTCTTCATTTAGACTTTTTAAAAACATGACATTGTTTTCTTCAGAAGTTCTGTCAATGCCTGATTTTCTGCACTGGTTGATTAGAGAGTTGAATCTGTCGTATGTTGTTTGCAGAGATTCTGTTGCAGAGGCTTTGAATGCATGATATTCATTGATGTACTGTGTTCTTCGGTTTTTTTGTGTTTTAGCACCTCCTTCCAACTGTCTTTCCAGTTCTTTCCACAGATCATGCGCTGTTTCACATGAATCCAAGGATTGAAAGAGTTCGTTGGGTATTGCCATAATTAATGTCCTCTTGGTTTTCTGAGCAACTTCATCTTCTGCTTTATCTTCGGTTGACCACTCCCCTTTTGGCTTTGGTTTTTGATGTTCGGGGATTTCGGCAGATTCAGCAGTAGCAGGTATACGAGGTACTACTGTCATGGGAATAGGAGGAGGATTGTACAGATATTGTACTTGATTTTTTTCAGTGCCCTCGAAAAAATGGACCATTCTTATTTTCCACTGAGGATACTCATCTCGAAGGAGAGTAGGAGGTTTAGTGAGAGAACCAGTAGTAAAGAAATTATTTGTATTTGTCATTTGAAGATTTTTAGAAAGAAAGTATGACTAAAGAGTTACTTCGATGAGCTTGAAGATTTTCTGGGTTTAAGCAGTTTCCAGACACAATTTTAAATCTCAATAATATCTATCACGAGTCTTGATAAGTGGATCACTTGATATTGAAAATCAAGGAAGGCTCTGATACCAATTGTTGGAACCCAGATTCACTTAATCAAGATTAACAGTCTATTAGTTGAGTTTAGAGTTTGATGCGGAAGCGTATTAAACTAACAGATATGTTTGATAGATATTAGAACGCACACATATAAAGAAAACAGTAAAGAATGAAAAGGATTTCTTGAACAGTTACTGTTATTCAATATATAATAAGAACACGAAGAACAGATTAAGAACTGTTGGTGTGTGTGAGAATATAACACTCAGATATTTGACAATAAAGCTTGAGAGTATTAGTGATTCCTTGTGTATTCGTTCTTAGGAAGATCTCAACATGAGACTTCCTTTTATACTACTCTTAGAAGACTATGAAGTAGGTCACTATTCCTTTTACGGCATGAATAGTGAACTGGATGGTGTGAACAGTTGTTTGAGCCATGCGCATTTAATGGAGCAGATGTACTATTGGTAAATGCATTAAATGGCGCAGACGTCTATTTTGTACCATGCCCTATTGAGTCCACTCAGAGCTTGACACGTGTTTTGACAGTACTTTTCCATGCAAGTTGATGAACGTATCCAGTAATATCTTCCAAGTCTTCATAGCAGACCACAGAGGCTCTGTAAGGCATTACAGAGGTTCTATGGTCTGACCTTCTGTGGAGCAGTCCACTTGTTTCCGAGTTAATCTTCTTCTTGCGCACTACAGAGGTTCTGTGATTACCTCTGTAGCTTCTGTGGCTTTCTGGACTTGGATCTTCTGGAAGAAGTGGCAGAGCCTCTGTGAGAGGCTTTTCTATACTTAGCCTATTTTTCACTACTTCTAAGTATTTCTATGATTAGGAAGATTGAAGCTAACAGTATCTAATGAACTTTTGTTCAACAACCAAGGACAAAGTTTGCCTTGTAGCCTGCGAAAGTAAATAAGCCTGGTTATGGCATAACAGGTTCTGTCACTTGAACTTTCACACCTTGGATAAATTGGTCAAACTTGATCTAGTTAAAGGTTTGCGTAATGTTAAATTTAATAAGGATCACTTGTGTTCTGCCTGTGAGATGGGAAAACTCAGAAGAGCTTCCCACAGAGGCAAAACAGATGTGTCGTGCACTAGGCCTCTGTACATGCTTCATGTCGACCTCTGCGGTCCTATTGCCATACAGAGCCTAGGTGGCAAGAAATATATACTTGTCTTAATTGATGAGTATTCGCGCTTCACATGGGTTGAATTTGTTCGAAAGAAATCGGATGTTCCAATCATCTTGATTAATCTAATGAAAAGAATCCAAGTTCTTTATGAATGCAGAATACAGAAGTTAAGAAGTGACAATGGCACAGAATTTAAAAACTCTGTCATTGAAGCCTATCTTTCTACAGAAGGAATATCACAGAACTTCTCTGCCGCACGCACTCCACAGCAGAATGGCATAGTCGAAAGGAAGAATCTAACGCTCGTGGAAGCCGCAAGAACTATGCTATAAGCATACGGATTACCGATGAACGTTTGGGCAGAAGCAATTTCTACCGCTTGTTACACACAGAATCGGTCAACCATTGTGAAAAGACACATCAAGACTCCTTACGAACTGATCAACAAAAGGCGGCCAAACATCAAGTTTTTCCATGTGTTTGGATGTAAATGCTTTGTTTTAAACGACAGAGATTCAAGAGGAAAGTTTGAAGTAAAAGCTGATGAAGGAAAATTCATTGGATACCCTGCCACTTCCAAAGCCTACAGAGTATACCTTACAAGATCTCGCAAAATCGTAGAAAGTATCAATGTTTCTTTTGATGATTCTTTCCAAATGACTTCTGAGCAAATCCGTTCAGAACTCGAACTTAAAAGAGAAACCTCTGGCATCTCGCAAACGAAAGAAGACTTGAATATTCTATTTTTAGAGATGTTCCACGATGACATTGATCCTTCTGTTGGAACCATCAGAGTTTCTGAAGAACCATCTTCTGTTGGACAAAATCCTACAGGTATGACTCTAACTGGTCCAAATAATGCTTCATCGTCTTCTATAAATACTACAGATGCAAATGCCGAAGAAGAAAATGCAGAAGATGAAACATCAAGAAAAACGACCACAGAAGCTGCTGAAAAACAAACTCCACAATCCACAGAAGAACCAATTACAGAGGTAATTGAGGACCAAGACTATACGTCCTCAGAGGAACAAACTCCACCACCACTCATACCAATCATTCCACAAATGGTAGAATCTTCTACCAAGGTAAGAAGAACGACAGAGGCTATACAAGAAGAAGATCCACAAGAAGCTTCTGAAGAAAGGTTCGATGACATTGATGACCATCTTCCTCGCACCACTCAGTGGACAAAAAGCCATCCTCCAAGCCAAATAATCGGAGAACCTTCTGACTCAGTAAAAACCAGGTCTGCCACTACTAATTTTTGTTTCTTTACAAATCTTATTAGTGTGATAGAACCAAAGAAGATTTCTGAAGCACTAGATGACCCAAACTGGGTAGACGTCATGCAAGCAGAACTTCTGCAGTTTGAGCGTAACAGAGTATGGACTTTAGTACCTCTGCCACGAGGGAAACAGGCCATTGGGACTAAGTGGGTCTACAGAAATAAGAAGGATGAAGATGGAGTGGTCATCAGAAACAAAGCACGATTGGTGGCCAAGGGTTATAGACAAGAAGAAGGCATAGATTACGATGAGACTTTTGCTCCTGTCGCACGGCTCAAAGCAATAAGAATATTCTTAGCCTTCGCAGCCCACAGAGGTTTTAAAGTCTATCAGATGGACGTAAAATCATCTTTTCTCAACGGTGAAATCCAAGAAGAGGTTTACGTAAATCAGCCACCAGGGTTTGAAAGCTCAAAGTTCCCAAGGAATGTATACTACCTTGAAAAAGCTCTGTACGGACTGAAACAGGCTCCAAGAGCATGGTACGAACGACTTTCTACCTTTCTTCTAGTAAATGGCTACGACAGAGGTACAACAGATACTACCTTATTCTATAAACGTAAAAACAGTGAAATAATGCTTGTACAAATCTATGTGGATGACATAATTTTTGGGTCTTCTAACACAGAAGAGTGCAAAAGTTTTGAAAACTCATGCAGAGTGAGTTTGAAATGAGTATGATGGGAGAACTAACATTCTTCCTCGGACTCCAAGTCAAACAAACATCAGAGGGAATTTTTATAAATCAGGCCAAATATGTCTCTGACATTCTTTTCAAGTATAGCCTCTCTGATACCTCTGCAATGAAAACTCCAATAGCCACTGGAAATAAGTTATCCTTAGATCCAGATGGCATCTCTGTAGAATGCACTCTCTACAGAGGCATGATTGGATCTCTGTTATACTTAACTGCAAGCATACCTGACATTATGCATGCCACATGTCTTTGTGCACGTTATCAAGCTAATCCAAAGAAATCACACTATGATGTTGTGAAAAGAATCTTTAGATATCTAAAGGGGACCAAAAATATCGGTCTCTGGTATCCACAGAACTCTGGTTTTAGTCTTAAAGCTTATACAGATTCAGACTATGGAGGATGCATGCTCGACAGAAAGAGTACCTCTGGGAGTTGTCAATTCCTAGGTGGTAAACTAGTCAGTTGGACCTCCAAAAAGCAAAATTGTGTCTCAACATCCACTGCAGAAGTTGAATACGTTGCTGCTGCTAGCTGTTGTTCTCAGGTTCTATGGATGAAGACTCAGCTAAAAGACTACGGCCACATCCTATTCAAAATACCTATCTTCTGTGATTCCAAGAGTGCCATTGCTATCTCTGCCAATCCTGTGCAACACTAAAAAACCAAGCATATCGATATAAGGTACCATTTCTTGAAACATCATGTTGAATACGGTACAATCGAGATGCATTTCGTGCCCACAGAATACCAACTCGCGGACTTATTCACCAAAGCTTTAGACGAGAAAAGATTCAATTTCTTGGTGGGTAAGTTAGGAATGATCAATATGACGTAAAAATCCTCTGTAAGTATAACTTTATCTTCTGTAAATATGTATATATTTCTAATTATTTTTGCTTTAATTAATTTATTTCTGTATGTAAGTTCTCAATCTTAAATAGTTCTTAAAATCACAGAGCTTCTGTAAGTCTACTCAGAACCTCTGACAACCCCTACAGAACCTCTGGAAAATAGGACCTATGTTCTATGCAAAACTTATCATTCTTTGATCCAAGCATAGGTCAAGGGGGAGCAAAAGGAAAATTCCTGATCTACAGAGGTGATTAGATCAAGGGGGAGCAAAAAGGGATCCTGAAATGATCTACAGAGGTAAAACTTTCAAGGGAAAGCCAAAGAAGAATGTCAATGAATCTATATCGACAGAAGTCAGACATCACTGCCGAGAAAAGAAGAACCAAAAGGTATGTCTCTCGCACAAAAGGTTTTTGAAAACAGTTTTCTAGGACACAAATTGTCAAATATGTCCTAAATATACTGTGGATAACATTTCAAAAATCAAAAGATCAAAAAGTTTCATAAAATTTGAGTTATGAGAAATTTAAGGTCATAGAGCTTCTGCTGAGCTCAACAGAAGCTCTGCCAGAAATATGCTCTGAGATCGCAACTTTAACCTCTATCGATCTTTTGGAATGTTATCTCGGAAACCAAACAGACTCACCATGACCTTCTCGAACAAAACTTTTTCCATAACAATTTTTTCGGACACCAAATTTCAAATATGTCCGAAAAATATCTCTTAAAACAGATCAAAAATTGGATGATCAGAAAAGTTAATAGATATTTCGTTATGAGATTTTTTCCCTCATAGAGCTTCTGCAAGTTCCAACAGAGCCACAAAACCTCTGCGAGTAAAAAACTCTTAACTAAAAATCCTATTTGATCCTCTCCAATGCCTTTACAAAACGTTTTGGTTAAAAAGGAACCCCACAGAAGTCATGATAACAATGAGATATATGAGAAAGGGATACACATCAAAGATTTTCAAAATCACAGAACTTCTGTAAACTATAGAAGTTCTGTCAATCTGTTACTTGGGCATTTCTGTAGTAATAACGGTTACTTTTACTGAGAGTGAATTACATGTGTCTAAGAATAACCCCACGCACCTAGCATTAATGGGCCGCGCACGACGTCCTGTCATCCTCTGACATGGCCTACGTGTCCCTTTTTCATTGGGCGTACATGGAACGTTTTCTGTGGAAAGTTGAACCCGCAGTTCTAACTTGAGTTCGGATTCCAAATTTTAATCCATTACCATATATTTTACTCTTTCGAATTCTACCATTTTACCCTCCTATAAAAACCAAGCTTACCCTCTCATAAACTTTTTACAAACTCTCATTCTTCTCCGGCGAAACCTGCAAATTTCTTATTCTCAGTACCAAATGGCTTCATCTTCTCAAGCTATCCCCCCTGCACACTCTCCAGCGACCTCACCAGAACATTCACCTGCTCATTCTGAACATTCAGAAAACCTCAACCCTGCCCAAAACATTGAACTAGAAGATTCCGGCGATTCAACAGACTTTGCTCCAACCACACATCTTCAAAACTTCATAGCAAAGGATCATTTCGAAAAAGTACTACCAATCAAATCCAACAATTGCTATTTGGTCCCCTCACCCACTGCTTTCGGCGAAGCCCATGCCATTCTTCTAAACATAATGGAAAATCATATCCTCTTCCCTTTACTCTCAAGAACCCCAAAGAAAATTCCAGTAAGATATCTGAACCAGTTTTGGCAAAGTTGCCGATTTGATAAAGATGATTCTCTTATCAAAGGATACATTTCAAGACCCGACAAATCTGAGCATCTGGAAATCAAGTTCAATAGAACAATGTTCTCACTTGAATTCAACCTATCAACAAGGGGTCTTCTTGGATTAAAGAAGTACGCAGAGCAACCAACAGACGACGAGATATGTCGTTTCCTAGAAATGCTTGGGTACAACACACCACTGAGGAAGAGAAATGACTTCCGCAGAGGCAGATTACCACCTCTGTGGAACACCTTGTTCTCAATTCTTAACAGATGCCTGACAGGGAAGATAGGCAGTATTGACCAGAGCTCACATCAGATATTAACCATCATGTATGGGGTTTACTATGATCTCCCACTGGATTACGCGACCATAATGATGCAAGAGATCATTAACACCATCTACAGAAAGAACAACACAAGAAGGGTCAAAGAGAACGATCCTAAGTTTCTACCACCTCTGCAATTCCAAAGAATACTGGGAGTCTTGTTCGAACCTCTGTTGCTAATACAGAAATGGCCAATGGAAGGGCCAATTCCCAAACAGTTCCCAATGAGCAAAAATATTTCCACTGATCATGTAGATGGCTACACACACTGCAGACCTTTGTCAAAGAAACTTCTGAAGTATGCCTCGAATAAAACCCTTAAGAAAGAGTATATACGCGATCATAGAACTCCTAAACCGAGTCCTATGACACCCCCGCATTTAGGTGTCCCCCTAGGAACAATGATTGCAGAACCTCTTTCCACCCAAGAAGAAAAAGATAACAAATTAGCAAAACACATGGCTATTCAACTTAGCTTCATAGCCAAACGTGCAGAGCTCATGGGAAAGAAGTCCTCTTCAAAATCTTCTGCTTCTACTCCAAAATCAAAAAGGAGGAAAACTGCAAAAGGCACCTCTACAAGCGCTGCAGAAGATCAACCTTCACCTCCTCATGCCACAAAAATTGGCTCCTTTGCTCCTCCCTCTTCTCCAAAACAGAAGAAGAAAAGAAAATCAAAAAACACAGAGGAAGGGGCACCAAAACCTAAGAGGAGGAAAACCAAAAAGAAGCATGGTAAATCACTTGAGAAATTGGTTACCATAGAAGAGGAAGCAATCGAAGAAGAAAGAACTGCAGAAGAAGAAGATGCAGAAGAAGAAATGACAGAAGAGGGATATCAATCGCCCCATCAATCCCCAGATCGATTTGCTCACCAAGGAAACATTAACGATTTCCTACAGAACCCCGACATTGCCAACACTTTAAATACAACAGGGTGGATGGCACAACCTCTCGACCACAATTCCCCAGAAGAACAATACTTCTCTATTTCCGGCATTGACACACATCTGCAAGAAGATGATCAAACACCTAGAGATCAATCAGCTGAGACACCTATTATTCTACAGAACCCCTTCATTCAGCAAGGATTGGACGTTCACAGAAGGAGTCCAAGCCCAGCTTCAGAAGAAATAGGACAAACAGAAGCTCAATGGAATAGAGATGAAGTAACAGAGACAAGAATGGAGGTCTCAGAGGTAGATTCAGACGAAGAAGAAGCTGTCTGGATACGAAAAGGTCTCTATCATCCACATGTCATGAACTTATACGGCTCTCATCAAATGTATGACTTCTTAGGCACAGAGCAAAGAACTTCAACAGAGGATAGGGTAGAAACATCTGGAGGAAAAGAAAATGTAAAAGAAAAAGATGCCGAAGATGAAGAAGGCACACATCTCTCACCCCCTCCCAGTGCAACCCACACATCTAACTCCGCAGGTCTAGCTGCAGAAGGAGTTATTGAAATAGAGCAGCACAGCTCGATCCAAACCCAACCCAACCAGCCATAAGTCACTCTTTCGACTTCTGCGCCCACAAAAACCGGGGAATCCATTCCTAGTGAGTCTCCTCAAAGAGACTCACCTATAGTTCGTGATCAATCGCCCTAGATCACACTAGAACACCCTACAGAGGAATTTGTTTCCTCTGCCACGAACGAAATAGGGCCAACCCTTCTTTCAGAGAGAAGTAGTGAGCACAACGACGAAGAGACTCTAGACAAGTCTCCGAGTCAACAGAAGGATAATCTAGTACCCACCTCTGAAGTGGATATAGACAATGTCATTTACAGAACTTCTGTAGAGTTTGAAGCACTATATGCTTCTGCTCGAAGATCAAATGGAAATCCTTCCACCCCCAACGTACAAACAAGGGTGAACGAAGGTGTCCTAGGAGCAGGGACTCACTCTGGAGACGAATGTGTTCCTCCAGAGGTTACACCAGGGACATAAGTATCAAGGGATGAGTTCCAAACCCTTGTCACCTCTGTGAACCAAACCATGAAAGAGTTGCAAAGCTCTTTCACATCTTTTGCAGAGAAAACATCAACGGCCTTGCTGAATCTGAACACCAAAATGGACAATCTGTCCACAGAGGTGAAAACAGCCATCACATAGATGAAATCTTCTGCGCAAACAACTGCAACAACTACAACCACTTCTGCTGCTAAAGATTTTGGAATTACCGCAACTTCTGCATTCAAGGAATCAGTAAAACAATTCCTTGAACAAATGAACAAGCAATCCAACAAATCACAGAGCATCACACCCGTAGATCTACAGAAGGCTCTGCAAAACGTTCAAGCAGAAGCAATGCGCAACACAATACTGATGCAGCCTAAAGACTACATGACCAGAGCACAGCTAACAGAGCTCGGCCAAAATGTCATAAACCAGGTCACTGAAGTCATTGTCTCCTTCACCACTGCAAATGCCAACTACGTCAAAGAGTTCAGAAAAAGTGTCGGCAGAATGCGCTTCAACACAGAAGCAGAGCTTGCAACTCTTTTCGGCCTCTGTGATGATGTATGTGCGAAGTTGATGGCCGCAGGAGCAGAACTACCAAAGAAACCCAAAGCTTCCTGCAGAGCAGAGGGTACTTCTGATAAAAGTCAAGATGATTCTGATGATGACCATCCTGGTCCATCAGATAATCCTGAGGGGGAGAATATAAGGGAGAAAGCTACGACCAGAGGAATACAAGCTCCACCAATCGCAGCAGAACCAATCAGTCAAGCCCCTCCAGAACAAACCCAAGATCAACAACAAAATCAACAGACCACAGAGACAACACCCATCTCTGTGGAATCAACTCCTGAAGAAACCAATATTCCAGAAGCTGATCAGCATACCACAGAGGCAACAACCACCCCTGTGGTACTCAACTTGGAAAAGAGTCCTTCAACAAAATCAACAGAAAAACCCCAAACCATACCAAGAAGAAAGTCGATTGCCACCAAACCAAAAAGAGCAACGACCTCTGCGACCTCTGCTTTTTCTATTCTGAGAAAGATGCACAATACAATGTCTGATCGAATGTCGCAGAGAGAAGAAGAAAGGCACACGTTCACATTAGCTTTCAAAATGGCAAAAGGATTCGATGTCCAATCTTCACCAACAGAAATAGAGCTCACAGAAGAAGTCACCAAAGAACCTCCAGCAGAGGTTACAGAGCAACTCAAGCCAACAGAACCATCGCCACAAAAGTCCTCTAAAATACAAGTGTCAAAACCTACAGAGGCAACCATCAAGCCAACAGAAGCACCAACCTCCAACCCTACAGAAGAAACATGTTCTGCACCTCCAAAAGCCAAAGACAAGGGCAAAGCAATACTGACAGAAGAGCCCAAGAAAAAGAAATCATTGCCCAAGCCTACAGAGAAATTGATGAAGAGCGCCTTTGATGCCTTTCAAACTCCAAAGCCTGAAGAAGAGGACTGGGCATATGGATTAAAGCCTCTGACAGACATTCCTCTAACTGGTAGAGCTGC
Organism: Saussurea involucrata; assembly: GCA_033807775.1. Classification (NCBI taxonomy): domain Eukaryota; kingdom Viridiplantae; phylum Streptophyta; class Magnoliopsida; order Asterales; family Asteraceae; genus Saussurea; species Saussurea involucrata. The sequence continues at coordinate 40,407,012 of CM066321.1, read as the reverse complement.
AGAAATTGTTCAAAAGATGGAGAGTCTCAGAAGACAAGTACCACAACCTGGTCCAACACATGAAGAGATGGAAGAAGTGGTATACAAATACCTCTATAAACAAACCTTTCAGACCAATCATCCAACAGATCATGTGACAGATTCAAGGATCAGAGAAGAATTTGAGAACATGTTCACAAGGACAAAGCCAAGAACCAAAGCAGATGTCTTCTCAATCCACAAGATCAAAAAGGCAATCTTCTGCAAGTTCTCCTTTACAAGAACCTATCCAAGGGTCAGGTACAATCTTTACAAAGTCAGAAGAGAAGACAATTCAGAAACCACATTCGCTGATGCTGACCTAAGAAATATCAATCCTTATGATCTACCTGACCTTCTGCAATGGACAAAGGACAACTACAACACAGAGGCAAACACCAGAGCCTATCAAGTATTAAGAAAAGCAATGAGGGAAAAGCTTCTGATCTTCAGTATGATAGATTTTCAACTGGGAAAGGATCTTGGTCTCAAACATCTAAATTTACGACCACCAGAAGATCGCTGCCCACCCGACGCCGTGCCCAACTCTATCATTACAGAACCAAGATTCGGGTTAGTATTTCAAAACCCACAAGGCGAAATCAAACTATTTGTGTGCATGGATTGTCAGAAGTACGCAACTAGTACTCTGAACAAGTTCAGAGCAAGCCTTGAAAAATACAGAGGTACAGAGAAAATGGATAGAGATGCTGCAGATACTTTCATCAGAGAGATTGATGCCACAATTCGCCTAAGAGAACTCTGCATCAGTTTCTACAAAGAGATTAGAAGAATCGGAAGAGACAACAGAAGCTACAACGATTTCAAAGATGCCAAAATCTGATTCTCAAACCTCAAATCTCTGCAAACCAAGTCAAAAGTTTATCTTTCATTGTACTCAAATGTAAAATGCCTCTGGCATATTTCTGAATGAAAGAACTTTCGAGGTATTGTTTAACCTCTGTCTTATCTAACTTAGCCTACCTAAACTCAAGTTAAATTTTTTATTTTTCACTACTTAGGGGGAGATTGTTAGCTTCAATCTTCCTAATCATAGAAGTATTTAAAAGTAGTGAAAAATAGGCTAAGTGAAGAAAGCCTCTTACAGAGGCTCTGCCGAATTTACCGAGAGATCAAGGTCAAAAAGCTACAGAAGCTAAAGAGGCGCCCTACAGAAGCTCTGTCATACGCGCAAAGAAGACCAAAGACTCGGAATCCGGTGAAGACTACTCTTCTAAGGACCAAACCGCAGAACCTCTGTGGCACTTCACAGAGCCTCTGCGGTCTTCAACAAAGACTTAAAAGATATTTATAATATCTTGCTACTGTTACAGGACCTGTTCATCAACTTGCATGGTAGCATGCCATGTCCAACTGCAACGTGTCAAACTCTAGTTGGATTCAATAGGGCTTAGTACATAATAGACGTCTGCTGCATTAAATGCAATACAGCACGTCCAACTGTTCATGCCATCCGTCCAACTATTCATACCGTCCTTTGTGAATAGTAGCATATGCTTTATGGTCCCCTTAGAGTAGTATATAAGGAAGACTCATGTTGAGTTCTTCCTATCCATCGATCGATCAATCGAACAATCAAAACAAGAATTCAAGAGAGAAAAACATCACAAGAACACATAGCTTTAAACACTTTCAGAGTCATATCTGTTTTAAAAGCTTTGCTTACTCACTGTTCTTGAATCTGTTCTTAATATATATATATATTCAGTAAACTTTGAGATATTATTTCCTGTTCACTGTTTATTTATATTATGTTCTAAATCTATCAATCATATCTGTTAGTTATTCAAATACGCTTCCGCATCAAACATAAATTCGAACTAATAGATCTGACAATCTTGTATAAGCAAAACGGGAACCAACATGCCCCCCTCCTGCGACTTAGCACGGGGGTCCCGCTAACCGGGTACAAGGAGATTCCGGATAAAACGAAGTTACCGTGTACGGATAACTTGAAGAGTCCGGGTAAAAGCTGTCCGGATAAGATGAAGAGTCCGAATAACTTGAGTTGTCCGGATGCAACGAAGTTTCCGGGTAAAATAGATTGTCCGGATAAGATATGTCCGGAAACACTGGGTTTCCGGATACAAATGTTACCCGGATAATATAAGAAATAGTGACTTACCCGGATTGCAGAACTTACCCGGAAAAACGAGGAGTCCGGATGGAATTGGAGTTGTTCGGATGAATTTCACACAAACGTCCGGACACCTTTAAGTTGTCCGGAAAAGTCGGCTGTTTTATCCGGACTCTGCGGCTGTTTGCTTAAATCGATCGACTTTTCGAATAGGGTTGCCCAAAATCGATCATGGAAGATTAGTAACAATGCAAGACACAAAAATAACACTAATCCAATCGATTTCAATGCAAAAACAACAAGTTTTGATGGTAAAAAATCGAATATTTGTCACGCACACAACCAAAACTTTTGATCTTAAATTGCTAAATTGACAACTCAAACGAATGAATTAGGATGTGAAAATTTGCAGAAACACTTATAACGATAATGCTAACACAACCCAATAAGCAAAAACAACCAATTTCGACTGAATCAAAAAGTCAAGAATTCAAGAATAGTCAGACGAGTAAAAGTCAAACTAACCAGAAATCAAAGAATGAAGCTTTGAATCGAATCCGTCTGTCTGCTCTGATACCAATTGTAGAATCCAGGTCCGTGCAACGATTATGTTTGTGAATAAGCAAATAAGAACAGTTGATATGATTCACAAAGGCTGCCCACTTAGCTATTGAATTAGAGAGAATTACAGTGTAAAGCAGAAAAGCTAAATGAGACAACTAGCTAATTTTCTAAGCTAATTGCACTTTATATACGCTGGGCCCGTGGTAACAAGCCCACGGACCGTTCACTATGGACTAAGTTTAAACAATTACAATTCAAACCCTTGAACTTAAAATCAACATAAATTCTACCCTAACAAATCACTGATGAGAAATATCAGTGATGAAATAGTATGTTAATTCAAAATAAATCGCTGATAGATAAATGTTAGTGATTGAATGTTAATTTTTGAAACATACCTTACTGAAGTAAACTTCAATGATCAAGGATAGAGAAACATACCTTTGTATCAGAGAACATTTGTTTAGAGATTAAATGATGAATAAGAGAGGTAGAATTTGTTTTATGACTGACATAATGCGTAACCACTAAAGAGTTAATCTTCAAGGTTCAGCATTCCAAGCTAGCTGATGAGAAAGTTAAATCTTGTCTCATCAAGTGGTATGGCAAAGAGATCAGGTAACCGATAGTCAGTTGGAATAAAATGAAGTTCTATATCACCATTCATCACATGATATCTGATAAAATGATGTCTGATTTCGATGTGTTTTGTCTTTGAGTGTAGCAGTGGGTTATTTGCTATAGCGATGGCACTAGTGTTGTCGCAATAAAATGGAATTTTTTATAGCTGAAGGACATGCGTGCCCCTCACGTGCCTCTGCTGTACGAAGATCCTGAAGATCAAATAGTACAAAGCGTGATCCTCCACTTTCCACGTGTCATCATCAAAGATGTCACAACTTTTGTAGATGACGGAGCACTACATTAACGTGTACTAGGATCAGTCCCACGAACTTGTCCCCTGTACCCATGTACTGTTTGTTCCCTATCTTTTGTATAAATAGGAGGTTCTATTAGACATTTTCAAGTAACGAAGCACAACACACACACACACACACACACACACACACACACACACAAACACACACACACACACTTACTTAGAAAGAGATATCTGTGTTTCATACACTATGAAGTGTTCTTGGTGTAATTCCAAAGAATCAATAGAGATGAATCATTGAGCATTACCCTTGTTATTTACAGATTTCATTTATCTACTTGTGTGTTATCTACCATCAAACTTAACCCAAACTGTTCTTTAAACGCTTCCGCTCTTCTATATTTATATACTCTATTTTGAAAGTTTGTGGTTATAATCATTGTTGAGTCAAAACGGGATCAACAATTGGTATCAGAGCCAACTTTGATTCTCAATATCAAAGGATCCACTCTGCAATGTTTTCGAATTGTTTTTGGTAGATTTTTGGATTGATTTTAAACTTTATTATTCAGCTTCAAAACAACCCCTGTTTTTCTGTTTTTCTCGACCAGTTCGACCTTAACAGCTAAATAGACATTGTTATCTTGTTAAAATCCTTCCACTAAGTGCTTTGTTCAAGTATTTAAAAGTCTAAACTCATACTTCAAGTCAATCCCATCGACTGAAGGCCTTTTCTTCACACTCTGTTTTCTGTTCCTTTTGAAACTACTTTAAAATGGCGAACGCAGCAAACTTCTTTACTGCTGGTTTTTTGACCAAGCCCCCAACTCTTCTCAGAGATGAGTATCCAAAGTGGAAAATCCGTATGATTCACTTCTTTAAAGGTGTTGACAAAGAACTAATCACTTATCTCTACAATCCACCATATGTTCCCATGGTAACAGTATCTAGAGTACCTGCAACTGAAACCACCCCAGAGGTTGGAGAGTACGATAAGCCAAAATACATCGATAAGTGGTCCCCACAGGATTAGGAAAAATATGAATGGGCAAAGAAGGCAAAACGTCTTCTGATAAAGGCCATACCTAACGACCTTTTTCAATCCTTGGAGAGAGCTGGAAAAGCAGCTAGAAGGTGGAGCCAAAACCCAGAAGAATAGAAGGGCTCAGTGTATAAACGAGTACTACGCATTCAAAGCTCTGCCATCAGAAACTCTGCAGAACACCTACGACAGATTCAACTCCTTGATAAACAAGTGCAAGAAGTTTGGCATTCACAGAACCTCTGAGGAAAACAATGTCATGTTCCTCAAGAGCCTGAATGATGAGTGGCTTCAAGTATCCATGTATTTACAAACCAATCAAGACCTGGATACTTGGACCCTGTCAGACCTCTATGGCACCTTGGCTGCACAAGAAAGCCAAATATGTAACACCCCGCTTACCACGACACAATATTGTCCGCTTTGCCCCACTGGCTCACGGCTTTGTTCTTGGCGACCTGGCAAGGACTTCCCAGGAGGTCACCCATCCTGGTACTACTCCCACCCAAGCATGCTTAACCACAGAGTTCCCAAGGAACCCGCATGCTTGTGGCCCCAAAACGCATTGTGTCTGGTAAGGCCAAGGTTTACTAATATACCCAGCATCTCTCCTGTCCACGGCCGATGTGGGATATGCCTAAGGTGTTACACACACCCCCCCTTAGGGACTCATCGTCCTCGATGAGGTTTGCCCCACCATCCCGAACGGCACAGGAGTGGCTCTGATACCATTTGTAACACCCCGCTTACCACGACAAAATATTGTCCGCTTTGCCCCATTGGCTCACGGCTTTGTTCTTGGCGACCTGGCAAGGACTTCCCAGGAGGTCACCCATCCTAGTACTACTCCCACCCAAGCACGCTTAACCACAGAGTTCCCAAGGAACCCGCATGCTTGTGGCCCCAAAACGCGTTGTGTCTGGTAAGGCCAAGGTTTACTAATATACCCAGCATCTCTCCTATCCACGGCCGATGTGGGATATGCCTAAGGTGTTACAAAATAGCCCAGACGAAAGCTCAGATTGGTGGACCTCTGGCACTTGTAGGTAAAGCTACAGAGGTGCATGAAAAGCCGAAGAAGGAGAAGGAGAAGAAGAAAAAGAAGGTTCTTGTGGTTGATAGTGATGAAGAGGATCTGGTTGATGAGGAAGAGGCAACGATGGCCTCTATAGCCAAATCTCTAGCTTTGCTGACCAAATAGTTTGAGAACAGAGGTTTCAGAAAGAAGTCTGGGTATGACAGAGATGTGAGAGATGACATAGGTGGCAAGTATCAGAACCACGTGCCACCACAAGGGTATGAGCAGAGGAACCAAGGGAGAGAGGATTCGGATGACATAGGTTATGAACAGAAGGGAGGTGGAGATCACCAACAGAGGCAGAACGACAGAACTGGCAATGCACCACAGAACTTAGGGTGCTTCAACTGTGGCAAGGCAGGCCATTATGCGGCTGACTACAGAAGCAAGCCAACAGACCCCAGAGAGACTATGCCTTTTACAAAAAGAAGGCAGAGTACTATGCTCAAAAATCACTCATGGTTGAACGGGAGAACTGGGTATCTGATGAATCCTCTGATGAGGAAGAGAAGAAAAATGCCCTGTTCTGTGGGATGGCAGAAGTTAGCAGATCCAACTCTGATAGTGAGGTATCCACTTCTAACTCAGCCTCAAATGATACAGAAGTAAATCTGCTTAAACTAACAGAAGATTACAATGAACTTGAAAAGAGTTGTGCAAATGTTAAGAAAAAACTTGCCTTCTATGAGAGAGAAGCCAGACTTCTCACTCAGGAAAGAGCAAAAATAACTTTAGAAAAGGAAGATCTTGAATCAAATTGGCATAGAGAACTAAATCTTTAAAAGAGAAGATTTTTTATCTTGACTTAGCCCTAAAAGTCAAATCCAAAGAACTTTCGGATAATGAGAGTGACAGGCTTAACATACTCTCTCTTAAAAACTTTTTTCAAAAAGAGAGAGAAGTTCTTCACCAAGATCTACTCGACGGAGATCTTTTAATTAAAAGGTATCAAGACGCACATAAGGTATATGGAAAGATAAATACCCAAATAGGAAGAAGGGGAATTGGCTTCTATGACTTGGATCCTTATACAGGATCCAAAAGAGACAAGTCCCTGTCTTCTCTATTCTGTGTAGGAGACACTCTAAAACCGGACTTTCGAAATCTACTCTCTGTAAACAAAAGGCGAAAACCTCTGGGGAACCTCACAAGAGGAAACCTCTGAAGATGATCAATGTGTGGTATCATAACACATATTTACCATCTTCGGAGTCTATCAAAAGAGATTCCAAACCAAAGAAATATCTAAAAACTCAGGATCAGATAGGAATCTTCAAGTTTGGTGACCCAAAGTCTCAGACCCAGGTTGATTTTGTATGCACCATAGATTCCGAAAAGGAGCTATCTGTAGAGGCACCTGAATTTGTGCCTTCCTCTACAGAAGAAAAATTGCAACATATTTCTGAAAACGAGTTGAAGGAAATTGGTAAAAACAACTTCTACGAAAATCATGATACACTCTCTGTCAAAAAAGATCTCTGTGATGAAATCTCGGTGAACACTTCCAAAGTTTTAGAAGATATTCCGAAAAACAAGGAAGAAAATCAGTATGACACATGCACAGAAAGTTGAGCCTTTGACGACCGAGACTCCTGTGGTCCATCCTCTGTATGCGAGGATGACTTAACCTCTATCGAATCTGAGACTGACTCTGACGACTCAGAGATAGTTCCTTGTGAATCAGAGGAATTTAAGCTTCCTTTTTGCATTCTTAACAGAACTATTCCTCCAAAGGAGAAATTCACAAGTGTTCCTATTCGCCCAGACTTTCTAGATATGTGTATACAAGCCAAACCTCTCTTGAACTTGAGAAAATCAAAGAAGAAAAGAAAAGAACCTCTCAAAATCCAAAAGCTTTAAAACCTTTAAGGTCATCTCAAGAAAAATTCACTTGGCAACAAATAGGAAAATGGGTTGAAAATAACAAGTCTTTTTCTTCTGTGACAGTGAAATCGGCAGAGGTTCACCACAGAAGATGGGTACAGCAGAAGGCTACTCTGAAGAGAGATTTTCCAAAAAATAAATCTAGCATAGATAGGTCTCTCTGTAATAGAAAGTATGATACTAGGAAATATTGCAAACATAAATCCTCTGTACCCATGTTCAATGTTTTCAATGAAAAGTTTAAGCAAATTTCTTCACATATTGATTACTGTCATTGCTTTGAACATATACATCAATTAAATCAACATTTCTCCGGTCCTCACTGTTTCCTCTCTAAACCCAAAGAAAAGAATGCAAAATTCAAGGGTAAGAAGAAACAAAATTGTTAATCCAAGATCTTCAATAACGTGCTCTGATACCAATTGTTAATCCAAGATCTATCAAGATAGAGAAGATATGAATTCTAGAGAGAGAGTAGAGAGAGAAAGTAGATCTTGATGATTAAGCTCTCAAAGATACAAAGATGTGAGTTATGCTCTAGAAGTGTTACAAGAGTGTTACAAGAATACTCTAGCCACATGCTTATTATATACCTAAGACTAACAAGGCATTAAGCTAAGATTGACTACTCTAAATATAAAGACTTTGACTTTATACAATGACTTTGACTTTGACTTTCTATATTAAATCTTGAAGACATATTTGTCCTAACAATCTCCCCCTTGGATTCAAGATTTAAACATTTGAGAACAGCAGTCTTCGGCTTCTAGAATCTTCAGAATCTTCGGTCTTTATCAAGGCTTGTCAAAGTCAAATTGTCACAAAATCTTCAGATGGGGAACTGACGGAGATTTTCTTTCTTTGATCTGGAGAATTTGTTTCTTCACACAAGGCATTTTGATACAATGTAGCGCAAATCTAAGAAAAGAGATCTTCTTGAGAAACCAAGATGATCAATCGATTTTTCCTAAACTCTTGAAGAATTCTCCCCCTTTTCTTTCTTTGACTTGAGAACTTCAAACTTCAGTAAGGATATTCACCATATAGCACAAGTTTAAGAAAACGAGATCACAAGATGATCAATCGATTTCTCTTAAACTCTTGAAGAAGAAATCTCCCCCTTTCCTTTCTTGAGACGAAGTCTTCTTTAAACATTTCTCCCCCTATCATGAAATCGAATCTTTGACTTGAAAGCTTTGACATGAAATTGAACTAAACATTTCTCCCCCTTTTTCGATGAAAGTGTGCATCATGATCATCGAAAACCATCTTCAATTTCAGTCGCGTCTCGGAGTATCACAAACAATCTCCTCCTTAAAGAATGACCTTGCTCCCCCTCAAAATAAGAATTCTGGAGCAATTTGTTTTCTCCCCCTGAAAGTATGCATATATTTCAATAAGACACATTTGTTGAAACATTTATTCAAGGAAAATAAAATTCATTGAACTGCATTTTATAACTACTAACATTTGATCATCTGAAAACTTTTACAAAAGAAATTCAATTTAATGAAATTTAACAGATTTGTCAATCAAATGAAATCAAATGCATGTGTTTGGATTCAAATACAAGACATCATTGCATATCAAGTTAAAGATGTTCAGTTTCAACCCCTTTATTAAATCTATTTGGTGTGCTAGCATGCGAAATATGATCAGCTACAAGCATATGCAACTCTAAAACATATAAGAATACTTTGCTCGACTCACACTATTTGTCCAAAATCAGGATTTTCACAAATTTACAGGTTTATCGCGACTTTGTATTTTCCCCAAGTTTCAAGAGATGTGTGCTCATTGGCATCTTTTTATTTTGTGCACATTGGCATCTTTTGATTTTGTGCACATTGGCATCTTTTAAGTTGTGCTCATTGGAATCTTTTGATATTGTAAAATCAAAAAGTTTAGTAAGAATAAGATACACCGTTAAACATGAATTTTTATCTGGTTCTATAGCAGGATTTAGGTCAGCGGATCCCAGACCAGTTGGCCTTAGGTGCTAGGTGACGAGCACCCCTTAGAACTTACTTTCCCAAACCAGAAAGGCCACATCGATATATCTTAAACCCATTTGTACCAGTAGAACATGGCTTTCTATCTGGTTCTATAGCAGGATTTGGGTCAGCCGATCCCAGACCAGTTGGTCTTAGGGACTAGGTGTCGAGCACCCCTTAGGACTTAATCTCCCGAACCAGATAGGCCACAGGCACAAACTTTCAAACTAAATGATTAGATTTAAAACTTAGAGCATCTCAATCACTTGGTTCTAAAACATAGTGCTTTCCCCATATTTTCGTTTCCATCCATCATTCTAACAAAAAGGCTTTTTGAGCATTATATTCTATATAAATCTAGAATCACATAATTTTGTGCATGAATCAAACTTCCATTCATGTTTTGCTGACCTTTCGATTTATTTCAGAAGCGAAAACTGAAGCAAATAAAACTCAGATAATACAACAATACTTGTAAAATCATCTTTTAGCACACATTTAATTCATTGAATGAAAATTGAAAAAATTCATCTCATTGAATTAAATTTGTTGAGATTCAAATTTTCAAAGCAGTAGAAATGAAACATAATGCAATGTTACCTTTCACCACTTGTTCCTTGAATTGAAAGATAAGACAGTTAAGGATATCACCTGATAAGTATGAGTTCTAAACTGATTTGTTTAGAAGTCTTAGTCTTTGAAGTACGGGTCCTGAACTGAATTGTTCAGAAGCCATTGTCGTTGATGCACGGGTCCTGAACTGATGTATTCAGAAACCAATAACTTTGAAATCCGGGTTCTAAACCGATGTGTTTAGAAACCATCTCTCTTTACTCCCCCTTAATGGCACAAGCAATCTTCTTCCGAGAGTTCAACACTTTGCTTCTAAATCTGCAAAAACAGATTAAGTAGATTTTGGTACCCAACGTGTCTTGGGTCCTGGCTTGTTAAGCGGAGCTCTATAGGAAGGAAAATGATAAGTACCATACCAATATTGAATACTATCATTTTTAACAAAATCATTAGTTCCACAAAAAGAACAGCAAATATTCTTTTGTGCTAATCTGATTAAATGATTTGCGAAATAGAATGAATCAGGATTAGCAAAAGATTTAGCTTTCAGATTAGTGTTCTTTTTGTGAACAGATGATTTTGGTAACTCTGATCTAGGAGACGTACCTTTTACTCTCCATTGCATGTTTACTTTCTTGTATGTAGGAAGATCAGCAGATTGAAATTTGGAAGAATTATCCACTGAAGTATCATAGAAAAGATTAGACGGACGAATCGGACATTCAGAATAGCGTTTGGATTTGTTAAGTGACTTCACTTTGTAGGATAAGTCGTTCCGTTCCTTGGTCACCAAATCTAGCTTCTTCTGAATATTGGACTTGACCCTCTTCTCTTTCATGATGTCAGTCGATAATGCAGCCAAATTCATTGTCAATTTATGAATTTCCTGCCGAAATATCTTCCTTTCTTTAGAAAATTCGTCTTTAACGCACCTAGCCTGAAAGTCAGCTTTCTTCATCTTTTCTAGCTCTTGACTTTCTTTATCTAGCTCTTGTCTTTCCTTTTCTAAGTCCTTCTGAAGTTCAGATATTTTCTCTGACAATTTCCCATTCTTCGCTTCAAACTCTTTTCTTTTATCTTCAAATTCAAGCCTTTCCTTCTCCAACTTCTCCTTTTCAAGAAATAAAACTTTCTCAAAATCTGAATTCTGCTTAGAAAGTCTTAAGCATTTGAGTACAAGGGCTTTCTTTTCTTCATTTTCTTTCTTCTCAGAAAATGAAGCCTTTTCTAGTTCAGAGACTTTCTGGGAAAGAGAAAGAATTTGCTTTTCATAGCTCTTATTGTCATTTGTATGATTCGCTCTTTCCTCTTTTAGCAACATTTCCGTGTCAGAAAGTCTCTTTGTAAACTCTATAACCTTTTCCTTGAGTTCTTCATTTTCAACATCCGATGATTTCTGTTCCGCATCCTCTTTTTCAACTTTCTTTTCTTCTTCTTTTCTCTTAAAATCAACTTTAGATCCAAGCAATTGCTTTGACAATTCATTCCACATCTGCATCGGGTTGTTTTTGAAAGCTTCAACGCGTTTATAAATGTGTTGTGGAAGTGCAAGAATCAAGTAGTACGAAGCGTCCTTATCAGCTTTCTTTCTTTTATTCTCTTCTTCTGTAAAGTCATTCTCCATTTTATATATGATCATTGGACCTTCGGAGAAAGTTTTTATCATATATTCACCATTTTCTCGACTTGAAATGAAATCGATGAACGAAACACTCCATCGTTCAAAATCAGATTCTTTGATCAGCACTGGAAGCCGCTTCATGTTTGAAGAATTAATCTGAAAAATTCAAACAATTAACAATTAGTAAAACTCGAAAAAAAATTCTAAGTCAGAAATTCGCAACCCAAAGAAGCGCAATATGAGAATCTCGCAAGTAACTGTCGCGAGAAGTGAGAATTGCGCAACCAAGGAATGCGCAATGTAGACTTGGGAAAATCTGAAAAACTGAAATGCTTCTGAAGGTGGCGAGATGAAAGAATTTCACAACAGTTGGTTGTGAAATACTACACAATTCGCAACAGTTGGTTGCGAAAAGCTTCAAAGTCGCTAAAGAAGGTTGCGAAAAGCTTAGCGAGATATTCACTTGAAAAAAATTGAAACTCGGAAACTTTTCTGAAAATAGTGCAATTCGGTAGGAAGCAAGCAAGTAAGTAGCTTAAACTAATTAAGCAAGCAAGCAAGAAGCTTAAACTAATTAAGCAAGCAAGCAACTAGGTGAAATTAATTCAAGCAACCAAGCTAGTAGGTGAAATTAATTCAAGCAAGCAAACGTGTAGGTGAAATTAATTCGAATCTCGCAAGAAGCAAGCAAGCATGTAGGTTGCGCAATTCATCTATGTGACTTGCGCAATTCTTCTATGTGACTTGCGCAATTCTCCAAACTGAATACCAAGATGATCAATCTCACAAATCTCTTCAAATCTTCATCAAATCTTCAAATAATCCAACCAAAATTTGCAGAAATGTTAGAAAACAAGTTTCTAACACGATGATGTGAACCAATTTCGCTGAAAATCGCTGAAACAAAAACTGAATGGTTGATCAGATGATACGAACGAACCGAACAGAAAACTCAAATTTCTTCAAATTGATCCTCAAAACCTTGAAATTAATCAACCAAAATTTGAAGATATGTTAGAAAACAAGTTTCTAACACTATGATGTAATCAAATTTTGTTGAAAAACACTGAATCAAAATCTGATAGAATGATCAGACCGAAATGATCGATATGAACAAAAAAACTCCAAGATCTTCAAATCGAACCCCAAATCGATGAAATTAGCCCTCGGTCCTTGAACGAAAAGTGTTCCTCTATCAAAAACGAATCCAACGAACTAAATCTTGATCAAATTCGACCAAGAATCACACAAATTTGACAAAAATCCAAGAAAACCAGATTTTCTTGAAAAATCAAGAAAATCGATCAAATTTCCTTGAGAATTCCGCAAATTTGATGTGTTAGATCTGTAGAAATTCTCCTCTAAATCTTGAATCTGCTCTGATACCAATTGTTAATCCAAGATCTTCAATAACGTGCTCTGATACCAATTGTTAATCCAAGATCTTCAATAACGTGCTCTGATACCAAATGTTAATCCAAGATTTATCAAGATAGAGAAGATATGAATTCTAGAGAGAGAGTAGAGAGAGAAAGTAGATCTTGATGATTAAGCTCTCAAAGATACAAAGATGTGAGTTATGCTCTAGAAGTGTTACAAGAGTGTTACAAGAATACTCTAGCCACATGCTTATATACCTAAGACTAACAAGGCATTAAGCTAAGATTGACTACTCAAAATATAAAGACTTTGACTTTATACAATGACTTTGACTTTGACTTTCTATATTAAATCTTGAAGACATATTTGTTCTAACAAAAATGGTTCTTCAAAAGAAGTTGTTAGCTCCAACTTCTGTTCTAAGAAGTATTGAAAAATAGGCTAAGGGAAGATCACTAACAGAGCCTCTGCCAGACACCAAGAGCACAGAGCCTACGAGTAACCTTCACTTGGATTGTTCACCAGAAGACCATCAGAGGACAAGGTCACAGAGCCTCTGTCACACTTGACAGAGACTCTGTGGTATGAAGACTTAGAAGACTGTTTGAAGACCTAGACAAAGACAAGCGTGCCATTCACGTGCCTCTGCTGTACGAAGATTCTGATGATTAATAGTACAAGGCGTGCCCTTATACTTTCTACGTGTCATCCTCTGAAGGGTCACAGCCTTTTGCAGTTGGCGGCGCACTACATCAACGTGTACCAGGATCTGTCCCACGACGTTGTCTCTTGTACCTATGTACTTCTTGTATACTATGTGTCCCCTGTAATCTAGTATAAATAGAAGACCTCTACCAGACCTTTTCTGGTAACTTTGGCACAACACACACACATACACACACACACACACACACGCACCAGTTTAGAGCTTACTATTTGTAAAACACACACCTTACGGTGTTCTTGGTGTTCTTGAAGAATCAAATAGAGATGAATTGTTGAGCTACATTCTTGTTATTTATATCTTCATTTCTATATTTCTGTGTGTGTAATCTACCATTTCTATCAACACAAACCGCTTATAAAATGCTTCCGCATCTACATTATTATACTCTGTTTTAGCTGTTTGTCGTTGATATATCATTGTTGAGTCTTATTGTGGGATCAACAATTGGTATCAGAGCAAACTTTGATTTTCAATATCAAAGGATCCACTCTACAATGATCTCGACTCATTTTGGTAGATTTATGGATTGATTTTGACACTTTTTCATCTGCTATAAAACAACCCCTGTTTTTCTGTTATTTTCGACTTGTTCGATTCTAGCAAACTAATAGGCACTGTTTCTTTGGTTAAATCATTCCATTCAGTGCATTGTTTAAACATTTGAAGATTCTAAACTCATACTACAAGTCTGTCCCATCATCTGAAGATTTTCTTTTCATACTCTGTTTTGCTGTTACTTTTGAAACTGCTCAAAAATGGCAAACACAACAAATTTCTTTACTGCTGGTTCGTTAACCAAGCCCCCAAGTCTGCTTAGAGATGAGTACCCTCAGTGGAAATTCCTAATCATCCACTTCTTTGAGGGAGTTGACAAAGAACTCATCACTTATATCCACAATCCTCCTTTTCTTCCCATGGTCACTGTGCCAAGAGTACCTTCCATAGGAACTACTCCAGAGGTCCCTGAGTACGATAAACCAAAAGAACTTGATAAATGGTCACCATAAGACTAGGAGAAATATGAACTTGCACAAAAGGCCAAGCGACTTCTAATTATGGCCATTCCCAACGACCTTTTTCAATCTTTGGACGCATGTGAAACTGCCCATGATCTGTGGAATGAACTGGAAAAACAGTTAGGAGGAGGATCCAAGACTCAGAAGAACAAAAGGGCTCAATGTATCAATGAGTACTACACATTCAAAGGTCTGCCGTCAGAACCTCTGCAGAACACTTACGACAGATTCAACTCATTGATCAACAAGTGCAAGAAGTTCGGGATCCACATAACCTCTGAGGAGAATAATGTCATGTTCCTCAAGAGCCTAAACGACGAGTGGCTTCAACTGTCCATGTCCCTACAAACAAATCAGGATTTGGACACTTGGACTCTGTCGGACCTCTATGGCACATTAGATGCACAAGAAACTCAGATTGCTCAGACTAAAGCCCATATAGGTAGAACTCTGGCACTGGTAGGCAAGCCTACAGACGCGAAGGAAAAGTCAAAGAAGGAGAAGGCTCTGGAAGAGAAGAAGGAGAAAAAGAAGAAGGTTCTGGTGGTGGATAGTGAGGAAGAGGATCTAGTGGATGAGGAAGAGGCAACGATGGCCTCTATAGCTAAATCTTTAGCTTTGTTGACAAGAGAGTTTGGGAACAGAGGTTACAGGAAGAAGACTGGGTATGAAAGAGATGGACGAGATGACAGAGGTGGGAAGTATGAACAGAGGAACCAGGGAAGAGAAGATTCCAATAACCAACAGAGGTCAAATGACAGAGCTTACGAACAAAAGGGAGGTGGTGATCACCAGTAGAGACAAGGTGACAGAGCTGGTAATGCACCACGGAACTCGGGGTGTTTCAACTGTGGCAAACCAGGCCACTATGCAGCTGACTACAGCAGCAAGCCGAACATGCCACAGAGAGACTCTGCCTTTTATAAAAAGAAGGCAGAGTACTATGCTCAAAAGTCACTCATGGTTGAGAAAGAAAACTGGGTGTCAGATGAATCATCTGACGAGGAAGAGAAAAAGAATGCCCTGTTCCGTGGGATGGCAGAAGTCAGCACTTCAGACTCTGATAGTGAGGTATCCACTTCTAACTCTCCCTCAAATAAAACTGAAGCTAATCTGCTTACACTAACAGAAGATTACCTTGAACTTGAAAAGACTTGTGCTGACATTCAGAAAAGCTTGCTTTCTTTGAGAGAGAAGCCAGACTTCTTACTTAAGAAAAGGCAAAAATAACTTTAGAAAAGGAATATCTTGAAACAAACTGGTATAAAGAACTAAAACCTTTAAAAGAAAAGATTTATGACATTGACTTTGCCTTAAAAGCCAAATCCAAGGAACTTTTGGATAATGAGAGTGATAGACTTAATATACTTGCTCATAAAAACTTTTTTCAAAGAGAAAGAGAAGTTATTCGCCAAGATCTACTCGACAGAGACCTTTTAATCAAAAGATATCAGGACGCACATAAGGTGTATGAAAATATAAATACACAAATAGGAAGAAGGGTAATTGGCTTCTGTGATGTGGATCCCTATACAGGAACCAAAAGAGACAAGTCCATGTCTTCTCTATTTTGTGTTGGAGATACACGAAAACCAGGCTTTCCAAATCTACTCTCTGTAAGCAAATGGCAGAAAAACTCTGGGGTACCTTACAAGAGGAAACCACTGAAGATGATAAATGTGTGGTATCAAAACACAGATTTGTCACCCTCAGACTCTGTCAAAAGAGACTCCAAACCAAAGAAATACCTGAAAACTCAGGATCAGATAGGAATCTTCAAGTTTGGTAAACCAGAGACTCAGACCAAGGTTGCCTTTGTATGCACTATAGATTCTGAAAAGAAGCTATTGGCAGAGGCACATGAGTTTATGCCTGCTTCTACATAAGAAAAATTGCAACATATTTTTGAAAACGAGTTGATGGAAATTGGTAAAAGCAACTTCTTCGAAAACCTTGATACACCCTCTGTCGAACAAGATCTCTGTGATAAAATCTCAGTAAACACTCCCAAAATGTTAGAAGATATTCCCAAAAACAAGGAAGAAAGTGAGTATGGCACATGCTCAGAAAGTCGTTCCTCTGACGACTGAGATCTCTGTGACTCAACCTCTGTATACGAGGATGAATCAACCTCTGACGAATCTGAGACTGACTCTGATGAGTCGGAGATAGTTCCTTGTAAATGAAAGGGATTTAAACTTCCCTCTGGAATTCTCAACAGAACCATTCCTCCAATGGAGAAAATCACAAGTGTTCCTATCTGCCTAGAAAGTATGTGTATACGAGCAAAAACTTCTCTTGAACTTGAGTAGATCAAAGAACAAAAAGAAAAGTCCTCTCAAAATCCAAAAGTCTCAAAACCTTTAAGGCCAAATCAAGAAAAATTAACTTGGCAACAAAAAGGTAAATGGATTGAAAATAACAAGTCTTTTTCTTCTGTGACAGTGAAATCGGCAGAGGTTCACCACAGAAGATGGGCACAACAGAAGGCTACTCCAAAGAGAGATTTTCCAAAAACTCAATCTAGCCAAGATAGGTCTTTTTGTAATAGAAAGTCTAATGCTAGGAAATATTGTAATAATAAAGCCTCTGTGCCCATGTTCAGCGTTTTTAATGAAAAGTTTAAGCAAGTTTCTTCACATGTCAATTACTGTCACTGCTTTGAGCTTATGTATCAACTGAATAAACACTTCACCGATCCTCACTGTTTCCTCTCTAAACCCAATGCAAAGAATGCAAAATTCAAGGGTAAGAAGAAACAAAATGGTTCTTCGAAGGAAGTTAAAACCAAACCTAAGGATGCTAAAACAACCATAAAGTCCTCTAACAAAACTGGACCCATTTGCAAATGGGTACCTAAATCTCTCTGATAATGTTGCAGAAGCAGTATGTGCCGATCTGGTACCTATACTCCGGGTGCTCGAGGCACATGACTGGCGACAGAGGTTTACTCTCCTCATATAAAGACAAACTTGGAGGAGGGTCAGTAACATTTGGAGATAACAAGAAGGGGTACATAAGAGGCTATGGAGTCATAAAGAAAGAAGATATAACTGTATGCAAAGTTGCATTTGTGGATGGCCTTAAGCACAATCTTCTTAGTGTAAGCCAAGTTTGCGATACAGGTTTTGATGTTAAGTTCAAAAGAACCTATTGCTCTCTGCTAGGGGAAGACACAAAAGTAGAACTTCTGTGAGCCGAAAGAAAAGGTGAGATGTACCTTATGAATTTCAAGGCCAAGAACAAAGATGACAAGCTCTGTCTTGTTGCATGAAAAAATGAAAAAGCATGGTTATGGCACAACAGGTTATGCCATCTAAACTTTCATACTCTCGATAAACTGGTTAAGCTTGATCTGGTGAAAGGTTTACCAAATGTTAAATTTAACAAAGATCATTTGTGTTCTGCCTGTGAAATGGGAAAACTTAAAAGAGCTTCCCATAAAGGCAAGTCTGATATGTCTTGCACTAGGCCTCTGTACATGCTTCATGTTGACCTCTGTGGTCCTATTGCTACGCAGAGCCTAGGTGGCAAGAAATATATGCTAGTGTTGGCCGATGAATTTTCAAGATATACATGGGTGGAATTTATCCGAAAGAAGTCAGATGATCCAAACATCTTGATTAATCTAATGAAAAGAATCCATGTTCTTTATGAGTGCAGGATACATAAGCTAAGAAGCCACTATGGAACAGAATTCAACAACTCTGTCATTGAAGCTAACCTTACAGAAGAAGGCATCTCACAGAACTTCTCTGCTGCACGCACCCCACAACAAAATGGAGTGGTCGAACGCAAAAATCGCACGCTTGTAGAGGCTGCAAGAACAATGCTCACAGCATCTGGATTGCCCATATCTTTCTGGGCAGAAGCTGTTTCAACTGCTTGCTTTACCCAAAATCGATCAACAGTGGTGAAAAGGCACATTAAGACACCATACCATTTGATAAACCAGAGGAAACCAAATATCAAGTTCTTCCATGTATTTGGATGTAAATCCTTTGTCCTCAACGACAGAGAGACTCGAAGGAAGTTTGATGTTAAAGCAGATGAAGGCAAGTTCATCGGGTACTCTGCCACTTCTAAGGCCTACAAAGTCTACGTTCTGTGGACCCAATCAATCGTAGAGAGTATTAATGTTTCTTTTGACGACTCTTTTCAAAAGAATTCTGAGGAAATCAGTTCAGAACTCGGGTTAAACAAAGAATCCTCTGCATTTCCAAGGCAAGAGAAGCAGAACTTAATCTGTTGTTTGAAGAAATGTTCAACGATGATATTGATCCCTCTGCTGGAGCTCCCAGAGCCTCTGGAGAGACATCCTCTGCTGACCAGACAAGTTCAGGTATATCTCTAATTGGTCCCTCAGATACTTCACCCTCTTCCAGTAATCGTGCAAGTGTAAGTGTCGAGGGGGAGCAAACAGAGGATAATGTGAATAAGGACACCACAACAGAGGCACTGGAAATACCAACTCCAGTAACAACAGAGGAATTAATACCAGAGGAGATTTAGGATTCTGTCTCAACTTCCTCAGAGGATTCAGTACCAACACTTATAGAAATACCACATCAAGCAGAAACTCCCTATACAAGCACATAAGTACCATCAACAACAGAAGCTGCACCAGAACCATCGTGTGCAACGACATAAGTTCAACTCAATGATGCAAATGAAGATCTCCCAAGGATGACCAAGTGGACAAAAAGCCATCCTCAAAGCCAAATCACTGGCAGTCCTTCCGACAAATTAAAAACGAGATCAGCCACTGCTAATTTTTGTTTCTTTACAAACTTTACCAGTGTGATTGAACCCAAAAGAGTTTCTGAAGCCCTAGAAGACCCAAATTGGGTGGAAGCAATACAAGAAGAGCTTCTTCAATTTGAGAGAAACAAAGTGTGGACCTTATTTCCTCTGCCAAGTGGGAAAACAACTATAGGGACTAAATGGGTCTTCAGAAATAAGAAGGATGAGGATGGGGTGGTTATCAAAAACAAGGAAAGTCTGGTGGCCAAGGGATATTGTCAGGCAGAAGGGATAGACTATGATGAGACCTTTGCCCCTGTCGCACGACTCGACGCGATAAGAATCTTCTTAGCCTTTGCAGCCCACAGAGGTTTTAAGGTTTTTCAAATGGACGTCAAAACTGCCTTTCTAAATGGATAGATTCAAGAAGAAGTATATGTCTAGCAACCACTAGGGTTCGAAAGTGCCAAATACCCAAATCATGTCTACTACCTTGACAAGGCTCTGTATGGACTCAAACAGGCCCCAAGAGCATGGTATGAGCGACTTTTATCCTTTCCCCTTGAAAATGAGTTCGAAAGAGGTACTACCGATACAACTTTGTTCTATAAGAGGAAAGGTGGAGAGATTCTACTCGTCCAAATATATGTCGATGACATTATTTTTGGCTCTACCAATGCACAATATTGCACTGATTTTGAAAAACTCATGCATAGCGAGTTTGAGATGAGTATGATGGGAGAACTAAACTTCTTCCTAGGAATCCAAGTCAAACAGTCATCAAAGGGAATTTTTATAAATCAATCAAAATATGTATCTGACATACTTTCTAAATTTAAACTATCTGATGCCTCTGTCATGAAGACCCCCATGGCCACTGGATCTAAGTTACACTCATTTATTGAAGGAAAGTCTGTCGAGTGCAAGCTCTATAGAGGCATGATCGGGTCTCTCTTATACTTAACTGCCAGTAGGCCAGATATAATGTAAGCCACATGTCTTTGTGCAAGATATCAAGCTAACCCCAAAGAATCCCACCTATTTGCTGTAAAGAGAATCTTTAGATACTTAAAGGGAACCAAGAATTTTGGTCTCTGGTATCCGAAGAACTCTGGCTTTGATCTCATGGCTTATATAGATTCAGACTACGGAGGATGCAAGCTTGACAGAAAGAGTACCTCTAGGAGTTGCCAATTCCTAAGTGGTAAGTTAGTCAGCTGGACTTCAAAGAAGCATAACTGTGTGTCAACATCCACATCAGAAGCCACGTTGTTGCTGCAAGCTGTTGCTCCCAGGTTCTGTGGATGAGAACTCAGCTTAAAGACTATGGTCTAGAAACCCAAAAGATACCCATCCTCTGTGATTCCAAAAGTGCCATTGCGATCTCTGCCAATACTGTGCGGCACTCTAAGACAAAGAACATAGATATTTGGTACCACTTTTTGACGCATCATGTTGAACATGGCACGATAGAGATGTACTTTGTGTCGACAGAATATCAGCTTGCGGACTTATTCACCAAGGCACTTGATGAGAAAAGATTTAGGTATGCTAAACATGAACTGATCCCTCTGTAAGAAAGACTAAATCCTCCTGTACATATGTATATATTTCAATCTTTCAGTATGTGAATTCTTTACCTCTAAAAGTTCTGTACCCGACAGAGCTTCTGTGAAATAGCTCAGAGCCTCTGTCTATTCCTACAGAACCTCTGATGAGTTTGACCTATGATCTATGCTCTACTTATCACATCTGATCCAAGCATAGGTCAAGGTGGAGCAAAAGGAGACCTTGAAATGATCTACAGAGGTTAATGATTCAAGGGGGAGCCAAAGAAGAATATTGGTTGAACATATCAATAGAAGTCAGGGACTTTGCCGAACAAAGGAGAATGTAAGAGTATATTCCTCGCACAAAACCTCTTTCCAAAACATTTATCTAGGACACCACTTTTTAAATATGTCCTAAAAACACAGTTTAATCCAGTCAAAACATTGAATGATCAAAAATGTTTATGAGCCTTTCGGAATTAGAAAGTTTCAGTCATAGAGCCTCTGCTGAGCTCAACAGAGCCTCTGTAAGCCAGATCCTCTGTAACTGAAAATCTTGTACGAAAACTCTATCGATCACTTCAATTGTCTTTTCAAATGTTTTTGGTAAAGGTGCAAGCACAGAGATATTGGAAGAAGGTTTCAGATCACAGAGCTTATGTCGATTCTGATACTTTGCATTTAAAAGGGTTCTGTAGGTGCGGGTTATTTACCAAAGTGACAGTCATACGGGTGTAGAGACCCCCACGCGCCTAGCATTAATGGGCGCCGCACGACGTCTAATCGTACACTGACACCTCTAACGTGGCATGATTTCATTGGACGTGCGTGCCACACGTTCTTCTGAAACGCTGAACCCAGCTGGGCACTCAAGTGCGGACCCCAAATATTATCCATTTTTCACTATTTACCGTTTCAGATTCTGCCAATTTAACCCCCTATAAAATCCTCATTTACCCTTCTTCCTCATCTTTTACAATTATCTATCTCTCTGAACTCTCCGGTGAACCTGCAACTTCTCTATATCTACTCCGTTCTTCAAGAAATCATCAATGGCAACTACAAATACTCCGGTGAACTCCCCTGCTCAATCTAAGCATTCATAACATCCTTCAATGGCGAGAAACCAAGAACAAGAACACAGTGTATACTTTATCGATTTTGCTCCGACCACCCATCTTCAGGACTTTCTGGACCACGATCAATTTGAAAACACCCTTCCCTTGAAACCCAACAACCATTACTTAGTAAGCTCTAGAACCTCATTTTGGGAAGATAATGCAATCCTCATGAATATCCTGGAGAATCACCCGTTAAGAACCCTGTTAACCAAGAACGTAACCAAAATCCCTGCCAGATACCTAAACCAGTTCTCGCAGAGCTGCTATTATGACACTGAAAATAGACAAATAAATAGGAACTCAGATTCAACAGAACCATGCTCTCTATGGAATTCGACCTGCCAATCAGAGGTTTATTGGGCATCAAAGACTACGTAGAAAGCCCCTCTGACACCGAGCTCTGTGCTTTTGCCGAAATGTTGGGCTACAACACCAAACTCACAAAGAGAAATAACTTCAGGAGAAATCGATTTCCTCCTCTGTGGAACACTTTGTTCTCAATTCTCAACCGCTGCTTGACTGGAAAGGTGGGTAGTCCATACTAGAGCTCACACCAAATAATGGCTATTATGTACATAATGTACTATGACTTACCTCTGGACTACGCCTCTCTAATGATGCAAGAGCTTGTAGCCATAATTGACCACAGAATATCAACCCAGAAGGCAAAAGGCAATAAAAGCAAAGAACTTCCAGCTCTGCAATTTCAAAGAACCCTAGGAGTTATATTAGAACCTCTGCTTATCCTAGAAGACTGGCCAATGGAAGAGCCGATTGTAAAAACCTATCCTCTGACAAGAATGGCCCGTACAAAACACGCAGATAGATACAGGTTCTGCAGGCCTCTGCCAGCAAAAATGCTCACCAATGCCACAGATGAAGCCCTTAGGACAGAGTACATACGTGAACACCGGACTCCAGAACCGAGTCCTGTGACCCCCCCCCCCCCCCCCCGCGCGAGGGAGCCCCCAAGCCTAAGAAAAGGAAAACCAAGAAATCCAGATCTCCTCTACAGAGCATCGCAGAGGAAGCAGAAGCAACATAAGCCATCACAGAACAACCTCTGCAATCCCCCACTCCTATCCAATACGCAGAGCCAAACGACTTCGCTGCCTTTTTGGAGCGTACCGACATAGCTAACACTTTGGATACTTATGGTTAGGAACCAGAAGGCATCCCTGAGTTCAACACTACCACAACCCCTGACAGAACAATCTTTATAGTGGCTGATGTTGACTCTGACCTAGAAGAGAATGACAGAATCCCCACGGGCAATTAAGCCGTAACTCCAGAAGGGCGCATGAATTCTGACATGTTTGCCTCTCCACCAAGCTACGACCCTGAGTTAGAACACACACAGGAGATGATGGAAGCAGATGACACCTGGGTAGAGATTGAATCTAAGATAGAAACTCCTCTTGTCTTAGGATGCCTAATAGAGGAAGAGAGTAGAAAAGATGCCTCAAAAAGAAGAGGCACACATCCATCACCCCCTCCCAGTGCAACCCACATCACTAACTCTGCCTGTCTAGTGGTCGAAAGAGTTATTGAATTAGATCCATACAACTCGAACCCATCCCCAACAAACCGGACAGAGGAACCTTTTTCCTCCTCTGTGCCACTTACAGTCGGGAAAACTCAATAGAGGATGCCCTCTCCACAGGGCATCTCTCTTATTCGTGATCCATTGCCCCAGATCACACTAGAAATCCCAACAGAGGAATTTGTTTCCTCTGACACGCACACACGTATAGGACCCAAAATCTCTTCAGAGGAGCGTAGTGTGCACGATGGAGAAGGGACTCTAGAAAAGTACCCGAGCAAACTCGAAGATACCTCTGTCCCCAGCTCCGGAGTGGATCAGAATCAGGTCTCTGACAAAACCTTTGTAGAGTCTGAGGCCCTAAAAGCCTCTGCTCTAGGATCGAAGGGAAGTCCTACCATCCTCAGCACAAAAACAGGTATGAACATAGGCGTCCAAGGGATAAGGACAACCTCCGGGGAAGAATGTGTTCCCCTAGAGATTCCAACCGATACATATGTCGCAAAGGATGAGTTCCAAACCTTTGTCACCGCTGTGACCAACACCTTGACAGAGTTACAAAGCTCTGTCAAATCACTCGAGGAATCCACCAAAAAGGCCTTGAATGACTTAGCCACCAAAGTTGAAACCCTTTCAACATAGGTGAGGAATACAAACGGCCAATTCAAGAAAGCTCTAGAGACCTCTACACCAGAAGCAGCCACGACCTCTGCATTCGAAACCTCTATCACTCTGCTCACAAAACAGATCAAGAAGGCACACAAAGTGGCCAAGACCCTCTTCTCCCAAACCCCTACTGTCACACCCCGCTAAAGCGGAAACATGGGATGTCACAGTTTAATGTTTCAAAAGCACAAGGTAGAAGACAACACACAATCATCATATCATCAAGGTTACAAAATACAACATGTTTGTGAAATACAAATTGTCCAAAGCAAAAAGAGACTTGACATGATGAAATAAAGTTGGATGCTGCTAAGTGTAGTGCCTTCTAGAACTCATCCTTACTTGATGTTTCCTGAAAAGCATGTAAAGGAGAGTCTCAACTATAAAATAGTTGGTGAGTTCACAGGTTTGCGTATGCACTAAAAGTTTTAATGCAAGTTGATAGCATTCGCGCTTTCAAAAGATTGTAGTACAACTCTCGGTTGTAAAAGTTCCGTTTTTGCGTTCTGTTTTGCTCAAGGTATATAAGTGTGTTGCCTCAGAGGTAGCATACTGAGCCATTACCCAAACCTCCTGACCATAGTATTAGTTTGCCCCGTTCATCATGTTCTATCGTCAACATGGCACTATAGTAATTATGTACTCACATCACAGTAAGTGGGCGGTCAACCAAATAACGTTATCCATAATTACCATGGCTCACACTCGTGAGTTAAATAGGTAATGTAAAAACAAGTTGGGGACTTTTGTGCGATAGCGTAACTCAGAATCTTTAACATGTGCACACGTACCACAGAGCATCAAATATTTGTAGTATTTCAGTAACAAAACAATGATGTGAAATAGAATTTGTAACATGCTTTCCACCCCAAAATGTATAAAATAGTAAAAAGGGGCTGCGAAAACTCACATTGATAAACGTAGTTGTTCCCAAGTGGTGCGTAATGCGATCTGTAACGCGATCCTACGAATGTAAAGACACTAGTAAGATTCTATGTTCTAAACCTTAGTCCTTGGTATCGTGTAATTATCCAAATCAACATAAAATGCCTTTGTTGACATTAAGTTTGTATGTTATAATAAGTTCGTCGATATTAGTAGTTAATATCTATAACATTACATATGATAATTTGAGATTACCGCAATTTCGTCATAACGAGTGACGAAAAGGGTCTATAACTAGGAGTCATATATATAATATATATGATGTTAGGAGTTAGAGTATATAAAACGTGTATTCGTAATATATAAAGGTATATTCCACAATTTCATCATATAGATGATGAAACGGGTTCAAGAGTTAGCTTTTAGCTATAGTAAAATGCATAATCATATAGTATATATACATATTCAACAATTTCATCACAAGAATGATGAAACGGGTTCAAGAGTTAGCTTATAGCTATAATAGAATATAGTAAGTTGCTGTCCAGAATATGTAGTTGCTTTCGGTTCGTTTTTGGATAATTTCCAGGTACATTTAGGTCATGATATTTTATGACCAGTTTGTTAAATGTGTTACGAAACTTTTGACATTAGATTCATGATTTTTAGAGTGGTTTAAGTACATAAAATAATTCTTGACGTAAATTGCGACAGAGAACATTGATGTTTGCGCACTGTCTTTGTGAAAAATGTTTGAAGAACACATGCATGTTTGTTAGAACATTGTAAAAGTCCTTCTTTGGTCTTAACATGGGTTTGGTCATGGATTCATCCCCTTTTTAGTAACATTCAAGATGTTATGGTGATGAAGCTCCCAAACATCAAGATCCAAAGATATTGATAAAGTAAAACAACATGCAACTAGTGTAGAAGAAGGAATCTAAATAAAATGAAAGAGCAATAACAAAGAAAGGTTTAGGCTTTGCACTACATGTTATTTTTACCTTTGTGAAGACTTGAACACTTGATGTTCTTGAGTGAAAATGGCTGGACTTTGGGTGTGTTTTAGTGAGAAATAAAGAGAGAAATTGTTGGGAGAAAAGAGAGAGGGATGATAATGAGAGAGTAGCAAATTTTGGGAGAGTGAGGGGTATATATGGGGGGGGGGGGGGGTTGGAGAGGGGGGAGAGAGAGTGTAGAGTGTGGTTTTGTATAAAATAATTGTGTCTTTTATTTTCTTTTTAAATTTTAGTTTTATTTTAATTGTTTGAATTATTTAACACAATAATTTAGTTATTTGTAAGGTTACTAGTTAACTTTACTAGTATTATTTTAGTATGGTTTATATATATATATATATATATATATATATATATATGTATGTATTTAAGATATTTTTGGTTGGCATTTTATGAGATATATGGATAATTCCCTAATTTGAGGGGTTTTATGCAAAAATTCTCAATTTTTCCTACTGTACTGGGTTGACTGCTAAAACTGGACAGTGTGACATATAGTATCAGTATCTGATATGTTTAGTGCAGATTCTAACCTGAACGCGAATTTGACGGTTGTCACACCTACAACTACAGGCGTCACTATAGAAGATCTTATAAATGCTCTAGAAAAAGTTCAAGAGCAAACCACAGAGCATACTCAAGCCATGAAGCCTTTCGACTACATGACCAGAGCTCAACTGACTGATCTGGGCCAGGGTATTCTGAGCGAGACGACAGAGTTCATCAAGGCCTTCACCACTACTAACGCCATTTACGTGAAGGATTTCCAGAACATCGTGGGAAAGCTACGATTCAACATATAGGAAGAAGTCGCCTATCTACTCGGCATCTGTGACGACCTCTGTGCAAAAATGATCGCTGCAGGGGCAAGCCAACCTAAGAAGCCATCCTCATCTTGCCAGGCAGAAGGCAAATCCGACAGGAGTCAGGATGACTCTGACGATGATTCAGAAGGTGCGTCAGATCATCCTGAGAGGGAGAAGAACATCAGAGGATTGCCAGCACCACCACTAGTCGTCACACATATAACCCAAGTATCACCTAACCAAGAAACCCAACCATCCAACCAAGATCAAAACCAGAAGAAGACCACAGAGGAAATACCCACCTCTGTTGAAATAAATCCACTATCTGAAGACTTGCCCTCACCCAAACCAAAGACTACAACAGAACAAATCCAGATACTCTCCTCTTCAACTTCTGAGGATGACCTACCCTCCCCAACACCAAAACCAAGAACAAAGCAAACCAAACTACCATCTCCCACAACAACAACAGAAGAACAACCCAAATCCACACCCAAAGAAGATCAACCAAACCAAAACCCAAAACAAAACCCATAGCTCCTGAACAAAGAAAATACCTGAGCAAACCCAAAACCACAACAGAAGAAATTGTGAAACAACTACAGATGAAACAACTACAGAGAGCTAAGTTTCGAGCTTCAAAGAAACAACACACTACAACAGCTGCAATGCTCAACATTTTGAAGACCAAAGTAGCAGAACAAACTTCAGCAGAAGATTCAACAGCAGAACCCACACCAACCAAACCCCCATCACCTATCAAACAAACAGAAGAATCTTCAACCCAACCACAAATCAAACCAACAGAGGCAACCCAACCCAAACCAACAGAAGCAACAGAGCCTAAGGCGAAGGACAAGGGAAAGTCCATACTTACAGAGGAACCAAAGCCCAAGAAACTAAAGCCTCAAGTCGCAGAGAAACTTCTGAAAAGCTCTTTCGACGCGTTCATAACTCCCAAACCAGAAGAAGAAGACTAGGCTTATGGGATTCCTCTGTCAACAAAACCTGTCATAGATCCCAAAGCAAAGCCAACAGATGACAGAGTGGCTAAAGTGATCAGAGATATGGAGGCTCTGCACAAACCCATGCCTCCACCCCCTGTACCTCAACGACAAATGGAAGAGGTGGTATACAAGTACCTCTATAGCAGAGCCATAAATGGCTCTCTGCCACCTCCTACTCTGAAACGTGACATGCTTAAACAGATAAGGGAAGAATTCTTCAGAGATAAAGCCAAACCTGTCAATCAAGTCTTCTCCGATTCCAAGATCACTCAAGTTCTAAGTTGCAAGCTCTCTCATACCAAAGGCAGAAACTTCTACTACAACCTCTACCACGTCAAGAGGGCAGATAGATCAGAGACAAAGTTCTCCGATGCAGATCTAAGGAACCTCAGCCCCTATGATCTACCTGAACTCCTCAGTTGGGCAAGAAAGAACTACAACGAAAGACTTGAGCATATAAGCACCTACGAAGAGATCAAGAAGGCAATGCGGGAAAAGCTTATGCTCTACAGCATGACAGACTTCCAAGTGGCACTTGATCTTGGTGTAAAG
Organism: Saussurea involucrata; assembly: GCA_033807775.1. Taxonomy (NCBI): domain Eukaryota; kingdom Viridiplantae; phylum Streptophyta; class Magnoliopsida; order Asterales; family Asteraceae; genus Saussurea; species Saussurea involucrata. The sequence goes on along the minus strand of CM066321.1, from coordinate 40,378,245 downwards.
AAAATCTGTCTCCTACCTCCAGATGACCACTGCCCCTCCTCTGCTGACATTAAACCGAATACCATCATCAGCAACCCAAAGGTTGGGTATGTCTTCCTTGATCTTCAAAGAAAATTGAAGCTCTTCTTGGAGGTTGATTGCCAGAAGTATGCAACAAAGACGCTTCTCGAGTTCTGGTACAATCTCTTGAAATACAGAGGATCATAATTCATGAACCTAACCTTCGTAAACAGGCTAATTCAGGTCATTGACTCGGTCATTAGCTTTAGAGAACTCTGCGCCTTCATTTACCGAGAACTTAAGGATGGAGGACTCACCAAGTCAATTAGCGATTTCCCAAATGCAAGAATCTGACCTCTGTAACTATCTTACTTCTGTATACTTTTCATGCTCTGTAAATTTTCTTTAAATCATATGTAAATGCCTTTGGCATAACAGTAAATGTAAAGTTACTTTCTTACAGAGGTCAAATGTTTCACCTCTTGCTCTTCTTAGCCTTAGAAATCATGCAACTTTCAAACTTTTATTTTTCAATACGTAGGGGGAGATTGTTAGCTCCAACTTTTGTTCTAAGAAGTATTGAAAAATAGGCTAAAGGAAGATCACTGACAGAGCCTCTGCCGGACACCAAGAGCACAGAGCCTACGAGTAACCTTCACCAGAAGACTGTTGGTCCCGAAGGGCTATACAAGTTTATAGAAGTGGGGGGGGGGGGTTGAATACAAACACACGTTTTTTACTTTTCTAAATTATTTATTGATAAATCATTAACAATTTACAGCTTGTTGCAGAACAAGATTAAGGATAAACCTAAATCTAAACAAGTTGGAACACTAAGTTTCTTGCACTAAGAAAGAGAAGAAATTACTAATAATAACCTATCTCAAGCTAAGAAGATGACTTGACCAGAGTTAGCAAGTGCTTCAAAAATGAAGCTGGAGTCCTTCTTATATACTGCATGCATTTAATGCATGGCAGTTTATACTTTACACGTGGCAGCAGCTGATTGGTTGCATGTCATTGACCTTTGTAGACAACCTTAGTAGCCGCATGGTGCACAGTGTAGAATCAGAGTGGTTGTACGATTTCAGACAATAAGGAGGTTTTTTTCTGACATATCGTACGGAGACGTGCAAGGGTGGTTAAGATAAAAGTACTTTGTACGGAGGACTTCATGATCAGCTTACGTTGATTCAGCGCTTTATCATTCTTTATCATTGAACAACAAAGTTCAGCGATAGCTGAAGTCTTGTACTTGATACTTCACGTTGAGTGGACAAATCTGAGTCTTCGCTGATCCGCATCAGTTCATTAGGAGACTTGTTGCTGGTTATTGAGCTTGATCTTCGACTTCAGCGTAGAACCTATGTTGACGTGAAACTTGTCTTCAGGGATCATAAGTAAACAACTAACTTATCAGCGATCACCATAAGGACTGAACAGGCTTACAGCATTATGGTGAACAGTGTTCGCTGAATGTTTAATCTAAAGAACGAGAGTTCCTATCAGCGGTACTGTAAGGTCTTAGTACTTATCAGCGATAGTGAAACTCTAATACATATTGTTTACTTACAATTTTCACTAAGTATTTAAGAGAGGGTCATTATCAAATCACTGAGGGTTTGGATCAACAATCTCCCCCTATTTGATTATGACATAGCAACAGAGAAAATTGCTATTTAATGAAAACATAAGGATAAAAAGAACTCATAAAATATTTGTCCCTTTTACTGTTTTCTGGGATCTTTTCTGTACTGATGGAGTAAAGTACTTTCGCTGAAATCTTTCTTTAAACTTCGTATCAGATTACGAAGGGAAGTGGAAAGATTATAAGTACAAGCGAAATAAATTACAAGTACAAAAGAATAACTGATAAAATAGAAGAATAAGGAGATCTTATCAGCTTATAGAGGTTCTTCCTTAATGAGAAGTTCATCAAGAGTCTTTGATGTGGGAATCATCCAGTCAGGAACCGTTACTCCTTGATTCTTTTTGTTCAGAGCTTCTTCAAAAATCAAGGGTTTAAGATGCCGTGCCTGAATGTCGCGTTTGAATTCACACCCATAGATGAGATCTTTCAGCTGTTCGATGGGAGTGATGGGAAGCTCAGAGATACGTTGAAAACGTTGTCGTCCACCATAGTCAATAAAGAATATCCCATAGGGTTTGCTTATGACTTTTCCAGGGATGAAAGTCTCACCAGGAGGAAGAGATGTGTCAAGTGCGGAAAGGTCAGGTTCTGGACCAAGAACTTCAGCACGAGAAAAACCAATACCTGTTTCGTTCCGTATAGGAGGACCTAAGTCTGAAGGTTTAGACTTTTTCTTTACAGAGGCCCTTCTTTTCTGATTTGCGAGAGGAGGAGGAAGAATATCCACACAAGAAGATACTAAGTCGATCTGTTGATTTATCAGCTTTTCGACATGATCCTTGTACTTAGATTGAGACTTCTAGATGGCTAATATGATCTCCAACCATTCAGAGAGACAGTACTTCATGATGGCTTCAGCATAGAATTTTTCGTACTGTCCGTTCTCTCTGAATATCTCGATTTCAGCGATTGAAACTCTGAGGGTTGATTTTCCAGTGATATGTACCTTGTTGATTCTGGCTGGTCGATATCTGAAGTGTACCTTTTCTTTGCACCGGATTAAAGTAGATTGAGACACAGTTCTCTTTTCTTCAACGATCTTCTTGGCGTCTTCCCATAGCTGACGTTGAACTTCGATTGGAGTTCTTTTCAGCAAGGGGTCTTTCACTGATTGTTGAGTAAGCTAGATAGCGAGTTCTCTGTCTTTTTCTTCAGCTTCCCTTCTTTCAGCGATTAACCTTTCAGCTCTGAGGTGATCCTGGTATTCCTTTTGTGAAAGTCTGAACTTTGGAGGAATAGAAGGAAGTTGATCACGCTTCAGGATGATTCGCTGATCTTCTAATCTCTTGATCATTGCATCTCTCTTTTCTTGATCCTCTTCACTCAGCTTTTGAGGAGCCAAGGAAGGTCTGTTTTTGTGAGAGAGTTGCTGTTCTTCAGGTTCATCAGTCTCAGAGATCAAATCCAAGACTGGGATTATTTCTTCAGCGTTGGGAGCTGGGATTATTGTTGGTGAAGTCGCAGCTATAGAAACTTCAGCGATATCCTCAAATAGGGGAGAGGACTAGCTGAAACACAACGATCTTTCAAATAAGAACTTGGGTAGAACAGAGAAAAGAAAAGTGTATAGGCTTTTTGTGGAGAGTAGAGCTGATAATGTGTATAGATAGAGGAGGGATGCAGTGTAAGGAAGTAAGATGTAGTGTACCTGACGAACTGGCTTTTGAAGCAAGATCATCAGATTTTCATTGTCTTCAGTGACACCTTTTCCTTTGCCGTTGTCAGCTTCAGACGCTGAAGGCTTTGTCTTGGTCCGCTCCCCTGAAGGTTCGTTTATCGAAATCCCTTTAAGAGGTGTACTCTTCTGAACAGGCTTGACGATAAAGGAGTCGTCATCATCATCATCATCATCATGATCGTCATCATCCTTTGGAGAATAAGATGGTTCATCATCAGAGAGGTCGATGGCTTCTTCATCTTCAACTTCAGATTAAGATTCTTCAGCAGCTTCTTCGAGTTGCTCCCCCTCAGATACAGAGGTAAGCTTCTCGGTTCCCTAAGGGTTTTCATCTCCCTGTTCCCCTCTTCAGTAAGGGGAAGGTCTTCAGTCTTCTCCCCCTCGATAGATTCATCATGGGGAAGGTCTTCAGAGTTCTTCTCCCCATTCCTCATGATGAGTGGGGGAGGAATGCGATGACTCAGCAGATGGTGTTGGTTCCCTGTCTTCTTGGCCAGGGATCCCGATATAGTTTTCAATCGCCGCTACTCTGTTTTCTAGGCCAGTAATAGCAGGAGTGATCTTGAAAAGTTCAGCATGATCCGCCGGAGTAAAATGTGAAGGTGCAGGGGCAGGGGCGGTCATGTGATTTAGGATCTGCTGTACCATCGTCTTTACTGAACTTACGTCAGTCTTTACTGAACTTAGGGGCAGAAGCGAAGGTTGAGAAAGTTGGTTGTGGAGCTGATTCAGTGTTGGATCCACTGAGAATCACTTCTTCAGTCTGTAGAGAGGCTGAAGGAGGTTGGGTCGATTCCAAGTTTATAACTTCAGCGTTTAGAGACGCTGAAGCTGGGATGGAAGGGGTGGCTTGTTCAGCTGTGGCAGAGCGTACCACTGAACTTTCCATCATCTCTTCAAGATGAGCTGAGGAGTCTTCAGCATGAGATTGCTGGGGTTGCTCCTTGGTTTTCTTAGTCCTTTTGGAACCAAGTTGGGGAGATGAGTGTTTCCTTTTTCTAGAAGGAGTGGAGGTTGCAGCTGGGGTATCAGCGTTGGGGTTTCCACTGAATGAGCTGTAGAAGTGGAAGAAGGAGGATTGAGAATAGATAAGAGAGTAGAGAGACGTACCTCGTTTGGCATTGGCTTGAAGTCGAGTACCTTAGGGCCAACCTGAGAGAGTTTCAGGTCTCCTACTTTTGGGTAGTTATCCTTCAGGCCGGTTTGGAAGACGGCGCTGAGGAATCTTGGGTATGGAACCCATGATGGTCGGTCAGCAGCAAAGTCTACTCTGAGCACAAGATCATCGTAGATTATCGAGGCCTAGTCAATATGAAGACCTTTCAGCAATGCATAGCCCATTTCTTGCTGAGGTTGAGCGGGTTGATCAGAGGAGCCGGTCTTTGCATGTCATGCAGCTTATCAAGTGTGCGAAGATGATGTTCATCTCGCTTGGCATTTTTTATTTCTTGATGAGGGTCAGCTTCTTCTCAGGCTTCTTGTCCCTCCTAGTTTCCCATACATAACCCATTGCATCAAAGAATGCAGTGATGGCTTCCCTATCAGCATGTTTCTTGTGGTCAGGGAGAGAAACAAAGGGTTTTTCCGTTGTGGCGATGGGAAGGCTCAGTGCTTTTCGGATAATGGCAGGGGTGATTTTTATGGTGCCAAAATCAGTGTCAGAGAGGATGCAATCGATTTTCTTCGTGGGGTCTTTGGTCGATGTGAGCTGAGTGTGTGTGGCTGAATACCATAACTAAGATAATAGTAGCTGATGTGCAGGGGGTGTTATGGTAGGGCTGTAGAGAGGCAACAGGTTTTGAGGAAATTTACAGCATCATTCAGATGTGTGACATGCTTTCGAGGAGGAAACTCGAAAAGCGCATAGAGATTGTTTGTTTTTGTCCAATCGAGTTCCTCAAGCGTGAACTTGACCTGAGGAGCCTTGGTGATTTCCAGTTCCTCAGCAGCACCAGTGTTCTCAGCAGTAGGAATATCAGTAGATGCTATTGCTGTATTATCAGTTCAACCAAAGATATAACAAATAAGAATAATCTTAATGTGGAAAGATTTTCCAATAAGATGGTTCGAATTTTGTCCATTTCATTCAGACAAAAATGTCTTAATGAAGATTAGGGTTTTCTTGATTTTGAAAAAGAAATGCAAACCCAAAAAAATCTTGTTTTCCAGTTTCCTTTGAGGATTAGGATTCTGGAAAAACGTAAGAAGAACAAGTTTAAGATATTTGCGATTAAACTTTAAGAACAACCATGAAAGGTTGTGTTCATAAAACCATGAAAGAAATGATTTCATTTTTGAAAAAGTTCTTTTGTTTGATCTTGTAAAAACAATGAGAAGATCATTAACAAGTTTTAAGAAACAGGTAAATAAAAGAAATATTAACCTGGTTCGTTGAAGAAGAAGATGAACAGTTCTTGAAAACTTGAGAGCAAAAATGCAACAGTAGTTTTCTTGAGGAAGAAGTTGTTCGCGTAAAGGAAAAATATAAACCCAAACTGTGTTTATATAGTGAGATTAGAGAGAGAGAAAATCTTGAGCGGGAAAATATTTTCATCATGACACGGACACGTGTTTGCATTTGATTTGAAGGTAAACGAAACGTGCAATCGTGTGTCAGAAAAAGAACGTGCCAGGGCTTATCCGTTACGATGACGTCACGAATGTCCTTTCATATTTTAGGATGTCTCTGAGGTTTTGAAAGCTCAGGGACACTTTTGGAAACATGAAGCACTGAATAGAAATATCAGTGTTGGTTTTAGAAATTTCAAAGTATCGCTGATTAAGGAAGAGATATTCAGCGATGCAATTTGTCTTGAAATCTTGCATTTACATGCGATTGTCAGTGAGGGAAAAACATACCTTGATATCAGCGAATCAATTATGTTCAGAGAGAGAGAGTGATCGAATGTGTTATATTATTGTTTTATCCTATCGCTGATCAAATGTGAACCGCTGAAGATTTTACTCTTCAAAGTTCAGCATTCCAAAGTTGAATCATGTCTCATCAAGAGGTTTGGTGAACAGATCAGCTAACGGATAGTCAGTTGGGATAAAATGAAGTTCTATATCACCATTCATCACATGATCTCTGATAAAATGATACCTGATTTCGATGTGTTTTGTCTTTGAGTGTAGCACTGGATTGTTGGCTATAGCGATGGCACTTGTGCTGTCGCAATAGATTGGAATTTTCGAGAGCTGAAGGTCATAGTCTAGTAGTTGATTTCTCATCCACAAGACCTGAGAACAACAGCTTCCAGCGGCTACATACTCAGCTTCAGCTGTGGAGGTGGACACTGAGTTTTGCTTTTTACTTGTCCAACTCACCACCTTTCCACCCAGGAGCTGACAGCCTCCTGTGGTGCTTTTCCTATCCAATTTGCAACCTGCAAAATCACTATCTGAATAGGCGATTAGATCAAACCCTGAGTCTTTGGGATACCAAAGACGTAGGTTCATAGTACCCTTAAGGTAACGAAAGATTCGCTTTACAACGATCATATGAGATTCCTTAGGTTCAGCTTGATATCGTGCACACAAACAGGTTGCGTACATAATATCGGGTCGGCTAGCTGTAAGATACAAGAGAGAGGCGATCATCCTACGGTACAGCGTGATATTAACAGGTATTCCACTTGAATCCTTGTTTATTGTCAGCGGTGGTGCCATAGGGGTTTTCATAGCTGAACTCTGAGTTAAGTCGAATTTCTTCAGCATATCTTTAACATACTTTCCCTGATTAATGAAAGTTCCTTTTTCATTTTGCTTCATCTGAAGACCAAGGAAATATGTTAGCTCACCCATCATGCTCATTTTATACTCTTCTTTCATTCTATCAGCGAAACGAGTACAAAGGTCAGGGTTAGTAGAACCAAATATAATGTCATCAATATATATCTGAACAAGAATAATATGACGTTTTACTTTCCTGAAGAATAGAGTCTTATCGATTTTACCACGCTCAAATTGTTCAATATGGAGATAAGTAGAGAGAGTGTCATACCATGCACGAGGAGCTTGCTTTAAGCCATAAAGTGCCTTATCCAGTTTATAAACATAACCTGGACGCTTAGGATCTGAGAATCCTGGAGGTTGTTCCACATAGACTTCTTCATTCAGCTTTCCATTTAGAAACACTGACTTAACATCCATCTGATATACTTTGAAGTCTTTGTGTACAGCGTATGCTAAGAATAGACGAATAGATTCTAGTCTTGCTACTGGAGCAAATGTTTCGTCGTAATCTATGCCTTCCTCTTGTCTGTATCCCTGAGCAACAAGTCGAGCCTTGTTGCGGGTTACAGTTCCATGTTCGTCCAACTTGTTTCGATAGACCCATTTAGTGCCTATCACTATTTTGTCAGTTGGTCTTTGAACAAGTTTCCAAACTTTGTTTCTTTCGAATTCAGTCAGCTCTTCTTGCATGGCGCTGACCCAATTTGGATCTTTGAGGGCATCATCTATTTTCTTTGGTTCAATCAGAGAAATAAAGTTAACAAATAAACAAATATTACATGCACTTCATCGAGTCTGAACACCAGCGTTTGGATCACCAAGAATTTGATCAATTGGGTGATTTACAGTCCATCGCTAAGCAGGAGCATAAGTCACTAACTCAAATTGAATTACTTGTACACTTCATAGGCTGTCTTATTGAATCTTTTGACTATCAGCGACCTGTTTTGCGTAAAACAAGCAGTGTTGACAGCTTCTGCCCAAAACTGAGTAGGCAGGTGAGAATCGATGAGCATTGAACATGCAGTGTTGACAGCTTCAGCGACTCCATTTTGTTGTGGTGTTCTCACTGATGAAAAGTTGTGGGAAATACCCTTGCTCTCAAAGAAGGAATCAAGAGAACTGTTTTTGAATTCAGTCCCATGATCACTCCTTATTGAGCGAACGGCCAAGTTGTTCAGGGTTTCCATCTTCCGAACAAAGGTGATGAGTTCTTCAGGGGTGTCACTCTTAGAACGGAGAATCATAACCCATGTATAGCGAGAGAATTCATCAATTATGACCAGCGTATATTTTTTTCCAGCGATGGATTGTTTGTTAACAGGGCCAAACAAATCCATATGGAGAAGTTGTAGAGGAGATCACACTGAGGAGACTTGCTTTGATTTAAAGCTTGCTTTGGTCTGCTTGCCTTTTTCACACGCTGAACATAAGGACTCTTTGGCGTATGAGTGACTAACTCTTTTGAAGAAAGAGTGTTCAGTGTCTTGAAGTTTAGATGAGAGAGCCTCTTATGCCATAGCCAGTTGACATCAGATTAGGCTTTTGAGAAGAAACAGGAGTTCTCAGTGGTTGTTGAGTCCATGTTTATTACCTAAACATTTTCCAAACGATAACCGCTGAGAACTATCTTCTCCTTTTTGTCAGCGATAAAGAAGGATTCCTTGGTAAAGATTACCTTGTTATCCATGTCGCAAAGCTGACTGATGCTTAGAAGATTATGCTTCAGCCCTTCAACATATGCGACTCTTCTGAAGGTTGTTGTACCATTTGAGAGTACACCAAACCCTCGGGTATGTCCTTTTCCATTTCCACCGAAAGTTACAGAGGGACCCTTCTCTTCCTTGTATTCAGCGAGCAAGCTTTTCTTTCCAGTCATGTGTCTAGAGCATCCGCTATCGAGATACCAGATACCCTTCTTAACCTGCATTACAAAGGAAGATTAGTTTTTTTGGGTACCCACTTAACCATGTGTACACACTTGTCAGTGGGGGTAGTTGGAATGGAAGGTTCAGCAGTCTTCGCAGTATTTGAAGATTCAGCGTTGTCAGTCTTCACTTTGGTTAATTTCTTAACCTCAGTGGGCTTCTTTGCCTTGGGGGCAATGATCTTCACCTTAGCTATCTTTTCAGCTTTGGTGGCTGTGGGGCACTTACTAGCAATATGATCAGTAAGTCCACAGTGATAACATTTCCTATAACTAAAAATAGTTCTAGGACCATTTGAATGATGAGCTTTTGATTTTGAATTTAAAGTACCAGCACCAAGTAAGCTATTGGCTTTTGAAATGGGAGGAACATTTAGTTCTTCGGATTTCTTACCAAAGACATCCACTCTGAGTCTAGGAGTAGATCGCTGAATAGATCCACGCTGAGAAGATCCAGAGGGATAGGTCACTGAAGCTTTAGAAGCATTCAGCTTAGTTACTAAGGTACCCTTATGAGGATTTTGGTTAAAAGCAATTCCTTTACCTTTATCTTTAAAGACAGAGGTAGGTTTTGGATAAACCATTTTCTCTTTACCTTTTGAAGAGGTAGAAATTTCCTCAGGGATTGGTGTATAGGAAGAGGAGCACTGAGAAGATGAAGTGTCAGCGTTACAGGATACGAACGTTCCGAATTTAAGCATGGAACGCTCAGTGGTATGTTTTGGAGTTTCATATTTGTAACCAATACCACGTTTATCACTCAGAGGTATCTGAGACTTAATTATCTCAGTGATCTTTGTTGAAGAATTACACCATCCTTCAACAGTAGCTTTTTCAGCTTTTAATGCAGCGATAGCTTCTTCGCGCTCGATTTTGACTAGCTGATTTAGGTGAACTTGATCTTTAAAATCCTCTTCAATTATAGAAAGTTTTTCTATTTGAAGGTGACAGTTTTTAAGCTGTTCAGCGAGATCAAGGTTTTGATTTTCAACTATAGTTTTGCCATTCATGGTTTCATATAAACTTCTAGTCAAGAGATCGATTTTACGAAGACTATCAGCTTCATCAATATTTGCAATATTGGTAAAGAAGGAAGGTGATACCTGAGTTGCAGAGGTTGAAGTAGAGGGAATGTCTGAACTTTCTTCCTCATCTTCAAGTTTGGCCATAAGACAGAGATTGGCTTCATCATCTTCAGAGTCAGATGATTCTTCCTCATAAGAGTCAGCCCAATCATAGTCAGCCATCAGGCTTTTGCCTTTCTTCTTAAAGCTTTTCAGCTTTGCATACCTTTCTTTTAGCTTGGCATATTTGTCATCTCTAGACCTGAGGTTAGAGGATTTTTTGGGAAACGCTGAGTTTCTCGAAACTTTCTTTGACCTGCACTCGTTAGCGAAATGTCCTATCTTTTCACAGTTAAAACAAGTAGCAGTAGCCTTATCAACAGGAGCTGATGATCTTGGCTTGTCAGTAATGGAAAGAGGTTTATTCTTTCTGAACATTTTCTTTTTGGCGAATCTCCTGAACTTTTTAGTGAGGAGAGCCAAAGATTCATCAAGATCTGAAGAGTCAGAATCTGATGACCTTTCAGAGTTACTCTCCAACTCAGTGATAGTGACCGAGGGTCGCTGAGTGGAAGGTTCCTCTAAGATTAAAGCAATAGGGGTGCTTTTGGAATCTTTTACAAAATTCTTCTTAAGATGACTCGATTGCTCATGATTCAGCATCGTGCCATATAAGGTAAAAAGGGTCATTGATTTTAGATCCTTTGACAGCTTGAGACACATAGAATAACTGTCCCAGCTTTCAGGTAAACATTCTAATAACTTTGTCAGCACTTCAAAGTTAGAATATTCCTTACCAACAGTTTTTAGATCTATTATTAAACAGTTAAAACGTTGGTGTACTTCAGAGAGAGTTTCATTCTTACCACAAATGAAGCTTTCATACTGTCTTACCAGGTTGATCTTTCGAGAGTCCTAGACTTCAGAAGTACCTTCATACTGAACACAGATTGTGTCCCACATAGCTTTTGAGATTTTCAGGTTCATGACAGAATGGTAGACTTCGTCAGGAAGAGCGATGGAGAGTATGGATCTGGCATTGGTGTCGATAGCCACTTTCTTCTTATCTTCATCAGTCCAGATATGAATTTCCTTAGGAATCAGCCTTTCTGGAATAGCAGGTCTATTCTCAGCGGCTGGAACTACAACATCAATTCTTACAGGAATATATGGGCCATTTTCAAGATAATAAGGCATAGTAGGGTCTACACCTTCTAAGAAGAGAATCATCCTATTTTTCCATAGATTAAAATTATCTCTGGAGAATCTAGGGGGTTTTGCAAGAGAACCGTTGTCAATATAGTTTGTGTTTGTGTTGGTAGCCATTTTAAGAAATAGCTAGGAAGAGAAATCTTAGTATAGATCAGATCTTGTTTATGAGATTAAACAAATCCGCTCTGATACCACTTATTGGTCCCGAAGGGCTATACAAGTTTGTAGAAGGGGGGGGGGTTGAATACAAACACACGTTTTTACTTTTCTAAATTGTTTATTGATAAATCATTAACAATTTACAGCTTGTTGCGGAACAAGATTAAGGATAAACCTAAATCTAAACAAGTTGGAACACTAAGTTTCTTGCACTAAGAAAGAGAAGGAAATTACTGATAATAACCTATCTCAAGATAAGAAGAATACTTGACCAGAGTTAGCAAGTGCTTCAAAAATGAAGCTGGAGTCCTTCTTATATACTGCATGCATTTAATGCATGGCAGTTTATACTTTACATGTGGCAGCAGCTGATTGGTTGCATGTCATTGACCTTTGTAGACAACCTTAGTAGCCGCATGGTGCACAGTGTAGAATCATAGTGGTTGTACGATTTCAGACAATAAGGAGGTTCTTTTCTGACATATTGTACGGAGACGTGCAAGGGTGGTTAAGACAAAAGTACTTTGTACGGAGGACTTCATGATCAGCTTACGTTGATTCAGCGCTTTATCATTCTTTATCAGTGAACAACGAAGTTCAGCGATAGCTGAAGTCTTGTACTTGATACTTCACGTTGAGTGGACAAATCTGAGTCTTCGCTGATCCGCATCAGTTCATTAGGAGACTTGTCGCTGGTTCTTGAGCTTGATCTTCAACATCAGCGTAGAACCTATGTTGACGTGCAACTTGTCTTCAGGGATCATAAGTAAACAACTAACTTATCAGCGATCACCATAAGGACTGAACAGGCTCAGAGCATTATGGTGAACAGTGTTCGCTGAATGTTTAATCTAAAGAACGAGAGTTCCTATCAGTGGTACTGTAAGGTCTTAGTACTTATCAGCGATAGTGAAACTCTAATACATATTATTTACTTACAATTTTCACTAAGTATTTAAGAGAGGGTCATTATCAAATCACTGAGGGTTTGGATCAACAAAGACCATCAGTGGACAAGGTCACAGAGCCTCTGTGGTATGAAGACTTAGAAGAATGCTTGAAGACCAAGACAAAGACAAGTGTGCCATTCATGTGCCTATGTTGTACGAAGATTCTGAAGATCAATAGTATAAGGCGTGCCCTTATACTTTCCACGTGTCATCCTCTGAAGGGTCACAGGCTTTTGTAGTTGGCGGCGCACTACATCAACGTGTACCAGGATCTATCCCACAACGTTGTCTCTTGTACCTTTGTACTTCTTGTCTACTATTTGTCCCCTGTAATCTAGTATAAATAGAAGGATTCTACCAGACCTTTTCTGGTAACTTTGGCACAACACACACACACACACACACTAGTTTAGAGCTTACTATTTGTAAAACACACACATTACGGTGTTCTTGGTGTTCTTGAAGAATCAAATAGAGATGAATTGTTGAGCTACATTCTTGTTATTTACAGCTTCATTTCTATATTTCTGTGTGTGTAATCTACCATTTCTATCAACACAAACCGCTTATAAAACGCTTCCGCATCTACATTATTATACTCTGTTTTAGGTGTTTGTCGTTGATATATCATTTTTGAGTCTTATTATGGGATCAACAGAAGTTAAAACCAAAAAAAAGGATGCTAAGGAAATGGGTACCTAAATCTCTCTAATCATATTGTAGAAGCAGTATGTGCCAATCTGGTACTTAGACTCCGGGTGCTCGAGGCACATGACTGGCGACAGAGGTTTGCTATCCTCATATAAAGATAAACTTGGAGGAGGATCTGTGACCTTTGGACACAACAAAAAGGGGTACATCAGAGGCTATGGAGTCATCAAGAAGGAAGATATAACTTTGTGCAAAGTTGCGTATGTGGATGGCCTCAAGCACAACCTTCTAAGTGTAAACCAACTCTGCGACACAGGTTTCGATGTAAAGTTCAAAATAACTTATTGCTCTCTACTCAGGGAAGACATAGAGGTAGAACTTCTGCGAGCCGAAAGAAGAGGCGACCTATACCTTATGAACTTTATAGCTAAGAACAAAGATGACAAGCTTTGCCTTGTCTCATGCAACAATGAAGAAGCATGGTTATGGCACAACAGGTTCTGCCATCTAAACTTCCATACCCTCGATAAACTTGTAAATCTTGATCTGGTGAAAGGTTTGTCAAACGTTAAATTTAACAAAGATCATCTGTGCTCTGCCTGTGAAATGGGAAAACTCAAAAGAGCTTCCCATAAAGGCAAGTCTGATGTGTCCTGTACTGGGCCTCTGTACATGCTTCATGTCGACCTCTGTGGTCCCATTGCTACATAGAGCCTAGGTGGCAAGAAATATATGTTGGTGTTGGTCGATGAATACTCTAGATACACTTGGGTAGAATTTGTCCAAAAGAAGTCAGATGTTCCAAACATCTTGATTAATCTAATGAAAAGAATCCAGGTTCTCTATGAGTGCAGGGTGTAGAAGCAGAGAAGTGACAACGGGACAGAGTTTAAAAACTCCACCATTGAAGCTTATCTAATATAGGAAGGGATCTAACAAAATGTAACGTCCCAAAAATTACAAGGAATTTAAAATTTTTAAAACATGCATTTCATTATAAAATAACCCCAATTTAATAATTCGCAATTCAAATTAAATTAACGTCGTTAACTCAAACAGTCAATAAAGTTTACGCAGCGGAAATTTCATAAAATAAAATCTAAAGGTTTAAAAGTGAAATTTTAAACACTCTCAGCACCCCGCGCATAGTGTGTGTACCGTCAAGCCCGACTGCCGCTCGCACCTGAAATCACAACATATTGGGAAAAGGTAAGCTAATCGCTTAGTGAGTCCTACCACACACGCAGGTAGCAACCCCACGAATATCGCCCCTACTCGCAAGTAGGCAACTTCACCATCACCACAAATATAAAATCACATAATGATAAATGCATAAATACGAACCTCAGTCCCACCGAGTACACCAAAAATATATCCACACAAGCTCAGTCCCACCGAGCCCTCGGTCCCACCGAGTAAAGACATTGATACCAGCTCAGTCCCACCGAGCCCTCGGTCCCACCGAGCCCTCGGTCCCACCGAGTAAAGATAATACAATTGTACTAGCTCAGTCCCACCGAGCCCTCGGTCCCACCGAGCCCCCCAGTCCCACTGAGGTGTACGCAAGCACAAATAATCGACATATAATTTCAACAATCACAGCTAAATCATTCCAACCAAATTGGTCCACGTAAACACGTAATAACACGTAATAACACATAGCACAAAAACAACGATATACATGAAATTCCTAACTACGCAGTGAGAGAACTCACCTCAAAGCAAAGCGACGCGCTCCCGAGCCGCAACACCAGCACGTCAACCTTCCTCACATTTTCCCACCTAATTACGCACTAAAAACGTCAACGGAAGGTCCCAACTCACGACACTTTTACTAGTTTAACGAAACTAAAAATTCCAGCTTTTATACTAAAAATGCAGGTCTGTTCGGGACCCATTTTACCCCTGCTAAACTGATCAAACCAAAAATCTAATTCCATATTCAGGAAGTTCAATGTCTTACGGTTCCAGGGACGTATCGCACGCGTCCTAACGATATTCCTAGCACTCTATATGAATTTTACAAAAACACCTCTCAGAGCAGCTAAAACAGAACCTTTCAGTACAAAACGACGGTTTGACCTAAGCTACGTTCCGAACTGGTTTTTGCACAAAACATAGAAACGTTACTAGACTCAAAATGGGAACTTTTGGCACCGATTTCGCCCCAATCCGAGTTACGAGGAAAAAGTTACGGTTTAAGCAAAACAGTGGCAGATTACTAAATTTTCACATGAAATGACACTATTGATTATTAACCCATTAAGTCGTGGCTTAATCCCAACAGACCCGAAAAGCATATGAACTACTGAATATGGGTTACCCTAGGCTGGACAACAGCCGTGCACCACCCCCTACCGCCTCCGGAGGCGGTGGTGGTTGGCGGCGTTTCTTTGACATACGATAACAACAAACGAGAAATAGACGAACTTACCTCGACGAACCCTTCTTCCTCCTCTTTTCCGACCAAACTTGCCGGCGATCGTCTCCTTCCTCCTCTCTCCTCGTCGCCGGCAGCAACCTCTATCACCCTCTCGGTTTCTCTCTCCCTCTCTCGGCTTCTTTCTTTCACTCTCTCTCTCTAGTTCTCTTCTTGGCCGAACACAACAAGAAAGGGGGAGGGGATGACTAAAGGTTGTGGTGGTTACTAGCATGAAACCGAAGGGAAGGGGAAGGGGAGGGGGTGACTCTTGGACGATCCCTTGCCAAACTTTGGTGAGATGCCCCAATTAGCCCCTCAACTTTCCTTTCCTTGCAAAAAAACCCACAAAGGTTGACTCATTTAACTTTTTGGTCCGATTCGACTACCCCGCTAACGGAAACCACATTAAATCAAACTTAAAAAGAAAAGAATTAATAAAAGAAATTACATACCGGGATACGGGCTTTACAACTCTCCCCCACTTGGATTAGACTTCGTCCTCGAAGTCTATGCCCGTGCATAGCTAAAGATAGTTCTCCCACATCTCAACCTCAGGTTCCCAAGTTCACTTGAGACCCCTTCTAAAACTTCTCGAATACTTTTCTTACTAACGTACTCCTTCTAGGACACTGAAATTATGATCGATAGAACACTTCACCAATTGGAATCATTCCTAGCCAAGCGACTTCGGTTGTCTCCCAACCTTAGATATTCCATACCTCCCGATTCAAATCTCAAGCTCTAAACATTCTCAAGTTGCTTACCAATATACCCAACTGGATACTCGGATCCGATCATTCCTATTATTAACTGTCGATTAACTCCTACGAGTTCTACTATACTCCCACAAATTACCCTACAAGAATCGTCAAACCAGTAAATTTAAAATCACTCACGAAGGTCACTCCACCATAACCATTCACCACAAGCAAACACCTCAGGATTACTACTACCATCAACATAATTTCCTTAAAATCGGCTACAATTCCCCAATTACACTAAGGTGTTTGGCTTCAAGCCCAAAAGTCGACACCTAAATATACTATTTACCTTAAAAATTCTACGCATATATCCTCTTTATTACAAAGGGCATCATTCCCTAACCGATACTATTCGGCCTACAGTACTAACACGCGTGGAATACCCAACCTTCCACCGTTGACGTATTTCCTACACTCGCTCTACGAAGCCTAGTTACACCGTATCAAGATACACCTTAACGTCTACCTCCCAGGTACGTGCTCAAGACTATATCCTCCTAGTGCCTACTGGAAAGTCAAAGTCATAACACATGAATACCGGGGTCCCACCCCGAGATACCCAACCGACCATTAAGACCGAGCAATTGACCCATGACTATCACGGACAAAATTCGGAATTTCCCCCGAAACTCTCTCGCGTTTGGCATTTTCCTCCAAAACTGCCACCTCCTGAGCACTACCTATCGACTCGAGAAGAGGTGCAACCACTGTTAACCGTTGACACAAGCCCCGCAGTGGCTCACCATCCAGATGTCGACTAAGTGCGTCCGTAACAACATCCGCTTTACCGGGGTGGTAAAGTATCTCACCATCATAATCCTTGACCACGTCAAGCCACCTCCTCTGACGCATGTTGAGGTTTTGCCGGTCATCAAGTACTGGAGACTTTTATGGTTAGTGTATACACTTGACGCCATACAAATAGTGCCTCCAAATCTTGAGAGCAAACACCATCAAATCTTACATACCCTCGGGCAAAGTCAACATCGGAGCCTCGCATAACGCCTGTGTAGCTCCTCAAAGCCCTCTGCTGCTCTTCACCCCAACTAAAAGCCGCAGATTTCTTCGTCAATCGGGACATCGGTAAAGCAATCTTGGAGAAATCCTGAATGGATCTCCGGAAGTACCCTGCTAACCCAAGAAAACTCCGTACTTCAGTGAGAGTCTTCGGCACTTCCCACCGCATCACAGCCGTAATCTTGGCCGGATCCACCATAATACCATTCTGGTTTACGACATGCCCTCGAAAGTGGACCTCTCGTAACCAGAACTCGCACTTGGAGAGCTTAGCATACAGCTTCTCCCGCCTCAAAACTTCCAAAACTTCTCGCAAATGCATCTCATGCTCTTCCTTCGACTTCGATTACACAAGAATATCGTCGATGAACACGATCACCGATCGATCCCACATAGGGCTACATATCCGGTTCATGAGGTCCATAAACGCTGCGGGTGCATTGGTGAGCCCGAAAGGCATCACCACAAACTTGTAAATGGCCCTAACGTGAACGAAAGGCCGTCTACTCCGTATCCTCTCTCCTCACCCGCATCCGATGATACCCCGATAACTCATCGGAAAATACGTCAACAAACTCACGTACAACCGGCACATCCTCCGCAGTCTTCTTCTCTCCGACGCCGCGCGTGTCTATCACATACGCTAATTACCCCTAGCCACTGCGCTGCAAGTATTTCCGAGCTCTTACACCCGAACATAACGCTGGGGTCCGCCTGGGTGAGTCTCCCTGAACTAGCATTTCTCCCCCGCTTGGGGTTCGAACTTGTACTTGTTTGCGACGACAAACAATCTCAGTATCAAAAGCATCCATCCAATCCATGCCCACAGTCACGCACAACTCCCGCATAGCGATCGGAATCAAATCAATCGGGAACTTCACACCAGAGATCTCCAAAGTGCACCCCCGGTACACGTCAGTAACCGTCAGGGTCCTGTCTTCAGCAACCGCAACCACAAGTGGACAGCCTAACCGTCCTACAACTCGGCCCCAAACACTCACTGACTATGTGAGACACGGAAGGATGAGTAGCCCCGCTATCAATCATCACCCCAGCAAGCACCGAGTTAACCAAGAACGTACCTGTCACCACTTTATATGTAGCTTGTGCCTCCTCCACTCCCAGTTGATGAACTCTACCTCATGCCGCCTCCATCACTACAGCAAGTGAAGCATACTGCGCAGTACTCACGAACTCCCTGATCTTGGTACGTAACATATCCTTGTACCGTGTCCTCTTCATGTCCTCAAAAGCAGCATGCTAAGGATAGAATAATGTCATTTCCGTGAACTTTCGGTTCACCTCCTTATGGCCTCCGCAGTCTGAGAGAGCTCCAAGAACTCTTTGACACTCCTCTCCATATCCACTAGAGGCACATGCTCTACACGAAACATACGACGAACTCCTCCCAGGTCAAGTAGTGCGCCCGTTAAGCGTCAAAGTAGTAGCACACCAGTCTTTCGCTCCGTCTCGTAACAGATTCACGGCGAAGCGAACCTTCTAGTTCGCAGGACAACCACCGGTAAGGAATGTGCACTCCATAACCGATCCAGACTCTCTTGTTCGGGGCTGCCCACCCGCAGGGGGTGGAATCGCCGCGATGCGCTCCTCCATCGACACTATTACCTCATCACGAATGGCGGTAATAATTTCGGGGATCGCCTCCTCAAAATATGCGTCACCTCGACCGCAAACATCTCACGAATCTGATCAGCAATAATTCCAGCATCAGCATCTGGATCAGCATTGTTGTTCCTCCTTAACTAGCTACTAGCACACATTAAAACCTGCTAACTACGCTCACACTCAACTCTTCGGATTCTCCGTGACTTTCCCCGACTCGAGCACGGATCCTGTGCTTCAGATAGTAGGAGCTCTGCTACTACCCTTCACACCTATCCTTACTCGTTTCGAGTCCTATCCCGGGACGTCCAAGTAGTTGCTTACCACAAACAAACACATATGCCCATTCCGGCATATGCAAACACTTTTCCTAGCTCCCTAGAAAAGTCGTAATACCCCACTACCCTTGCTAGAACGGAACCCCCACTAGCCCTGACGAGTCGCCTCGTGAACGCACAGTCGTATACAGTGGAAACCAGATAGACATTCGAATATAAGATTCTATCCTACAACGGTTGGACTCAAACAAGAGCTGCGCAATAGAACTAAATCTAACATTCTAAGGCTATTCGGTTCCTACCGCATACAGCCTATAGTGCATTCGCTTAACAACCTATCAAGGTTAGCATAAGTTCCTAATAGCAAGTAACAACCATACAATACCACAAAATCCACGTAAGCAATCTAGCATACATACTCCTATGTTCTAGAAAGCAATCTAGCATACGTACTCATATGTAAACGCTATTCCCAGCTCACTAGGAATTTCATCTCATCCCACTACTCTTGCTACAACGGAATCCCTGTTAGCCATAACGAGTTGCCTCGCGAATACCCAGTCGCACGCATCGTGAATCAAATAGACATTCGAATACAAGATTCTATCCTAGAACGGTTGGACTCAAACAAGAGCTGCGCAATAGAACTAAATCAAATATTCTAAGGCTATATGATTCTTACTGCATGCAACCTATAGGGCCTTCACTTGACAACCTACTATAACTAGCATTGATTCCTACTAGCAAGCAGTCATCGTACAGTACAGTGTAAACAACCTCGGCAATTTAGCATGCATACCCTATGCCTAGAAAGCAATAAATACACTAAGTGCTGTACCTTCCCAATTGGCGTCGGCTGACTGTACACACTGCGCCCACGATCACCGTTTCCCAAACGGGCTTTCTCCGTTCATTTATTTTCAAAGATTTTAATAAGAGAGTTAAAAAAAACTTCATAGCCGCAACTTGAGACCAAACACACCGAGATGTGTTTGATTCACTCAAGCTGTGCTCTGATACCAAGTTGTAACGTCCCAAAAATTACAAGGAATTTAAAATTTTTAAAACATGCATTTCATTATAAAATAACCCCAATTTAATAATTCGCAATTCAAATTAAATTAACGTCGTTAACTCAAACAGTCAATAAAGTTTACGCAGCGGAAATTTCATAAAATAAAATCTAAAGGTTTAAAAGTGAAATTTTAAACACTCTCAGCACCCCGCGCATAGTGTGTGTACCGTCAAGCCCGACTGCCGCTCGCACCTGAAATCACAACATATTGGGAAAAGGTAAGCTAATCGCTTAGTGAGTCCTACCACACACGCAGGTAGCAACCCCACGAATATCGCCCCTACTCGCAAGTAGGCAACTTCACCATCACCACAAATATAAAATCACATAATGATAAATGCATAAATACGAACCTCAGTCCCACCGAGTACACCAAAAATATATCCACACAAGCTCAGTCCCACCGAGCCCTCGGTCCCACCGAGTAAAGACATTGATACCAGCTCAGTCCCACCGAGCCCTCGGTCCCACCGAGCCCTCGGTCCCACCGAGTAAAGATAATACAATTGTACTAGCTCAGTCCCACCGAGCCCTCGGTCCCACCGAGCCCCCCAGTCCCACTGAGGTGTACGCAAGCACAAATAATCGACATATAATTTCAACAATCACAGCTAAATCATTCCAACCAAATTGGTCCACGTAAACACGTAATAACACGTAATAACACATAGCACAAAAACAACGATATACATGAAATTCCTAACTACGCAGTGAGAGAACTCACCTCAAAGCAAAGCGACGCGCTCCCGAGCCGCAACACCAGCACGTCAACCTTCCTCACATTTTCCCACCTAATTACGCACTAAAAACGTCAACGGAAGGTCCCAACTCACGACACTTTTACTAGTTTAACGAAACTAAAAATTCCAGCTTTTATACTAAAAATGCAGGTCTGTTCGGGACCCATTTTACCCCTGCTAAACTGATCAAACCAAAAATCTAATTCCATATTCAGGAAGTTCAATGTCTTACGGTTCCAGGGACGTATCGCACGCGTCCTAACGATATTCCTAGCACTCTATATGAATTTTACAAAAACACCTCTCAGAGCAGCTAAAACAGAACCTTTCAGTACAAAACGACGGTTTGACCTAAGCTACGTTCCGAACTGGTATTTGCACAAAACATAGAAACGTTACTAGACTCAAAATGGGAACTTTTGGCACCGATTTCGCCCCAATCCGAGTTACGAGGAAAAAGTTACGGTTTAAGCAAAACAGTGGCAGATTACTAAATTTTCACATGAAATGACACTATTGATTATTAACCCATTAAGTCGTGGCTTAATCCCAACAGACCCGAAAAGCATATGAACTACTGAATATGGGTTACCCTAGGCTGGACAACAGCCGTGCACCACCCCCTACCGCCTCCGGAGGCGGTGGTGGTTGGCGGCGTTTCTTTGACATACGATAACAACAAACGAGAAATAGACGAACTTACCTCGACGAACCCTTCTTCCTCCTCTTTTCCGACCAAACTTGCCGGCGATCGTCTCCTTCCTCCTCTCTCCTCGTCGCCGGCAGCAACCTCTATCACCCTCTCGGTTTCTCTCTCCCTCTCTCGGCTTCTTTCTTTCACTCTCTCTCTCTAGTTCTCTTCTTGGCCGAACACAACAAGAAAGGGGGAGGGGATGACTAAAGGTTGTGGTGGTTACTAGCATGAAACCGAAGGGAAGGGGAAGGGGAGGGGGTGACTCTTGGACGATCCCTTGCCAAACTTTGGTGAGATGCCCCAATTAGCCCCTCAACTTTCCTTTCCTTGCAAAAAAAACCCACAAAGGTTGACTCATTTAACTTTTTGGTCCGATTCGACTACCCCGCTAACGGAAACCACATTAAATCAAACTTAAAAAGAAAAGAATTAATAAAAGAAATTACATACCGGGATACGGGCTTTACACAAAACTTCTCTGCTGCACGTACTCCACAACAAAATGGTGTGGTTGAACGCAAAAATCGCACGCTTGTGTAGGCTGCAAGAACCATGCTTACGACATCTGGATTACCTATCTCTTTCTGGGCAGAAGATGTTTCCACTGCATGCTTCACTCAGCATCGATCAACAGTGGTGAAAAGACACATCAAGACACCATATCATTTGATAAACCAGAGAAAGCCCAATATTAAGTTATTTCACGTTTTTGGGTGTAAGTGCTTTGTCCTCAACGACAGAGAAGCACGTGGGAAGTTTCATGTTAAGGCAGATGAGGGAAAATTAATTGGGTACTCTACCACTTCCAAGGCCTACAGAGTCTACGTTCTACGAACTCGATCAATTGTGGAAAGCATTAATGTTTCTTTCGACGACTCTTTCCAAAAGACTTCTGAACAAATCTGTTCATAACTCAGACTGAACAAAGAAACCTCTGGCGTTTCTAAATCAAGAGAAGCAGAGCTTAATCTGCTATTTTAAGAAATGTTCATTGATGATGTTGATCCCTCTGCTGGAGCTCCCAGAGCATCTGGAGAGACATCTTCTGCTGACCAGACAAATCAAGGTATATCCCTTACTGGTCCCTCAAATTCTTCACCCTCTTCCATTAATTGTGTAGGTACAAGTGTCGAGGGGGAGCAAGCAGAGGATAATGTGAACAATGGCTCCACAACAGAGGCACTGGAAATACCAACTTCTGTGACAATAGAGGAATTGACACCAGAGGAAAATTAGGATTCTGTCTCAACATCATCAGAGGATTCAATAATTGGCAGTCCTTCTGACACAAAAGTTCAACTCGATGCTACAAATGACCATCTCCCAAGAATGTCCAAGTGGACAAAGGATCATCCTCAAAGCCAAATAATTGATAGTCATTCTGACAACGTTAAGACAAGATCAGCAACTGCAAATTTTTTGTTTTTTCACAAATTTTATCAGTGTGATCGAACCTAAAAGAGTTTCTGAAGCCCTGGAAGATCCAAATTGGGTGGAAGCAATGCAAGAAGAGCTTCTCCAATTTGAAAGAACCAAAGTTTGGACCCTAGTTCTTCTGCCGAGAGGGAAACTGCCATAGGGACTAAATGGGTCTTCAGAAACAAGAAGGATGAGGGTGGAGTGGTCATCAGAAACAAGGCAAGACTGGTGGCTAAGGGATACTGTCAGGCAGAAGGGATTGACTACGAGGAGACCTTTTCTCTTGTCGCACGGTTCAAAGCAATAAGAATCTTCTTAGCTTCGCATTCCACAGAGGTTTTAAGGTATTTCAAATGGACGTCAAATCTGCCTTTCTAAATGGACAGATTCAAGAAGAAGTATATGTCCAACAACCACCAGGGTTCAAAAGTGCTAAATACTCCAACCATGTCTACTATCTAGATAAGGCCATGTATGGACTCAAACAGGCCCTAAGAGCATGGTACGAATGCCTTTCAACCTTTCTCCTTGTTAATGAGTTCGAAAGAGCTACTACCGATACAACTTTGTTCTATAAGAGAAAAGGTGATGAGATTCTACTTGTCCAAATATATGTGGACGACATTATTTTTTGCTCTAATAATGCAAAATATTGAACACATATTGAAAAACTCATGCAGAGTGAGTTTGAAATGAGTATGATGGGAGAATTAAACTTCTTCCTAGGACTCCAAGTAAAACAGTCATCAGAGGGAATCTTTATAAATCAATCAAAATATGTCTCTGACATACTTTCAAAATTCAAACTCTCTGATGCCTATGTCATGAAGACCCCCATGGCCACTGGATCTAAATTGCACTCTGATCCAGAAGGAAAATCTGTTGAGTGCAAGCTCTACAGAGGCATGATTGGGTCTCTTCTATACTTAACTGCTAGTAGGCCAGACATAATGTATGCCATATGTCTCGGTGCAAGATATCAAGCTAACCCCAAAGAATCCCACCTCTTTGTTGTCAAGAGAATCTTTAGATACCTTAAAGGAACCAAGAATCTTGGTCTCTGGTATCCAAACAACTCTGGCTTTGATCTTATGGCTTATACAGATTCACATTACGGAGGATGCAATCTAGACAAGAAAAGTACCTCTAGGAGTTGCCAATTCCTAGGTGGTAAACTAGTAAGCTGGACTTCTAAGAAGAAGAACTGTGTGTCAACATCCACAGCAGAAGTAGAATACGTTGTTGCTGCCAGCTATTGTTCACAAGTTTTGTAGATGAGAACTCAACTCAAAGACTATGGTGTAGATAACCATAAGATACCAATCCTCTATGACTCCAAAAGCGACATTGCGATCTCTGCCAACTCTGTGCAACACTCTAAGACAAAACACATTGAGACCAGGTACCACTTTTTAAAGCATCATGTTGAATAGGGCACCATAGAGATGTACTTTGTGTCTACAGATTATTAGCTTGTGGACTTATTCACCAAAGCAATTGATGAGAAAAGATTCATATTATTGGTGAGTAAGTTAGGTATGCTGAACATGAGCTGCATCCCTCTGTTTGTAAGATTAAATCCTCCGGGATATATGTGAATATTTAAATCTTTCAGTATGTACATTCTTTACCTCTTAAAGTTCTGTACTCAATAGAGCTTCTGGGAAGTGGCACATAGCCTCTTTTCACTCTCACACAACCTCTGGTGAGATTGATCTATGCTTTGTGCTCTACTTATCAATATCTGATCCAAGCATAGGTCAAGGGGGAGCAGAAGGAGACCTTGTAATGATCTACAGAGATTGTTCATTCAAAGGGGAGCCAAGGAAGTTCTTCAATAATTGCAAACAACAGATGTAGGTAATCATGCCGAGATAATCGAGAGACTTTGGGTAAGCACATCGCACAATCCAGTTTTTCAAAGAACTTTTCTCGGACATAACTTTCAAAATCTTTCCTAAATTACCTATTTTAACTTATCCAAACCTTGGGAGATCAAAATCTTTTGAGAATCTTTAACAATTAGAAATTCTTGGTCATAGAGCCTCTGTCATGTTTGATAGAGCCTCTGTGCGACAAGGCTTCTGTGACCATGACTTCTAGTGAAAACTCTCGATCGCCCCATTGCTTTTCAAATATGTTTTGGTAAAGAAAACGTGCAATTCTGGTGCTTATTGAAGAAGACCTCAGACCACAAAGCTCACTCCACCACAGAGCTTATGTGTTTTCTAACACTTATGTGTTATGAAAGCTTCTGAAGTGCGGGTTATTTTCAAAAGTGACCGTCATTTGGGCATAGAAACTCCCACGCGCTCAGCATTAATGGGCGATGCACGACGTTCCATCGTGCACCGCCACTTCTGACGTGGCACGTTTCTATTGGACGTGTGTGCCACACGATGGTACTGAAGTGTTAAACCCAGCTGTACGCTCGAATGCGGATTCCAAACTTTATAGAATTCACTTTTTACCACTCAAATTCTATCCAAATTACCCACTATAAAACCCACTTTTACCCTTCTTCATTTTTACGAACCTCTTCTCTCTGATTTCTCCGACGATTTTCCAAGAAAGCTGCAAATCTCAAGAACAACCTGCGCATTCCAACAATCCTGCAAATCCACAAAACCTTCAAGAAAAAGCTAACAGTGGAGATTTTGTTCATCACACACCCACTATCA
This sequence comes from Saussurea involucrata, assembly GCA_033807775.1. NCBI lineage: Eukaryota > Viridiplantae > Streptophyta > Magnoliopsida > Asterales > Asteraceae > Saussurea > Saussurea involucrata. The sequence continues at coordinate 40,352,508 of CM066321.1, read as the reverse complement.
ACCTGCAAAACTTCCTGGAAAACAACTGTTTTGAAAATCAACTACCTTTAAAACCTAAAAATCATTACTTGGTCCCAAATAGAAACAAATTTGGGGAAGAACAGGGCATCTTATTGAACATTCTGGAATGCCATCCTCTAAGACTTCTTCTGACAAGCAACGTCTCCAAGATCCCTGCCAGATATCTTCATCAGTTCTGGCAGAGCTGTTACTTTGATACTGAGGCAAACACCATAAATGGATATGTGTCCAAGCCTAATAACTCCGAAAACATGAACATAGGCTTTAACAGGACCATGATCCCTTTTGAATTTGAGCTATCTACCAGAGGTATGCTGGGAATTAAGCAGTATGCAGAGGAACCCTCAGATTCTGACCTCTGCGTTTTTTTTTACGATGTTAGGATACAACTCTCCTCTGTTGAAAAGAAACAAATTTAGAAGAAACATGCTTCCCTCTCTTTGGAACACACTTTTTCCATTCTAAACAGATGCCTCACAGGGAAAATTGGAAGTCCTGACCAGAGCTCACACCAGATTTTGTCCATCATGTATGGATTATACTATGACCTACCTCTGGACTACGCATCCCTAATCATGACAGAAGTCATCACCACCATCGAACACAAACAAGCCACACCGAAGGCCAAGGGTAAAGGTCAACTTCCAGCGCTGCAATTCCGGAGGATTCTGGGAATAATCCTCGAAACTTTGCCAGAAAGTGAACATTGGCCACTTGAAGGTCCAATTGTCAATACATATCCTCTGCAGAGGATGTCCCCCACCATACACTCTGACGACTACCCACACTGCAGACCTCTGAGAGAGAAAATGCTCGTCTACGCCTCGGATGAAGACTTGAAGAGTGCGTATATGTGTGATCACAGGACTCCCAAACAGAGGCCTGTGACTCCCCCACGCTTAGGTGTCCCTTTAGGAACAGAGGTAGTGGTGAGAATGAGCGACGAGGAATGGGAAGTAGCTCTGGAAAAACATAGGTTGAAGGTAGAGAAAGTAAGGTTAGCTAGGTCTGCACCTGCTAAAGCCACATAAGCTGAAAAACAACCTGCGCATGTGGAAAAACGTAAAAAGGCCTCCAAAGCCGAATTTGGAATAGAGTCCACCTCTGTCAGAACTAAAACCCTCAACAACCTCCTAAGCAAGTGGCACAGAAAGAGCACAGGGCTCCAAAAGCCAAATCTACTACATCAACCACCTCTGCAATACCTGTTGACCCTCCACTTGAACAAATCATGCTCGAATCCTATGCCCCTCCTTAGAAGGAGAAAAAGAAAAAGAGAAAACACAAGTCTCAATCTTCTGAGGAAGGTGCCTCAAAGCCTAAGAAGAAGAGGACCCACAAACCAAAATCCCCTCTACAGGCCATCGCAGAGGAGGCACAAACCACATAGCCTAATCTACAGTAACCCCAGTTCGCTTTGAAGAGCCAAATGACTTTGCTTCCTTCCTAGAGCGCTCAGACATAGCAAACACTCTTGATACATCTGGATGGGAAGCATAAGCTATCCCAGAGCCCAACACCAACACTGCCCTATATTTTACAGTGGCAGATGTTGATTCTGATCTGGAAGTGGAAGACATAACCCCCACTGGCAACCAGGCAGAGACTCCGGACAGTCCTATGAGTTCAGCCCTATTTTCCTCTCCATCGAGCTATGATTCAGAACTAGAACACACAGAGGAATTTATGGATGCATAAGATAATTGGGAGGAAGTAGAGTCTAGAATAGAGACTCCTAAGGTGTCATGAAACCCCACAGAAGAAGATGCCGAAGATAGAAGTGGCACACAACCAATCCCCCCTCCCTGTGCAACCCTCACTACTAGTTCTGCCAGTCTAGTGGCAAATAAAACTTTTGAAAAATAGTCGCACAACTCGAACCTTTCACCATCAAACCGGCCAGAGGAACCTTTTTCTACCTCTGCACCTACACAAACCGGGGAATCCCCACAGAAGGTATCCTCTCCAAAGGACACTCTTCTTATTCATGGCCATTCGCCCCATGTCGTATCTTCAATCCCCTAAGAGGAATTCGTTTCCTCTGGCACACAAGCACACTTAGAAACCAACCGCTCTTCAGAGAAGCGTAGAGTGCACTACGATGCAGGGACTCTAGAAAAGTCCCCTAGTCAACTCAAGGATACCTCTATCCCCACCTCTGGAGTGGATCAGAATCGGGTTCTTGACAAAACTTCTATAGAGTATGAGGCCTCAAAAACCTCTGTTCAAGGATTAGAAGGAAGTCTTACCATCCTTAACGTGTCGGGATTTTATGTTCAAATCATGGGTTTCAAAAACCATAAGAGGTAAAGTATTTTACGCAACAGAAGCAAAATTTTGAACAAAACATAAAACCATTTTATTCCCACCAAGGATCTTGTTACATGCATGAAAAGATAAAAGAGCAACATACAAAGAGAGTACAAGATTACAACCTTTGAAGTCCTTTGGTTCCTCACGGGAGGTTGGATGTTGGTGATGAATGTAGAACCCAAAAGAGAGCTCCTCTAGCAGTATCCACCACAAGCAACGACACCTTTCGGAATGCTAGTTCCTATTCTTTGATGATGCAAGATGGAGCTTTGTATCTAAAACTACAAGAGATTAGATAGCAAGAAGAACACCAAAACTACCATCCATGGTAATTTCGGCCGAAAGTAGGAGGAGAGGGGAGAGAGAGGTAAAAAGTGTGTCCCATTTTGCAAGTCTTCTAGCATACTTATTCAAAACACAAGACCACACATGGCAATTTCTATTGGACCATAAAAGTGTCCAATGTGGTTTGAGCCTCCCATGCATAATTCTACTTATGCCCCCTCTAGTTTAAATTTGTTAAAATCTTTATTTTAACTATTTAAACTTACTACATATAGTCCTTACTTTTAACTTCTAGTTAAATATGAACTCATCTTATTTTAATAAATAAGAAACTTTCATTTGCATCTAATATTATGAATTATATTCAATAATATAATTAATAATATTTATCAAGAAATAATAATATTTATCAAGAATCAAATTCTTATAAATATTAATTCGGTGTCTACTTGTTGTTCGGTGTGACCCTATAGGATCATATATTACCGTTAATATTATTTTATAATCATTCTTGAGCATATAGAACCAACAATCTCCCACTTGCTCAAGATTGCATTATAGAATGATATAGACTGTGGTGGACGTCTAGCAACATCTCACTGCCCCCAGCAACGTATGACTGTAAGTGTCATTCAACAACATCCAATTCCCACGAGCTCATAGCTTCAATTGATGTATTAGGTGTGGTATCATTTATCCCTTTGTGTGGACATCATGTTGAACATGAGACATGGATCACTATCATTCTCATCTATTGTTCAACTTTTGGTAAGGCGCCTTAGATGTCTCACTCTTAACATATTTAGAGAAACAAATCCCATCTTGACTACATACGCCTCTCATGTAGTTCATGCCATGCCCAATAATGGCCTTTATAGCTGCCTTTTTAAAGAACAACGGTTAACCATATCAAAGCATAACACTCCCTACACTTGAGTCCCAAATATGCATCTCAGGTCGAAGGATACAAAGATACTACCTTTTATTCAAGAATCACTTATGACGACGATCCATGAAGTGATCTTGAAGCGGGTCTGGTCCAGTACTCGTTCCCTAACAAGTACCTATGAACTTGGTTGCAACACTTTGCCACTTTTACTTTTAAAAGTCAACCAATCCAATTCATATTAGTCTTACTTCATAGTTGCTCCCACAACTACGATCGACTATGGACATTTAGAATAACTAATTTATTCAAGGATTTAAACATGCTAATATAGAACACAACGAGTATGAAAAGATCATATCCTATATATCTAACTAAATACTATACTTGTTGCTTTACTTGTTCCAATATCCAAATACTAAATTCAAATCAAATCCCATCACTAGAATAACGAAGTCCTAAAGCTCAAACATGACCCTTCAAGTTTAGCTTATATAAGGAGCTTCATGAATGGGTTCATCCAGAAACTTGATTTGTGTAAACTCTGTGAACACTAACATCTCCATTTTTAACTTTATTCTAAATATAGTTAAATTTCTGGAGTAGATACTTGGTACTCTGATGAGAGATAGAGTCCTTTAGCTTGCGTAATGGCACCCACATTCTCACAAAGGATTTCTAGATGATCCTGAATGGGAGGAATCTACCTAGCTTTTCAATGAACTCTTTCATCCAAGCATCTTTCTTTTGCGGCCTCTAAAGCAGCAATGTATTCTTATTTTGTAGTGTATTATGCAACTATTACCTTTGCCTTGAACCTTTTCAAAACGAACTAGTTCTTCATTCACAATGAAGATATTTCCCTTTTGTGATCGAGAACCTTCTCGATCTTTGTGGAAGCTATCATTAGTGTAACATTTTACTATGATCTTCTTCCAACCCTCAGTTAATGAACACTTGTTTGTTCTTCGTAAGTACCTTAAATTGTTCTATAAAATCATCCAATGACCTTCCCTCGTATTTCGTTGGTATCGTTTTCTAATGCTCTAAAGCATTTTGACACGCTCGATCTAGTGCATGTCATGGCATATATGATAGATCCAATTGCCGAAGCATATGGAATACTAATCATTTTATCTAGCTCAATCTTTGTACTAGAATATTGAGACATGCTCAAAATGATGCCATATCATATTTGCAAGAAACTACCTTTAGAGCCTTGCATCTTGAATCTTTCAAGATCATGTCAACATATGCACTTTGACTTAAACCTATAAGTCTTCTTGATCTAATCTATAAAGATCTTTATTCCAAGAACAAAATTAGCCCTTTCTAAGTCTTTTATTGAGGAAATACTGTCCGAGCCAAAACATGATGTTTTGCTATGTCGGAAAGTTAATTTCCAAATACTAGTATGTCTTGCACATACAAGATTAGGAATTTTACTGCGCTCCCACTAGTTTTAGCAAATACATGAGTCATCTTTTATTTTGATGAAAATTAAACTTTTAATTTTCCTATCAAAATGAAGATTCCAGTTTTGAGATACTTGTACTGATCCATGAATGGATTGTATCTCAGTGTTCATGACTCTAAGCCACTCACCAGATTCAGAATCTGACAACGCAATTTAGCAGTTGATGGGTTTACTAGAACCCAATCATACATCATTCTTTATAAGAAATCGATATCTCTCGAATTTCTGAATGATTATACTAGATTTGCGAACACTTGGTGTTTTTACTAAGTTTCTGATCAATCAAATCGCTCAGTTTCAATGACCTTTGTTTGATAACTAGTGCCAACCAATAAGTGCATTAGGTTATGAAGTTCTTGATTCCCTTTAAGTTCCTTAACACTCCCACTTGCCTTGCCCATTAAAAAACTTGCTTTCTACGAACTTGGCTTTGGAACAATAAACAATTTTATTGTTTGTGGGATTGTAGAATCGGTATATAAAAACAATTTATAGTATATTCTACAATATATGCATTTGGTAGATATTGGGTTGAGTTTACTTGAAGCTTATTGTCTTACATGAGCTTCATAAACCCACACTTTCAACTAAGACTAAGGATGAAAAAATTTCATACGAAATCTTATAAGGTGTCTTGTCTACCTTTTGGTTGGTGTCAAAAAGTACGGTTTACTTTAACTAGGGCAGAATTCCGAATTTGATATAGGAATAGTACTTCTACTCATCATAGAGCGAACCATATTTAATAAGGTTCGGTTCATCCTTTCGGATGTACACAATTTCTATGATGATCCAAGAGTTCTTGGTTTAGTTACTATCCTCATATATCAGAAAAAACTTTAATGGTCCTGCTGAGTTGTTTTCTTAATCTTCACTTTGAAACAACTTAAATTACATCAAATGCTTCATCTTTATGTTCCATAAACTTCAACAATTGAAATCGTCAGTGAATGTATTATCTATCACCATATCTAGACTTGGTTTTGAGAGACCATATACATCAACAAGTATCAATTCTAACAAAAAAACTTTTTCTCCTTCTCTATGAATTAGAGAAAAGTGCTATATTCAACTTTATCAATATCGCATATATCAAATGAAAATATTTATATTTAGTTTAAAAAAAACAGTTTTGAAATTTAGATATGCATTTAATTTTCTTGATTAAGTTGACTATTTCATGTGTAGATTTGATTCAAATCACATTTGAGTCTTATGGTGTTTATATAGAATTATGTTTCAGAAGGCTTTTGAGATTCACTTTATTATTCAATTAAGAGAACTATTTCTCGAAATAGAATAATTCATTTTGAATATGAATATAATCGTTTCCAAAACGGTTAAGTGAATTTCATTCAATCAATAAACATGTGACTGAAAAACAATAATTTAGTCAAACTAAATTTAAACATTATTCGAAACAAACTTGTTTAACAATACAAGCGATATGGTTTCATAATAAAATCTCCTATAAGCTTGGTACGCAATCTTGCTTCCTTGCTTATATGGATCACCATTTTGCTTGTCTTTCAGTCATTTACCTTTCTTGATTATCTGTAACATATTACAAAAGTGAGTTCTACACTTAGTATCAAATACACAAGTGTAAGATAGAAACGTAAAAGTTCTATCTTAAATATTGATACCTGAAGGACTTTCTTTCGTTAGAAAACATTTATTTCTCAGAAGGACAATCTCCTCTTCTATGACCAATGTTCCCCCACACAGACTATTAAGACAAACCTCAAGCAAACTCTTACCAACAATGTCCTCTCAGGTATACTGTACTTATGTCAGGGTAAACGCTCCAGCCGCTGGAGTAACTCCTAATCAGACAACTTTGGTTGTCTCCTAACCTTAGATGTTCCATACTTCCCCGATTTCGGTCCAGACTCTAAATCAATTCAAGGTTTGATTACTACCGAAACCAACAGAATCTCCAACTCCAATTGTTCCTACTGCTAACTGTCATTTAAATTCCAACGAGCCCTAAAAGACTCCAAGACCTGCGGTCGTTACTGACCCATCGATTATACGACTCCAAGGATTTCGTCCAACATTAGTCATCAAACCGACATGTTCTTTTACTACACGCGAAAGTTATTCCACCAAAACTACTCATCACAATTGAGCATCTTAAGATTACTACAACCGTTGTCATTATTTCTTCAGAATCAGACTACAACCTTCCAAATACACTAACAGTTTCTGGCCTCAAACCCAAAAGGTTGACACCAAGTTATACCACCAAGTTTTGAATTCCAACAGAACTCCACTCACGAGTCCCTTCGTCGAGCATTCCCACAAAACTAAGGTTATCAATACGGTGTCTAAAGGGTCCCTCATGCGGAAATTGTCCAAGGCCCAAAACAAGGTTGCCGACAAGAACGGTTACCACCAACCTCAAAATACGATACCGCGAATCTAACCCTTCAGTTACCACAAGTACATCGACTCTGCCACCGATATCAACCAACCTATAGAACCATCATGCGTCGAAGCCCCCAACTTTTCATAGTCGAAGTTCTACACGCTTACTCTTAACCGGGGTTACTTAACCTTTCCAAGGTCCTAATGAGTTCAAGGTTCTCAAGTGAATTATTTAACAAATATGCCAATCAAAACTTTTTATAGAAATGTTCAACCCAAAGATTTTCATATCAAATTAACCGTACGCATAAAACTACTACTATCAGTTCGGTAGTTGCGCAAAAATGGACACACTCGTCCCACATATGAAAATCATATTGAAATCCATTTCATTGCAATTTAGATTATTAACAAAAACGCAAAAGCGTAATAAACAACTTCTTTGAAATGAACCGCTATGGTACTAGTATGGATTGATTCATGTCATGCACGTAAGGTAACTGCCTACTTTAAATAGTGCACAACAAAAGGTTCGTGCGACTTCAAAAGAAGTTTAAACGACATTCGACTCCAAAAATTCCTTTTTAACCATAAAATGGCATGGAATAAGGTTCACCAATAAAGTTTGTGTGCGTCAGTTTATTTCACAAAAACGATGAAACGATTCATTAGTGCACTTTGGTCAAAACATAAAATGACTCGTGTCAGTTCAAAGTTTAAAGACAAAACCAATACGTTTCCATCATTTGAAGATATCGACTAAAACATCATGAGGGAACCTCAACTTGGAGTAGGCATGCAAGCTTGTAACACTTTCCTAGTAGTTTTCTTGAAATGAAATAACATGCATCAAATAGTTCACGACAAAATTTCAAAAGATGAAATTCTTTAAATCAATTTCTAAAATTTTCTCATCTGGTCATATAATGACATATGAGATAAACGTTTCTGACAAGGCTTGCACACAACAATGTGTCTTCCCAAAACTGAGGAGAAAATACGTGCTAGTAGATGGTTGACACCAAAAAGGGTTCAAACTGATTTCAAGTCCCTAATTGTACCAAAGTGCGCCTCAATGTTCAAAACATTAATAATTCCACGCACTCTAGGTTTAGGCAAATTATTTTCCAAAATCCTCATCACAGAGCATTTTCATCAAAAGTTTTGTACTCGTAACATAAAACGTTAAAACGTCAATGCTTAAAAGTTTATTCGTCAAAATACTCAAAATACACATTTTCTCTAAAACCAAAAAGGTTTGCAATTTTCCAAAATGTTCATCGAACCAAAATTGACCAAATATCGACGACTCACACATTCGTGTTTTCAAAATGTAATGTATTGTGAACTATGCATGATCCCCACAACACTAAAACATACTTTGACCAAAAGGCCTTCATTTATACAATGAGTTAATAAAACATTTTCATTCATGTTCCATTTATCAAAGTGTTTGAGAAGTAATGGTTACCAAGATATGCATACCCCTGGGTCGATATAATGCATTTACATGAAATGATAATAATAAAACAATCAACTGACCGAAAGCTCATTGAGTAAATTGTTATGAAATACTATCAAAGTGTTCTTTCATGCATTACTTACGTCACGTATAAATCAATCCATATATTGAACAAGTTGCAACAAAATGCACTAACACAAATCCTTGAAAGAGAATTCATGCGACAGAGAAGTTTCAAAACTTATCCCTTTTGGGTCGTCTTATGGCATAAAATAATATTTCTCAACAAAGCCCAAGTGGGACAAAATGCCCAACATAACTCATAAATTCTCACATAAATGAATGGAGTATGCACATCGTGAAATTGTACTCACACGACACAAAACGTCGTAAAACAAAACTCCATGAAATTCAATGGGCTCAATGACGTCAAATTAATAAAATTGCACCAAACATTTCGCTTCCAAAAATCGAATTGCAATAAGCAAAATTATGACTAAAACGTCAAAATTCCAAAAATCCCCTTTTTGTTGTAATACCATATAAACAACATTGATCAACAAACTTGTATTAAACAAGGTCTCCAAATTAGCTTTACATAGACATAATGGAAGATAACTTTCCGTCCAAACTTTAACATATGTGGAGGAGATCCAATGTTAAAGTCATAAGCCGTAGTTACTTGCCCAACATCTTAAGCATCATAAAAATATGGATATTACTGTATCTGAAAGTAACGTTGGACAATAATAAAATAAAGCAAGTCCCGACGGAGTTTGCAACCCCCGCAATAAAATAATTTCATGCATGTTCAAAACCATGATTTAGAATCTTGTGTGTGCTAAACGTTATCCAATATTTTGTAACACAATCCATATAAGGATTTGAAACACAAGAAATAATTGATGCAATTTATTTTAAAATAAATTTTGTGCATAACTTAGTCGGCACTCAACGCCTCAACCCATACTCCTCCAAATCCCTCCGGTCCACTGTTGTCATCAGGATGCTCAAACCTCCTAAGGCAAAGTTGGGAATTACATCGATTAACCTTACGGTTTTTCGTTGAATCAAAGTCGGTTCAATAAGTCTATGGTTCTAATCCAACCATCAATCTTGACCAGAAACGGTCCACTCAAACGACTATTCGCTTAGAAACTTCTTCACTACCCAAACGGTCATCACATTAAAGTAGTTCAAGTATGCACATGTACTAGTAGGTTCACCATGACACTGGACAGGTGTCATTCTGAACGTACCGTACATGATTATCCTTGCTACTCTCGACGTGATTCTCGTTTCTAGTGACTCCATCAACCACAAAACATCTTATCTTAAAGTGCCTAATGGTGAATTTCACTCTTATTTACTTAAAAGAACGCTAGTTTAAGTCTAGGTATCCAAAATCAACACCTAATTCTCTCAAACTTATGCTCTGATACCAACTTGTAACACCCTCGAATTGGGAAAGAGCAACTAAATAAAAAATTCGATAATACATTCGAAATAATAGGATTTCTTCCTATAATTCAATAGGTGAAATACCTCAAATTAAAATCTATAATCAACCTCCACAATAAATAATTCAAGTCTTATTACAAAGACTAAACTCACTTCGGGTATTACTTAACCCAAACACAAAGTGCTATTCCCCAAAGGTAAATGCGGAAGACATCACTTAATCACTTCACCTCTTGAGCACATTTCTAGCACACACCCTTTCACACGTGTCACTAGAACTACTCCCATCCTAGACCTGTTGCACATGCCGACAAATAAAAAGGGTTAGACTAATGCCTAGTGAGTTCAAGAGTTTATAGCATGAATTAAATAATTCTTTAAATGAAAGTTTGTAACATCGAGTATGATTTCCAAAAGAGTTTACAAAAAGGATTTAAACGACTCATTTTCCAACGCACCCAAAATCTATGAGAAAAAAATCCCAAAAGGTATAAAACGTTTTCCAAAATGAATTCCAATACCAACTCACTCAATTACGTGAATAAATCTATATCATGCAAAACCTTCAAATACGGTTGACGACAAAATACTTAACCCATAAATCATGGAAGAACAATCCGTTTAAATATAATACTTCATTGAAAGCAAGATACGAACCAATACTCACGCGAACGTAAAATGTAATGAAGTCTAAATACCATAAATATTGAAATGACCTGCTTCATTTAAATTTTAATATACATGGAGGGGAATCCAATATTAAAGTCATCCAATCGCAGTCAAATGTATAAGACCAACAATAATAAAACAGGGACATTATAAAATCACAAGCAAGGTTGGCCAACGACGGGGGAGACCCGTATCCATTGAGAGTGGATGAACACAAAAGTACGTCACTCAAACAATGTTAATCGTACGACACTTCACTGCATAAAAGCCCAAGTGTCCAATACGACGCCTTACAAGTCAAACCCAAAGAGACAGCTAACCTTAGTGAAGTATCAATCAGAATACCACCAAAGGCTCGACACAAGCGGGGTTACAACCACGACATTGCCCCGACATAGCGAAGGTCATAAACGCCCGTCAATCAACCTGACAGCTCAACCGGACTCAACCTTCCTAGTGTACCCTTGAAGGTAAAGGTCATCAAACATGGGGTTCGGTCAAATCCCACGATACCCAGTAGACCATCAAATAAAGACTGACTTACGTGCCTATGGATCCAATGCAGCACAGTCTATAATAATATGCCCATCCTGGAATGACTAACGCACCCGGGCATGTAAATATCAATAATGCGCAATAATATGCAATATCATGCAATAAATGCAAACCATAATTAAGACCCTAAATTGAGTCATCAAAACCGGACAAAATGTCCCCAAGACTTTCTCAAAGTCAAAACCGAGCAAAATGCTCCAAACTCATTAGACCCATAAATAACGGTCATCATAGCATAAAATGCATTTAAACATCGTTTAGGTAAACAAGTACCACAAAATCATTATTAACCCAAAACTCGACACGGGTTAAACAAAAAGGTTTTTCCCAAAAGGACTCATACCCTTATAATTCTCAAAATGACTCTTGACACTACATTGTGCATTTTCCCAAATGGTTTATAAAATCAATTTCACCAATATGATTAAAGCATCAAATAAAGTTCATTTTGAGCAATAAATCTTTTTAAGGACATATTATGATTTCTACACAACAAAATATCCAATAATCCCAAATATGGGTGTTTTACAACATTTAAGAAGTAAAATACTTCAAAAGAGTTAAACTCATCAAATAACTCAACAATTTATAATTTCAAGTAAAACACACAAACACTTGGAAAATAACATTTCTGGCATGTACAAAATTTTTACCAATCAACTTGAACTCACCTTGCTAGATTTAGGCTAAATCTAGATTTTCCCCAAACGTAAGCTCCTTTGAAGAAACTTGCATCTCCAGGCCAAATTCTCCAAAAACCTAGATCCATAATTTTCCAACCATAAACATTCATATCCAATCATAAAGAATCATTCCCCAACCATTTTACTTCAAGATCTCAACTTATACCAAAACCCTAATTTCATAGGTGAAGAGAATAGAAGATTACCTTAACCAAACATCACCAAAATCACCCAAAATACCCAAATATGGAAGAGAAAGTGAAAACAACAACAATCTAACTTTTGGGTAGGTAGAGATTACCTTCACCACTTGAATCCTCCAAAAGAAAGCTCCTAGACTCCCCAAAAGCTTCAAGCTTCCACATCTTCAACAATGGTGGAAGTGGGTTTAGTTTGGGTGGAGAAAATGAAGAAGAATAGAAGGGATTTAGGGTTTTCTAGAGAGGGGTCGGTTTTAGAGAGAGAGAAACTGATTTAGGGTTGGGGATGAAATGAGGAAATGAGAGAGGGAGAAGTCTTATAAGGGAACCAAAATATCCCATCAGATACATCGCGGACGTACGCATGGTCCTTCGCGGACGTCCGGCTCAACCTGATCTGAATTCCCATTTTTCTCTGTTGCTTCTGCGGATGACCCGCGGACTTCCGCACATCACGGATGTCCGGTCCTTGGCCCATGCGGACGTCCGCAAGTCCAATTTCAGCATCCTAATATTTGGGGTTAAACACTTTTATCTTCAATCCCCTCCCCATTAATCCTCATCTGATTAGTGAGAGTAATCACACGATTATAAAAATCTTCAACAGATTCGGATTCTTTCATCCGAAGTCCATCGAATTCACCACGTAAGGTTTGAAAATGTACCATTTTAACTTTGTCCTATCCACGATAGGTCTTGTACAACATATCCCACACATCCTTTGATGTAAGAGACGTTGAGATCCTCTAGAAAATGGCTTCATCTACTGCTTGATAAATGAGAAATAACGCTTTCCGATCGTTCTTCCGAGCTTCTCTTAATTCTGCGTTTTGTTGAGACGTTAAAGCGGTAGGATTCTTGGGTTCTTGTAACCCATCCTCCACCAAATTCCATAGATCTTGAGTTCGAAGAACACCTTCATTTGGATACTCCATTGGTGATAGTTTTTATCGTTTAACTTCGGAAGTTGCGCTTCAAAAACGTTGTTGTTCGTAGCCATTAGAGTTTAATCTTTCATGCGTTTTTTGTTTTCGGTTTTATGAGATTTTAAACATAGGCTCTGATACCACTTTGTTGGAAGAAACCAAAAAATATCAACACAGGAAGAAAGAAAAATTGGAGGGAACAAAGGGTTTTCCATAAAGTATTTTATTATATTATTCCACACAACTAAATCTGATTACAAGCACATATATATATATATATATACATATGAAACGGCATAAATTTAACCAACACAATGGTTAATGAACCAACACACCTGTTGGTTAATAACCACCAAAAAGAAACTGTCTCTAATAACCTATCAACCTAAGATAAGCAAGATTACTTATAGATGACTTAGCTTGTAATTTTAACAAGAGCTCATTCCACCACAGAGCTTCTGTAAGTTCCAACACTTGTGTGTTTCGAACTCTTCTGGGGTGCAGGTTATTTTCAAAAGTGACAGTCATTTGGGCGTAGAATCTCCCACACGCTCAACATTAATGGGCGTCGCATGACGTTCCATCGTGCACCGCCACTTCTGACGTGGCACGATTCTGTTGGACGTGCGTGCCACACGATGGTACTGAAGCTTTGAACCCAGCTGTACACTCGAGTGCGAATTCCAAACTTTATAGAATTCACTTTTTACCGCTTAAATTCTATCCAAATTACCCACTATAAAACCTACTTTTACCCTTCATCTTCATTTTTTACGAACCTCTTCTCTCGGATTTCTCCGGCGATCTTGCAAAAACCTGCAACTCTCAAGAACTACATGCAACTCTTTGTTGTTTTCTCAAGAACACACAAGTAAACATGTTAGGACCATAAATGTCCTATAATATTAGAAAGTTATATAAAGAATTATAGAGTTAATTATTTATTGTAAAAGCCTTTATTTATTAAATGGGCTTAGATTAGGCTCAATGGGCCGTGGGCCTTAGGCTTAAGCGCTTGGTATAAATAGGTTTGCTTCCTTGTGATTTAGGTCAGAATTCATAATACACCTAAGAGCTATCTGTTTAGAGAGAGAGAGAGCGTAGAATCATTCATATCATTGTCATTGTAAACACTCTGAAGGTTAATCAGAGTTATATGGATGACATATTCAAATCATACTGATCGTTGTATTATTCTATTGATTTCTGATTGTATGCACTAATCTGGAACTCATAATTGGTATCAGAGCATACGAACGATTCGATTCAAGGCATTCAAAAGGTTTCTGGTAAGATTTCTTGATATTTTTGTCGACTGTGTTCTTGAGGTTCATAATATCATCTTTTGATTCTGACAAAATTGTGGGTTTTTTCTTACCTCATTCGATTGGTTTTAATGTCATAAGTGTTTCAGCAAAGTTTCATCAGTCAATTCGACCATTTGAGGTGTTTCTAGCAAAATCAAGTTTTCCAAAAAATTTGTCTCTGTTCTTGACAAAAGTCTCAATTTTTTCATCAAAATTGTGTTATTTTGCTTAAAATCAAATTGGGTTTGTTTGGTTTTGTGTTTTTGGTCGATATCTAACCTTTCAGGAAAGAAATCGAGCAACCCTAATTGTGTACTGATAACGCCACTTTTTGGCGTTATTTTCGGTTCTCAAACCAATGAGATTGGCTTATATTTAAGCAAAGAAGCTGAATTTTATGGTTTATCGAGTGAAATGTGAAGGTTATATAAAAGGCAGTAATCATCGAGAAAAGAATCTGAAAAGAGCCCAAAAGAGACAAAACGAAGCCCAACGGAAGCCCGAGATCCAAGCCCAAGACCCGCGCCCGAACCAGGACCCGAAGCTGACCCAGACACATTCAGAAACACGCACGACTTGCGCCGCGACTTGCAAGTCGCGGCACAAGTCGCCTAACCCTCTGTTCCAGCCTTTAACTTTGTTGGGTCTAGAAAGCCCCAATTAAATAGAAAGTTTTATAAAGTCAAAGATGTCCATGTAAAGTCAAAGTCAAGTCTATTTTACTTTGTAATATGGGCTTTGGGAGTTTAATGGGCTTGGTCCTATGTCATGTAATAGGCTAAGTATATAATGTGTAGTTTGGGTCATTTGTAAGTGTGTGCAAAAATGTAGAGTGAGAGAACGTATTGTTGGAGAGAGAAAGTCCTCTAAAGCTTCAAAGTATGTAAATCTAATATGAGGATGGCTATTGTTCTCTCATCTCTATTCTCCATTTTAATCACTTCTAAATGAATTAGAAACTTCACTGTGTTCTATTCTATCTTCTTATTCTTACATATATGGAGAGAATTCTTGATTGTTGTTCAATTTTGGGTCCTACAATTGGTATCAGAGCCTAATCGAATCAATTTTCATTCGATATGATCATTTTTGCAACAATTCAAGAATTCAAGATCTAATTTGAAGATTTGGAGATTCAAGATCGTTATTATTCGTGTGCTACAATTCAAGGTAATTTTTCTGTGATCCTACACATCTTGAAGAAGTATTTTCTGTTTTGGAGAAGGTTTTCTTGATCTTGATAGTTCTTGGTTGAGAGAAGAGGTTAGTTGATTGATGATGTTCTTCTAAATTCGTTTCTGTATGCCAATTGCTCGATGAAACGTCTACAACAGATTTGATGTTGTTTTGATTTGATAAAAGTCAGATCTGAAAGGATTTTAGATCTTCAATTGTTTAAAGTCAACTTTCTAGAGTTGCAGACCAGAAACATGATTCTTTACAATTTTTGTTCTAAGAATATTATGGAGATCGACTCATTCTTTCTACAACAAATTATTTGGTGAGCATTTGATGTGAATGGAGGAATTATCAGTGATTCAAGATCGGTTCAAGTTACATTTTAGAGATGAGAATTTCATGTTGAATCTAAGTTATGGAAGTCCATGTTGTGTTCAATGTTCAAACCGAAAACATGCTGCTGATTTGTTCTAAAACAGAAAAGATAGAAAGATGCTACTGTTTGCTGATTTAAAACAGCTTAGTGCTGTCCAAATAAGCTGCTATTGTTTCAATTAAGCTGTTAGTGCTGTCCAGAACTTAATCAAGTTGCTGTAACATAAAATGATGCTGTTTTCTGTCAAAACAGCAAGTTATTTGCTGTTGGGACTGTCCAGAAAAAGGGTTGCTGCTGTCCATAAAGCTGTTGTTTCTTAGCTGTCAAAAATAGCAAAGTTGTTGTCAAAAAGTGCAGGTTATGGGGCTGATTGTTTTCAGAATTTGCTGCTGTCCGAAACAGAATTCAGTAAGCTGTTGGGACTGTTGTTTGCTGTCAAAACAGCTTATTCATATGGCTGTCCAGAAATTCTATCATAAGCTGTCCAGAAAATTGTTTGCTATCGAGATTAAACACAATCTGAAGTGTTTTGAAAAGATAATGTGGTGTTCAGATTTTAAAATCAGAACTGATTTCTGATCATGGGTGTCAAGTGCTGCATTCATGTGCTTTCAGAATCTGTTAGAGTTGAGACAAAGGCTTATCAGAACTTTATCCAAGACAATTCATAAGTTTTGTCCCTTGTTTTCAGAATTCAAGTGTATTCAGAATTCTGATTATGTTGTTCAAAGTTTACTCTCATGTGTTTAGAAGTTGTCTTGTGGCCATTCAGAATTTTGCTTAGATCATTCAGAGCTTATTCAGATTTGTTTCAAGTGTGCTGAGTGTTTGCACGACTTCAGAGTTGATCATGACGGATCAGAACTATATTCAGAGTTGACTCAGAGTTCTGACTAAGTGCATTCATAACTTTGATCTTACGTATTCAGAATTCTGATCATGTGTAATCTGATTTACACTTGGTCTCTCAGAAGAATCATCTATATTCAGAGGTGTTCAAGTTCAGATCTTTGATCAAGTTTATTCAGAATTATGACCTAGGCCAATCAGAAGTTACACTTAGCCTATTTCATAGCAAGATCGATTTTTCAGAAATACTTGACAGCTTTGCGCACCTGTCGTATTTTAATCAGAACTCCCTCCTCGAAGTTCCAAATTTGACGGGTCCAGATGAGTTGGTTTTCTAAGACACAGATGAACATTTTTCATGTTCTGAGTGTGATCTGAATAAGTGTGCTTAATGGTCAGAATCTGTGTTAAAGTCAGTGGACACTTGCTGGACAAAAAGCTGTGTTTTTCACTCAATTTATCCCAACTTTCAGAAAGGTGTTCTATCTTCTATTTTTGTGGATTCAAGCTAAGACATTGAAGTGTTTTGAGACACTTCCTCCTCTAATATTAATGGATTAAGCTCTTGAGGGGGAGCTTGGATAGATTTGCAAGGCGTGAAGATGTGCAACACTAAAGTTTTCAAAGAAATCAAGGGGGAGATCATTTGAAGATGCTTTCTTTATAAAACTTTAGGGGGAGATTGTTGGGTCTAGAAAGCCCCAATTAAATAGAAAGTTTTATAAAGTCAAAGATGTCCATGTAAAGTCAAAGTCAAGTCTATTTTACTTTGTAATATGGGCTTTGGGAGTTTAATGGGAGTTTAATGGGCTTGGTCCTATGTCATGTAATAGGCTAAGTATATAATGTGTAGTTTGGGTCATTTGTAAGTGTGTGCAAAAATGTAGAGTGAGAGAACGTATTGTTGGAGAGAGAAAGTCCTCTAAAGCTTCAAAGTATGTAAATCTAATATGAGGATGGCTATTGTTCTCTCATCTCTATTCTCCATTTTAATCACTTCTAAATGAATTAGAAACTTCACTGTGTTCTATTCTATCTTCTTATTCTTACATATATGGAGAGAATTCTTGATTGTTGTTCAATTTTGGGTCCTACAAACTTTGGCGTTTTTCCGGATTTTAGGTCATTCTTGGGATATCTCGCACACGACGAACGGGAGCAGCTTAGGGGCGATTTTTAGAGGGTTTTCGGAGCTTTTGGAGCCACGATAGAGGATCAATTGGAGGCATGTTCACCACGGAAAGTAGATTCGAGCACAAGAGAAGGGAGTCCACCATTACACTTGTTGCGTTCATTATCATTATGTTTGCACACGTTTTTCCATCTTCTTTCTTTATGCTTGAATCCACCGCCAACATGAACTAATTTCTAGATGTTGGGGGTTGGAATGAATTTGATTTAAGCATATGAACATGTAACTTGAGACTTTTATCAGTTTTTCCTATTTTAATGAAGCATGTGATTTGGATTTTAATGGTTTTGTGAATTTGGCCAATTTACAATTGATTTTTTGTGAACAATAAAGTTCGAGAGAATTAATTGTTAATCTAGAACTAGAAATTGCATGCCTAAGGTGGACATTTGGATAGAGATATCAAATTAAACTTTAGTCCCGTTAAATCTTGTTTTTAATTTGTTTTGAATTTCATGAGTTAAGATTGAGAGATAAAACTTGTATCTTCAAAATAAAACTCGTTGTTGCTTGAGAAAGAACAACGGTGACTTTAAAGATTGGGCATTCGTTAAAGGGAATAACTGGTAACTGTTTTGAGTCAAGTGTTTGTATGTGAAAGTCTTAGGATTTCCAACCCTCAACTGTTTTCTCTATCTGAAGTTTCTTAAGCTGTTTACTGTTTTGTGTTTGATTTATTTTGCTTGCAATTAATTAATTCATACCAACAATTCAAATTAGCGACCGTTTAGTTAATAGAATTTATAGTCATTGTGATACTTAGTTCCTAGTTCCCTGTGTTCGATACTCGTACTTATGTACTATTACTTGATTTCGACCCGTACACTTGCGGTAAGATTTAGGGGGTGTGAACCCGCCAATCAAGTTTTTGGCGCCGTTGTCGGGGAGCTAGTTGCAACTGATAGCACTACCAACTATAAGCGCTATTACATTGAACATTTTTCTTTATTTTTATTATTTTGTTCCATCACTTTCTGTAAAGCCCGTGTCCCGGTATGGTTTTTAGAATCCTTAATGTAATTTTTTTTTAAAAAGCGAGTCTCTTTAACGGAAGTTGTCAAAGGGACCTCGAATGTTATGTATGGCAAACCTTACTCTCTTTTGCATCTTTATGGAAATTCAGGGACCAAAATGTGTCAAAGTGTTGAGCATAGGGGTCAAATGTGGACAAAGGGGATTGTGGTGGTTTGAACGGCCAAAGAAGGGGGACCGACCCCCCCCCCTTTTCTCTTCTCGTCGGTTTCCAAACGGCAGCAGCAAAACAGCCCCCTTTGTTTTTTTTTTTTTTTGTGGTTTTCTTTTGGTTTCAATTGCCGAAGTAGGAAGGAGAGAGAGAGAGATCGTGAGATAGAGAGGACCGGAGAAGAAGAGAGAGAGTGGAGTCGCCGGAGGGCTTTGTTCCAGTCGCCGGAGATCGCCACCACTACCACCAGTCGCCGGAGAAGTCAAGGGAGGAGGAGCAAACATCGAAAGGTAAGTCGTTCCCCTTGTTCCGTATCGTTTTCTCTCCTTGTTCGTTTTTCCGGCGAGGCAACCACCGCCGCCCGCCGCCGCTACGGCGGCCGTGGGTGGACGGCGGTGGCTGTGTATGTGTGTATGTGTCGGTTTGGTTTGGAAATCGAGAGTAAAGAGGGAGGTGGTGCGAGAATGGGGTGGTAAGTGCGTGCGGAGAACCGTCGCCGGAGAGCCGCCGCCGCCGTGCCCCACTGCCGGAGGTGGCAGTGGGCGGGGCTAGACCCTAAGTCCTCCACGGCGGAACCCTAACGCCACCGGAGTTGCGACCCTAAACCGCCGAGCCCATTGTAGAAGCCGCTTTATCATTTTATGTAAAAATTCTGGAATCTGCCTTGTTATTGTATGAACCATAACTTTCTGCTCGTAACTCCGATTGAGCCAAACTTGGTACCCACGGTTCCAGTACGGGGTCGGCCACGTTTTCCGTGTTTTAGCGGAAAACTGGTTCAGCCTCTAGCTAGGTGAAAAAGTGGTCGCAAGTTGGTGATTTGTCATTTTATGTGAATGTCGATTTTCTGCCACTGTTTTGTTATGGCCGTAACTTTTTACTCATAGCTCGGACTGAAATGAAATCGGTGGCCAAAGTTCACTAATCGAGTCAGGAAAGTTTTTCGTGTTTTGCCGAAAGTCCGTTTAGGCTTGTAGCTGGGCCGTATGGGGCTGTTTATACAGCCTGGTCCGAAAAACTTCCAGCTTAGCCTTGAGGTGAGTTCTCTCATATAATAAAAAAAATAAGACGCAAATAGAACACTAAAAAAATGGAAGTATCAATCCAAAAAGATTTAAGCTCAAATTTGGTCGGGAAATTCGTACCTTATTTTGATCTTTTAATTTTCATTGTAGTAAATTATCCAAATATCAAACTTGATTTCACATTTTTGGTTTTCTATGTAGAATCTTGAATAACAACAAAGTAGAAGGCTTTAAAGAAACCAGACGATTTCAAAGTTTGTTGACTTCACAACTAAATAAACCAACAAGTTTCATACACTAAAGATATAATAGTGTTCAGAAATCAAATTGCAATCAAAACTGCTTTTAATAAACTAAAATTCAAACAAAGTTGGTACAGCTAACCATAGAAAGATCGCATCTAAAGATCCTAAAAAAGTTGACATACCCTTGATCGACAATGTACCGACGATATGCAACCCATAACTGTTGCTGGATGTGCCTTGAGCATTGAGTTCTGCAATGTATATCTTTCCATCTCTACCACCAGCATAAAAAACATGCTCCTCAAGATCCAAAGCAATTGCATCGATCATTGAAGGGAACACAATATTTCTCAACAAAGTCCCCTAGCTAGGCTCCACACCTACAATGATGTATGATATGCTTAAAGAAAAAGCATAGAAGCCTACAATCATTTTACGACCCTATTAATTCATTAAAGATTACGATTACTACTTCATGTAACTTTATGCAATAGGTCGGAGGTTCTGGTAACTAAAAGCATATAGACTATAAGTACTACATAAGAAAAAAAATCTTAATTTTCTTATGAGACGCAAATAGAACACTAAAAAAAATATTGCCGGGTTGGTGTTGCGTTTCGTGAGCACGTTGCTTAGCCTTGAGGTGAGTTCTCTCACCGCGTAGTTAGGAATTTCATGTATGTCGTTATTTTGTGTTACGTGTGATTACGTGTATTTATGTGCTTACGTGAACTAGATGGGATGTGATAACTGGTTGTGATTTATTAAATTCGTATGTGGAATATATATATGCATGTGTACACCTCGGTGGGACTGAGGGGCTCGGTGGGACCGAGGGCTTGGTGGGACTAAGCTAGTACAACAATTTTTACTCGGTGGGACCGAGGGCTCGGTGGGACTGAGCTTGTATTAATGTATTTTGTGTACTCGGTGGGACCGAGGTTCGTGCTCATATAATAATCATTATGTGGTATGATATTCGTGGTAATGGTGATGTTGCCTACTTGCGAGTAGGGGCGATATGCGTGGGGTTGCTACCTACGTGCGTGGTTGGATTCACTAAGCGTTTAGCTTACCCTTTCCCAATATGTTGTTATTTCAGGTGCGGGCGGCAGTCGGGCTTGACCGTACACACATGGAGCGCGGAGTGTCAACTATTGTTAAACTCTCACTTACAAACCCTTTGAATTTAATTATGTAATTTTCCGCTGCATAAACTTTGTTGATGGTTTGAAGTAACGACGTTAATTTTATTTAAGACGTGGATTATTAAATTATGGTTGTTTTATAATGAAAAGTATGATTTAAAAATTTTAAATTTCCTTGTAATTTTTGGGACGTTACAACTTGGTATCAGAGCACGGCTTGAGTGAATCAAACACATCTCGGTGTGTTTGGTCTCAAGTTGCGGCTAAGAGATCTTTAAATTCTTTTATCAAAATCTTTGTTTTAAATGAAAAGAGAAAACCCGTTGGGAACGGTGATCGTGGGCGCAGTGTGTACAGTCAGCCGACGCCAGCTGGGAAGGTAAAGAACTTAGTGTATCTATTGTTTTTTAGGTATAGTGTATGCATGCTAGATTGCTTATGTGAACTGTATGGTACCGTATGCTGGTTTATCGCTTATAGGAACTCATGCTAGCTTTGATAGGTTGTTAAGCGAATGCACTCTAGGTTGTATGCAGTAGAAACTGAATAGCCTTAGAATATTAGATTTAGTTCCATTGCGCAGCTCTTGTTTGAGTCCAACCGTTCTAGGATAGAGTCTCTTATTCGAACGTCTATCTGGTTTTACACTGTATACGACCGTGCATTCACGAGGTGACTCGTCAGGGTTAGTAGGGTTTCCGTGTTGGCAAGGGATAGTGGGTGATATGACCTTTCTAGGGAGTTAGGAAAAGTGTTTGTACGGGCTGGATTGGCTATATGTGTTTATTTGTGGTAATCGACTACTTGAATGTCTCGGGACAGGACTCGAAACGAGTAAGGATAGGTGTGAAGGGTAGTAGTAGAGCTCCTACTATCTGAAGCACAGGATCCATGCTTGAGTCGGGGAGAGTCACGAGGGAGCCAAGGAGTGGAGTATGAGCGTGGTAGGGTGAGTTATATATGCTTATAGATCTCTGAATTTTTCTCTTTCTAGAATGGTTAATACAAGAAGGAACAACGCGGCGGCGCCGCGAGCCGGGACGGGGATTTCTGAGGAGCGTATTAGGGAACTGATTGCTACTGAGGTTTCCCACGCGATCGGGGAGGCGATCCCCGAGATCATCACTGCTATTCGAGAGGAGGTGGTGATCCTACTGGAGGAGCATATTGCAGCTATTCCACTGCCTGCGGAGGGTCATCCCCGTAACCGAGAGTTCCAATACCGGGATCTCTCCGCCTGTTCCCCGCCAGAGTTTAAGGGAGACTTGGATCCGATTACCAGTATGCGATGGGTATCTGACATGGAATTCGCATTTTTGACCAGTGGTTGCCCGGACAACCTAAAGGTCCGTTTTGCAGTGAATCTACTTCGTGACGGCGCGAAGGATTGGTGTGCCACGGCATTGACGCCTGCCGAGCGCACTACTTTGACTTTGGACGAGTTTGTCACTCGTTTCCGTGCGGAGTATGTACCGCCAGTAGAGATGGAACGAATCGCTAAAGAATTCCTAGAGCTCACCCAGACAACAGAGACGGTTAAAGAGATGAACAGGAAATTTACCGAGATGGCATTATTCTGTCCTCAGTATGCCGCCTCGGAAGAGATGAAGATGTCCAGGTATAAAGATATGCTACGCACGGAGATCCAAGAATTTGTTAGCACGGCACAGTACACTTCATTATCCGCCATGATGGACGCCGCTCGAAGGAGGGAGTTTGAGCTGGAGACCCAAGCTAAGAAGCGGAAGGCGGCACAACCAGTGACGCCCATCTCGGCAGTGCCGAAGCGCTCGAGGTTCACAGGTACGCGCACGGGTTCTAGCAGTGGCGGGTTTAAGCCCCGTGATACCGGAGCGAGGAGAATAGAGGGGTGTTTTAAGTGTGGCCAACCCGGTCACCTTAGCCGGGATTGTAAGACGCCGTTAATGGTTTGTTTCAATTGTAACCAGACGGGTCACGTAAGGGCCAACTGTCCTAGAGCAGGGGTAGCTGCTGGGGGTGGAGCTCAGAGGGTGCTTGGGAATGCCCCGTTGCGCATTACTGATGGTCGAGCTGGTCAGCCAGGGACGGGAGCGGCCCGAGGTAGAGTTCACCAGTTGACGGTGGATGAGGCACAGGCGACGCCTAAAGTGGTCACAGGTATATCCCTTACTTCTTTCCTTTTGTCTTTCCTTTCCATGTCATGTATTTATTTGTGGTCGAACTATATGTTAGGTACATTCCTAGTTAACTCGGTGCCTGCAGTTGTGATGTTTGATAGCGGGGCTACTCAATCTTTTGTGTCCCGCGCTTTTAGCGAGGGGTTAGGCCGAGTTGTAGGACGCTTGAGTTATCCTATGGTTGTCGAGGTGGCTGATGATAGGACCTTGACGGTCACAGACGTGTTTCGCGGGTGCACCTTAGAGATCTCAGGGGTGAGGTTTCCCATCGACCTGATCCCGATTGCTATGCGGGAGCTTTGTGTGATTGTGGGCATGGATTGGATGGATAAGTTCGACGCGGAGATCGTTTGCCGTCACAAGCAAGTGCGAGTTCAAACCCCAAGCGGGGAAGAACTGTTAGTGCAGGGAGATTCGTCTAGACGGTCTACGACCATATGTTCCGCGGCGAGGGCTCGGAGACACCTTCAGCATGGTGGTCAGGGGTACTTAGCGTACGTGATAGATACGCGTGTTGACGAGGCGAAGAAGACTGCCGAAGATGTGCCAGTCGTGAGGGAGTTTGCCGATGTGTTTCCCGACGAGTTACCGGGGAAACCTCCTGAACGACAGGTAGAGTTTCGAATCGATCTGATTCCGGGTGCTGCTCCGGTGGCCAAGGCACCCTACCGCCTGGCTCCATCGGAAATGAAAGAACTGTACGCCCAGCTGCAAGAACTACTCGAAAAGGAGTTCATTAGACCGAGTTGTTCGCCGTGGGGGGCACCTATCTTGTTCGTGAAGAAGAAGGATGGATCACAGCGGATGTGCATAGACTATCGAGAGCTGAATAAGCTTACGGTAAAGAATCGTTATCCTTTGCCAAGGATTGACGATTTGTTCGACCAGCTTCAGGGGGCCTCATGGTTCTCCAAGATTGATCTGCGATCGGGGTACCACCAGATGCGGGTCAGGAGTGAGGACACGGAAAAGACGGCTTTCCGTACGCGATACGGTCATTACGAGTTTGTGGTGATGCCCTTTGGACTCACCAATGCACCTGCAGCGTTCATGGACCTCATGAACCGAGTGTGTAGTCCGATGTTGGACCGTTCGGTGATTGTGTTCATCGATGACATTCTGGTGTATTCGAAGACCAAGGAAGAGCACGAGATGCATCTTCGAGAAGTGTTGGAAGTATTGAGGCGAGAGAAGTTATACGCTAAGTTTTCCAAGTGCGAATTCTGGTTACGAGAGGTCCAGTTCCTAGGACATGTCGTAAACCAGGATGGTATTATGGTTGACCCAGCTAAGATTGCAGCTGTGATGCGGTGGGAGGTGCCGAAGACTCCTACTGAGGTGCGAAGCTTTCTGGGATTAGCGGGGTATTATCGAAGGTTTATTCAGGATTTCTCTAAGATCGCGTTACCCATGACGCGATTGACAAAGAAATCTGCGGCTTTCAGTTGGGGTGAGGATCAACAGAAGGCGTTCGAAGAGCTACGCAGGCGGTTGTGTGAGGCTCCTGTGTTAACCTTACCCGAAGGCATGGGGGATTTGGTGGTATATTGTGACGCCTCACATCAGGGTTTGGGTGCCGTTCTTATGCAGCGCGGCAAGGTCATAGCCTACGCTTCTAGACAGCTGAAGCCTCACGAAGCAAATTACCCGACTCATGACCTGGAGTTGGGAGCGGTAGTGTTTGCCCTTAAAATTTGGAGGCACTATCTCTATGGTGTCAAGTGTACGATCTACACTGACCATAAGAGTCTCAAGTACTTGATGGACCAGCAGAACCTTAATATGCGTCAGCGAAGGTGGCTCGATGTGGTTAAGGATTATGACTGCGAAATACTTTACCACCCAGGTAAGGCGAACGTGGTCGCGGACGCACTCAGCCGACATCCGGTCGGTGAGCCACTGAGGGGTTATTGTCAGCGATTGACAGTGATTACACCTATCCTGGAGTCGATAGGAAGCGCCCAAGAGGTGGCTGTCTTGGAGGAAAATGCAAAGCGGGAAAGAGTGTCGGGGGAAATCTCGAATTTTGTTCGTGATAGTCGGGGGTTGTTAACTCGACATGGTCGGGTGTGGGTTCCATTCATCGGTGGGAACCGGCAGGTACTAATGGATGAGGCGCATAAGTCCAAGTTCTCGATTCACCCGGGGGCTACAAAGATGTACAGGGACTTGCGCGAAGGTTACTGGTGGCCTGGCATGAAGCGGGATGTGGCTAGATGTGTGGAGGTATGTATGACCTGTCGGAAGGTCAAAGCGGAACATCAACGACCTCATGGGAAATTGCAACCGTTGGAGGTCCCGGTTTGGAAATGGGAAGAGATTACCATGGACTTCATAACGAAACTCCCGAGGACTCCCCGTGGGAATGATGCCATTTGGGTGATTGTTGACCGTCTGACCAAGAGTGCTCACTTCTTGGCCATCAGGGAGAGCTCCTCGGCGGAGAAGCTTGCGGAGGTGTTTGTGCGTGAGATCGTGGCCAGGCACGGGGTGCCAGTTTCGATTGTCTCCGACAGGGATACTCGTTTTACCTCTCGGTTTTGGGAGAAGTTCCAGTCGGAGATGGGAACACGGTTACACTTTAGCACGGCCTTTCATCCACAGACGGACGGACAGAGCGAGCGAACTATTCAGACCCTCGAGGATATGCTTCGAGCTTGTGTCATCGATTTTGGAGGTAATTGGGATCAGTACCTACCCTTGGCGGAATTTTCCTACAACAACAGCTACCACTCTAGTATTGGTATGCCGCCATACGAGTTGTTGTACGGTAGGAAATGCAGGACGCCCGTTTGTTGGGGCGAGGTTGGGCATCGGGTGTTAGGGAGTACTGACATCGTGTTGAAGACGACCGAGACAATTCAGATGGTGCGGGATCGTTTGGTTACTGCACAGAGTCGGCAGAAGAGCTACGCCGACAAAAGGCGATCCAACTTGGAGTTTCAGGTGGGTGATTATGTATTGTTGAAGGTTTCACCCTGGAAAGGGGTGATCCGGTTTCGTAAGCGGGGGAAGCTAGGGCCTCGCTATATTGGGCCTTACCGGATCATCGCCCGCATGGGGAAAGTGGCTTACCGGTTGGAGCTACCGGAGGAACTGAACTTGATTCACAACACCTTCCACGTTTCGCAATTGCGGAAGTGTGTGATGGATGAGTCCGCAGTAGTACCGCTCGAAGATATTCAGATCGATGAGCGGCTTAATTACGTGGAAAAGCCAGTTGCTATTCTTGACAGGAGGACGAGAACCTCGCGGAACAAGGTTGTTGGTTTGGTGAAGGTTCAATGGAGACACCGAAAGGGTTCCGAGTGGACTTGGGAACCTGAAGCGGAGATGCGAGAGAATTATCCGGAGCTGTTTGAAGGAGTAGACTTCGGGGACGAAGTCTAATTCAAGCGGGGGAGAGTTGTAAAGCCCGTGTCCCGGTATGGTTTTTAGAATCCTTAATGTATTTTTTTTAAAAAGCGAGTCTCTTTAACGGAAGTTGTCAAAGGGACCTCGAATGTTATGTATGGCAAACCTTACTCTCTTTTGCATTTTTATGGAAATTCAGGGACCAAAGGTGTCAAAGTGTTGAGCATAGGGGTCAAATGTGGACAAAGGGGATTGTGGTGGTTTGAACGGCCAAAGAAGGGGGACCGACCCCCCCCCCCCCTTTTCTCTTCTCGTCGGTTTCCAAACGGCAGCAGCAAAACAGCCCCCTTTGTTTTTTTTTTGTGGTTTTCTTTTGGTTTCAATTGTCGAAGTAGGAAGGAGAGAGAGAGAGATCGTGAGATAGAGAGGACCGGAGAAGAAGAGAGAGAGTGGAGTCGCCGGAGGGCTTTGTTCCAGTCGCCGGAGATCGCCACCACTACCACCAGTCTCCGGAGAAGTCAAGGGAGGAGGAGCAAACATCGAAAGGTAAGTCGTTCCCCTTGTTCCGTATCGTTTTCTCTCCTTGTTCGTTTTTCCGGCGAGGCAACCACCGCCGCCCGCCGCCGCTACGGCGGCCGTGGGTGGACGGCGGTGGATGTGTATGTGTGTATGTGTCGGTTTGGTTTGGCAATTGAGAGTAAAGAGGGAGGTGGTGCGAGAATGGGGTGGTAAGTGCGTGCGGAGAACCGTCGCCGGAGAGCCGCCGCCGCCGCCGCCGTGCCCCACTGCCGGAGGTGGCAGTGGGCGGGGCTAGACCCTAAGTCCTCCACGGCGGAACCCTAACGCCACCGGAGTTGCGACCCTAAACCGCCGAGCCCATTGTAGAAGCCGCTTTATCATTATATGTAAAAATTCTGGAATCTGCCTTGTTATTGTATGAACCATAACTTTCTGCTCGTAACTCCGATTGAGCCAAACTTGGTACCCACGGTTCCAGTACGGGGTCGGCCACGTTTTCCATGTTTTAGCGGAAAACTGGTTCAGCCTCTAGCTAGGTGAAAAAGTTGTCGCAAGTTGGTGATTTGTCATTTTATGTGAATGTCGATTTTCTGCCACTGTTTTGTTATGGCCGTAACTTTTTACTCATAGCTCGGATTGAAATGAAATCGGTGGCCAAAGTTCACTAATCGAGTCAGGAAGGTTTTTCATGTTTTGCCGAAAGTCCGTTTAGGCTTGTAGCTGGGCCGTATGGGGCTGTTTATACAGCCTGGTCCGAAAAACTTCCAGCTTTCTGTCCCTGCTTTGTTTTACGCATAACTTTTGCTTGGAATGTCGGTTTGGGATGGGACTGGTGCCAAAGGTTTCGTTTCGGAGTCTATTAAGTTTCCTCTGTTTTGTGGAAAGACCAATTCGGACCATAGCTAGGGCGAAGTTGCCATGCTGTACTGAAAGTTCCGGGTGTTCGCTGTTCTGCGAAGCATTTTTGTAAAATCTATAGTAAATTATAGAAAAATCGTTAGGACGCGTGCGATACGTCCCTGAAACCGTAAGACTTAGAACTTCGTAATTATGAATTTTAATTTCTGTATTTATCAGTTTTAAGGGGCTAAATCAGGTCCCGAACAGACCCGTAATTTCTAATAAAAAGCTGGAATTTTTAGTCGTTTGAAAACTAGTAAACGTGTTATGGGTCGGGACTTTCCTTTGACTTTTTATACGTATTTAGGTGGGAGAAAGTGAAGAAGATTGCCGGGTTGGTGTTGCGTTTCGTGAGCACGTTGCTTAGCCTTGAGGTGAGTTCTCTCACCGCGTAGTTAGGAATTTCATGTATGTCGTTATTTTGTGTTACGTGTGATTACGTGTATTTATGTGCTTATGTGAACTAGATGGGATGTGATAACTGGTTGTGATTTATTAAATTCGTATGTGGAATATATATATATGCATGTGTACACCTCGGTGGGACTGAGGGGCTCGGTGGGACCGAGGGCTTGGTGGGACTAAGCTAGTACAGCAATTTTTACTCGGTGGGACCGAGGGCTCGGTGGGACTGAGCTTGTATTAATGTATTTTGTGTACTCGGTGGGACCGAGGTTCGTGCTCATATAATAATCATTATGTGGTATGATATTCGTGGTAATGGTGATGTTGCCTACTTGCGAGTAGGGGCGATATGCGTGGGGTTGCTACCTACGTGCGTGGTTGGATTCACTAAGCGTTTAGCTTACCCTTTCCCAATATGTTGTTATTTCAGGTGCGGGCGGCAGTCGGGCTTGACCGTACACACATGGAGCGCGTAGTGTCAACTATTGTTAAACTCTCACTTACAAACCCTTTGAATTTAATTATGTAATTTTCCGCTGCATAAACTTTGTTGATGGTTTGAAGTAACGACGTTAATTTTATTTAAGACGTGGATTATTAAATTATGGTTGTTTTATAATGAAAAGTATGATTAAAAATTTTAAATTTCCTTGTAATTTTTGGGACGTTACACTTTCAGTTT
The DNA here is from genome assembly GCA_033807775.1 of Saussurea involucrata. Lineage (NCBI taxonomy): Eukaryota > Viridiplantae > Streptophyta > Magnoliopsida > Asterales > Asteraceae > Saussurea > Saussurea involucrata. The sequence continues at coordinate 40,322,677 of CM066321.1, read as the reverse complement.
CTGGATTACTAACTTTGCCTACTTTCTTTTCAGGTACTAATTGGTTTATGCCAAGGAAAACCCGAGGGGAAGGAATCGAACCACTCAATCTGGAAATCGAAAGAACCGCCCGTCGACTACTCAAAAGAACCAAAAGTTAAAAGGCAATTGAAGATGGGTGACGAAGCTCCTCCTGAGAGACGTCCTATGCGGTCGTTTGCCGATCCAAATGTGGCAGCCGCACGCATAAGAGTCCAAGCACCCACCACTGCGGCAAATTATTTCGAGATCAAGCCGAGTACCATCGTCATGGTACAGCAAAATCAGTTTGGGGAGTGCCAACTGAAGATCCCCATGCACACCTTCGGGCATTTGAACAGATCTACAACACTTTTAAGATCAATGGGGTAAACGAGGATGCCATCAAATTGAGGATGTTCATCTTTTCACTCAAAGGTAGAGCTGAAATATGGATAGAAGACCTACCATCGGATCAGATCACTACATGGGCATACCAAAAAGCTGCGTTCCTCCAGAAATTCTTTCCATCGGGAAGAACTACTCAACTGATGGCCGACATTACCCACTTCGCTCAATGGGACCAAGAGACGTTATACGAGGCGTGGGAGCGATATAAAGACATGTTGAAAAAGTGTCCGCATCATGGGTTACACGGCTGGGTAATTATCCAAACGTTCTTTGGAGGACTCCACCCGCAGTTCAAGAATGACATCACTGCTGCAGCGGGTGGAGCTCTCATGAACAAGACATATGAAGAAGCAGTCGATTTGATCGAGAACTTTACCGAACATAGCTATGCCACTCCACGATCTTCTATTAGATGGCTAGAGAGTGTTCAAGAATTGGATGAGTTGAAGGTGATAAAAGCTCAACTAGCTGCTATCACAAACCACTTGAAAGGAAGTAGTCCGGAAGTGTTCCCCGCCCCTCAAGAACCTGAACAGGTTCAATTTTCACAAAATCGGAACAACCAGCCGAGGAACGACCCTTTCTCGAACACCTATAATGAGGGGTGGAAGAAACACCCTAATTTTTCATGGAGTCAACCTCAAGGGCAACAACAATACCGTAATTATTCTAACTTTTCTAATCCTCCTAATTCTAACAATGTTTACCATCCTCCAGGTTTCAACCAAAAGAATTTCAACGAGGGACAATCCGGGGAGAAGAAACCGGGGCTGGATGATATGATGATGAAGTTTATGACAAAGATGGATAGCACGGTTGAAGGGTTAGCAAGCACGGTGAGCACGGTCAAGGCAGGTACTGACCAGAATACGGCATCGATTAGGCTTCTCGAGAGGCAAGTGGGACAATTTTCTGAAGTCCTACAAAACCGAGATCCCGGGACATTTCCGAGACAGACTGAGAGAAAACCAAGAGAAGAGTGCAAGGCCATTTATCTAAGAAATGGCAAAGAGGTGATCAAGGAGGCAAATGTCGAGCCGAAAGACAGTATTGCGAGTGATATGGCTGATCGGGAAGAACCGAAGGAAAAAGAGGTGACACCTCCACCAAAGCCGGTAATCAAACCGTTTGTGCCACAACTACCATTCCCTAATCGAGTAAAGGCACGCAAAGATGAGGAACAATTCAAGGAGTTCCTTGACATCTTCAAGAAGCTTCACATCAACATCCCCTTCGCAGAGGCACTTGCTCAAATGCCAACATATCTCAAGTTCATGAAGGAGATCCTATCAAAGAAGAGGGCAATCGAGCATTAGTCTACCATTACACTTACTGAAGAGTCTAGTGCAATCATACAGAACAAGCTTCCCCCGAAGCTCAAAGATCCAGGGAGTTTTTCGATCCCTATTCAAATTGGTAATCTTAATTTTAATAAGGTATTATGTGATTTAGGAGCTAGTATCAATCTAATGCCTTTATCTGTTTTCAGGAAACTTGGCTTGGGAGAAGTGAAGCCAACGTACATGACCCTCCAACTCGCTGACAGATCAATCATCTATCCATATGGAGTAGTAGAAGATGTGCTCATCAAAGTAAACAAGTTCTACTTTCCGGTAGACTTCGTTGTTATCGACATAGATGAAGATGAAAAAGTCCGGCTGATATTGGGAAGATCATTTTTGGCCACGAGTCGAGCGCTGATCGACATGGAAGAAGGAGAAATGACCCTAAGGGTTGGTGGCGAGAGAGCGGTATTCAAGATGTTCGAGAGGGAAAAAGGCAAAAGTGAAGAGAAACCGGATGATCAAGGAAAGCCGAAGGAGTGATCGGGAGGAAGGTCGAGCCACGACCGAAACCAAGGCGCTGGGTGGGAGGCAACCCACCGAGGTTTGTTCGTTTTCATTTTTCTTTTTAGGAACTGCGTTTTTGAGTGTTTAAAAAAAATGAACAGAGACATACGCGGGTTTGGCCGCGGTTTCCAAGTCACGCGCCAAACCGCGCAGGTCCCTGTTTGGTTTTTCTTTTCCTGCTTGGTGTGTTTCATTTCTTTGCTATATTTCGTCTTTTGCTTTGTCTCGTTTGTTTTTGCGTATCTCTCGCTCCATTTTCTCCGATGTCTCTCAATCGTGGTCGTTCAAATCTTTCAAGAGAATCCCCCCCGTTCGGACAAACAGGTATGTTCTAACTCTGTGTGTTAACGAGTGGTGTATGATGTTATGTCCCTTATTAGTTAAACGAGATGCAACAAAACTAAGTTTCACTTAGGTTTGGGGTGCCTCACTTTTAACATCTACACACTCAATTTTACTCCTGTGCAAACCTCGGTTTCACCGAGGTTTGGGGTTGGCTTTGTTTGACAAACCTAGGCCACGACCTAGGTTTGGGGTGGCCAAAATTTTATAGTTTAAATGGGCTTGCTCTATGAGGTTTGTGCGTTAAAGTTATGTCTTGCCTGTCTATTACTTGTAATAACCGCACAACGATACTTGTTCTTGTATCGCCTACACCGACACTTGCACATTGGGGACAATGTGTGGGTAAGGTTTGGGGTTGCCCAATCGGGCCCACGTTTATGCACGTAGATTTCCCGCACCTCTGCATGCTTAGATCGCATTAGCTAAATTTTTTGTTTTGAATGAATGAGACCGACCATTGTGGGAAGAATCTTGTGATAGTAACGTGACTATTAGGGAAGGACTGGGAAAGGACATGACTAGGGACATTAGTGGAGACCACCCAATAGTGAGATTTGAGCCTAAAAGACGTTTTTCATTTCGATGGATTTAAACACTTAATTCATATACACTTTTTTCGAGTTCCTTATCGTGAATATAGAATGATCTCGCTATATTATTGCATTGAGTAGCAAAGACGACCATCGGGATATTGGGTAAGGGTGTAGTAGACCATATCGTGTGGACCTTAAGAGATGAGTCCAGGCATTGTGTGTATGTTTAACCCTATTTTTAGCTATCGTACCTTTTTCTTACCCATTTGTGTGTATGCATAACCCGTTTTGTAGCCAAACAGTCACCTTGTTCATTTCAAACCCACCTTTAAACCCAAGCCAAAAGCCTTAGCCAATCTTTATCCGAAAGTGTGTCAATCAAAGGCGGTAATGAACTACAAAAGATAGAGCGGAAAAGAAATAATACAGGTCAGTCATGGAAATAAAGAATAGATAGAAAAGAGGGCCAATGCAGCCCCAAGCAATTAAAGAGGGCCAATGATGCCCCGCAAAAAAAAAACCGTTAGTTTAGCTATTATCTACAACAGGAAATAAGAGAGTCAAAGTAACTCCAACAATGACGAAAGGGCCAAGTGATAGGAATTGAAGCTATAGAGTTCATAATTGCTAAAGTTTGACATACCAAGGATCGTTGAACCATTTTCCCTTTCGTTTCTTAACCATAACCCAAGCCCCATTACAACCCTCGTAAAGACCTGGATGATCTTCTGGAAAACGTGATTAGAGTATACGACTACCCTTACCATTATTCCCTGTCTTGCTACTTGATTCCTTTCTGAGATCGACCTTTTGGACATTTGTGCGTCTTTCATTAGAGTTGTCATGTAAATTTCTAGTATTCTTGTACATAACCTCCTATACATGACAACATGTGCGACAACCTAGGTTCGAGCAAAATGAGAGAATCCCGTGAGGTAGGGTCGAGGCGAAATGTTTTCCCTAGTATGTGTGGACTTAGTACGACCTTAATGGAATCAGAGCAGTCACGAGTTCAACTTACAATGGAAGGTTATAGATCAAACAGAATAAGAATGAGGCGAGGATGAGATAGGCATTCACGGGTAAAGGAAATCACCAGTGCATTACGTGATACCAATTGGGAGTTGTGCAGTTATTATATTTCACTTACTTATTCTTTTATTCTATTTCTATCGCTAATTTGCTTGAGGACAAGCAACGCTCGGTTTGGGGTTGTTGATAACGCCACTTTTTGGCGTTATTTTCGGTTCTCAAACCAATGAGATTGGCTTGTATTTAAGCAAAGAAGCGGAATTTTATGGTTTATCGAGTGAAATGTGCAGGTTATATAAAAGGCAGTAATCATCGAGAAAAGAAGCTGAAAAGAGCCCAAAAAGAACCAAAACGAAGCCCAACGGAAGTCCGAGATCCAAGCCCAAGACCCGCGCCCGAACCAGGACTCGAAGCTGACCCAGACACATTCAGAAACACGCGCGACTTGCGCCGCGACTTGCAAGTCGCGGCACAAGTCGCCTAACCCTCTGTTACAGCCTTTAACTTTGGCGTTTTTCCGGATTTTAGATCATTCTTGGGATATCTCGCACACGACGAATGGGAGCAGCTTAGGGGCGATTTTCAGAGGTTTTTCGGAGCTTTTGGAGCCACGATAGAGGATCGATTGGAGGCACGTTCACCACGGAAAATAGATTCGAGCACAAGAGAAGGTAGTCCACCATTACACTTGTCACGTTCATTATCATTATGTTTGTACATGTTTTTCCATCTTCTTTCTTTATGTTTGAATCCACCGCCAACATGAACTAATTTCTAGATGTTGGGGGTTGGAATCAATTTGATTTAAGCATATGAACATGTAACTTGAGACTTTTATCATTTTTTCCTATTTTAATGAAGCATGTGATTTGGATTTTAATGCTTTTGTGAATTTGGCCAATTTACAATTAATTTGTTGTGAACAATTAAGTTCGAGAGAATTAATTGTTAATCCAGAACTAGAAATTGCATGCCTAAGGTGGACATTTGGATAGAGATATCAAATTAAGATTTAGTCCCGTTAAATCTTTTTTTTAATGTGTTTTGAGTTTCATGAGTTAAGATCGAGAGATAAAACTTGTATCTTCAAAATAAAACTCGTTGTTGCTTGAGAAAGAACAACGGTGACTTTAAAGATTGGGCATTCGTTAAAGGGAATAACTGGTAACTGTTTTGAGTCAAGTGTTTGTATGTGAAAGTCTTAGGATTTCCAACCCTCAACTGTTTTCTCTATCTGAAGTTTCTTAAGCTGTTTACTGTTTTGTGTTTGATTTATTTTGCTTGCAATTAATTAATTCATACCAACAATTCAAATTTGCGACCATTCAGTTAATAGAATTTATAGTCATTGTGATACTTAGTTCCTAGTTCCCTGTGTTCGATACTCATACTTTTGTACTATTACTTGATTTCGACCCGTACACTTGCGGTAAGATTTAGGGGTGTGTGAACCCGCCTATCATCTACAGATCCAAATTCCAAGCATAACCGCTCTATCCGGACGTTCTTATTGGTTACCGGGTAAGATTCCTATTTCACGCTACTGTCTGAACGAAATCATCCGGATTGTCCCAAGTTCCCGGAAAGTTCCTGTAGCCGGACGCAATTTCCTGGTAAGTTCTCTTGTATCCGGACGTATCGATCAGGGTTACTCAACTGTCCGGATCGTACTATTCTGGTGAATTTATTTTTCCGGACACCACCAGTTTCCGGACATTCTCTATATGGTTTGCTCACATCCGGACACCACATATATCCAGTAAGTTTTTCCTTCCCGGTAACTCTCTTATTCGGAAACTTAATTTTTTTATCGTTCGGACACTTCACTCATATCCGGAAACCTTACATCCGGATTGTTACCCGGACACCTCTTTATTCGGACTCTTTCATCCGGATTCATGCTTTTCCGAATTCCCTATCCGGAAACCACCCGGATTGCATATCCGGGAGCTCTCTGAAACTCTCAGTTATAACGGGACCCCCGTGCTAAGTCGCATGAGGGGGACATTTGAGTAATCTTGAGATTGTCTGTTTTTTCCTTGAATCGATAGTTTCAACTGTCTAACTATCATCTAAGTGCAATAAAGATGTCTTGCTCATCTCAATCTGCAGCAGCTTGTCAGGTATGTCTACCAACTCATAATGCTTTAGTTAATAAGATTCAACTGTTTGGTCAAAAGGTAGAGTCCTATATGCTTACCTCTAATGAACAACTGCTTGAAATTAATTATTTAAAAGAAAAGTTAGATGTTCAAAAGAGGGTCACAGAAAAGCTAAAGTCCGACAATGCTAATCTTAAAGAAAAATGCACAAATCTTTCTATAGCAGCAAAGGACCTTAGAGCTAAAATATCTGAATTGAACTTAAAGATTGATCAGTGTGAGAATGTGAAAGCAGAGATTGTCTATCAATGCTCTTCTCTCCTAATCTAACCCAAAGAGTTTGTTTCGAAAATAACTGATCTTGTAACCAAACTTTACAAAAGAGGTCAAACTGATCAGACAATTCACATGAACAAACCCAAGGAATTCATGTACTTTAACAAGGAATGGGGAATTGGGTACAATAACCCTCAATACTTGAAAAAGAGTTTATCAATGAGGCCTACTCTTTATCACTTTAGTTTTCTTGGTCTCGAAAAGGAGTATCCTCAATACAAAATCAAGTGGACTGGTCCTCTTGAAAAAGAAAAGGAAGAGGAAACTGAGGAATACCAACGTGCACAGACCACTAAAATACAATTACCTTTTGCGTATGAGCGTATGAACTACTCGTATAAGAAAAATCCAAAGAAATACCTTTCGAATGACTATTTTGACGGCTATAAGGTTGCTTTACCCAAGGATTCCTCCAAAAAGGATGAGGTCCAAGCACCTGAACCCAAACCTGAGACGGACGAGTTTAAACTCTATGTTCCTCCTCCTATTTTGGAAGCCAAAATAGTCGAGTTAGAAGAGACACTCGAAAAGGAAAGGACCAATTTTGAAAAGGAGAAACAAGCGTTTCAAAATGAACTTGAGAAACTCAAATCCTCCAAAACCGAACATGTATCAGGCGAGGGACAGGAAATCCTTCGGGATGAAATAAACTTAAAGAGAAACTTGCTCAACTTCAAAAGGAAAAGATGATTTCACCCCAAACCCTCGACTCGTCCGATACATCTTCGTGTAAAGCTTTTATTGGAAAAACTTCTTCACGAAAAGGTAAAGAGTCTCAAGCTGATTGTATTAACAGGATCTAAACTCTGAATTTTTTAAAGCTTCCACACCAGATTCTTCTAAAAAAACAGACACAAAGTGTTCCTCTCATCCCTCAACCAATCCTAGTCCATCGATTCCTGATATTGATTTTTCTACATTCATGAATTCCGATGGTAGTTCAGATGAACAGTTTAAATCTTTTCCATTTGACAAACCTCTTCCGAGTCACACCGACTTTCTTTCTAAAGCGGTAAATCGCCCGGTCAATTTTCTTAAAGGTAAATGTTCTTCAAAACCCAAGACCCCGGCTGTGAACAATGTTTTAAAAACGAGTCTCAATTTCAAAAACGTTCAGAGCCGCGGCAAAAGACTGGTCGATCAAATGATAGAAATCCTTCCTACTCAAACTCTACTGATCATAACTTTAAAGATATTTTAGATAATAATGGTCGGAGAAAGAGGTTCAAACAAGTTTGGGTGGTGAAGAAGTCTAATGAAAGCAAAATGAATACAAAGTCATTTAAGCCAGTTTCGCATGCTAGGACATACAATCACAATCATGATGCTTTTAATTCTCGAACTTTTGTTGAACAAAGTGTGAAGTTTCCTTTAAGACATTATTCAATTCAATAGTTGCTTCAACTTTCTCCTGATTGTATTTGTTGTTCTACATGCGGTTTGAATAATTTTGTTGACCGTAAATATTCATCTCATTGGTACGGTACTTATAGTATCCCCGATCCTCACTATAATAGGGCATCTAACCGTCAAGGATCCATTAATGGATGGATACCAAAATTCTTCTAATCTGTTTTGCAGGAATGTCATGCGCGTATCGTTCAAAAGATTCATTTCACATGACTGCATTCAAAGGTTATGCCATATTTGAGGGCGAGTACTATTTTATGAAAGGTAAGTGAACTTTAACTGAATTCAAAGACCATGGTAACTCATTCTGAATAACTTACCTGTGTTTGTTATTCTCCAATTTTAACTTCCATGATTGCCACGTGTTATGTTTCCTTGACTTAGTTATTTCCATGTCTCACATATTCGTTGATTTTTCGATGGAAATACACTCGTTTGAATTCCTAGTTGTTTTCCAAATTCGCTATTTCTTGTAAATGATTCAATTCTTTTCGGACATATTAATTGTGACTTGTTCTTCACAATTAAACTTTCTATTTATGGTTTGATTTTTAACATATTGTGCTTACTGAGTCATTCTATTTATCGCTTGATCTTGTTTCTTGAAATTCTATATTTCAAATGATTTTTATGACTTCTGATCAACTCAGATCAGGACTCGTTCTTAAATGTTTTGACTTCTAAACATTTCAGTTTAGAACTCGTACTTCACTGTTTACTAAATTGTTCTACTCGTTGCATGAAAGGAGTGTTAGGACTTACATCGTTTCTATGGTTAATCCAGAACCGGAAGGACCTACCCAAGAAACACATCCCTTATAGACATCAGTGAGGGGTCTAGATTGATAGATGATTCAGAGAGAAAAGAATATGGTGAGGTTGTGACAGGACTTAAAAGAATATATTAGTCCTTACCAAACCGAGTCAGTTATCCAGGTAACCACATAATCTATTCATTCTCGTTCTCTGGAGATGAATATTGAAACAGACATGGACCCAATGTCGATAACTTGTGTCACCCAACCCAGCCACTCAAGTATCTCACAGCAGATATTTGGTTCATATATTCATGGAGAGTTAGCACATAATCTATCTATTCCTCACTCGGAGGTCTTAGATATTGAAAAAGGAAGACATCAGCTCCGGTCTCTGAACTTCATTTTCTAATCACTGTGTCAATTAATTTTAACTTGTGTCCCAGGTTAAGTCAATATTTTGAGCCTAACATATATAATTTATTTCTTTCACACAAGCACCAGTCTTTGTGATTCTCATTGCCTATCTTTGTGATATTGCCGGAATAGTTTGAGAAGTAATTTTTAATATTTTACTTCAGTGATAACTGGAAGTCCTATCAGAGATACCCATTGCCAACTCTGAACATAGGCCACACAATTATTTTAATTGTTGTGATAACAATTACTATTGTGTTTCTGTGTTAGATATTTACCCCATTCTGGTTACTTCATGTTTTAATCTGGAATTTTTGCTACTCGTCACTATTGTCTTTGAAAGTACATGATGCTCTGGACGCTCATACTGATCATGAGGGGGAGAAATTAAACAGATTCAAAGACACCGATTATCAAGTTGAAGGGGAGTTAGCAAAAAATGAGGGGGAGTTAGTAATTGTTATTTGATCAGTTCCGAAAAGTTTTCAAATTGTCTACAAGTGATCAATTCTTCTCATCCCTTATCAAGTGGTGTTTGCTACAGATTATTATTTTCCACCTTCGAGCATACTGGTTCTACAAGTTCTTAAAGCTGAAAGCCAATTCAACTCGCAGTTCCAAGACAGATTCATAATGCATTGTAGAATATCACGTAACTCGCACATTATAATTCTTGTGTGCTTATCCGATGTGTTGAGTTCCTACAGTTGAAAGATGCTTTTTGTGCACTCAGTCGAGGTAATTGTTCACTGAATCTGGTTATAAAGTTGAAGATATAAAGATAAGAGTTGTATTCAAGGGGGAGCTTGGAAAGACATGAAGACATGCAACACCAAAGTAGTTCAAAGATTCAAGAGGAAGAGAAGATCAAGACCTAAAGTTTTCAAGACCGTTTTTTCTTTATATAACTTTACGGGGGATTGTTAGGACCATAAATGTTCTATAATATTAGAAAGTTATATAAAGAATTATCGAGTTATTTGTTTATTGTAAAATCATTTATTTATTAATTGGGCTTAGATTAGGCTTAATGGGCCGTGGGCCTTAGGCTTAAGCCCTTGGTATAAATAGGTTTGCTTCCTTGAGATTTAGGTAAGAATTCATAATACGCCTAAGAGCTATCTGTTTAGAGAGAGAGAGCTTAGAATCGTTCATATCATTGTCATTGTAAACACTCTGAAGGTTAATCAAAGTTATATGGATGACATATTGAAATCATACTGATCGTTGTACTATTCTATTGATTTATGATTGTATGCACTAATCTGGAACTCACAAAACATTTCAATGGCTTCACCTGCTAACTCCCCTGCTCCATATGAGGACTCCAATAACCCTGCAAATCCACGAAAACTTCAAGAAAAAGCCAACAGTGGAGATTGTGCTCATCACGCACCTACTACCAACCTGCAAAATTTCCTAGAAAACGACTGTTTTTAAAACCAACTACCTTTAAAACCTAATAATCACTACTTGGTCCCAAATAGAATCAGTTTTGGGGAAGGACAGGCCATCTTATTGAATATTCTGGAAAATCATCAACTAAGACTCCTTCTAACAAACAACGTCTCCAAGATCCCTGCCAGATATCTTCATCAGTTCTGGCGGAGCTATTACTTCGATTCTGAGGCAAACACCATAAATGGGTATGTGTCCAAGCCTGATAACTCTAAAAACATGAACATAGGCTTTAACAGGACCATGATATCTTTTGTATTTGAGCTACCTACCAGAGGTATGCTGGGAATTAAATAGTATGCAGAGGAACCCTCAGATTCTGGCCTCTGCACTTTTGTTACGATGCTTGGATACAACTCTCCTCTGTCAAAAAGAAACGACTTCAGAAGAAACAGACTTCCCCCTCTGTGTAATACACTCTTTTCCATCCTTAACAGATGCCTCACGAGAAAAATTGGAAGCCCTGACCAGAGCTCACACCAAATTATGTCTGTTATGTATGGAATATACTACGACCTGCCCTTGGACTACGCTGCATTGGTCATGACAGAACTTATTGCCACCATCGAGCTCAAACAATCCACCCAAAAGGCAATGAGTAAGAAGGATAAAGGTCAGCTTCCATCGCAACAATTCCAGAGGATTTTGGGAATAATATTTGAACCTCTGCTGGAGAGTGAAGGTTGGCCACTTGAAGGACCAATCGTCAAAACGTACCCTCTGCAGAGGATGGCTCCCACCCTACACCCTGGCGGCTACCAACACTGCAGACCTCTGAGCGAGAAAATGCTCGTCTACGCCTCGGACGAAGACTTGAAGAGTGCGTGTATGCGTGATCACCGGACTCCCGAACCAAGGCTTATGACTCCCCCACGCTTAGGTGTCCCTTTAGGAACATAGGTAGTGGTGAGAATGAGCGATGAAGAATGGGAAGTAGCTCTGGAAAAACATAGGTTGAAGGTAGAGAAAGTAAGGTTAGCTAGGTCTGCACCTGCTCAAGCCACATAAGCTGAAAAATAATCTGCGCATGTGGAAAAACGTAAAAAGGCCTCCAAAGCCAAATATGGAATAGAGTCCACCTCTGCCAGAACTGAAAACCCCCCAACAACCTCTTAAACAAGGGGCACAGAAAGAGCAGAGTGCCCCAAAAGCCAAATCTACTACAACAACCACCTCTGCAATACCTGTTGACCATCCACTTGAACAAACCATGGTCGAAACCTCTGCCCCCATCAGAAGGAGAAAAGAAGAAGAGAAAACACAAGCATCAATCTTCTGAGGAAGGTGCCTCAAAGCCCAAGAAGAAGAGAACCCACAAACTAAACTCCCATCTGCAGACCATCGCAGAGGAGGAACAAACCGCAGAGCCTAACCTACAATCACCAACCTCAATTAGCTTTACAAAGCTAAATGACTTTGCTTCCTTCCTAGAGCGCTCAGACATAGCAAACACTCTTGATACCACTGGATGGGAAGCAGAAGCTATCCCAGGGTTCAACACCAACACTGCCCCAAATTTTACAGTGGCAGATGTTGATTCTGATCTGAAGTGGAAGACAAAACCCCCACCGGCAACTAGACTGAGACTCTAGAAGGCCCTATGAATTCAGCCCTATTTACCTCTCCACCGAGCTATGATCCAAAACTAGAACACACAATAGAATTTATGGATGTAGAAGACAAATGGGAGGGAGTAGAATCTATAATAAAGACTCCTAAGATTTTAGGAAACCAAACGTAGGAAGAGAGTGTGAAAGATGCCACAGACAGAAGTGGCACATAACCAATTCCCTTTCTAGTGCAACCCTCATTACTAGTTTTGCAAGTCTAGTGGCCAATAGAACTATTGAAATAGAGCCGCACAACCCAAACCCTTCACCATCAAACCGGCATGAGGAACCTCTTTCTACCTCTGCGCTTGCATAAACCGGGGAATCCCTACAGAAGGTGCCCTCTCCAAAGGACACTCTTTTTATGCATGACCATTCGCCTTAGGTCATATCTACAATCCCCCAGAGGAATTCGTTTCCTCTGGCACACAAGCACACTTAGAAACCAACAGCTCTTCAGAGGAGCGTAGAGTGCACGTCGACGAAGGGACTCTAGACAAGTCCCCTAGTCAACTCAAGGATACCTCTGTCCCCACCTCTGGAGTAGATCAGAATCGGGTTCTTGACAGAACTTCTATAGTGTATGAGGCCTCAAAAACCTCTGCTCAAGGATTAGAAGGAATTCCTACCATCCTTAACGTACAAACAAGGATGAAAGTAGGCTCCTCAGGAACAGAGGATAACTCTGGGGCAGAATGTGTTCCCCCAAAGGTTACCACAGGCTCACACGTCGCAAAGGATGAGTTCTAAACCTTTGTCACCTCTGTGACCACCACCTTGGCAGAGTTGAAAAGCTCTATCAACACTCTTGCAGATACTACAAAGACGGCGCTTAACAACCTATCCACCAAGGTTGAATCGCTGTCAAAGGATGTAATAACCAGGTATTTTATTTAAATTAAATTTAAATATTTTATAAGTCTTTACTATAGTATTTGAGGAATTAGAAGTTAAAAGGGTAAGTTTTAAATTGTATTGGGAAGTTTGGGGGTGAGTTATGTCAATTAAGAGAAAAGTGGGGTTTAATTGGTTAAAGGTGAAAACAATCTTCACCCAAAACCGACTCAGTAGTCTAATTAGAGGAAATATCTCATTTTTTAAACTTTCAAGCAAAACCCAAATAGTGTGTGTGTGAATTTGTTCACGGCAGAGAAAGAGAGAGAAGAAGAACCATCGAAGAAGAAGAAGAAGAAGATTAAAGATACTCAGCTGGGATTTTGTGTTTGGTGCAGTAAAATCAAAGAGGTAATTTTCTGATTTAAACTCTCTTTTATGAGAATTAGGTTTCATATGAACTTTGAAGTGGGTTTAGGTAATTTTAGAAGAATTTGTGAATTTAGTTACAATTTTAGGTGTTAAAAGGAGTTTAGAACACTTCTGTACAAAATCTGGGTATAAGATGGATTCCTGCAAATGAACTGAACTTTTCTGAAAAAGACGATGAACAGTGTTTTTGCGAAAAGTAGGAATTCGCAAGCCTTGGTTGCGAAAAGTCCACTTTGCGCAAGTAACTAAAACGCAAAGTTAGGATCTCGCAACAGTTGGTTGCGAAAAGTAAGGAACTCGCAACTGTGGATTGCGAGAAGTGAGATTTTCGTAACTGTTGGTTGCGAAAAGTAAGGAACTCGCAACTATGGGTTGCGAGAAGTGAGGTTTTCGTAATAGTGGGTTGCGAAAAGTGTGAATTACCTGTTTACGTGTTAAAGAGTATGTACATTTTAATTTGTTTCAGATACTAAGAATCGGGGTTAAAAGTTAATCTGTTTTGAGGAAAGTTTGAATGACCTTTGCTAAAAAGATCAGGTGAGTTTTACTTTAAAAAGTATTTTACTGGAATGCATTATGTGAATAACGAATATTTGATAAAGTGTATGAATATGTCATACGTGGGTGATTAAAATATATTGAGATATTATAATTACGTGAGTATTATATGAAATTATAATACGTGGCCGGACTTTGGAACGGTGTGATAAATTGGCTCGCAACCAATTGATATTGGCCATTGGTGGAGGGATAAGGTGGAATGAGACAGGTATGATACATAAATGCTAGTTGGTATTAACTTACGTGTGATGTATGTGTATTTATATAAAGAGTGTATTATATAAATGAATTTTTTTAATGAATTACAAATGTCAGGGATTTACTCACTAGACCCTTAGGTCTAACCCTCATTTTCTGTTTTAAAAATCATGTATTCCAGGTGGCGGATCCGGTAAGAGCAAATAAGTAGGACTATTGAAGGATAACTTTTGTGAAGAAGTCAGTTTAGAAGTCATGGATGTATTTTTGTACTTGAGACTTCGTTGTTATTAAACATGTAATTAAATTGTAAAAGTTTGTACTGAATTATCTACTATGTTTTGCTAGACTGTGGGACCGTATGTGAAATATGATGTACCTTTTTAATGATATCATGATATGGAATGTATGTTATTTGTATATATCTGAAAACCGGGTTGTTACAGATGGTATCATAGCCCTAGTTTAAGGGATTTAGGTATTAGTATCTGTACCTAGACTTAAACAGCATGCGAAGTAGGATGTCCCTATTATTTTAGAACCTGGGGATGCTAAGTATAAGAGGTAGAAGGAACATCATGTAAGGTAATTTCAAATTACACCAGGCCAGTGTAATTATGATCTTACAGGTACATGTTTGAACTGGAATACCTTGTTATATAGGGTATGTGCTTATGTGTATATTAACTTTGTTTGAATCTACATAATGGAAAGTGGCACTAGACAAAGGAATTAAAGAGGAGGAAGGAATTCGGGTGGAGAAAATCCACCATTAGGTACAGGGCGAAGAGGAGGAGATCGTGGTAGAGGCAGAACCGGAAGGGGAACTGGGGGTCGAACTGGAGGTAGAACACAATCGCATGGTACGGAATTTGTTACACGGGATGACCTGATGGCTGAAATGGGGAGGTTACAGGATAATATACAAGCTATGTTTGAACATAATCGTCACAACGAAACTGAAAGACCGAATCCGGAACACGAAGTTGAAATGCCACTTACCTCTACTGTTTTACCGGTGATGAAAAGGCGTGACTATAAAATGTTTCTTAGTTGCAAGCCCCCTACATATTCAGGAGATCGGGATCCGGTAAAAGCAATGAGATGGCTAAAAGAAATAGAGGCCATCTTCAAGACGTGTAAATGTACTGAACAAGATAAAGTACTTTATGGAACTGCAATGCTAAAAGGTGATGCTCTGTATTGGTGGGAGGCTCATACAGAATCGAGAGGAGCGGATGTATATACTACTTTTTCATGGGAGGAATTCGTGTTAGCTTTCACAACACACTTCTGTCCACAAGCTGCTGTCAGACAATTGGAAGAAGAATTTATGAATCTACAGCAAGGGAATTTGTCAGTCAGAGATTATACTTCTAGATTTTTAGAAAAATCTCGTTTTGCAGGATATTATGTTGCTACCGAAAAGATGAAAATGGAGAGATTTATCTATGGGTTAAATTCAGAAGTTCGAAGACTGGTGACTGCAACAAGGCCAGATACGTTTACAGCTGATGTGGATGTTGTAGAAAATGTCGAACGAGACAATAAAAGGGATGCCGGTGATAAGAGCTTGGGGAAAAGGAAATGGGAAGGACCACCACAGGATCCAAAGAAATCTAGATTCCAGAGGTTTGATAACCGTCCGTCGTTCCGACCAGCGGAAAGACCATGTCCGAGATGTAATCGCTACCATCAAGGAAATTGTCAAGTGGAATCTCGGGTTTGTTTTAAGTGTGGGAAAACCGGTCATGTTGTTAAAGATTGTCGATCAACGCGGTTTTGCTTTTTGTGTAATTCTCCGGATCACCTTCAATCAGACTGTCCACGAGGTAGAATACAACAAGGGGGTACATCCGGGAAACCAGCCATTACTAGACCAGTAGTCCCAAGAATAGAACCGCCAAAAACGAGGGGCCGTACATTCCAAATGACAGCTAAAGAGGAGGAGGAAACTCCAGATGTGGTCACAGGTACATTTTTCATAAACTCCACGCGTGCTAAGGTGTTATTTGATTCCGGTGCAAACCGATCTTTTGTGTCTCCCTCCTTTGCTGCTCACATGCATTTAGAGCCTAAAATGTTAAAACATGCTTTATTAGTAGACACAACAAATGATAACCAAGTGGCAGTTAAAGAGGTTTTTGATTGTTGCATGATAAATATAGAGGGGTGTGGGGTACTGATACAACTATTTCCTATAGAGTTGATCGAGTTTGATGTGGTCGTAGGGATGGATTGGTTAGCTAAAAATCGGGCTAACATAGTTTGTGATAAAAAAATAATCAACGTTGTTTTACCTGATAAGAGGGCAGTAGTGATCTATGGTGATCGTAAGAATCATCAGTCCAATCTTATATCTATGATAAAAGCCCGTAAATGTGTTAGTAAGGGTTGCTCGAGTTATTTAGCCTATGTGATAGATAGTAGGCCTGAAAAGATTAAGTTGGAAGATATCCCCATCGTTAGTGAATATCCAGAAGTTTTTCCTGAAGACTTGAATAGTCTTCCTCCTGTTAGACATGTAGAATTTGGTATAGACCTGGTACCTGGAGCCACTCCAATCGCTCGTGCGCCGTATAGACTAGCACCTCCAGAAATGAAAGAAATGATGGCACAGCTTCAAGATTTATCCGATAAGGGCTTCATCAGACCTAGCTTTTCGCCTTGGGGTGCACCAGTTTTGTTTGTAAAGAAGAAGGACGGTTCAATGAGAATGTGTATCGATTACCGGGAGCTGAACAAGCGTACGATCAAGAACAAGTATCCACTTCCAAGAATTGATGACCTTTTTGATCAATTAGTTGGAGCTTGTTACTTCTCCAAGATTGATCTCAGATCTGGCTACAATCAGTTGAAGGTTAAAGAAGAAGATGTTCTAAAGACTGCTTTTCGCACTAGGTACGGCCACTACGAATTCTTGGTAATGCCTTTCGGATTGACGAACGCCCCGGCAGCTTTTATGGATCTAATGAATCGGGTATATATGCCTTATCTCGATAAATTTGTCATTGTGTTTATCGATGATATACTTATTTATTCCCGATCCAAAGAGGGTCATGCGCAACATCTTCGTTTGATTTTGGAGTTATTGAAGAAAGAAAAGTTGTACGCTAAGTTCTCTAAATGTGAATTCTGGTTGCGGGAAGTTCAGTTTTTGGGTCATGTAGTTTCAGAAAAGGGTATACAAGTTGATCCAGCGAAAGTGGAAGCAATTGAAAGATGGGAACCGCCGAAGACGGCAACCGAAGTACGTAGTTTTCTGGGTCTAGTTGGATACTATCGGAAATTTATAAAGACTTTTCCCGAATCGCGACGCCATTGACTAAGCTAACTCGGAAAAATTTAAAGTTTGAATGGAAAGCAGAACAAGATGAGGCATTCAGAATATTGAAGGAGAAACTCTGCAGCGCGCCGATATTAGCATTGCCAGAAGGTTCCGATGATTTGGTGGTCTACAGTGATGCTTCTAAACTAGGATTGGGATGTGTACTTATGCAACGTGGAAATGTGATTGCCTATGCTTCTCGTCAGCTAAAGGATCATGAAAGACAATATCCTACTCACGATATGGAGCTTGCAGAAGTGGTCTTTGCATTGAAGATCTAGAGACATTATCTTTATGGTTCTAAATGCCAAATTTTCACTGACCATAAGAGTCTCCAACATCTTTTCGATCAGAAGGAACTGAATATGAGGCAAAGAAGATGGTTGGAATTGGTAAATGATTATGATTGTGAAATCCTTTATCACCCCGGGAAGGCGAACGTGGTAGCCGATGCATTAAGTCGTCAAGAAAGAAGTGGAACGATAAAGGCGATATCGCTACGAGCTGAACTCCTTCCAAGTATCTTTGACGAATTGCTGAAGTGCCAAATGGATGCTTATCAGGAAGAAAGTTTGAAATCAGAACGGTTAGTAGGAATATCAGCATTGCTTGGGAAAATGACCGTGGGTTATTGTGTATGGGAAACAGAATTTGGGTGCCTCGTTTGGGTGGATTACGTGATCGTGTACTACAAGAAGCTCATCAATCTCGATTTTCTATTCATCCAGGTACAAATAAAATGTATAGAGATTTGAAACAATTCTATTGGTGGCCGGGAATGAAGAGAAGTGTTGCTAAGTATGTGGAAGATTGTACTACCTGCAAGAAAGTAAAGATTGAACATCAGAAGCCGTTTGGTCAGTTACAACGGCTAGATATACCAATGTGGAAATGGGATCAGATCACTACTGATTTTATTACCAAGTTGCATAGAATTTCAAAGGGATTCGATTCTATTTGGGTGATTGTTGATAGATTGACGAAGTCTACTCATTTCTTGCCGATAAAAGAAACTGATTCCTTGGAACGTTTGGCCAAATTGTACATTAATGAAATAGTAACTCGACATGGAATACCAATCTCGATTATTTCTGATCGAGATAGTCGTTTTACTTCTAGATTTTGGAGAAGCTTTCAAAAAGAGATGGGAACACAGGTAAGGTTAAGTACAGCATATCATCCTCAGACTGATGGGCAGAGTGAAAGAACAATCCAGACTTTAGAAGATATGCTTCGGGCTTGTATAGTTGATTTTGGGGGATCGTGGGACAAACATCTGCCTTTGATAGAATTCCCCTACAACAACAGTTATCATTCCAGCATTCAAGCGGCACCGTTTGAAGTATTGTATGGTAGAAAATGCCGAACGCCTCTGTGTTGGAATGAAGTGGGGGAGAAACAATTAGCAGGGCCAGAAATAGTACAGTTAACAGTGGATAAGATCACTCAGATTCGGTACAGATTAAAAGTGGCTCAAGACAGACAGAAAAGTTATGCAGATCGACGCCGGAAACCGTTAGAATTCCAGGTTGGAGATTTTGTAATGTTGAAAGTCTCACCTTGGAAAGGGGTCATACGATTTGGGAAGCAAGGTAAACTTAGTCCAAGGTATATCGGACCGTTTGCAATTACAGAAAGGATCGGCGAAGTAGCGTACCGATGGGATCTTCCGCCGGAATTAAGCAGGATTCACAACGCGTTCCATGTATAGAATTTTCGGAAGTGTTTGGTGACTTCAGACCAGGCAGTCTCTCTACCAGATATTCAGGTTGATGAAAAGTTGAACTATGTGGAGGAACCGGAAGCTATAGTTGATCACAAAGTCAAAGTATTGAGGAACAAAGAGATCAGACAGGTAAAAGTTCAGTGGAAACATCATAGAGGTCAGGATGCGACGTGGGAATCAGAGTCGGAAATGAGAGCCAAATACCCTCATCTGTTCGCTTGACTGAATTCCGGGACGGAATTCTTTTAAGGGGGAGATGTTGTAATAACCAGGTATTTTATTTAAATTAAATTTAAATATTTTATAAGTCTTTACTATAGTATTTGAGGAATTAGAAGTTAAAAGGGTAAGTTTTAAATTGTATTGGGAAGTTTGGGGGTGAGTTATGTCAATTAAGAGAAAAGTGGGGTTTAATTGGTTAAAGGTGAAAACAATCTTCACCCAAAACCGACTCAGTAGTCTAATTAGAGGAAATATCTCATTTTTGAAACTTTCAAGCAAAACCCAAATAGTGTGTGTGTGTGTGAATTTGTTCACGGCAGAGAAAGAGAGAGAAGAAGAACCATCGAAGAAGAAGATTAAAGATACCCAGCTGGGATTTTGTGTTTGGTGCAGTAAAATCAAAGAGGTAATTTTCTGATTTAAACTCTCTTTTATGAGAATTAGGTTTCATATGAATTTTGAAGTGGGTTTAGGTAATTTTAGAAGAATTTGTGAATTTAGTTACAATTTTAGGTGTTAAAAGGAGTTTAGAACACTTCTGTACAAAATCTGGGTATAAGATGGATTCCTGCAAATGAACTGAACTTTTCTGAAAAAGGCGATGAACAGTGTTTTTGCGAAAAGTAGGAATTCGCAAGCCTTGGTTGCGAAAAGTCCACTTTGCGCAAGTAACTAAAACGCAAAGTTAGGATCTCGCAACAGTTGGTTGCGAAAAGTAAGGAACTCACAACTGTGGATTGCGAGAAGTGAGATTTTCGTAATTGTTGGTTGCGAAAAGTAAGGAACTCGCAACTATGGGTTGCGAGAAATGAGGTTTTCGTAATAATGGGTTGCGAAAAGTGTGAATTACCTGTTTACGTGTTAAAGAGTATGTACATTTTAATTTGTTTCAGATACTAAGGATCGGGGTTAAAAGTTAATCTGTTTTGAGGAAAGTTTGAAGGACCTTTGCTAAAAAGATCAGGTGAGTTTTACTTTAAAAAGTATTTTACTGGAATGCATTATGTGAATAACGAATATTTGATAAAGTGTATGAATATGTCATACGTGGGTGATTATAATATATTGAGATATTATAATTACGTGAGTATTATATGAAATTATAATACGTGGTCGGGCTTTGGACCGGTGTGATAAATTGGCTCGCAACTAATTGATATTAGCCATTGGTGGAGGGATAAGGTGGAATGAGACAGGTATGATACATAAATGCTAGTTGGTATTAACTTACGTGTGATGTATGTGTATTTATATAAAGAGTGTATTATATAAATGAATTTTTTTAATGAATTACAAATGTCAGGGATTTACTCACTAGACCCTTAGGTCTAACCCTCATTTTCTGTTTTAAAAATCATGTATTCCAGGTGGCGGATCCGGTAAGAGCAAATAAGTAGGACTATTGAAGGATAACTTTTGTGAAGAAGTCAGTTTAGAAGTCATGGATGTATTTTTGTACTTGAGACTTCGTTGTTATTAAACATGTAATTAAATTGTAAAAGTTTGTACTGAATTATCTACTATGTTTTGCTAGACTGTGGGACCGTATGTGAAATATGATGTACCTTTTTAATGATATCATGATATGGAATGTATGTTATTTGTATATATCTGAGAACCGGGTTGTTACAAAGGAGGTCAAGGATACACATGCTCTACTAAAATCAATCCCAAGCACTCTTGCACAGAACACCACCACCTTTGCCACTGAAGACTCTGTCGCCAACCTGTCAAAACAGATCAAAAAGGCCAGGAAAGCTGCCAAAGATCTAACAACCCAAACTCTTGCAGCCCCAGGCATAACCACAGACGACCTACGCAAAGCTCTGGAGAAGGTTCAGGAGTAGACAATAGATGAAACACAAGCTCTCAAACCATCACACTACATGAGAAGGGCTCAGTTAACAGAACTTGGGCAAGGCGTTCTGAATGAAATGACAGAGTTTATCAAGTCTTTTACCTCTGCAAACGCCTTATACGTGAATGAATTTCAGAATAGTGTGGGAAAGCTGCGTTTCAAGTCAGAAGCAGAAGTTGTGTACTTGCTTGGCATCTGTGACGACCTCTACGCAAAGATGATTGCAGCTGGCGCAAGTCAACCTCGGAAGCCACCGACTACATGCCAAGCACAGGGTAGAGCCGATGATGGGAAACATGATGATTCTGATGGGCCATCAGATCATCATGAGGGGGAGAAAGAAGCAGAGCCATCCTACAACCACCACTAGCCATCAAACCTATGACACAAGTGCCTGCTCAAACCCAATCATCCAACCAACCAAAGTCTAAGAAGACCACAGAGGCAACACCAACCCATGTGGAATCAATCCAAACCGCTGAAGATCTACCCTCCCCAACACCAAAACCAGCAGAAGAAACCAAACTACCATCCCCCACAACTACAGAAGCACAACCGCAACCAAAAGAAAGAACAAAAACCATAGCCCTTAGACCAAGAAGATACCTAAGTAAACCCAAACCAACCACAGAAGAGATTGTAAACCAACTACAGAAGAAACAGCTACAGAGAGATTAGTCTTGAGCAACCTTTAGAAATCAGTTCACAACAACTGACATAGTCCTCAAATGTAATAACCCGGGTAAGTTCGTTAGTTAAATTCTCTTTCCGTTAAATTATTTAACTTTAAAATTGAATGTTTAGGGTAAGTTTAGGTTAATTTATAAGTTAAGGGTGTTTTTGTCATTAGTGAATGGTTCAATTCCAAAATGGTAAAATTGGTCTAATATTACCCCTTAAGCCTCTAGATATTTTCAGAAATAAAAATCAGTGTGTGTGTGTGTTTTGAGACAAAAAGAAGAAGGAGAAGAAGAATAAGGTTAGGGCTTCAATTGGTTTACTTGGAAGTGATTTTGAGGTATGTTTCCTTTATGTTTGTAATTGTTAGTAGAAGGTTTCTATCGGATTAAAATTATCAATTTTATGACTGGTGTAAATTTCAATCGATATCTGAGTGGGAGTTTGAGAACAGATAGAGGTTTCCGGACACAATTTGATGGTGTCCGGTAGCTCCTTTTTTATAGTGTCCGGTAGATTCTTTTGATGGTGTCCGGTAGTTGAAGTGTCCGGTAAGTTCCTCTTTTTGTAAGTTTCCGAACGAAATTAGATACCGGATGGTATCCGGATTACATTGGTTTCCGGATGTCATCCGGATTGATATATTTCTGGTAAGTATCCGGATAGTACCAGTATCCGGTGAGTTATAGGTATCCGGAAAGTATGTTGTCCGGATAGTTATGTTGTCCAGATAGTTCATGGTGTCCGGAAACTTTGGTTGTCCAGTCACTTTTGAGATTCCAGATACTTTTAAGTATCCGATAAATGTGTGTTTTGTTGACTCTTGGATAGGGTATGAATGAGGACCGGAAATACTATGGACTCGACATAAGTTCGGGTTTGGGGGAAATATTTGAGGATAAGAGTTAGATAGATTTATCTAGAGTTCTAAGCCCTAGTAAGTCTTATGTGTTCCATTTTGTAAAGAGGTAATTGTATCTAATTGTTTCAGATTCTGTGAATTTGGGGTGAAAGCTGAATCGTTTTGAGAAAAGCTTGGAAGCGTTTTGATAAGCAAACAGGTGAGTTTTACTTTAAAACGTTTTCAAACTGGAATACATATATGTGGATTGAGATTGTGATAAGTAGTGTAATAATGTGCATATGTATGAAGTATGATATATTGAAGTGTATATTATATTTACATGAACATTACACTACACTAGTGCACGTTGGGCGGGCTTAGGACCGGTGGAGTTTGGCTGTACGGAGGGACATCGGAGTTGGCTGTATATTAGTGCAGCGGAGTAAAATGATTAGTTGGCTCGCAACCAACTAATATAGCCATGGGAATGAGACAGGAAAGTACACAATGCATGAGTCATAATTGGTATTCATATTTGTGTTATGTATATGGTGTTTGTACAAATGATTTTAACTGACAGGGATTTTCTGACTTAGACCACTAGGTCTAACCCTCATTTTGTTTTAAAAATATGTATTCCAGGTCGGGGATCAAGTAAGAGCAAGTGAAAAGGGTAATCTGTGACTAGCTTTTGGAAGACCTATGTTTTTTAAGATCATGAAGTGTTTTGCAGTTATAATTTTATTATTAGCAAAAAGTTTGTAATGAAATACTTATTATGGTTGTAAAGACTAAGGGACCGTACATGTTATATGATGTATCTTTTGTAAACAAACAATGTTATGTAAAATATGTTAATTGTTGTATGTTTGGGAATCGGGTCGTTACAACAAAGTCTTGAAAACCAAACTTCCAGAGGGAACCTCAATAGAAAATCCAACAGAGACACCATCAGAACAACCAACCCTATAACCAACAAAACCCCCAAAAGAAGCCGCATAAGAACCTTTAACCAAACCACTGGCAATACCTACAGAGGCATGCGTAGAGTATGCGCAGAAGTAGTTCAGAAGGCATATACAGAGTCTCTCTGGAAAATGGAGGCGATCAGAGATTCGATTAGCAAGGGGAATGATGCTTCTAGAATGTTTATGCAGAGATGCAAATGGATAGCTTGGGTACATAGAGGCTATTGACAGAAGTAATTGTCTTTAACTTGTGTAGCAAAAATAACAGAGTTTCAGAGTTTGTATACACAGATGTGCTGTTGTCCAGATTCGAAGACCTTTAAGAGTTTTCGACATATATGTTAGTTGCTGTGCCAGTTCGGGTTTGCAAAGATGTTCCATAGAGCTTGACTTTCTTTAACAGAAGTGTTATATGCAGAGTTTATCTAGAGATCCATGAACAGTGCTTAATCACAAAGCTGTCCGACAGAAGATTAATAAAGTTCACGCAGAAATTGTGTTCAAAGAGAATTATAAAAGCCAAATCACAGAGCCTCTGTGAGGCCGTCAAGAGCCTATGTACTGATCAGTAGAGCCTCTATGAGCAATAAGCCAAAAGCCCGAAGGCCAAAATTTTCAGATTTTTCTAACAGCTTTGCGCTGTTTCAGAAACACGCGCACAACTTTTTACTTGGTTCTCCAATTCGCATGAGTTCAGTTGCATTGAATTCCTAAGACACAGATGAAACTTTTCATGTTTTGAGTTTGGTCTAAATTAGTGTGCTTAATGTCGAGAATCTGTGTCAAAGTCAATGGACTCTTGCTGGACCGAAAGCATTGCATTTCACTCGTGCTCTTTCCGCTTTCAAGAACGGTGTTCTCTTGACGGTTCTTCACGGTTTCATACTGATATTGTGACATATTGATTGTCACTCACTCCTTTGTTATTCATGTTTAAAGCTCGGTGCTGAATGCTTACTCAACGGGATCCTAAGCGTCAAATTTTCTGTTTTGACGATCGTTCTGCGCAGCTGAGGGAAAACTTGCACAACTCACTCGTTTTCATCCAAAATAGATGAATTATAGCTTGTTGGAAAGCTAAGAGGATGGAGTTCAATGTACTTGTTTTATGTTTTCTCTCAAAAAGGCTCCTTGATGGTTCAAAACAGCGGTGAAGTTGAGTCATTAAAGCTGGACAAAATGGGGTTAATTGTCTCGGTCTTTCAAGAATATGAGCCTACATTTGAAGGGGAGCTCGTGATGCTTTGAAGACTTGAAGAATGAAACGCCAAAGTTTCTAAAGAAAGCAAGGGGGAGACTATAAGATGATGCTTTCTTTATAAAACACTAGGGGGAGATTGTTAGATTAAATTAGCTCCTAATTTAATTAAATGTTTTATAAAGAAAAAGTGTTTGGGCTTTTTAGTTAGCTTTATGGGCTTAAGACTTTTCTTGTAAATGGGCCCTTTATAAAGAATTTTAGGGTTCATTTTTCATAAGTTTTTTTTAAAGAACACACTTTCCACACATAGATTAAGTGAGCCTTTCATGAGAGTCAATTAAATTCCAAGTGTGGTGTTCTTCCATTTTCCCCTCCATATTATCAATTAATGAATATGAGATGAATTCTTTTATGATTGTTCTTCATGTTTATCATCTCTACATTTATATGGAGCTTTTTATCTTCTATTGTTTGCTTGTAAATGGGATCAACACAAACACAGGCTATCAAACCATCAGACTGCATGACAAGGGCTCAGTTAATAGAACTTGGCCAAGGCGTACTAAATGAAATGACAAAATTTATCAAGGCGTTCACTTTTGCAAACGCCTTCTATGTGAAGGAATTTCATAATAGCGTGGGAAAGTTGCGCTTCAAGTCCGAAGCAGAAGTTGCATACCTGCTTAGCATCTGTGATGACCTCTGCACGAAAATGATTGCAGCCGGCGCAAGTTAACCCAAGAAGCCACCAAGCACGTGCCAAGCAGAGGGTAGGAGAGATCATGATGGAAGACATGATGACTCTGATGACGATTCAGAAGGGCCATCAGATCATCCTGAGGGGGAGAAAAGCAGCAGAGCCATCCTTCAACCACCACTAGCCATTAAACATCTGACACAACTACCTTATCAAACCCAATCATCCAACCAACCAAAGTCTAAGAAGACCATAGAGGCAACACCAACCTCTGTGGAATCAATCCAAACCACTGAAGATCTACCCTCCCCAACACCAAAACCAGCAGAAGAAACCAAACTACCATCCCCCACACCTGCAGAAGCACAACCGCAACCAAAACCAAGAACAAAAACCATAATCCTTAAACCAAAAAGATACCTGAGCAAACCCAATCCAACCACATAGAAGATTGTAAACCAACTCCAGAAGAAACAACTACAAAGGGACCAGTCCAGAGTAACCTATAGAAATCAGTTCACAACAACTGACATGTAACACCCTAAAAATTTAAACAATAAATATAGGGAATTTCCGGAAAATGGATAAAATTTAAACCTCAAGATATAATTCAACTATAACCCTTAAATACAATGGGGTAGTTTAGACACTACTTAAACACAAGAGTTTTGAGACATAATATATGACAACCTAATAATCTAGAATTATAGTCAACTAGATTAATCCGGGTGTCACTATATCTCCAAAAAGTCTCTCATCTCGATCCCAAAAGCCCGACCTTCCCAAGCTCATAAGCATGGTCGGCAACACGACAATCTAGACGCCACTAGGTGGGACCTGTAATCCACAAACATGTAACATCAAGTGTTAGACAAACGTCTACTGAGATTTCGTGAAACGTACATTTATATATATTTGTGACAAAGAAACATAAATAATGTTACCGGCTCCGTGTGGTCTCAAATTACCACAATCAACTCGTTAAGCGTTCCCACCTGAACATGATTATATAACCGAGAATCATTTCTTTAACAACAAAATTACGAGGGAGACCCGTTACCATCGGGTGACAAGAACACGGGAATGGAGTCATCCACGATGTTATCGGATAGCACCTCAAGTCCCGGTCCTAGTTCCCATGCCATAAATACTTCACAACCTCAAACCATCTCGTACCATGCCTTTAGTGCCTACTCCGTCGAGTTACACCTCAAGGACTTATGGGACCACATTGCATATCCGAACTAGACGAGTTACACCTCAAGGACCCCAACGTCCCCCATTGCCTACTCGCTAGTGATACAATACGGCTAACAATCAAATGACCAAGTAGCCCATAAAGGTCTAAATCCTCGTGCACAAGGAGATAGACATACAATAATTCCGTACCATAGAAAAAGGACATAAAAATTAATCCATAGAAGTATAGCATAAAGACAATTTCCACATATCAAATACTTAGCATGTGAGACTCATCCTCATGAAGATTCCAAATAGTTACGACCAAGCATCCGCATATATGCATATACCTACACATCTACCTATATTATGCATATAAAATTATACACACACATGTGTATATATATATATATATATATATATATATATATATATATATATATATACACATATATAGGTGTATGCATACATAAATAAATATGCATATAAATTCATACTCACACATATGTATTTATATCCATACATACCCATATATATTCAAACATACATGTACAAATATATATATATATATATGTGTGTGTGTGTGTGTGTATATATATACTGATGGCACATATATATATATATATATATATATATATATATATGTATATGTATACATACGCCAGGACACATTTATACGTTAAGATGAACATAATGAGGATGTATACATCTATCGACCAATTCCCATCACTTTCGTAAACCCTAGTCTCTTGGACAAGGTCATAACCTCATGAATCAATCCACATTTTGCTAAAAGAACGTTATAGTTTAATAAGATGAAATAAATACTCACCAACTAGGGTTTTGTAGGAGAAACCCCAACCTTGTAGGAACCCTAGAATATGGAATACTTGGACCCTTGGAGAAGAAAGCGCTAGACATAAGACATAAAATTCCTCAATATGGTAATCTCTTATAGAAGTGTAAGAATGTTACCATTAATAACTTACTTGAAGACTTGAAGATGAGAAAACCCTACATATGAAAACCCTAACTTAAATGGTTGCTTTCTCCATGGAATTTTTGGAAGAAGATGGTAGCTTCCAATATTGATGTCAAGATCACTTAGGATGTAACCACCAACACCATTGATGAACCCTAGTTTAAATGAGGTAAAAGAAGAGAGAGAGAGAGAGAGATGAAGGGAAAATCGCCTAGAGAGGGAGAGAAAAGAAAAGTCAAGCAACTGCAGAAAAGAGAAGAAAAATGAGAACAAACTCCTCCAAAACGTCACAAGTAGCAGCAACACGGGGGCAGGTCGTGACCTTGCCTCGTGACAATGCCCCGAAGCAAAGTCGCGAGGCATAGTAGCCCCACCTAACCCACCTTATGTCCGGATTTACGAGATGTCGTCCGTGGTACCTGGTGCGCGACTATGCCACCAGCGACAATGCCTTGGGCAAAGTCGCGGGGCATAGTCACCGGTGCTGCCCCCTTGCTACCCAAACTCGATTTTGGCGACGAACGAGCTCCCTTGCTTCGAAACATAATCGGGGATGTATTTTGCATGCCGAAGCGATGCCCTTGCATGGAAAGGTTGCATGCACACACACTCATAAATATATATATATACCATCATATATACATAAATTGTCGCGAGTAAAGTGAACTTAAAACGTCAAGTGGCGATTTGGAACGATTAAACTTACGAGAATTTCGGGGTGTTACAATCCTCCCCTCCTTGGAGAAAATTTCTTCCTCAAAATTTGGCGCTAACCAAAATGATGAGGGTGCCTCCTCTTCATATCCTCTGCCGATTCTCACGTGACATTTGTCCCTCAGTGATGCTTCTATTGCACCATTACCACTAAAACTTTCCTCAATAACACTTGTTGACCAATCACTATTCTATAACTAAAACCTCGAGTAGTGTACTACAGACACAGACAAAGATTTGCAAAACATAATCGAACAAAAGAGCAGTTGGTGCCAGCATCAAACAATGCTCAAGCGGGTAAGAAATTGAGTAATAACGTACCCGACACTACGTCTGCGGTTTCCTTCGTCTCCTCTTTTGTCATTTGAAAGGCTCTCCCTTGAGCCTTAGGGATGG
The DNA here is from genome assembly GCA_033807775.1 of Saussurea involucrata. Taxonomy (NCBI): domain Eukaryota; kingdom Viridiplantae; phylum Streptophyta; class Magnoliopsida; order Asterales; family Asteraceae; genus Saussurea; species Saussurea involucrata. Next base: position 40,293,603 of record CM066321.1, on the reverse strand, counting down.
CCTCCTTTCTTTGTTGTGCCCCTGAGTGAGTCCCCTCCACGGCTCCCTTCAACTTGGGACACTCCCTCCTCTTGTGTCCCATCTCTTTGCACTCATAGCACACCGTCCCCCTTATAGGACAATCTGGGATGATATGCCCCGGGTTTCCACACTTGTAGCATGAAGTTTGGCTTGCGTTGCAAGAGCCGAAGTGCTTCCTCTTGCATTCAGGGCACCACCTTGCCTCCCGTCGACTGTCCCCTCCTTTTCCACTTGGTTGAAGTCTCGGCTCCTCAAACAAGCTTGAAGAGTTCTCCCACTTTCTCTTCTCTCTGACTCTGTGTTTTTCCTCGCTATCCCTTGCATAAACCCTTTCCATCACTTTTGCTTCTTCAATAATCTCCCGAAGATTAGTAGCTCTCGAATTCCGGACCATCGCCATCATGTTCGCCGGCAATCCCTTCAAATATGCCTTCATCCTTTCCTTCTCAGTCGGGGCCACATGCCCCACAAGGTTTAGCTTTTCCATAAAGATGCGGGTGTACTCCTTCACTGACATATTTCTCTTCTTTAATGACCAGAACTCCTCCTCGATCCTATCCATCTCTTGCTCGTTACAATACTCCTCCAAAATCTTCTTGTTGAACGTCGCCCAAGCCATTTTAGCTAATACCGAAGTCTCTAAAGTGGAAGTGTAGACATTCCACCAAGTCAAAGCCATACCCCGAAGAATTTGAGAACCAAACTTCACTTTCTGATTCTCATCACAGTCACAAGCCCTGTAGGCCTGTTCGATCTCTCGGATCCAGTTCATGTAGGCAACTGGATCGTCCGAACCGGCGAACTCCGGTGGTTTACAACATCGGAAGGTCTTGTAAGAGCATACCCTTCCCGTCGGCCTCGTCTCCAAAGTAACTAATCCATCCGTCCGGTTTTCATCACCTGTACCACCGGATCCCACAACACCTACATTTTCTTCAATTGTTTCGTGACGGCGCGGGTTAGCATCCCTATCTTCCAAAAGTTTCATGAACAACTCTTGCTGCTTAACCATAGTATCATTCATGGCCCGCAGCATGTCCATCATTTGAGTTTGAGGGGTCACTTCCGTTATAACCGGGTTGGTAGAGGCGATGTTTCTTCTCAGAATCTGTTCCACTCTCCCGCCCAACAAAACTGGAAGTGGAGGAGGTAAAGCTGACGTGTCGTTGTTTGTTTGATCGGCCGTGGATTCGTTCACGACATTATCCTCTTGAGTTCTGCCCCGAGTATTTACCATTTTTGTCTGCCAGTCACAATCAAGAATAAGGATAAGGACATAGACTACGAGATAACACAAGGAAACGTACTAGAACAATCATCAATCCTCATAATTATAGCAATCAAGCATGCTTACGTAACAATATATTCACAATAGCAGTAGCTAATTAAAATTATGAATACATTACACATAATAATTCTCGTTACCACTTTCATAATTCACAATAATGTAATTTCCGTTGACTCCGAACGTCCCATCTTAATGTTTCTACCCAATTTCCTCACATTCCATCACCTAATGGTCTCAGCTTAAGTCTAGGCATTACACTAGTACACGTAGTTCACTTAAACTAGAGCTCTGATACCAACTTGTAACACCCTAAAAATTTAAACAATAAATATAGGGAATTTCCGGAAAATGGATAAAATTTAAACCTCAAGATATAATTCAACTATAACCCTAAAATGCAATGGGGTAGTTTAGACACTACTTAAACACAAGAGTTTTGAGACATAATACATAACAACCTAATAATCTAGAGTTATAGTCAACTAGATTAATTCGGGTGTCACTATATCTCCAAAAAGTCTCTCATATCGATCCCAAAAGCCCGACCTTCCCAAGCTCCAAAGCATGGTCGGCAACACGACGATCTAGACGCCACTAGGTGGGACCTGTAATCCACAAACATGTAACATCAAGTGTTAGACAAAAGTCAAGGGAGATTTTGTGAAACGTACATTTATATATATTTGTGACAAAGAAATATAAATAATGTTACCTGCTCCGTGTGGTCTCAAATTACCACAACCAACTCGTTAAGCGTTCCCACCTGAACATGATTATATAACCGAGAAGCATTTCTTTAACAACAAAATTATGGTGGAGACCCGTTACCATCGGGGTGACAAGAACACGGGAATGGAGTCACCCACGATGTTATCGGATAGCACCTCAAGTCCCGGTCCTTGTTCCCATGCCATAAAGACATCACAACCTCAAACCATCTCGTACCATGCCTTTAGTTCCTACTCCGTCGAGTTACACCTCAAGGACTTATGGGACCACATTGCATATCCGAACTAGACGAGTTACACCTCAAGGACCCCAACGTCCCCCATTGCCTACTCGCTAGTGATCCAATACGGCCAACAATCAAATGACCAAGAAGCCCATAAAGGTCTAAATCCTCGTGCACAAGGAGATAGACATACAATAATTCCGTACCATAGAAAAAGGACATAAAAATTAATCCATAGAAGTTATAGCATAAAGACAATTTCCACATATCAAATACTTAGCATGTGAGACTCATCCTCATGAAGATTCCAAATAGTTACGACCAAGCATCCGCATATATGCATATACCTACACATCCGCATATATACATATATCCACATATCAAATACTTAGCATGTGAGACTCAATCCACATTTTGCTAAAAGAACGTTATAGTTAAATAAGATGAAATAAATACTCACCAACTAGGGTTTTGTAGGAGAAACCCCAACCTTGTAGGAACCCTAGAATATGGAATACTTGGACTCTTGAAGAAGAAAGCCCTAGACATAAGACATAAAATTCCTCAATATGGTACTCTCTTATAGAAGTGTAAGAATGTTACCATTAATAACTTACTTGAAGACTTGAAGATGAGAAAACCCAAGATATGAAAACCCTAACTTAAATGGTTGCTTTCTCCATGGAATTTTTGGAAGAAGATGGTAGCTTCCAATATTGATGTCAAGATCACTTAGGATGTAACCACCAACACCATTGATGAACCCTAGTTTAAATGAGGTAAAAGAAGAGAGAGAGATGAAGGGAAAATCGCTTAGAGAGGGAGAGAAAAGAAAAGTCGAGCAGCTGCAGAAAAGAGAAGAAAAATGAGAACAAACTCCTCCAAAACATCACAAGTAGCAGCAACACGGGGGCAGGTCGCGACCTTGCCTCGCGACAATGCCCCGAGGCAAAGTCGCGAGGCAAAGTCGCGAGGCATAGTCTCCCCACCTGACCCACCTTCTGTCCGAATTTACGAGATTTTGTCCCTGGTACCTGGTGCGCCACTATGACAACAGCGACAATGCCTTGGGCAAAGTCGCGGGGCATAGTCGCCGGTGCTGCCCCCCTTGCTGCCCAAACTCGATTTTGGCGACGAACGAGCTCCCTTGCTTCGAAACATAATCGAGGATGTAGTTTGCATGCCGAAACGAAGCCCTTAAATGGAAACGGTGCATGCACACACACTCATAAATATATATATATATATATATATACCATCATATATACATATACTGTCGCGAGTAAAGTGAACTTAAAACGTCAAGTGGCGATTTGGAACGATTGAACTTACGAGAATTTTGGGGTGTTACATGACATAATTCTCAAAGTCCTGAAAACCAAACTTCCAGAGGGAACCTCAACAGAAGATCCAACAGCGACACCATCAGAACAACCAACCCTATCACCAACAAAACCCCCAACCAAAACTGCAGAAGAACCTTTAACCAAACCACTGACAATACCTACAGAGGCAACTGTGAGTTCCAGATTAGTGCATACAACAGTAGAAATCAATATGTAGAAACAGTCAGAATGATTTCAACTGGTCATCCAATTCACTTTGATTACTTGAGAGAGAATTATAATTCTAGTGATTGAATTATAGTGATGATTAACCTATTCTAAACACATAATAGGCTATATATACCATGGGCCCTAAACAAGCAAACCCATGGCCCATTACACTTTAAAGGCTCAAAATAAAGAATAACAAATTAACCCTTGAACTTCTATTCAATCTGAATTTATCCCTAACAGCAACCCTACCTAAGGTATCTGCCAAAGACAAGGGGAAAGCTATAATGGCAGAAGATCCGAAACCAAATAAGACCAAACCTCAAGTTACAGAGAAACTAATGAAGAGCTCTTTCGACTCTTTCATTACACCAAAAAACCAGAATAGGAAGATTGGGCCTTTGAACCCCCTTTGTCATGTCAACCCATCATTGACCCTAAAACCAAACACATCCAAGCAGAGTAGCTCAAGTTCTCAAGAGCATGGATGCTCTGAGGAAACCTATGCCTCCTCCCCCTCCCCCGATGTGTGACATGGAAGAGGTTGTCTACAAATACCTTTATAATAAAGGTATTAATGATCCTCTGCCCAATCCTACTCTTAGCCGAGACATCGTCGAAGAAGAAAGGGACAGATTCTACAGAGACAAAGCCAAGAATGTCAAGGAAGTCTTCTCAGAGTCAAGAATCAAGCAAGTCCTGAGCTGCAAACATTTGCATACAAAATGCAAGAACTTATGGTATAACCTCTACACTGTGCTAAGAGAGGATAGATGTGATCCCAGAAACAAGTAAATACTATCTGTATCAAGCAGCAATCACGTCATCTCTCATTAATCTTCAAAGTATTGATTACACAAATGTAAAGAGAAAAGTATGAAAGCCTTGATGTTAAAGTGCAAAGTTATGAAACTATGAACTAATCTAAGCTATTTATACTTAGACTAGATATTTACATTTTGAGTCCCTTTACTTGGATACAACATACATTTTCAGCACTAACAATAGATCACAGATGAAGTTCTCGGACGCAGACTTGAGAAATCTGTCACCGTATGACCTTCAAGAACTCTTCAGCTGGGCAGGAAAAACTACATGCAAAGGCTAGAACACCAAATGGCCTATGACGAAATCAAGAAGGCTATGAGGGAAAAGATTTTGTTCTACAGCATGATTGACTTCCAAGTGGCTCTGGACCTTGGAGTCAAGTAAATCAGGCTCACACCCCCAGATGACAGCTGCCCCTCCTCTGCTGAGATTAAACCGCACACCATGATCCAAAGTCCCAAGATTGGATACGTCTTTCTTGAGCCACAGGGAAGGAAGAAGTTGTTTGTGGAGCACGACTGCCAAAAGTATGCCACATAAACACTTCTACAATTTAGGATGGATCTCTTGAACAACATAGGAATAGAGTTCGTGAACTTACAATATGCCAACAGACTGATAGAGGTAATTGATGTCACTATCCGCTTCAGGGACCTCTGCGCATACTTCTACAGATATCTTAAAGATAGAGGTTTCACAAAGTCGATCAATAACTTTCCCAATGAGAAAATATAAGCTCTGTAACACACTGTTGCTTTTGTTTACCTTTCAAGTTATGTAACTTACTTTTAAACCAATGTAGACGCCTCTGGCATAGACTCAATGAAAAGTATCATTTTACAGAGGTTGACTTCCTCACCTCTTGTTCTTTTTAGCCTATGATCCATGCAACTTTTAATTTTTTATTTTTCAATACTTAGGGGGAGATTGTTAGCTCCAACTTCAGTTCATAGAAAAGTATTGAAAAATAGGCGAAAAAGAACTCTGGCAGAAGCCTCTGCTGAACACCAAGTGCACAGGACCTTCACTTATCAACCATCAGAAGATTAACAGAGGACAAGGTCACAGAGCCTCTGTCACCCTTGACAGAGCCTCTGTGTTATGAAGAACTGAAGATAAAGTTAATTGAAGACAAAGACAACGACAGGCGTGCCCCTTACGTGCCTCTGCTGTACGAAGATCCTAAAGATCAAATAGTACAAGGCGTGATCCTCTACTCTCCACGTGTCATCATTAGAGAGGTCACAACTTTTACAGAAAACAGAGCACTACATTAACGTGTACTAGGATCAGTCCCACGAACTTGTCCCCTGTACCTGTGTACTGTTTGTCCCCTGTCTTTTGTATAAATAAGAGGTTCTATCAGACCTTTTCAAGTAACGAAGCACAACACACACACAAACATACTTACTTAGAAAGAGATATATGTGTTTCATACACTGTGAAGTGTTCTTGGTGTAATTCCAAAGAATCAATAGAGATGAATCATTGAGCATTACTCTTGTTATTTACTAATTTCATTTATCTATTTGTATGTTATCTACCATCAAACTTAACCCAAACTGTTCTTTAAACATTTCCACTCTTCTATATTTCGATACTCTGTTTTGAAAGTTTGTGGTTATCTATCATTGTTGAGTCAAAACGGGATCAATATAGTCTAATATCTGATTTCTCATCCATAAGACCTGAGCACAACAACTTCCAGCACCTACGTACTTAGCTTCAGCGATAGAAGTGGACACTGATTTTTGCTTTTTGCTTGTCTAACTTACCAGCTTTCCACCCAGGAGCTGACAGCCTCCTGTGGTGCTTTTTCTATCCAGTTTGCAACCTGAAAAATCACTATATGAATATGTAGTTAGATCGAACCCTGAGTCTTTGGGATACCAAAGACCTAGGTTGGGTGTACCCTTCATATATCTGAAAATTCGCTTTACAGCGATCAGATGTGATTCTTTGGGTTTAGATTGATATCGTGTGCAGAGTCAAGTAGAATACATGATATCAGGAAGACTCACTGTAAGATATAGAAGAGAGCCGATCATTCCTCTATAGGTAGTGACATTAAAAGGTTTTCCAGAGGGATCCTTGTTAAATGTCAGTGGAGGTGCCATAGGAGTTTTCATAGATGAACTTTGAGTAAGATCAAATTTCTTCAGCATATCTTTAACATACTTACCTTGGTGGATGAAAGTGCCTTTATCACTTTGCTTGATTTGAAGTCCAAGGAAGTATGTTGGTTCACCCATCATACTTATCTTATATTCAGATTTCATTCTTTCAGTGAATCGAGTACACAGAGATGGGTTAGTATAACCAAATATAATATCATTGACATATATTTGAACAAGAATAATATGACCTTTAACCTTTCTGAAAAAAAAGTATTATCAATTTTACCACGTTCAAATTTTTCAGTGATAAGAAAGGGGGATAAAGTGTCATACCATGCACGAGGTGCTTGCTTTAAGCCATAAAGGGCCTTATCCAGTTTATAGTTGTTAGCCCCAAGTATCTGTAATGTAAAAGTATTGAAAATATTATCAAGTCAGAAGACCATCAGAGATGCAGCAGAAGACTTAGAAGAAAAAGCTTCAAGAAGATCAACAGAACTCAACAGAGTTCTGGTGGAACTAACAGAGCTCAACAGAGCTCTGTCAGAAGATCAACAGAAGAACTGTTCACAACCCGAAGACCAACAGAGCTCTTGTCTATGAGCTCTGTTGAAGTGAAGACCTCTATGATGCCTAAGTCTCGTAAGAAATCCCAAGTGTTAGACAAGTGTCCATACTTTCCACGTATGCCCTAAAATTAGGAGATACACTTTCCACGTGTCATTCTAGGGTATGTTAGATCTGAGTTTTGTCAATAAACTAAGTGTTGAAATCTGATAAGAAGGCTCAGATGTTCTGAGAAGAAGGGTCAGAGTTCTGACTACAAAAGCCCAGCAGGATTACTTTGAAAGTTTACCAAGTACAGAAGTCTGAGAAGAAGAGTCAGAAGTCTGAGAAGAAGAGTCAGAAGTTCTGAGAAGCTTAATCAGAATTATGTTCAGAAGTTCTGAACAACATGTTCAGAACTTATAACTAGATACTTTCCTTAGTGTTTAGTTAACTAATTAGGACACGTGTATTGTTCCTATTAGTCATTCATATTTGTACTGTAGCTTTAATATTTCCGTTGCAGTATATATATAGTGGTTAGCACTACATTGCTAACTGATTCTCCCGCATATATTTGTATTCATCTTTTGTAATCTTTGAGAGACTCTCTCTCTAAGATCTGTAATTCTATTATTCATTGAATACAATTGGGCTTGATCATATTACTTCTCAATTACTGCTTCATAGATTGATATATTTATTGTAAGAGTAAATCCTGGACTTACAATTGGTATCAGAGCCAATCAACAAACAAAATTGTTCAAGATCGTGATCGCGAAGGATAATTGATCAATTTTCTTGAAGATTTCTTGATTCGTTCAAAAATCGATTCCGCTGCTGCTTACAATTCTTGAATTCTTATCAATTCTTGAATTAATTGTTATCTTTCGATCAAGAAATTCAAATTTGTCTTTCTGTTGAAAATTCTTACAATCATGTCTTCTAAAGAATATCTCGCTATGGGATCTGAAACAAAGCCACCTGTTCTAATACCTGAAGAGTACCAGCAATGGAAAATTCGAATGATCCAATTCTTGGATAACATAGATGAAAATCTAATGGTTTCAATCCGAGAAGGTCCTATCGAAGTCTATATCGATGTGGCTGCAACCCCTGAAACAGAGGCAACTCCAGAAATTCCGGCAACAAGGGTGAAGAAGAATTATTCTCAATACACAGCAGAACAGAAAAATAGGCATGCTATAGACAAAAGAGCAATCACATTGATGACATTGGCCGTTCCGAATGAAGTTCTAAACCGAATTGACAGTGGATCATCCACCAAGGAAATGTGGGATGAACTGGAAAGACAGATGTTAGGAACTGTCAGATCGATACAAGCAAAGTTAAATCAAAGCATAAATGCTTATTAAAGGTTCAAGGCTAAAGAATCTGAAAGCTTGACTCAGACATATAGTAAATTATGTACTATACTGAATGATTTGAGAAGAAATGGGTTGAAAAAGACAAAGTTAGAAATAAACTACAAATTTCTGAACAGTCTAAACTCTGAATGGTCATCATTTGCTATAAGTCTACAAATGAATAAGGATATGTGTGAAGAAGATCTCAATGATCTATTCTGTGTACTAAATCAGCATGAGGACTGTGTTAAAATTGTGGTTGAAGAAAAGAAGAATGTTGCAGAACAATTTGCTTTTCTGTCAAAATCCAAAATTGTTAAAACACCCAAGAAGACTGCGTATCTATCTGAGATACCAAATCTGGAGGAGTCTGATAAGGAAGAGGGATCAGAAGAAGATGAAGATATCAAAATGATTGCTGAAAAGTTGGCCTTGTTGACTAACACTTTCAACAAGAGGTATGGAAAAGGAAAATTTCAGGGCAAGTACAGGAAAGAGCAGGGAAATTCAGATTTCAAGAAAAGAGAAGAGAGAGGAGAGAGTAAGTATGAAAAGAAGGAAGAAAGAAGGGAAGAAAATAGAGAAGAAAAGGAAGAAAGAAAAGAAAAGAATCTGTGCTTCAAGTGTGGAAAGTCTGGTCACTATGCAAAAGATTGCAAAGTAAAAATTGTGAAGGATTATGAGTACTACACCAAAAACACTCAGCTAGCAAAGAAAAGAGATGATGAAGTGGCAATGTTAGCTGAACAAGAAAATTGGTTGTACTACACTTCAGATGAAGATGACTGCATTCACTTTTCACAGATGTAGAGTTATATGGCAAAGATGAAGAATGAGGATGATTCTGACTTTGAAGATGCTGATTCTGAGTCATCCGCTGAGGTACATTTTGCACTTGAAATAGACTTAATGACACAGATTGGTGAAATGAAAACTGAATTTGTTAAACTAAGAAAACAAATAAAAGGAGAAAAAAATTTAGTTAACAAATTCAGAATTGAAAAGGAGGTAATAAGAGAACAGTATGAGGAATCTGAGGTTGAGAAACAGAAAGTTAAAACTGAAAATTCTGAATTGGTGAAAAATCTTTCTGAATTAAAAATTGAACTTTCAAAAGTCAAGGATGAAAAGGGTGATTTACAAATAAAGTTTGATATGCTATTTGAGGAAAGAAAGAATTTGTACATCAAAATCAAAGAATTAGAAGATCTTAACTTGAAAAGAGGTCAGACTCAGCAAACATTAAATCTTCTAACAAGCAATGTAAAAGATACAAGATTTTATAATCCAAAGAAGGGATTGGGATTGGAAGAAAATATTGTTTTAAAAAGAGCTCCAGTAAACTTGTATGATTTTGATAAGCTTCATGTTCCAAAACCAAAAATTCCAGAAGTTGTTGAAGTTTTTATAAGACCTGCAAGTTCTATCACAAGTTCTGATAGCTTACAAAAATCAAGTTCTAAAAAGACAAAGGAAACAGTTTGTGAATCAAAAACAGAAAAGTCAGATGTTTCAGAAGATAAAGTTAAGAAAGAAATTTCTAAACCAAAAGAAGAGAAACCAAAATACAATGACACCAAATTCAAATATGACTATCTAAATGTCAGTTACAAAAATAAACAACAAAGTTTTTCATATTCTGACATAGAAAGTATATTTGATACTAGTAAGGTTTCTGAAACAGTCAGTCAGAAATCTGAATCTTCTAATCAAAATTCTGATTGTTCTTATCATTTTTCTGATTCTGAAGGTCAGAAATCTGAGTCTATTAATCAGAATTCTGATTCAAAGAGTCATAATTCTGAGTTAACTAAAAATTCTGAAACAAAGTCAGAAGAATTTCTAGAACTTGAAAAGAGATTTAATCTTGTAAGTCAAGAACTTGAGGACCTAAGGAAAGCTTATGATGAACTTGAAAATGACTTGTGTGATTTGGATTTTGATCTTAAAAATGCTTTAAAAGAAAATAACAGAGCTTGAGAAACTGAAAGCTGAATATGATTTGTTCAAGATTAATGCTCTAAAAGAAAATGATAAATTCTTTAATGAATCAAGTACATATGAAAAAGGTGAATCATCTAATTCATTTTCTAACAAAAATAAGTTGAATTTTTCAGAAAAAGAGGAAAGCAAAAGGAAAGATGATCTGAAAGGAGTTCCTGAGAAGACTGAATTGAACTCTGATTCTGTACCAAAAGCTCATAGTTTCTGTAATAAATGTACATGTACTTTGAAAAATAGAAATAAAAATGAAAGGACTTATGGTACAGATTTGTTGTTACTTGCAAAGAAAAATCTGACTTGTGTTCAATGTGAAAGTGATTCTTTTCAATATTCTCAGAAATGTCCAATCACAATAACATCTGTTTCATTCATAAGAAAAGATATTCATAATACAGAAAAGAAGAATGTTTCTGTTCCTCAAACTCAGAGAAAAGAAAAGATAAAAGAAGTGAATCCTCAAATTAAAATCAAAAGAAAGAATGAGAAAGAGCTTAATATGAAAGAAAAGAAAGTTGAAAATACTGCAACATCCAAATTTACAACTTTCAAGAAGAAATTGAACAAATTTGTGAACATAAAATGTTCTGACTTCATAAAAGTTCAAGGCAAATGGTGTTTAAAGAAAGATTTTGAATGGAAAGTAAAAGGTACTTTTGTTAAATCAGATGACAAAGCTAACAAAGAAGGACCCATTCCAAAATGGGTACCTAAAACTAACTGATTGTTTTTGCAGGGCTATCATGTGTGGTTTTTAGATTCAGGAGCTTCAAGACACATGACAGGTCAGAAGTCTTTTCTATCAAATTTCACAGAAAAGGCTGGAGGAGCAGTAAACTTTGGAAATAACAACAAAGGTCAAGTTAAAGGTTATGGAGATTTAACAAAAGGAGATCTGACAATTCAAAAAGTTTTCTATGTTGAAGGATTACAACATAATCTTTTCAGCATAAGTCAATTTTTAGACAGTCTTTGTCAAATCAAGTTCCAAATAACAGGTTGCATGATTTTAACTGAGAATGATCTTAAAGTCTTCTGGGCCAAAAGACACATGGATTTATTTGTGGTTAACTTTTCAAAATTACAAACATTAAATCCTGTTTGTCTTTTATCAAACTCAACTGCAAATGAATGCTGGCTGTGGCACAGAAGATGTTCTCATTTAAACTTCAAAGATCTTAATAATCTTGTTGCAAAACATCTGGTTAAAGGTTTACCAAAGATTAAATTTGAAAAAGAATCATTATGCTCAGCTTGTGAAATGGGCAAGATGAAAAAGAGTTCTCACAAATTAAAAATGGACTCATCTTGCAAAGCACCATTAGAAATGATTCATACTGATCTTTGTGGTCCTATTTCAGTTCAGTCTATGGGAGGAAAGAAATATATGCTTGTAATTGTCGATGAATATTCCAAATACACATGGGTTGAGTTTTTAAGGGCCAAGTCAGAAGCTGCTACTACTTTGATAAACTTTATCAAAAGAATTCAAGTTTTCTTACAACTTCCAGTTCAGAAAATCAGAAGTGATAATGGAACAGAGTTCAGAAATGAGACACTTCAGAATTTTTTAGAAAGTTCTGGGATTTCTCACAATTTCTCTGCTGTCAGAACTCCTCAACAAAATGGTGTTGTTGAAAGGAAAAAACAGAACTCTAGTTGAAGCTGCAAGAACCATGTTGGCTTATTCAAATCTTCCAACTTTCCTATGGGCTGAAGCAATTGCAACTGCTTGTTTTACACAGAACAGAACCTTAATCAACAAAAGATTAAATAAGACTGCTTATGAACTGATAAATAAAAGAAAACCATTAATCAAATTCTTTCATGTTTTTGGTTGCAGATGCTACGTTCTTAAAGACAGAGAAAATCTTGCCAAATTTGATAAAAAGGCAGATGAAGGATACTTTGTTGGTTATTCATTAACTTCCAAAGCATTCAGAATCTACAATAGAAGAACCAAGAGAATGATGGAAAGCATCAATGTAACATTTGATGAAGCCAGAATGAAGACTTCTGAACAAGACAGTTCAGAACTCATGCAGAACAAGACAAGAATGACTTCTGATACAAATTCTAATCCTATTTGTTCAGAACTCAATTTATTGTTTAAGGATGCTTTTCTAGAACTAATTTCTGATTCTTATGCAGAATATGAAAACCCAAAGATGGTAAAAGAGATGAAAAATAGAACTCCAGAAATAGTTCAATCAAATGTAATTTCTGATAAAGGTCCATCTGAGGAATGTCCAAGTTTGATAAATACAAGTGGTGAAAATTCTGAACCATGTACTCAGAATTCTGAACCTTGTATTCAGAACTCTGAACAAGTTACTCAGAAATCTGACTTCACTGCTCAGAATCCAAACTTGGATACAACTCCTACTCATATCTCAGAACAAGGGGACAACTCAGAATTACAAGCAATCATTGATGAGAATGATACAAACAACAATTTTTCAGAGATTGATGTTCTTCCCAGTGCAAATAAATGGACTAAAAATCATCCTATTCATCAAGTAATAGGTGATCCATCAGCAGGAGTAAAAACCAGATCAGCTACAGCAAATGAAGCAATGTTTGCTGGTTTCTTAAGTGTGATTGAACCTAAGAAAACTAATGAAGCCCTAGAGGATCCAGATTGGATTTCAGCAATGCAAGAGGAATTGCTCCAATTTGAAAGAAACAAAGTTTGGAGACTCATTCCAAAGCCTGAAGGTAAATCTATCATTGGAACTCTATGGGTGTTCATAAACAAAAAGGATGAGTCAGGTGTTGTTATCACAAACAAGGCAAGATTGGTTGCTAAGGGATACTGTCAACAAGAAGGAATTGATTATGATGAAACATTTGCACCAGTGGCAAGAATAGAGTCAATCAGAATATTTTTGGCCTATGCTGCACACAAGAACTTCAAGGTGTATCAAATGGATGTCAAATCAGCCTTTCTAAATGGCAAACTTAATGAAGAGGTGTATGTTCATCAACCTGAAGGTTTTGTTGATCCAGAATTTCCTGATCATGTTTATATTTTAGACAAAGCTTTATATGGTCTAAAACAAGCACCACGAGCCTGGTATGACACTCTTACTCAACATTTGTTAGTTTCAGGGTTCAAGAAAGGTAAGATTGACACAACTTTGTTTTTAAAGAAACAGGGTGAGGATTTAATTCTTATTCAGATTTATGTTGATGACATAATATTTGGTTCTACCAGTCCAGAATTATGTGATAATTTTTCTAAAATCATGTCATCTGAATTTGAAATGAGCATGATGGGTGAGCTGAATATTTTCCTTGGTCTTCAAGTCAAACAATTACCAAATGGTATTTTTATAAATCAAGGAAAATATGTCAGAGATATTCTGAAAAAGTTCAAAATGTCTGATTGTGCTTCTATGAGAACTCCTATGGCAACAAACATAAAGTTAGATGCTGATCTCAAAGGAGATTCGGTAGATAACAAACTCTATAAAGGCATGATTGGATCTTTACTTTATCTGACTGCAAGTAGGCCAGATATAATGTTTTCTACATGTTTCTGTGCTAGATTTCAATCTAACCCAAAAGAATCACATATGTTAGCTGTCAAAAGGATTTTAAGATATCTCAAAGGATCACCTGATCTAGGTTTATGGTATCCAAAAGAAACTGACTTCAAATTGACTGCTTTCACTGATGCTGATCATACAGGAAGTAGGTTGGACAGAAAAAGTACTTCTGGTGCTTGTCATTTTTTGGGGGATAAGATAGTGAGTTGGGCATCAAAGAAACAGAATTGTGTGTCCACTTCAACTGCTGAGGCAGAGTATGTTGCTGCTGCTGCTGCATGCTCTCAAACTTTGTGGATGAGAACACAACTCATGGATTATGGATATCAGCTCAACAAAATTCCCATCTATTGTGACTTAGAAAGTGCAATTGCCATTACTCAGAATCCTGTTCAACATTCAAAGACTAAACACATAGATGTGAGGTATCATTTTATAAAGGACTATGTGGAAAAAGGAACTATAGAGATGCACTTTGTGCATACAAAGTATCAATTGGCAGACTTGTTCACAAAGCCTCTTGATCACAAAAGGTTCTCTTTTCTCATATGTAAAATAGGAATGCTTAATCTGTTTAATTGAAAATATTTGTGTTTCTTAAAAAAAATATTTGATGATAATATTTTCCAAGTAAAATTGTCTGAGTAGTGTACTCAGAACTCTGAGTCTTAAGTTCAGAACATCTGAGTCTTAAGATCAGAGATTCTGAGTCAATACTTCAGAAATCTATCTTTCAAAAATTTATTTATGAGAAATACAAATACTTCAATCCTGTGGATTATTTTTTTCTATTTTTTTTCTACCTCATCTTTATGTATCATATATGGTCAAGTACATGCTAAAGTCAAGGGGGAGCATCAAAATCTTTTGGAAATCATATCATGATGCTAAAAAGGTTTGTGTTCATTTCTTATTTCTGATCATTCTAAGAAGAACAAGCTTTTAATGATAATTTTTTTTTCTTCTTGTTAAAACTATATCTGAATTTCAAATGTTTTCATATTCAGATATAAGATTTTAAATGATTTTCTTTAAATCGTCATTTTGTGAACAGTATTCTGATGATACATTGTTTTTCTATCTGTTCAAACCTCTTCTGATTAATTAAAGTTTTTACATTTTTCAGAAGTTGATTTTAAATAAATCTTGGTTACAAGGCAAATTCTTCTGAATCATGGACTCAGAACTCTGAGTAGAATACTCAGATCTCTGATAAAGGAAAGACAATCTTCTGAGCGTGTTATTCAGATTTTTGACTTGTGTCAATATTCTATCAAATAACACGTGTCAGCTTCATATTTGGTTGATTATGCCACGTATTTCATTTAAATCTTTTGTGGCATTTCAAACGTGTTGACTCCGTTATAACTTTGACCTCGCTTTTCCGTCAAACCTTTCAACTTCGCGGATTTTAAATAGGTCTTAAAATCCCTATTTCAAATTCTTTCAAATTTCAGAGTGAAAAGTGAGATACGAATCAATCAAGAGTTCTTTGAGTTTGTTTTCTTCTTAAATCATGTCTGGATTTCGAAGAAGTGGTCAAATATCTCTGCATTCTACTAAGTCTTTGATGGATTCATCTGATTCGGATAATGATGATGTCACACCCCGCTAAAGCGGAAACACGAGGTATGACAGCGTAGGGTTTCATTACAAAGGTAACAGACAACACCAACCACAAGTTTAATACAATAGTATGAAATATTACAATACAACGTCTTCAACCAAAAAAGTTTCAAAAAGGAAAGACGACAAATACAAAAATTATCAATATAAGTTTTAAGAGTCTTGATGTTGATGTCATCAAACAAAATGCACCCTACGTGCCTTCATTTACTTCTTATTCCCTGAAAAGCATGTTTAAAACGAAAAGGTCAACTACAAAGAGTTGGTGAGTTCACAGGTTTTTCATAACCAAACAGTTTTCAACCAAAGATTATTTTCGTGAGTCTTTTGTCACGACAAGCTTTAAATTTAATTCTTATGAGTACACATTACAATAAATGACTTTCGCAAGATATATGATTGCTGAGCCACTACTAAGCCTCCGACAACTTACGCCCCGCGGACTACCTCAGAGGTGGTATGATGGCCACATGAGTAGAACATTATTACCAGATAAAGTGCACCCCTACTCGTCAGTTTAAGGTGGGTTTGTCAAACCAAATAGCGCTATCCACAAATATCACCGGCTCGTTATGAGTTAATAAGTAGTGTACCTATTGGGGACTTAACATTTTTATTATCACTCAACATATCTTGGTCACTTATGTAAAGTTGTACATTCATTTGTACTCATGTCTTAATTCGCAAATATCCACAATTTTACTATCATGAATCATTTAGCATTTTAAAATCATAACATGCTTTTCACCCCAAACATTTAAACAAGTAAAACGGGGCTGTGAAAACTCACCTTTTAGCGTAGATGCGCAAGTAGTGAAAGCTTGTTCACTTAATCCTCTTTACGGGCTCCCTATAAAGTCAAACAATCTCTATGAGTCCTTCATAGCTAATCCCAAAGTTAAACTTGCCTAACCTAATCCATGTCTTGTGAAATGCCTTATCTTTAGTAATTAAGTTGTAATGCACAAACTAGCATTGTTCAAGTGTTTTTAATCATCAATATGAATGGTTATAAGAAAACTCAGCAGTTTCCAAAATGCTCAAGCTGACAGAAACTTCTTACCACAAAAGTGACTGTTTTACAACACTTTCCAAAATGACAAATTTATCCATTTTTTTATATATGGTAATATACTGAGTTAAGGATATTGTGACCAAATTTCATGAATTTTGGAAGTGTTTAAGGGGTTCAAATAATTTTTATAAAACAGTGCAACACAGTACCTAAAACAGTTTGCACCCTTCTGTGGAAACAGGCTTTTGGAGGGTCAAAACGTAATATTTTTCAGAGTTTTTACATGTTTTGAAAACCTAACACATAAAGGTATCTTATGGAAAAACATTCATAAATTTTAGATAAGTTTGGAGGGAGTTATGGCCAAATAAAGTTGCATGTACCAATCTGTCAATCTTGGACAGCTTGACACACTTGACTTGTAAAAATCGTTTGAGTGACCAAAACACCATATATTTTTATGAAACCAATTTCATGTGAAACCTAACTCATATAACGATCTTCCAGAAGAAAAATGAAGAACTTTTATGCATCCTACAGAAAGTTACATGCAAAACAAAGTGACACAAAAATCTGACAGACCATCTGCTGCACATCAAATTTGTTCTAAGGAGTTGAAGGCTCAAAACTAAATATTTTCGCATGAGGACAGTGGGGTTTGAACCCCAACTCAAAAAAATTTACTACAGAAGAAAAATCAAGGAATTTGGACATGAATTGACCAAGATATGGTCGTCCAAAGTACATGCAACCAAACTGCCAGATTCTGGAACTTAAAGATTTTCAATAAAACTCATTTTTAAAGCACTTTAACATCCATAGATGTGGATTCCTTTGCTAAAGATTCAATCCCCACATCATATGACATGTTTTTAAAAGAAAATACTCAGAAGTTAAAATAAAATGTGCATGCAAAGATTTCTAAACTCAGATTTTATTTTTAAAGAAACAAATCACCAAAGAAAATGCTTGAAATTGAGGAAAATGACTAGTTTTAGAGTTCTTACCTTAGGAGGATGTTGCAAGCACTTGAAGCTTCTTAAAATTTCGTTTTGGAACACTTGAGTGGGCTGAAAGTTTGCTGGATTTTGAAGAGGAATGGATGAAGATGATGAAGAAGGAACTCTAGAGTGAGAGAGAAAGGAGGAATATGGATGGTCTCTTGTTTTCTAATTTGAAAATGAAGTAATGAGAAAAAAAATCATATTTGGGGGTAAAGGAGGGAGGGGAGGCCGGCCCTCTCATGGGCCCCCACCCTTGAGATAGATTTTTTTTATAAAAATCTAGCCCACAACCTCTCTTTGTAAAATCCTTTTCATTTTTATGAATAAATTGCAAGATACACTTCTTAAAATACCTTTTTGGTTTAAATAAATTTCAAATAAAAGAAAGTTTATGTAGGAGGGTAAAAACCCTATATTTTATATATATTAAATGTTATTTGAAGCATTTTGGCATTCCACAAGGTGTTTCGGTTAGTCCCGGGTCGAAACCGGGTCTTTTAGGCAACTACTGGGAATTCTAGCGAATTTTCGCCTTAAATTATTCTGAGTGGGTCTTAACAAGGTATGTTCCCTATGTTAACACTTGAAATGGTTAAATGATGCTAACCTGAAAGTTTTGATTTTTTTTGTCGGATGTTACAGTTTTCCCCCGTTAGAGAAATTTCGCCCCGAAATTTAATGATTGGCATTCTCGATAGGTTCCTTGGCGAACAACTGAGGATACTTACCCCTCATAAAGTCCTCTCGTTCCCAAGTGTATTCAGGTCCGTGCCTTGCATTCCAACGAACTTTTACGATCGGGATCTTGCTACGTCTTAACCGCTTAACATCTCGGTCAAGTATTTCCACGGGTTCCTCTACGAAACGTAACTGCTCGCTTACTTGTATGTCTTTCAACGGTAGGACCAACGATTCATCCGATAAGCATTTCTTCAAGTTCGAAACGTGGAATGTGTCGTGAATGGCGCTTAACTCTTGTGGTAGCTTGAGTCTATATGCGACCGGTCCAATCCTTTCCAGTATCTCAAATGGACCGATGTATCTTGGACTTAACTTGCCTCTCTTCCCAAATCGTACCAAACCTTTCCATGGCGATACTTTGAGTAGTACCCTATCGCCCACCTGAAATTCCAATGGCTTCCTGCGATTATCTGCATAACTCTTCTGACGAGTTCTGGCTACTTTAAGTCTTTCTTGTATGGTTATGATCTTGTCCGTAGTCTCCTGAATTATGTCGGGTCTTATCAGTTGTTTGTCACCGACTTCCAACCAACTGAGTGGGGATCTACACTTGCGTCCATATAAGGCTTCGTACGGCGCGCACTTCAAGCTGGTATGGTAGCTATTGTTGTAGGAGAATTCGACTAGCGGTAAATGAGTATCCCAACTTCCACCAAAATCCATCACACAGGCCCGCAACATGTCTTCTAGTGATTGAATAGTTCTTTCTGTCTGACCGTCCGTCTGCGGGTGGTAGGCAGTGCTCAAATCCAAACGCGTGCCCAATGCTTTCTGAACTGATCGCCAAAAGCGTGACGTAAAACGACTATCCCTGTCCGAGATAATAGCAGTAGGTACTCCATGACGCATAATGATCTCGTTGATGTAAATCTGAGCAAGCTTTTCCACCTTGATGTCTTCCCGAATAGGCAGAAAATGTGCAGATTTAGTAAGCCGATCCACAATAACCCAGATTGAATCATGCCCTTTTCCGGTTCTGGGTAACTTAGTTATGAAATCCATGCTTATTTGTTCCCATTTCCATTCGGGAATCTCAGGTTGCTGAAGAAGACCTGATGGCTTCTGATGTTCGGCCTTAACCAGTGCACAAGTTTGGCACTTGCTTACATACAAAGCAACATCTTTCTTCATCCGTGGCCACCAATAGTATTCCTTCAGATCCTTGTACATTTTATCGGCTCCGGGGTGAATTGAATATCTTGATTTATGGGCTTCATCCAAGATGATTGATCGTAGTCTGACAACCTTAGGTACCCAAACTCTATTTCGGAAGTACCGCACTCCGTCTGGTTGTGTTTCAAATTCCTTTTCTAGTTGATGTAGAGTTTCGTTTTTCAAATTCTCCTCTTTTAATGCCGCTTCTTGAGCTTCGAGGATTTGATCCTTAAGACTCGTCCGGACCATTGCTCCCACAGCTCTTGCCCTCGATGGCTTCACCCTTTCTTTTCGACTTAAAGCATCAGCTACAACATTAGCCTTGCCTGGATGGTACTTTATCTCGCAATCATAGTCGCTAAGCAGTTCAACCCATCTCCGTTGTCTCATATTCAGCATTTTCTGATCAAAAATGTGCTGTAAGCTCTTGTGGTCGGTAAAGACGGTACATTTAGTGCCGTAGAGATAGTGTCTCCAAATCTTGAGTGCAAACACTACGGCTCCTAGTTCCAAATCATGGGTGGTATAAATCTTTTCGTGAACTTTAAGTTGCCTTGAGGCGTAAGCAATAACCTTGTCTTTTTGCATTAGCACACACCCCAATCCTTGGTGTGAGGCATCGCAGTAAACCACAAAGTTGTCAACTCCCTCTGGTAAAGCTAAGATCGGTGCATTGCATAACTTATGCTTAAGCGTCTGAAAGGCTTCCTCTTGTTTCTCTCCCCAATCGAACTTCTTATCTTTCTGGGTTAATGCCGTTAATGGTTGCGCAATTTTTGAGAAATTTGCAATGAAACGCCGATAGTAACCAGCTAAACCGAGAAATGAACGAATTTCAGTCGGAGTTTTTGGGGCTTCCCACTTCTTGATGGCTTCTATCTTGGCCGGATCAACGTGAATTCCATCTTCATTAACTACATGCCCAAGAAACTGCACTTCGCGAATCCAAAATTCGCATTTGGATAGTTTAGCATACAGCTTCTGGTCTCTGAGCAGTTCTAGTATTTGCTTTAAATGTTGCTCATGCTCCTTCTTGCTTTGCGAATAAATTAATATATCATCTATGAACACGATTACGAATTTTTCCAAGTACGGTCGACATACTCTGTTCATTAGGTCCATAAAGACTGCTGGAGCGTTTGTCAGTCCAAAAGGCATGACTAGGAACTCATAATGTCCATATCGAGTCCTAAACGCTGTCTTAGGAATGTCCTCCTCACGAACTCTCATTTGATGGTATCCGGACCGAAGGTCAATCTTTGAAAAGTACGTAGCGCCTTGAAGTTGGTCGAACAGGTCATCGATTCGTGGAAGGGGATATCGGTTCTTGATGGTCAGCTTATTAAGTTCCCTGTAGTCGATGCACATACGAAATGAACCATCTTTCTTTTTAACGAATAAAACTGGAGCTCCCCATGGTGAAGAGCTGGGTCTGATGAATCCTTTATTGAGTAGCTCCTTAAGTTGTTCTGACAACTCCTGCATTTCTGAAGGTGCTAACCGGTAAGGTGATTTCGCCACGGGTGCCGCTCCCGGAATTAAGTCGATATGAAATTCAACTTGTCTTGGTGGTGGTAATCCAGGTAATTCATCTGGGAATACCTCAAGAAAATCTCGTACTATTGGAAAGTCTTGAATATTTTTCTCTTTGATCTCTTTATCCACCACGTGTGTCAGAAACGCAACACAATCTTTCCGCAAATACTTTCGCATCTTCATACTCGACACTAATTTAAATTTCCTCCCCGAGCTTTCTCCCTGTATTTCCAGCATTCTTCCTTCGGTTTGAGGTATTCGGACGATCTTTTCAGAGCAAACGATCTCAGCGCGATTCTTCGATAACCAATCCATACCTACGACTATATCGAAGCTTCCTAATTTGATTGGGATTAAATCTAAGCTAAAATCTTTTTCCGCCAGTTTTAGGGTACAATTCTTAATTACATCTCTGGCCCTAACTTCCTGTCCATTAGCAAATTCTATAACGTAAGCTTCTTTCAACTTTTGAGGTTCCAAGTTAATTTTTGGCCTAAACTCTAGTGATACAAAGCTCCTATCCGCTCCCGAATCAAAAAGTACTGTTGCATAATGATTATTCAAGAGAAACGTACCTGTGACTACATCCGGGTTTCGTCTTGCTTCATCTGTTCCAATTTCAAA
Organism: Saussurea involucrata; assembly: GCA_033807775.1. Lineage (NCBI taxonomy): Eukaryota > Viridiplantae > Streptophyta > Magnoliopsida > Asterales > Asteraceae > Saussurea > Saussurea involucrata. Next base: position 40,271,675 of record CM066321.1, on the reverse strand, counting down.
CACTCGACCTCGTGCTTGACCTCCTTGATTCCCTTGATTAGCTGGCCGTGCTTGATTAACGTTTGGTCCTCGGTTCAGTTTCGGGCACGTGTTCCGAAGATGATCTGGGCTTCCGCACTCGTGACATGTTCGTCTACCCCCACTTCTGCAATTCTTAGCGAAATGGCCTCCCTTATTGCATTTGAGACAAATAATGCATATCCCACCGTGGTGGTTATTGCACTTATCACACTTGGGATAGGTTCCCTTGCCTTTCTCCACCATCTGAGTCTGGACCCCAAAGTTTCCCATCACCCTCTGGTTCTTACCAAAACTCCCTCCATATTGCTTTTTCGAGGGTTCTTCCATCTTTCTCTTACCTTTGGCATTGTCGCTCGTGAATGTTCCTGACCGAATGGCATTGTTGGTGAGCTTAGTTGCTAGGTTCACTGCATCTTGAAGTGTTGTTGGTTCTGCCGAGGTAACATTCCCACGAATTTCAGGAGCTAAACCCCAGATGTATCTTTCGATTCGGTTCTCCTCGGGTGTTACTAGATGTGGCACCAACTTTGCTAGCTCATGGAAACGGGCGGTGTAGGCGTCTATGTTCTTCCCTACCATCTCATGATGCCAAAGTTCCGCTTCCAACTTCTGGATCTCACTTCTCGGGCAATACTCTCCCTTGAGTAGCTTTTTGAACTCTTCCCACGTCAGGTTGTAAGCAGCTTCTCGTCCACGGGTTTGCACTTGTGTGTTCCACCAGGTCAATGCTCGGCCTTGCAGCAGACAAGCAGCAAACTCTACCTTATTCCCTTCAGTACACTTGCTGATATGGAGAACGGATTCCATGCCCTCAATCCATGTCAGTAATCCAACAGCTCCCTCAGTTCCATGGAATTCCTTTGGGTTGCAGCCCCTGAAAGTCTTGTATGTGCATTCCCGATTTCCGGCCGTTCCCGCATTGTTTGGATTCGCATTCAGTCCAGCTGCTACTTGGCTGACAATGTTCGGAAGTGCAACCATAATTTGCTCAGCCACTAGCCGTGCGACTTCAGGATCCTCTCTTCTTGGAGGCATAGTCCTACAGTTATGGTCTTAATTAAGGATTTAGTCGCATGGTCACCAATTCTGTTACTTGGTTACACTTCCTGCTTGTTATGTTAATCCAAGTTATGATACTACTTCATGCATACTATCATTATTATCAACACATATTGTCATAATAACATACCACGATTTCATAATCATGCATTAAAGTAGTTGAGATATATAAACATTAACCAAGCATTTCATTCATAAGCCGTACATATTCAATTCCCCAAAAGAAACAGTTAACAAAACATGCAATGTTTGAAATTTAAACGGCTAAATGCCCCAAAAATATGAGTTTAAGTTTAAATAAATCCCAAAAGTTCCACAATCAATGGTCTTCTAGTGCATCATCATCCAAATCAGCATCCCTATCATCAACACCAGTGCTCCTATCACCCACATTAAGTACATATACAGGGTCCTCATCTCCCTCCTAGTGGCGTCAACTACCTCCATGGTTCTATCGGAGACCTCATTATGTGCATTTAAGACCCCCATTATTGCATTCAGGTGTTCATGCTGTATGTCCAATCTCTCCTTATGATGTTGCACATCCTGCGATATAAATAGGACCCACTGACTCTCCCGCGTGGTCATACCGGGAGGATGAGCCACAGGAACCCCGGTTACCACTTGGGTGGCTCCAGATTGCGCCCCCTGCCGGGACGACTCTCCTATGTCTCTTGATGGGTTTGTGAATCTCACACATCTAGGTGCTGGTACGCTCTTCCTTGCCGTGGTTATTACTCTTGGACCACGAAACGTAGTCGGATGGGGTCGAATGAGTGATGCATAGTTTATTTCAAGGTCGCCATCGTACGGGTCTCTTTCCACTTCAGCAGGCCTACGGTCCCTAGGTCGGCTAGTGACGTAGTCGGAAAGGTCAGCCGAGTACGAGTGCTCGGAATGGGTGTGCTCCGAAGGAGTGTGCTCCGATGGGTCGTGTTCGGATGGGTCGTGTTCGGATGACATAGTGAGCTGCGGTAATAGTAGACTTTGTTATTATGTGTATTATTGTAAGTGCCTAAAATATGCAATGTTTATGCAGACACACACAAAATCATGTTTTCCCATTTCAAGTAGAAAATTTATTTTAAGCATACTTCCATTATGACCAACCCGAGTCTCTCATTATATTTACCCGAATTAAACATAGGTGATCAGGCTTTGTTTAATTGAGGTATAATAATGTGACATTCGACTTGGTTATATTAACAACATACTCCAGATTTTAGACAATCCTTTCGAAAACCGTTTTGAAAATAGTTTGCGTTATGGTTGGGTTATAGTTTGTGGTTCCCTTAAGAAAACCAGCATTCTCTATAACCTTAGGCTCTGATACCAAATCTGTCACACCCCGCTAAAGCGGAAACACGAGGTATGACAACGTAGGGTTTCATTACAAAGGTAACAGACAACACCAACCACAAGTTTAATACAATAGTATGAAATATTACAATACAACGTCTTCAACCAAAAAAGTTTCAAAAAGGAAAGACGACAAATACAAAAATTATCAATATAAGTTTTAAGAGTCTTGATGTTGATGTCATCAAACAAAATGCACCCTACGTGCCTTCATTTACTTCTTATTCCCTGAAAAGCATGTTTAAAACGAAAAGGTCAACTACAAAGAGTTGGTGAGTTCACAGGTTTTTCATAACCAAACAGTTTTCAACCAAAGATTATTTTCGTGAGTCTTTTGTCACGACAAGCTTTAAATTTAATTCTTATGAGTACACATTACAATAAATGACTTTCGCAAGATATATGATTGCTGAGCCACTACTAAGCCTCCGACAACTTACGCCCCGCGGACTACCTCAGAGGTGGTATGATGGCCACATGAGTAGAACATTATTACCAGATAAAGTGCACCCCTACTCGTCAGTTTAAGGTGGGTTTGTCAAACCAAATAGCGCTATCCACAAATATCACCGGCTCGTTATGAGTTAATAAGTAGTGTACCTATTGGGGACTTAACATTTTTATTATCACTCAACATATCTTGGTCACTTATGTAAAGTTGTACATTCATTTGTACTCATGTCTTAATTCGCAAATATCCACAATTTTACTATCATGAATCATTTAGCATTTTAAAATCATAACATGCTTTTCACCCCAAACATTTAAACAAGTAAAACGGGGCTGTGAAAACTCACCTTTTAGCGTAGATGCGCAAGTAGTGAAAGCTTGTTCACTTAATCCTCTTTACGGGCTCCCTATAAGGTCAAATAATCTCTATGAGTCCTTCATAACTAATCCCAAAGTTAAACTTGCCTAACCTAATCCATGTCTTGTGAAATGCCTTATCTTTAGTAATTAAGTTGAAATGCACAAACTAGCATTGTTCAAGTGTTTTTAATCATCAATATGAATGGTTATAAGAAAACTCAGCAGTTTCCAAAATGCTCAAGCTGACAGAAACTTCTTACCACAAAAGTGACTGTTTTACAACACTTTCCAAAAGGACAAATTTATCCATTTTTTTATATATGGTAATATACTGAGTTAAGGATATTGTGCCCAAATTTCATGAATTTTGGAAGTGTTTAAGGGGTTCAAATAAGTTTTATAAAACAGTGCAACACAGTACCTAAAACAGTTTGCACCCTTCTGTGGAAACAGGCTTTTGGAGGGTCAAAACGTAATCTTTTTCAGAGTTTTTACATGTTTTGAAAACCTAACACATAAAGGTATCTTATGGAAAAAGATTCATAAATTTTAGATAAGTTTTGAGGGAGTTATGGCCAAATGAAGTTGCATGTACCAATCTGTCAATCTTGGACAGCTTGACACACTTTACTTGTAAAAATCGTTTGAGTGACCAAAACACCATATATTTTTATGAAACCAATTGAATGTGAAACCTAACTCATATAAGGATCTTACAGAAGAAAAATGAAGAACTTTTATGCATCCTACAGAAAGTTACATGCAAAACAAAGTGACACAAAAATATGACAGACCATCTGCTGCACATCAAATTTGTTCTAAGGAGTTGAAGGCTCAAAACTCAATATTTTCGCATGAGGCCAGTGGGGTTTGAACCCCAACTCAAAAAATGTTACTCCAGAAGAAAAATCAAGGAATTTGGACATGAATTGACCAAGATATGGTCGTCCAAAGTACATGCAACCAAACTGCCAGATTCTGGAACTTAAAGATTTTCAATAAAACTCATTTTTAAAGCACTTTAACATCCATAGATGTGGATTCCTTTGCTAAAGATTCAATCCCCACATCATATGACATGTTTTTAAAAGAAAATACTCAGAAGTTAAAATAAAATGTGCATGCAAAGATTTCTAAACTCAGATTTTATTTTTAAAGAAACAAATCACCAAAGAAAATGCTTGAAATTGAGGAAAATGACTAGTTTTAGAGTTCTTACCTTAGGAGGATGTTGCAAGCACTTGAAGCTTCTTAAAATTTCGTTTTGGAACACTTGAGTGGGCTGAAAGTTTGCTGGATTTTGAAGAGGAATGGATGAAGATGATGAAGAAGGAACTCTAGAGTGAGAGAGAAAGGAGGAATATGGATGGTCTCTTGTGTTCTAATTTGAAAATGAAGTAATGAGAAAAAAAAATCATATTTGGGGGTAAAGGAGGGAGGGGAGGCCGGCCCTCTCATGGGCCCCCACCCTTGAGATAGATTTTTTTTTATAAAAATCTAGCCCACAACCTCTCTTTGTAAAATCCTTTTCATTTTTATGAATAAATTGCAAGATACACTTCTTAAAATACCTTTTTCTTTTAAATAAATTTCAAATAAAAGAAAGTTTATGTAGGAGGGTAAAAACCCTATATTTTATATATATATTAAATGTTATTTGAAGCATTTTGGCATTCCACAAGGTGTTTCGGTTAGTCCCGGGTCGAAACCGGGTCTTTTAGGCAACTACTGGGAATTCTAGCAAATTTTCGCCTTAAATTATTCTGAGTGGGTCTTAACAAGGTATGTTCCCTATGTTAACACTTGAAATGGTTAAATGATGCTAACCTGAAAGTTTTGATTTTTTTTGTCGGATGTTACAGATGAAGTGCAAAATAGAGCTATTGAGGAAGAAGCATTAGGAAATGATGAAATTAATGAAGAAGATGAACAAATGGCTGAATCAGAAGGAAATGCAGATGAGGTAAACATAAATGTTGAACATGAACAGAGTGCTGCAGGGTCGATTATGTCGAATGGACCAACTTTAGTGGAAAGGATTGTGCCTGAAGGTGAATGGTTAAAATTATCAGAAAATAACTGTGTTTTACTATTTGAGGAGAGTAGATTTAAGCCTGAACATAGAATCATCATGGAATTATTCAAGTATCATCCTTACAGGAAATGGTTTACAAGAAGCAAAACAGTTCCTATTCAGTATATTCAACAATGGTGGAGACATCTTAGGATAGAAGACAACAAGTTTGTATCTGAAATTGGTGGAGTAACATTTGCTTTATCAATCTCTGCACTAAGAGAAATGTTAAATCTTCCAGAGAAAGATGATGTACAAAGAAGGTCAGACTTTGAAGACTCACCTTTAACAGAGGAACTAATTGCAGAATTTATGAAGTTAGGATATAATGAAGGACTAAGGACCCTTAGTTTGTTCAGAAGGAACAAATTGCCACCTATTTGGGCATGTTTCTTTCATGTGGTGAATAAGTGTTTGTCAAGGAAAAATAGCTCAGCAGATCAAGGTTCAAAACAGATTATTCAGATCTTTCAGGGTTTAGTGAAGAATAGGCATTATGATTACACTGCTATACTTTGGGAAGACATGAAGAACATTTTTGAGAAAAATCAGAAAGCTATTCAAAAGAAGACAAAGGATACTCCTCTGGCATACATACCTTACATAAGGTATTGGCAAATTGTGATATGGTATGCAATGCAAGAAAACAGAACCATTTCAAGAAGATCAAATGAACAGCATGGTCCTACTTTTTATTTGGGTAAGATGTCTTCAGTTACTAAACTTGAGAATTATCCCAATCATAAACTGTTGCCAAAATCACTTAGGAATTATATACCAAGGGAGAGTGAGATTTTAAAAGCATATTGCACCTCAATGGAAATTGAAATACCTCAAATCCCTACCCATGAGGACCAACCTGAGAAGAGAGGTGAGGGGTCTAGTCCAGTTAGAGAGGGGGAGGATGTTCAAATGGGTGAAAATTCTGAGAGAAATGAGGGGCAAAATTCTGAGAGCTTGGTTAGAATAAGTGAGGAAAAATAGAATGAGGGTGGTGAGGATGAGAGATTATCAACAGAGGTTCAAACAGAAAGAGATGCCTCTGAACTAGCTAATCTTAACCAGGTAACCACAACTGCTATTGGTTCACATTTCTTGGTGTCCAATATTGAAACAAACACCATGGACCTAGTGGTGGATCTTGAACAACCCATCCATACCCACTCAGAAGCATTTCAACATGCTACTGTTTCACACAATTCAGGGGAACCATCCCAAACTCATTTGGAGGGAGGTGATAAATCCCAACCTATTTTTCAACACATTGAGTCTGAATATCACAGTCCTATTCAAATTGAGCCTGAAATTCCTTCTAACACTAGCACAAATCAGGAATTTCGTATTCCTGACACAACATTCATAGACATACCTAATATTGGGTGTCAAGGATTGGATGGAAGTCCTGGTGAGGTGAACATTTCAAAAGCCTCATTCAAACGTGCATCTGTTGTACAAGATGACTTCGTGTTATCTACAGGCCACGAGCCCTCTGGGCACATGAAAACTGGACCATCTGTTGGTTCAGGTTCATGGTTAGATTCTCCTGAATTTGAAAAGATTCAGAATCAAAACAAGGAGATGGGGGAAAAAGTTGAAAAATTGGAAGAAAAGGTGGATGGTCTGAATAATGAGGTGAAAGGATTGAAAGAAATGTTGGAGGGAAAATTGATATCTGTTGAAACTAAGATAGATAATGTGAAGATATCCTTGGAATCTCATAAAAAGGAAATCAAGGATATAATGTCTGAATTTCAAAAAGATCTGTTGAAACAAATGCAGAGTATGCAGGAGTCTGTATTTAAAGCACTGAGTGTATCTATGGCTTCAACCTCAAAGCCTCTTGATCTTGTTCCACTTGCAGAAGCTGAACTTGAAGGTATTTCTGGTCAGAACTACAAAAGAAAGTTTGATGATAATGAACCTCATGATCATCAAAAGGGGGAGAAAAGGCAAAGGTTGAGTTCTGATGATGAGATTGGCATAGAAGATTTTGAAATAGCAGATATGCACTTAGTTAGTACAAAGAATACATAAATTCAGACAAAAGAAGTTGTAAAGACAGTGGATACTCAGATAGTTCAGATTGATAGTTCAGACACAGAGGAAATGGAGGTGGAAAGCATAGATGGTGGTGATTCAGATAAAACAGAAGAATTGAATTTAGACACAGAGATGGAAATCAATTCTGATGAAACTGAAGCTATTGAGGAACCTGTGTTGAGGTCAGAGGAAACAGTGGAGAGTTCAATTGTTGACAACACTTGTACAGATATTGTTCTTTATGACAGAGATAGTGTGATGGATTCTGAATCAGAAGAAAGGAGATTGAATGAGATTTTGATCAGAAGGATGCACAGTGAGATAGTCAGAGCACTTAATGTTCAGAATATTCAAAAAGCTGTGAAGATGGTAAGACCTATTGATCTGATGGGAGAAGAAAATAATTCAGTTGGATATTCTCATAAATTTCAAGAGGATTTTTATTTCAACTATGTTGATGATATTGCTGATGATATAGGAGAATATGAAAGAGTCAAAGAATACTTCATGCCTTCAGAATATCTATTCAGAAATCCAATTGAAATCCCTAAGATTAATCTACCAATGTTAGAGGAACCTATATGTGATTTTGTTCTAGAATTAAGTGATATACCACTTGCTAAACATTTTCATGATGACATCTTCCCAGAAGAAACATATGAGAATCTTTATCACAAAGAAGGAGAATATGAAGTTTTGGAAAATAATGTTGATGGTTTCATGGATGGAAGATCTCAGATGATTTATGCAGAAGCCTCAAACAGATTTAGAATTCCTGACTCAAGGTTGCACATTCAGAAAAGGATTGAGAAAGTTTTGATGTTCCAAACAAAAGAATTTGATGGTCTGAAGTATGTAAAATTGGAAGTATTGAAAGAAAAGAATGTAAAGGTTTTCTTATCAAGCTTTGATTTCCACAGATTAACTCTTGAAGATCAGATCTTTCTTGTTAAGTTCTTTTGCCCGTACTGAAGAAGCCTGGATAGAGATTGAATGTAGAAGACTTCTGGGCATTTATGTCAGGAACATGTACTTGTATGATTTTCAACTGGCTATTGAAGGAAGAAAGGAGAAATGCAACTTAAGTTGTCCAGAGATGATTCCAGGGATTGGTATACATGAGAAAGGGTTTATAAGTGAAGGAATGGAATCAGAAGGTTTTGCATACACAGTTCATGAAAGACTTGAATTATTCAGATTGAAGGATTTGGTAAAATATAGTGATGCAACTTTGAGTTGGTTACTAAATGGAATGGAAGGATTTTCTGTATCTGAAAGAAAAAGTCTGGGGAAGAGATGTGTGAAATCTGTTAAAAGAAAATTAAGTCACAGAAGAAAGATCAGAAGCTGTGGTGAATGGTTGCTATCAGAAGTTAATCCCAAAAAGATGCTGCATAATGACTTTGTGTTTCCTACTGAATATGAGGTGAATGAAATTCTTTCAGATGAAGATGAAGAAATTCAGGACATAATTCCTCAGAATGTGCAAATACCAAGTTTTGAACAAGCTGAACAATCTGAACCAAAAGAAGATGAGATGTCTATTGATATGAATGGGTATTTTCTGGAATTTCATCTGCCAAACTTCTTTGATCCAATTGAAGTAAACTTCCTAAGTGTATATCATGACAAACTAAAAGAGACTCAGATCTGGTTGGCTGAGAAGTCAAGATGTCTTCGAAAACCAAAGAAAGATGTGTATTCAGATTTTCTAATCACTGGGATCAGAGAATTAAAGATCAAGCAGTTCAGAAAGCAAGAATACTTATCCTTTGAAGTATTAAGAGAAGATTGAAAGGTGTACTATTTTACTGATGCAGACTTTGAAAAGCTATCAGTAATGGATTTCTACAGACTTCACAGTATGTATGCTTCAAAGAATCAAGCAAAGATAAGAATGAAAGGAAAGCAAGGAGTGTAGTGATTGAAGCTATGTTTTACATCCTAAGATGGCATTGTTATACAGATTTTCAAATAGCTCTGTATTTACAAAGGCCAGGTGTCTATCTTTCAAGACCCATTACAGATCATAATCAGAAGCAAGTATTAAGAACTGGAAGTGTGTCCAAACATCCAGAATTGGGAGTCTTTTTGAAAAACAAGAGTGAAAAGATCCTTTTCAGAGCAAAGGAGACTGCAAAATATAGCTCTGGAACTTTGAGATTCATCAAGCATAATTTGGAGAAAAAGGTGCTGAAGGTGAAGCAAGCTAATATGACTCAAGAAGTGATCACTCAGCAAGTTGAAACTATTCAAGAAATTATTGATAGAATTGACAAGAGACTTACTCAGAGAAATGTTCTGTTACAGAAAATTGTTCCTGCATTGAAAGAGCTTGGTGATACAAAGTATAAGTTTATTTGACAAAAAGGGGGAGATTGTTAGATCTGAGTTTTGTCAATAAACTAAGTGTTGAAATCTGATAAGAAGGCTCAGATGTTCTGAGAAGAAGGGTCAGAGTTCTGACTACAAAAGCTCACCAGGATTACTTTGAAAGTTTACCAAGTACAGAAGTCTGAGAAGAAGAGTCAGAAGTCTGAGAAGAAGAGTCAGAAGTTCTGAGAAGCTTAATCAGAATTATGTTCAGAAGTTCTGAACAACATGTTCAGAACTTATAACTAGATACTTTCCTTAGTGTTTAGTTAACTAATTAGGACACGTGTATTGTTCCTATTAGTCATTCATATTTGTACTGTAGCTTTAATATTTCCGTTGCAGTATATATATAGTGGTTAGCACTACATTGCTAACTGATTCTCCCGCATATATTTGTTTTCATCTTTTGTAATCTTTGAGAGACTCACAGGGTACGATAGTACACTGTCTACACTTTATCAGGTCTATAAATAGAGAGGTAGTGGAACAAACAATTGTAAGCTTTGGGAAGAATAGTTTTCCACAATTGTTTAAGCACGTACTGCAGTAATCCCGAGCACTACCTCCGTACGATATTGTTCCCTGTGAGATTTCAGGATACACCATTGATCTTGTTCTTGGTGTTATCCATTATCAATATACGAGCAGCGTTTCTTATTTGATCTTGTTATCATTATCCTGTTCTATATTGATTCTCACTGCTACAATATCATTTACACAATCACTCACTTTAATGGCTTTATATTTAAATGCTTCCGTTGTCTATGTTACTTCCATTAATGTGATACAACGTGAATCTGGGAACCTACAATTGGTATCAGAGCTTGCTTGATTTTCTTAAATCAAACAATCCAATCTACCAAGGTTGATTCATTGTTGTTGATTGTGTGTGCATTTCAAAGCTTCCTAGTATACTCTGTTTTACAGTTTAAAGTTTAAAAGTTAATATACCACTGTTTTAAGCTTTCCAGTCTAGATTAAAGATATTATCTACTGTTCATTACTGTTCCATTGGTTACTGTTCCATTGGTTACTGTTCACTTACTTTCAGTTTATACTCTTTCAAAACCATTTGAAACTATTATACCCTGTTTTTCTGAAAAATGGCAAATAACCATATCAACGCTATTTATACTGCTGGTTCTCTGACTAAGCCTCCTACTCTTCTGAGAGATGAATATCCTCAATGGAATATTAGGATGGTTAATTTCCTTGATGGGATGGACAGAGATTTAATGCGTTCTGTCACGGATGGACCATTCAAACCCATGGTTTTGGTTCCACGTGTACCCGCAACACAAACTACTGCTGAGATTCCTGCTCATTTGAACCCAAAACCACCGGGTTCACTGATGAAGAGACATTAAAAATGGAAAATGATCTAAAAGCAGTTAGACTTCTGATTATGGCCATTCCTAATGAAATATTTCAAGAACTAGATTCATGTGTTACTGCCAAAGAAATCTGGGATCAACTTCTTAATCAGCTTGAGGGTGGCATCAAAACCCAAAAGAACAGAAGGACCCAATGTATAAATAAATACAATGATTTCAAGGCACTTCATGAGGAAACCTTACAACAAACCTACAACAGATTCAATGTTTTGATAAACAAATGTAAAAAGTGTGGGGTTGTTAGGTCGAAGGAAGATAACAATGTTTTGTTCCTGAAAAGTCTGAATGATGAATGGTTAAATCTGTCCATGTCTTTACAAGCTAACCAAGATCTAGATGCATGGTCTCTTACCGATGTGTATGGCACTCTGGCCGCACAAGAAAAGGATGTTGTCAAACAAAAAGGCAAATGGACCATTGCAGGACCTATTGTGTTAGTCTCTGAATCAAAGAAATCCATAGAAGGAAAGACAAACAGAGAAAGTTCGAGCAGAGGAAAGAAAAAGAAGAGTAAGAGTTTGGTAGCTGAAAGTGATACTGAAGAAAACTCGTCAGATGAGGATGACGATATAAATGCGTTTGCTAAATCTCTTGCATTAATCACTCAACAATTCAACAAGAGATTTGGCAACAGAGCATTCGACAGAAGAGGTAGATATGAGAAAGATGAGAACAAAGCTTATGCTGCACCCCCACAATAGAACCATCACAACAGAGCTCCGACAGATCAGAGACAGCAACCACAACAGATGTTCAATACTTCTACTCCACAGAAGGCTGATGCTGCACAACCAATCAATCAGAATGATGGACGTTGCTTTAGATGTGGCAAACCTGGTCATTTCTCTACTAACTGTAAAGGAAAACTTGTGAAAGATCAAGATTATGACAAGAATAAATACAAGTATAACTACAGAGAAAGAAGCTATGTTGCTGAGATGGAGAATTGGATCTTTGATTCATCCTCTGATGATGAACCAGAGCAAGCCATTGTTGTTGTGGATGATGGAAGTTTGGATGACCGGGGGAAGAATAGAAAAGTCCGAAGAAGAAGATGTGGCTCATGCATTTGCCCTGACCGTAACAGAGCCAGACAACAGAGCGCTGGAGACAACCAGACCCAGTGCCAAGGTACATTTCTCTGAATCCAAGTCTGACTCAGAACTTGAGATGCATGTGTCATTACTTACTGAAGAGTTTCAACTCTTAAAACAAAAGCTTTCTGAGGAAAAAGAGTTAAGAAAGCTAGCTCAGAAGGATCTATCCTTCTACAAGAGAGAGAAAACTCTCTTGGAACAGGAAAAGGAAGAAATATCCAGAGAAAAATCTGAGCTAGAAGTCTTACAAAAAAAGAAAGAAAGCACGTTTTCAAAAAGGGTTAAGGAGTTTGAAGAAATTTTGAAACAAAAAGCTGAAGAAGTTGCTAAATCTGAAAATGAACGTTTAAACTCTGTTTCTCTAAAAGACTATTTTCAGAGAGAAAGGGAAATTTTACATCGATCCCTACAGAAAAAGGAGCTTTTAATCAAAAAGTACCAGGATGCACAGAATGTGTATACCAAAATCAATCTTCAAGAAGACAAGCAAGGTCTAGGTTTTAATGACATTGTTCCTTACAAAAGAAGGTTAAAGGCATCTTATCCCTTTGCCTTCTCTATTGGAAAAATGCAAGAGGATGTGATCTCTGGAACTGATGTTTTCAAAAGAGCCAAAATATCAGATTTTACAAAAGCAAAAAGACTAAGCTTAAGGAATGTCAGCAATGACTCCTTGAATCAAGAAAATGTTACAAAACCATCTGAAAAGTTTATTCTTGATCAGGGAAGAGCTGAAATAAAGCTTACTGGTTCCATCAAAAGTCTTGATCCGAAAGAAATCTTTAACTTCAATTCTTTCAAGGAACAGAAGTCTGTTGCCTCTGTTACAGAACCCTCTTGTGCTACAATACAGAGAGAACTCAATACTGGAGTCCCAGTCTTCTCTAAATCCTCTGAAACCTTACGAACAACTTTTGAAGAGGATATTTTGAAAGTTATTGAAGAAAATGCTGCTTGTGATGCCTTAAAACCAATAATAAGAAAGTTTAAATCCACCAGAGCTGATAACTCTAAGATACCCAATGAGTCTAACACCTCTACCAGAGCCACCAGAGACTTTCTGTGCTCTGACAATGACTCTGATTCTGAGGTAGATGAGCAAATTTTCTGTGCTCCTAAGACTTCTTTGCACAAACATAAACAGGCAATTGTTGAATCTGGTTCTCTGAAAAACGTCTCATTCTTTGAGAAACAGAACAGATTTATATCTTTGCCAAATTTGAAAAATAAGGGTATCAGAATTCTTTCCTCTAATGAGATAGAAGAGGAGAAAAGAGGAAAAGCTAAAATTATTCATGAAGACTATACCTCTGTTCCTTACGCTTACAACAGAGCAGAAAGGAAAATGGAAAGTCAATGACCAACCTACTTCTACACCTATTGTAAATCAAAAGAGAAATAGTTTTGTGTCAAGAGAGTTTGCTCCAAGAAACAACAATTTTAAATCACAGGACAAAATGTACGTAAAGACATATGGTCCTAAAGTTTTTCAAAATCAAGCTCCCTTTAAACAACCATTTTTGAATAAAAACGACAATTTGCATCAATCTTCATGTTCTATCAAATGCAATTGTATTCAACTTCTGTTACAGTTAAAGAACCATATGAATGGTCCTCACTGTGTTCTGAATCAGTCGTCTCAAAGAAAAAATCCCAAGACTATTCAGAATGCACAGAAGAAACCCTCTGGCATACCATCCCAAAATGGAAAGCCAGCAGATAAGCCCTTGAACACCCCCAAACCTAACAAGAAAGGACCCAAAACGCAATGGGTATCTAAATGAAACTAATTTGTCTTAAAGAAACCCCATGTGCAGATCTGGTATTTAGATTAAGGATGCTCAAGGCACATGACGGGGAATAAGGAGCTGCTTACTTCTTTCAAAAACAAAAATGGAAGTTCAGTAACTTTTGGAGGAGATAATGGCGGACAGATTAGAGGCTACGGTACTTTAATCAATGGTGGTGTTTCAGTTTCTGAGGTTGCTTATGTTGAAGAATTAAAGCATAATCTGCTTAGCATAAGTCAACTCTGTGATAATGGGTTCGATGTCAATTTTAGGAAGAAGTACTGTTCTCTGTTACTTTCCGAGTCTGGTCAAGAACTCTTAAGAGCCGACAGAAAAGGCAATCTTTATAAAATGAATTTCAATCCTAACCAAAACTCTACAACAGAAAAGCTCTGTTTAGTGTCTTTAAAAAATGAAGATTCCTGGCTCTGGCATAAAAGATTTGCCCATTTGAATTTTTTAAATCTTGACAAACTCGTGAAATTAAATCTAGTAAAAGGACTTCCTCCACTGAAAATTGACAAAGATCATCTCTGTTCTGCCTGTGAACTGGGAAAGATGAAAAGATCTTCACACAGAACTAAGAGTGATCATAGCTGTCCCAGACCTTTGCATATGCTTCATGTGGATCTCTATGGTCCTATCTCTGTGCAAAGTCTGTCGGGCAAGAAGTATATTCTAGTACTTATTGATGAATTTTCTAGATATACTTGGATTGAGTTCATCAGAGTAAAATCTGATGTCCCAGAAATACTAATTAGTTTGTTGAGAAGGATACAGGTTCTGTTAGGTCTAAAAGTGCAAAAGTTGAGAAGTGATAACGGGACAAAATTCAAGAATGCCAGAATAGATGCCTATCTTTCAGAAGAAGGAATCTCCCAGAACTTCTCAGCGGCCAGAACTCCACAACAGAATGGTGTAGTGGAAAGGAAGAACAGAACTCTGGTAGAAGCTGCCAGAACCATGTTGGCTGGCTCTATCCTTCCCATCAACTTCTGGGCAGAGGCAGTCTCAACAGCCTGTTTTACCCAAAACAGAGCTGTCATAGTAAAAAGATTTAAAAAGACTCCCTATGAACTCATCAACAACAGAAGGCCAAACGTAAAATTCTTTCATGTTTTTGGCTGCAAGTGCTACATCTTGAATGACAGAGAACAACTGGGAAAATTTGACAAAAAGGCGAACGAAGGAATCTTTATTACTTATTCCTTAACCTCTAAGGCCTACAGAGTCTACAACATCAGAACTCGTGTCATTCAAGAGAGCGTTAACGTGTCATTTGATGAAAGTACATCAAGTGCCTCTGATCGCAAATCAACAGAGGGGACACAGACAGAACAGAAGAAGCCAAGTTCTTCAAAGACAAGGGAAGAAGACATCAATCTTGTGTTCAATGATTTCTTCGATGATGATATCTCCTCTGTCAACATCAACAGAGGCGACCAAGCTCAGAATTCAACAAAACAGAATCTGACAGGTACAACTCTTACTGGTCCCTCCAACACTTCACCATCTACTTCTCTGTCTACAAGTGTCATTCAGAGAAACGAGGAACCACAAAGAGAACATGTGCAAGAGCCATCGTCACCTCTGCTAATCAATATTGGCAGAGACTCCCTATTTGAAAGATCACCCTCACAGAGCAATGAAGCCACTCTCCAGAGTTGTATGCCACATAGCTCTGATTCTGAGGATCGTCCTTTCCCATCAGAAGCATAAACCCCTCCTGTTGTCCATGCTCCCATGACAAGATGGACAAAGGATCATCCTCATCATCATATTATCGGTGCTGCTGAAGATGGTGTGAAGACGAGATCGGCCACAATCAATGAAGCTTTCTTTGTAAACTTTTTAAGCATGATTGAGCCAAAGAAAAATTCTGAAGCCCTTGAAGACCCAAACTGGATCGAAGCTATGCAAGAAGGGCTTCTGGAATTCGAAAGAAACAAAGTTTGGTCCTTGGTTACACTTCCTGAAGGCAAAGCGGCCATTGGAACCAAGTGGGTGTTTATGAATAAAAAGTATGAAGATGGGATAATCATCAGAAATAAAGCCCGTCTGGTTGCAAAAGGATATTGCCAAGAAGAAGGTATCGACTATGACGAAACCTTTGCCCCTGTAGCTAGACTAGAAGCCATAAGAATCTTCTTAGTCTATGCTGCTCACAAAGGTTTTAAGGTCTATCAGATGGATGTAAAGTCTGCCTTTCTGAATGGCAAACTACAAGAGGAAGTTTATGTCCAGCAACCGCCTGGTTTTGAAAGGTTGGAGTTTCCAGACCACGTTTACAAGTTAAACAAAGCTCTATACGGCCTTAAACAAGCTCCCAGAGCCTGGTATGAAACTCTGTCCAATTTTTTGTTGACAAATCACTTCGAGAAAGGTAATGTCGATAAAACTCTATTCTTTAGAAGGTATAGGAATGATATACTTTTGGTACAAATATATGTTGATGACATTATTTTTGGGTCTACACAACAAGAGTACTGTGATAGGTTTAAGGATTTGATGAAAAGTGAATTCAAAATGAGCATGATGGGAGAACTTTCATTCTTCCTTGGTTTACAAGTAAAACAATCCATCAGAGGGACTTTTATAAGTCAGTCAAAATACATCTCTGATATTTTGAAAAAATACAAGCTCAACAATTCAAATCCAATGAAAACTCCTATTGCCACTGGAGTTAAACTTGACTCTGACCTTAAGGGTGAACCAACAGATGTCAAGAACTACAGAGGCATGATAGGATCACTTATGTACTTAACTGCTAGCAGACCTGACATAATGTTTGCAACCTGTCTCTGTGCCAGATTTCAAGCAAATCCTAAAGAATCTCATTTGTCTGCTGTCAAGCTCATATTTAAATATCTTAAAGGGACTCAATTTTTGGGTCTCTGGTATCCTCTTAATTCTGGTTTCGAGCTTGTAGCATATACAAACTCAGATTGTGGAGGATGCAAGAATGACAGAAAGAGTACGTCTGGTAGCTGCCAATTACTTGGTGAAAAATTGGTAAGTTGGACATCCAAGAAACAGAATTGCGTATCAACTTCTACAGCAGAAGCAGAGTATGTGGCTGCTGCCAGTTGTTGCTCTCAAGTGATATGGATGAAAACCCAACTCAAAGACTATGGCCTAGAGTATGGAAAAATTCCAATTCTGTGTGACTCCAAGAGTGCCATAGCAATCACAGCTAATCCAGTTCAGCACTCCAAGACAAAGCATATCGATATAAGGTACCACTTCATAAAGGATCACGTTGAAAAAGGGACGATTGAAATGTACTTTGTTTCAACCGACTTCCAGCTTGCTGACTTGTTTACAAAAGCCCTTGATGAAAGGAGATTTAACTTCTTAATCGGCAAACTGGGTATGCTGAACATATCCTCCTAACTCTGTTCAAACTCAACAGAGCCTCTGATGTTCCAACAGAGCTCTGTCAAAAAGTTAGGAAGGATAGTTCAACAGAGTCTCTGCTATTCACCAGAACCCTGTCATGCATACTTTTTCAACAAGCTTAGTAAATCTATTTGTATATATCTCTTTTTTGTAAAATTCTTTTTGTAAAATGTTTTTTTTGCTCATATTTCAAGGGGGAGTTTATAATGTTTTGCGCATGGTTTTAGGGGGAGCGAGTCAAATCTGATTTTCAAATCAAAATGACTTCGCTTTCTGTTCTGAAAAGAAAAATCTTTTTGAAGAAAGCGGGAAAACCTGTTCTGATGAAAATCCTTTGATAATGTCAAGAACTTACCAGAACTCTGATATTTCACTAGAGCCTCTGTTGATTCTCACCAGAACTCTGTGAAATTTCTAATGTCAGTTATGTTCTCGTTCTTTGGCCATTTCTGCATCAGATACATAACTTTTAATAATTTTGGGAAAAGGTGAAACACCAAAGGAGTACTTGAAAAGAATGAAAAAGGGTTACTCATCAGAGGCAAAACTTGCAAAGCTCCAACAGAGCTCTGTAGGTTTTATGCCACGTCATCAGAAGTAACGTCATCAGAGGTGCAGGTTATTTCTAAGCGTCAACCACTTGTCACCCACACATCTCTAACCGCGACGGTTTACTTGCACAAAAGTGGTCAGAACAAATCCACGTGGCACTCTCTAATTGAAAGTTAAACCACTAGTTGTTCCCACGATACACTATTCAGGCCACTCCACCTTCTGACACTTGAGTACCTACAGTACCTACGACGATTACCCAACCACAAGTTTTGACTATAAATATCCATAACCTTGACCTATTTCATTTCTAAACCTCCTAAACCCTTCACCTTTCCCTATTTTATTCAAATCCTCTGTGTTCTTCAAGAAAACCCCAAACCTGCAACAATGGCGGAACCCCAAAACTCTTCTGATTCTAGCCGAATAGAACCCACTGATGATATCATTGTTCTTCCATATGAATTTGCTGACAACAACTACAGATTCGATCCCACTCCAGGACTCTATCTACCCCTATATCATATCTTCATTGAGTTCTTTAGAAACTCTGATATTTTTAGAGCCCTAACAGAGTTCGATGACCATCTTCCTGCAATCTATGTCCAACAATGGTGGACCACATGCCAATACATCGAAGAACAAGACGGGATAGTTAGGAGCATCAACGCAAGGAATGGAGGAGCGGGAACAATCCGCATTAGAGCAAGTACCTTAAGAAGAATCTTCAGAATGAAAACCAAAAGACAGCTAGGAATAGACGTCTATGAGAAACCACCAAAAATAGCTGTCCTTCTTGATTTCATGAAATTTCTGGGTTACAATAAGGATCTGAATAGGATAAGAGAATTCAAGCGACAGAATCTACCCACTAAGTGGAATTTCATGTTCTCCACCTTAAACAGAACCCTTACCAGCAAATCTGGTAGTCAAGACCAAGCCACAACGGAAATCCTACAAATCATTTATGGATTGTTCTTCAATCGGAACTTTGACTACGCCAGCATTCTCTACAACGATCTTCTTACCGCCGTTAACACAAAAACCTCATCCATCGCAAGAGGAGGAGTCGTTGGATCCCACAAGTTCTTAAAGATGAAAAAGTTTCCATGCTTTATCAGTCTAGTAATCAGAAGAGCCTTCGAAAGACTGGAATTAACTCATCAGGGTCGCTCCACACCTATTTGGACAATGTCCAAATTCCTCCCCACCACATCAGGAGAATATCCCTTCGTAAGAAGAATTCCAGGTACAATGTTTGCCCTTATCGCCCCAAACCATATCTCTATCCAAAACTATCAGAGTGCTGCTCAACCTCAAGAACCTGAGGTGAGAACCCCAGCATACTTAGGATCTGAGCCTTCTTTCGAGAGCTTGAGTGAGGAGATAGGAGAGGAAGTTAACAGACCAGAGGTAAGAGCACCCGAAGTGGGGTCTTCCTCTAGAATGGAGGAAGTAGTGGACAGAGCATCTCCTAGAGAGGCTGTCCATGAGGAAGTACAGGAAACACCAGAGGTGGAAAATATATCCTCTGATAGTGGTGAGCAAGAGGGAAATATCAGAGAGAATCCAGAGAGTTCTACAGCCGTAGGAGCCGAGGAGAATGTGAGAATAGAAAAAGATTCTCAACAGAGCACATCTGAGGGTATCCTTAACCAAAATCCCAGTGCTTCCACACAATCTAATCCTGGTGATCAAGACCAAAGGATTATTGAAACAGAGGTGCACACCTCGAACCCCAACCAGCAAGAACCACCAGAAGCAACTCTTCATGCTTCTGGTATGCACGAACATGGGGAAGCTATCTTTGGTAGTGATGTTCATTCGCCCCAGAACATCAATAGGTCACCTCCACACAATGATGCCTATGTGGCTCATATAGACATGACACAAAATAGACCAGAGATCATTGTAATCTCACGTAGCATCTGTCCGACTCAGGGACAATGGGAGACCATAGTAGAACAAGGGAAGACTTTGCTTGATCCAAATTCTTCTCATCACATCAGATTTCCTTCTTCAGAACCTGAGCTGGAAGAGGAAACTCTGGTCAGAACACCTGTAGTTGTTTCTCCTCAAAGGGAACATCAAGGATCAGGTGGAAGTCCTCCAAGAGCCAACATCAAAACAACTCTTGAAGGAGGCGCCTCTGAACTCGAGGCAAAATTGGATCCATGTGTTGGAACCAAGGTTACCCCCGTTGACACTGTCACAAGAGCAGAGTTCGAAAGCTTATGTGATAGTATCAACAACTCCTTGAATGAGTATAAACTTATCAATGAACAGAAGGAGGAGCTGATCCGCAAGGAAAATGCTTCTCTTAAGGAAGAACTGCTGAAAATCTCGAACAAACATGAAGAGATAACTCAGAAATATGCCGAGGCTGAAGCACTCAGAACAGAGTCTGAACGAGTCAGAGGAGAAGAGATTGCAAAGCTGACAATAGAGATAGTAGAGCTGAAAACAGTCAGAGCAGAGGAAGCTAAAAAGACTTCAACAGAGCTTGCAGCGCTAAAACAACTCATAACAGAAAACCACACAGCGCAGATGAACAGAACCCTTCCCATCCCTACAGTTATTCTTTCAGAATCTAACGTCAGAACCTTGACAGAGATAATTATCAACTCTGTTAAGGAATCCATAAAAGAAGCAACCATCTCATCTGCTACTCCACTCAACATCTCCAGCCCTAACCCAAATGACCTACCCATGACTGTTGGCCAAATGGGAGACTTCAGAAAATCAATTCTTAGCCAAATGATGACGATTTCATCAAAATTTGTAATGAAAGATAAGGCGACAGAACAACATGTGCAAACATCTCTTGATAAACACAAGGTCAACTTTGCGGCTCAAGTAGAAGAGACCAGGGGTACCGCAACAGGGGTAGAGGATGTAATGACGAAGACAGCCTGAAATTTTACTAACATTATTTTACAGGCTACCTCTACATCGAAAAGACCTGCAGAAAAAGCACCTACAGGAGAACCTTCAAGCAAGAGACACAAAGCTGATCTAGGATTTGTTGTTCTGCCCTCACCAGAAGCTCGAATTGACTTTTCTGGCGATGATGATGATTTTGAGGATGCTCAAGAAGGTCAATCAGACAATCAATTAGGTGAGTCCTCAGAACAACAAAAGGGGGAGAAGGAGAAAGAGAAAGAGAAGGAGAAGGAGAAGGAGAAAGAGAAGGTGAAGGAGAAGGAGAAGGAGAAAGAGGCAGAGAAAGAGGCAGAGAAAGAGAAAGAGGTTGAAAAAGAGAGAGAAGCCAAGGGTAAAGGGAAAGTCACAGAAGCAACTGAGGCAGAGGCTACAGGAGGAGAAAAGGGGATAACAGAGGAACACACGCCAAAAATGAATGTGGTGGCATTTGACTACATGTTCAAGGACAGAGTCATCAAACCAACAGAAGAGTCAACACAAGAACCACCCGAGATCATCTGCCTAGATACCCCTCCTACATCTCCAAGAAAAGAACCAGAGAGGACAGACCCATCCTCTGCTGAAGGACAAACAAGTCAAGCCCAACCTCAAGCTACTCAAAAATCTGATCACATCGACATTCTTATGGTAGAAACCCACGATAACCCAAACCCAATAATACCAGAACAGAACCCAGAAACCTCTACCCATCATACCGAAAAACCTGCCTTAGAAACGGTATTTTCATTTCTATACGCTGACAGAGACGTCATCCCTGTAAATATCGTACCCTTTAACCCATACCTTAACCCAATCAGAATAAACACCATTTCTGATGCAAGGCTAAAGTTCATCCAAACCAAGTCAAATCTGAACAGAGCCATCAACATAAACTTCGGTATCCGCAGAATCCTGGACATCAAGCATAAGAAGTTTCAACATGACAGAGTCACATACCATGAGTATACTGTGGAATCAACAGAAGGCATAAATGAAATCTTCAATGACAATGATCTCGTCCTTCTGAACCCATACGACCTGATCACACTTCACGCATATTGCTTGAACTTCTCAGAAAGATACACGCCGGCCAGAACTGCGCTACCAGAAGTCAGATTCGCTATGCAAGAGCACATCAATCTCAGAATACAGACTGATTATCAGCTAGGCATAGAGTTTAAAGTAGAGAAACTAGCGATTGCACCACCAAATGAAAACCTTGAGGGTTATGGCCATCACAGAACTGGAACCGTAGTAGAAGATCCTCCAGTCTTTGTCTACCGACAGAAGGGCACAAAGAAGGCCATCAGAGCAGCTGAAGCCCACAAGTACTCGAGTGAGTCGCTAGTATACCTCAAGAACATAATCCAAGATCTCCCAAGAAGCAAGTGTCGAGAAGAACAGCAGAAACTCTTCGTCGACCAGATTGATCTGATGCTGGACTTCCGTATACTAATCAGAAGATTCGACAGAATTCTTAGGGGAGATAACTATGCATAAATGTACTATTTCTTACCATGCATTGTAATATCTTAGAAGAATAGTACAAAGGCTAATAGAGGTAAATATTCTCTGTTCTTTTTGTTTACATCTCTGTTTCAATTTTTTTTATTTTCAATACTTAGGGGGAGATTGTTAGCCCCAAATATCTGTAATGTAAAAGTATTGAAAATATTATCAAGTTAGAAGACCATCGGAGATGCAGCAGAAGACATAGAAGAAAAAGCTTCAAGAAGATGAGTTCTGGTGGAACTAACATAGCTCAACAGAGCTCTGTCAGAAGATCAACATAAGAACTGTTCACAACCCAAAGACCAATAGAGCTCTGGTTTATGAGTTCTGTTGAAGTGAAGACCTCTGTGATGCCTAAGTCTCGTAAGAAATCCCAAGTGTTAGACAAATGTCCATACTTTCCACGTATGCCCTAAAATTAGGAGACACACTTTCCACGTGTCATTCTAGGGTACGATAGTACACTCTCTACACTTTATCAGGGCTATAAATAGAGAGGTAGTGGAACAAACAATTGTAAGCTTTGGGAAGAATAGTTTTCCACAATTGTTTAAGCACACACTGCAGTAATCCCGAGCACTACCTCCGTACGATATTGTTCCTTGTGAGATTTTAGGATACACCATTGATCTTGTTCTTGGTGTTATCCATTATCAATATACGAGCAGCGTTTCTTATTTGATCTTGTTATCATTATCCTGTTCTATATTGATTCTCACTACTACAATATCATTTACACAATCACTCACTTTAATGGCTTTATATTTAAATGCTTCCGTTGTCTATGTTACTACCATTAATGTGATACAACGTGGATCTGGGAACCTACAATAGTCATATTCTGGATGCTTAGAATCAGCGAATCCTGGTGGTTGTTCAACATAAACTTCTTCATTCAGCTTTCCATTGAGAAACGCTGACTTGACATTCACTTGGTGAACTTTGAAGTCTTTGTAAATTGCATAGGCTAAGAAAAGTCGAATTGCTTCGAGTCTTGCCACTGGGGAAAATGTTTTATCATAGTCTATGCCTTCCTCTTATCTGTATCCTTGAGCAACTAGTCTAGCATTATTGCGGGTTATATTTCCAAATTCATCTAACTTATTTCGATATACCCATTTGGTACCTATCACAGTGTTGTCAGATGGTCTGGGAACAAGATTCCAAACATTGTTTCTTTCAAATTCAGTCATCTCTTCTTGCATCGCACTGACCCAGTTTGGATCTCTGAAGGCATCATCTGTTTTCTTTGGTCCAATCAAAGAAATAAAATTAATAAATAAACAAGTGTTACCTGAACTTCGTTGAGTTTGAATACTTGCATTTGGATCACCAAGAATTTGATCAATTGGGTGATATAAGGTCCTTTGCTGAGCAAGAGCTTGAATCACTGACTCAGATAGAACTTCTGGAGGTACTGAAGAAGAAGCTTCAGCAGTAGTAGATTCAAGCATACGAGGCAAGATTTGTTGACGCTCAGATGAATTTTCATTTACTGATTATTGAGAAGTGGATGGATTTTCAGAGTTTGAGGGTTCAGAAGGAGGCAAAGTGTTTATGGGAACATCTGATACCCAAGAGGAAGATTCAACTTCACTTTTCTGCATGCTAGGAATGATGATAGAATCATCATCCGCGATTGGGTTGTTGACCTGAGGTTCAAAGTTAAGATTAGCTTCTGATTCCCCATAATGGGAAAACATCCACTTATTTAGTTCTTTGTTTTCAGCAGTAGGTCTTGAATTTGCTGAACGAGATTCATCAAAGGTGACATGAATGGTTTCTTCTACTGTTTGTCTTCTCTTGTTGAAGACTCTGAAGGCTTTGGACACAGAGGAGTATCCTAGAAATATTCCATCGTTTGCTTTGGGATCAAACTTTCCAAGAGAATCCCTGTTGTTTGAGATGAAGCATTGACAAAAAAATATATTAAGAAAGATGATAGATGGCTTTCTTCAATGGAAACGTTCATAGGTAGTCTTGTTGAATCTTTTGACGATCAGCGAGCTATTTTGAGTAAAACAGGTAGTGTTGGCAGCTTCTGCCTAGAATTGAGTTGGAAAATGAGAATCGTTGAGCATAGATCGAGCAGCTTCGATGATCGTTATGTTTCTTCTTTCAGCGACTCCATTTTCTTGAGGTGTTCTTACCGCTGAGAAGTTGTGAGAAATGCCCTTACTCTCAAAGAAGTTATCAAGAGAACTGTTTTTGAATTCAGTTCCATGATCACTCTTTATTAAGAGAACAGTCATATTGTTTAGGACTTCCATTTTCCTAACAAAAGAGATGAGTTCTTCTGAGGTGTCACTCTTTGCATGGAGAAACATAACCCAGGTATAGCGAGAGAATTCATCTACTTTGACAAGAGTGTATTTCTTTCTAGCGATGGATTGTATATTGTCAGGGTCAAATCAATCCGTATGGAGGAGCTGAAGAGGGTTTGTCACTGAATATACTTAGCAGAGAGATTCCTTAGTGTATGTGTAATGAGGCAAGCCAGTGACCAATTCTTTAGAGGAAGTAGTATTAATCGTTTTAAAGTTAAGATGAGGGAGTGTTGGTTCCCAGACTCACCTTGTCTCATTCAACAAACAAGAACAACAGAGATAGCGGAAGCATAAACATGTTGTTTGTAGAAGAGTCATTGTTATGTAAGAACAATAAGAGAGGATAATAATATACTAAACAATGAATAAGATATGATTAATCAACAAACTGCTCGTATATTATAAAAGAAGAACACCAAGAACACCTAAGTGCGTGTGTAATCTTCTTAATTCTCTCATGCTACAGTCGTATAAATGATCATGGAATGGAATGTGCAGTGAGTGTGCTCTTACATAAATTCTTACAATTGTGTGCTATTATAGCCTGATAAAGTGTAAATTAGTGCACTATCAAACCCTGGAATGACACGTGGAAAGTATGCCGTTGTCCCTTAGGGATGACGTGGAAAGTGTAAACACTAGACTTAACACTTAAAGAATTAACATCGGAGATCATTTTCCAGAGCTCTGATGGTCTTCTGGAGTCTTGCTCTCTGGTGTTTGGTCTCTGGCGTTCTTCCGTTGAACTTCTGTTGTCTTCTGACTTGTGATATTTTCAATACTATCTCTGATGTCTTCTGACTTGTGACATTTTCAATACTTTTACATGGAAATACTTGGAGCTAACAATCTCCCCCTAAGTATTGAAAATTCAAATTTTGCTATACTACAGAGATAAGCTAAATAAAGACAAAGAGAAGAAAATCATCCTCTGTAAAAGCATTTACTTCTTTTAAAGATAAGTTACATTGAAGTACAAAAAGACAGTAAATCTGATCATAAAAGTTGCCTCTTAGAATCCTATCAAATTTTATGATTAATCCCTTAAATTCTAGGGTAAGATCTATGTACTTGAGGTAACTTCTGATGATTTCATCTAGGCACTTCGAGCTTCCAACATGGCCTTGTACAACTTTCCTCAAATACTTCAGAGATTGAGTAGAGCACTTGGGCACATCTGATGAACGAATGGCCTTTTTGATTCCCTTCTGTCATACAATAAAAGCTTCAGGCCCAGCTACCAGAGATCCAGATAGATAGTGTTCAAATCCCTCAATACTTTTATTGAGGACGAATGCTCAACTTCTCCAATTCAAAAGTGATGTCATGATGAAAGTCTAACTGGTTCAGCGGTTCACATGTTCCTCCATAGCCAGTTCAACTTCGTATCTTGAAGTTCTGGCAGTCTTGCGTCGATCTGAGAAATTTACGCAGTAGGAAAGCAGATGTAGCAGATCATAAGGATTGATGAGTACCAGGTCATTATCATTGAACACATGCATCTGGTTGTCAGTCCTTTGCACATTGTACTCATGGTAAATTACCTTGTTGTAGGCAAACGTAATGTGGTTAATTCGTTGGATCTTTATAATGCCAAGTTCTTGATAGACTCTTCTACTAACGTTGGTCTTCTCTGTGATGAATCTTCTTCTTGTATCATCCAACATATTGGCTCTCTTGGGGTTCAACCTTGGGTTGATGGGTATGGTGTCCTATCGGATGATATCTCTGTCAGCATAGAGATAGTGGAATACCTCTTATAGTAAAGGTGGATGTTCTTGACGTTTGGAGCTCTCTGGAGCTAGTTGTTGTGATTGTCCATCTGGAACTGTTTCTGTGTTGGGCTCTATATGGATTTCAACATTGATGGCAGAAAGAACATCTGGTATGATTTGGTCTGGATCTTGTTCTTCTATCATCTTGTTTTTGCCTTTATCAGCTTGCTCTTTTTGTGCCCTTTCTTTCTTTGCTTTTTCTTCTTCAGTTAGGATCTCCATGGCTTTTGCGGTTTCGTTCTGATGGGGGTCATGGAGGATCATTGTGGTATCAAGGTTTAGTTGGGATTGGCTAAGGTTTTCATCAGTAAAGGCATGGTTTGTCCTCTCTGGTTCATTTCTTGTGGGTGAGGTGGTTGGTGGGTCAAGGATAATGGTTTTTGCGATGTGTTCTGCTGAGGTAGAGACTTCTGCATCAGTTGTTCTGAGGGTTTTATTCTTTAATGTGTAATCAACCTCATTTCCAGCCTCATCATTCTCCCCCTTTTGTTGTCCCGACAAGTCATCAATATCAGAATCAGTCTCATTGTCGACAACAAACTTCTGCTTCTTGAATTCTCTTTTGTGATGGCTCACTAGTGGTTGACCTATTTTTGGAAGCTATGTCACAAATGAGCTCATCAAAATTCTTAACAGCGTCCTTTAGAGTGTCGTCCAACTCTATCGCATCAGTTCTGAACTCATCTACTTGATATGTGAAGTTGACCTTATGAGTGTCAAGATAGGTCTGCACATGTTTCTCTGTTGCTTGTGCCTTGGCCACAAACTTGGAAGATATGGTCATCATTCGGCTTAGGACCTGAAAGCTCCCATATAAGCTCTGGTGATTTCCAGATCGTTTGGATATGTAGAAGTAGAAGCATGAGCAG
This sequence comes from Saussurea involucrata, assembly GCA_033807775.1. Classification (NCBI taxonomy): domain Eukaryota; kingdom Viridiplantae; phylum Streptophyta; class Magnoliopsida; order Asterales; family Asteraceae; genus Saussurea; species Saussurea involucrata. The sequence goes on along the minus strand of CM066321.1, from coordinate 40,244,299 downwards.
CAACAGGAATTAGAGTTGGCCCTGCAGAAGGTTTGGCCATATTTGCAAAGGCAGCAGAAATAGATCTTGATATTACGTATGATATGTTGATGAGGTTGGCCTCTGAAAGTTCCATAGAGGGAGGTTGGATAAGTTTGTTGGCAGTCTCCCTCTGGTAGTTGGATAGTTCATCCTTCAGAGCTTTGATCTCTGTCTTCATCTTCTGTGACTCATCAGAGCTCTTTTTCTCCAAATCCACCAACCTCTGAGAAGTCTCTGCTAACTGATATTTGAAACTTTGCAGCTCATTCTTTAAGGATTCATCAGCTGCAGACCTCTGATCAGTAACACATGTTCTTATAAGTTTATACTCATTCAAGGAGTCTCTGATCTCATTGCAAAAGAGTGTGAACTCTACCATTGTTATGAGATCAGAAGGTGTAATCTTAGGGTCAACACATGACTCTAAGTGTCTCTCGAGTTCAGAGAGGCCTTCTTTTAGAGGTGTTTTGATGTTGCCTCTAGAAGGACTTCCACTCGATCCTTGATGTTCACTCAGAAGAGAATCATCTATGGGGGTTCTGTTTACAAATGCTCCCTCATCCTCAGAGTCTAAGAGAGTTAAGTAAATGTGGGAATTGACATTGTGATCTAGGCAATCTAATTCTTGTGGAACTAGGCTCTGCCATTGTCCCTGACTTAGACAATCCTGTCGGGTAAACCTGATGTTACCCAGATTTCTAAGTAGGTCTTCCTTAGAGTGATGAGCCACATAGGCAACATCGTGTGTGTTTAACCTATTACCCTGGGGCTAATAGGAAGGACTATCAAGGTTGACTTCCCCGACATTGTGCATATCAGAGGCATGAAGAGTTGCCTCTGATGGTCTACTGTTGGTTCCGTTTTTACTTAAACAATGATATTTCTATCTATTAGTTCAAACAAGAAATAGTGCGGAAGCGTTTTACGAACTAATAGATATGTTTTGGTAGAAAGACACACAATATCAAATACACAGAGTGGAAATAACACAGATAATTAACTCAATGATTCACTGTATTTGATATAATAAGAACACCAAGAACACCGAAAGTATTACTAGAATTCTGCTCTAATGGTGTGTGTATCGTGCAAAGATTCTTTGAAGAGCTCAACATGAGCCTTCTATTTATACTACTTCTAAAGGGGACAAGGTGGAGACAAGTATTAAGGTACAAAGACACTATCGTGGAACAGTGATAGGTACAACGTTGCTGTAGTGTGCCGCACTCTACAAAGACTGCAACCCATCAGAGGTTGACAGGTGGAGGCAGTAGGGCGAGCCTTGTATGAATGATCCTTAAGATCTTCGTACAACAGTAAACGTAAGAAGCATGATCGTCTTTGTCTTGATCTTCCGGTATTCTTCTAAGTCTTTAGTCTTCATACCACATAGGCTCTGCCAAACATGACAGAGGCTCTGTGGCCTTGTCCTCTGTGAAGAGTCTTCTGGAGATTCTTTACTTCGGTCTTCTTGGAGACTCTACAAGGGCTTCTGTCGAATACTTCTATACTTAGCCTATTTTTCAATACTTCTTAAACAATAAAGATTGGAGCTAACAATCTCCCCCTAAGTGTTGAAAAATAAAAAATTGAAAGGTGCATGGTTTTCTAGGCTAAGTACACGACAAGAGGTATTTGACCTCTGTAAAATGTTTTCTTTTCATATAATATTATGCCAGAGGCATTTACATTTGATTACATGATGAAAGAATAAGTGGCAGAGATTTGTAGACTAACTCAGACGTTGGCCTTTTGGAAGTCGTTGAAACTTATGTTGTAGAGTCCTACTTCTTTGAGCTCATGATAGATTCTGATGCAGAGGGTTCTGAACTTGATGACGGAGTCAATGACCTCTATCAGTCTATCGGCGGAGGCTTTATCCATCAATTTTGTTCCTCTGTGCTCCATGAGGATGGCTCTGAACTCTGTCAAAGTACTTGTTGCATACTTTTGACAGTCCATCTCTAGGAACAGTCTCGACTCCCCAGCAGGATCTTGATAGACTAACCCAACCATTGGAAATGTAATGATTGAGTTTGGTATGGCAGAGGATGGGCAGTCATCTTCTGGTGGTCTGAGACTTAGGTTTTTCACTCCAAGATCTCGTCCTACTTGGAAATCGACTAGGCTGTATAGCAGAAGTTTCTCACGCATGGCCTTTCTGATCACCCTGTATGCCCTTTGAACTGCATCTGTTGTAAAGTTCTATTTTGTCCAGTTCAGAAGGTCGGGTTGGTCGTAGGGGCTTAAGTTCCTAAGATCAATATCTGAGAATTGGTTCTCGGTTCTGTCCATTCTATTGACCTTGTAGATGTTGTAGGAGATCTTAGGTGTGGTTCTGGTGTGAGAGAACTTACAGTATATGACCTTGTCGATTTTGGAGATTGGGTAGACTTGGTTGACGGGCTTAGGAGTTGTTCTTATGAAGATGTGATCGAGCTCAGCATGAAAGTCGGGGTCTTGAATGGATGGTGGCATAGAGTCTACGACGGTTCTATTGTATAAGTACCTGTACACTACTTCTTCCATCTGTCGTGGGGGTGCACCAGGTGGAGGCATGGGCCTACGCAGAGCATCCAATTGCCCTTTTATCTGGGTGACTCTGTCCTCTGTAGGTTTTGCCTTTGGATCCAAGACAGGTGTTTTTGACAGAGGGGGAATGATGAAGGCCTAATCTTCTTCTTCAGGCTTGGGTGTGACGTAGGCATCGAAGGCGCTTTTCATCAATTTCTCTGTTGGTTGATGCTTTGGCTTCTTCTTTTTAGGTTCCTCTGTCATGATTCCCTTTCCCTTGTCTTTTTCTTTAGGCTGTTCAGCTTTATGTGTTGCCTCTGTTGGTGGTGCTTCTACTGTTGTAGGGGTTGCTTCTGTAGGTTTTGACATTTGAGCTTCTGAGGACTTGGATGGAGGAGTTTTAGCTGGTTTTGGTGTTGATGCCTCTGTTGGTTTTGCAGGGGACTTAGTTGGTGATGTAGGTTTGGTTGGTGAGGCTTCTGTGGTTTTGCTCAGATATTTTCTTTGTTTATGAGCAATTGACTTGGTTCTGGTTTTGGGTGTGGGAGATAGAGGTTTTGTTGTTTCAGCTTCTGGTGTGGGGGTGGTAAGTTGGATTCTTCTGGTGTTGTTAGTGTTTGTTGGTCTTCTTCGGAGGATGTCAAGATTTGAAATTGTTCACGGGTTGGCACATCTTCTCCGAATATAGAGGTTGTTTCCACAGAGGTGGGTGTTACCTCTGTGGTCTTCTGTTGTTAATCTTGATTCATTTCAGGTACTTGGGTTTGGATTTGTATTTCTTCAGGGGATGTTTCCACAGAGGTGGTTGATGCCTCTGTGGTCTGTTGTTGATTTCTTCCTTGGGTTTGAGTTGAAGGAGCTTGGGAAACAGGTTCTGCTGAAATTGGTGGAGCTGGTAGACCTCTGGTTGCAGCTTTCTCCCTTGTCTTCTCCCCCTCAGGATGATCTGATGAATCATTAGAATCATCATCAGAGTCATCCTGACCCTTGTCTTTGGTACCCTCTGCCCTGCACGATGCTTCTGGTTTCTTTGGAGGAGTGGCACATGCAGCTATCATTTTTGCGCATAGATCATCGCAGAGGCCGAGGAGGGTATGGACCTCTGCTTCTGTGTTGAAGTGCATTTTGCCCACACTTGCCCTGAAATCTTTGACATAGTTTGCGTTGGCAGCAGTAAAGAATGTAATGAGCTCTGTGACCTGGTCGATTACCCCTTGTCCAGTTCTGTGATCTGAGCTATGGTCATGTAGTCGGAGGGCTTCATGGCCAGAGTCTCTCTTGTGGTGTGTTCCTGGACTTGCTAGAGGGCCTTCTTTAAATCTTCAGGAGTAAGGCCCAGAGTGTAACAACCCAGGCCAACCGTACCAGATATTGTCCGCTTTGTCCACACACCTAGACTCGCGGTTTTAAAACGCGTCTGATAGGGGAGGTATCAAGTACCTCTTATAAGGCAGCATTTGTTCCCCTCCCCAACCAATGTGGGATCTTACAATCTACCCCCTTGGGAGCCCAGCATCCTCGCTGGCACACCAGTCCGGTTCCCGGCTCTGATACCATCTGTAACAACCCAGGCCAACCGTACCAGATATTGTCCGCTTTGTCCACACACCTGGACTCACGGTTTTAAAACACGTCTGATAGGGGAGGTATCAAGTCCCTCTTATAAGGCAACATTTGTTCCCCTCCCCAACCAATGTGGGATCTTACACGGAGTGGTTGGGGATTGCTCTTTCTTCAGCTTTTCAATCAAGTCTTTGACAGAGCTTTGGAAGGCAAAGGATGTGGCTTTCTCGAACTTAGCGGCAGCAGAGGTAGCAGAGGTTGTAGCAGTTGACTTCATCTGGGCTAAGGCATTTTCACCTCTGTGGACAGGTTGTCCATTTTGGTGTTTAGATCGGTTAAGTCCCTGGATGTAGTATCTGCAAAAGAATCAAAAGAGCTTTTCAACCCTTTCAATGTGTTGTCCACAGAGGTGACAAGGGTTTGGAACTCATCCCTTGATACTTGTGGACTAGGTGTAACCTCTGGAGGAACACATGCATCCTCAGAGTGAGTCTCTGTTCCTGAGACGCCTTCTTTCGCTCCTGTTTGTACGTTGAGAGCGGAAGGACTTCCCTCTAATCCTTAAGCAGGGGCCTTTTGAGCCTCAGACTCTATAGAGGTTCTTTTAAGGACATTGTATTGATCCACTCCAGAGGTGGGTACAAGAGTATCCTTAAGTTGACTTGGGGACTTGTCTAGAGTCCCTTCGTCGTTGTGCACTCTAAGCTCCTCTAAAGAGACTTTTGGATCTATATGTATGTGCGTGTCAAAGGAAACAAATTCCTCTGTGGGGATGTCTGTTGTGATCTGGGGCAATTGATCACTTACGAAAGGCAAGTCCTTTGGAGAGGACTCCCTTGGAATGGTTTCCCCGGCTAGGATTGGTACAGGGGGAGAGAGAATTTTCTCTGTCCGGTCAGTTTGGGGTAGGGTCGAGCTGTGCTGCTCTTTTTCAATAACACCTTCTTCCACTAGACTAGAGGTGTTAGAAATATGGGTTGCACTGGGAGTTGGTTGGGGTTGTGTGCCTTCTTCAACTACGACATCTTTTTCTGTTTCACCCTCTGTCACTACTCCTACCCTAGTGGCATCGGCCTCTATTGCCTCTTGTTCAAGTGAGGCATACATGAGATGGAAAGAGGACAGATGTCTAAGATCTAGGTGCAGAGGGCCATAGTTTACCTGTTCATCTTCCTCAGAATCCACCATTTAGATGACTGTCACTCTTTAAAAATAACCCGCATGTTACAGAATTTTCAAAAGAAGCCAAGTATCAGAAACGACAGAAGCTCTGTAGTGGAATAAGGTATGTGGTCTGAAACTTGCTCTTTTTGTCTCCTCTTAGCTTGCACCTTTACCCAAAACGTTTGAAAAAACACTTGGAGATGACCGATAGAATTTTAGTGCAAAATTTGCATTCACAGAGGCTTTGAGGCTCTGTTGGAGCCAGCATAGGCTCTATGAGTGAAAATTTCTCATAACTAAAGATTCATAAAACATTTTGATCATCCGAGGTTTTAATTGTTTTAAACATTGTTTTTAGGACATATTTGGAAATTAGTGTCCTAGAAAACTATTTTGGAGTAGGTTTTGTACGAGATACTCACTTTTCTAGTGTCTAGGTTGGGCGACAGAGATTCTTTGGTGGAGTGAGCTCTTCGACCAAAAGACTTTCTTCCAGTATCTTTGTGTGTGCATTTGTACGTGCGAATCCTTAAAGAGGACATTGAAGTTGATCGATAGAGTTCTCGTATGAAATTTGCAGTCATAGAGAATCCGGCTTACAGAGGCTCTGTTGAGCTCAGCAGAGACTCTATGACCTTAAATTTCTCATTGTGGAAGGCTCGAAAATCTTTTTGATCATTATTGGTTTGGAATGTCTTAAACAGTGTTTCTAGGACGTATTTGGAAATTGGTGTCCTAGATAATTGTTTTTCAAAAAGGATTTGTACGAGATACTTACGTTTTGGCTCTCCCTTGTTTGGCAAAAATCTTCACTTCTGTGAATGTGATTGAGCATAATTCTTCTTTGGCTCCCCCTTGATTGATCAATCTCTGTGGATCATTTCAAGGTCTCCTTCTACTCCCCCTTGACCTATGCTTGGATCAAATGAGATAAGTAATGCACAGAACATAGATCAAACTCACCAGAGGTTTTGTGGAAATTGTCAGAGGCTTTGAGCAATCCCACAGAAGCTCTGTTGGGTACAGACCTTTTGATGATAAAGAATTTACATGCAGAAGTGTTCAAATACTTACATATTTACAAGAGGATCAAAACTTACTTACAGAGGATTCAACTCATGTTAATCATACCCAACTTACCCACCAAGAAAAGGAATCTTTTCTCATCAAGTGCCTTGGTGAATAAGTCTGCAAGCTGGTATTCAGTGGACACAAAGTGCATTTCGATTGTTCCATGTTCAACATGATGCTTCAGAAAGTGGTAACGGATATCGATATGCTTTACTTTTTAGTGCTGTACTGGATTGGCAGAGATGGATATGGCACTTTTTGAATCACAGAGAATGGGTATCTTGTATATGGTGTAACCATAGTCTGTCAGCTGAGTTTTCATCCACAGAACTTGGGAGCAACAGCTAGCAGCAGCAACATATTCAGCTTCTGCTGCAGATGTAGACACACAATTCTTCTTCTTCGAAGTCCAACTTACTAGTTTACCACCCAGGAATTGACAACTCCCAGAGGTACTTTTTCGATCAAGCTTGCATCCTCCATAATCTGAATCTGTGTATGCTTTAAGACCAAAGCCAGAGTTCTTCGGATACCAGAGCCTAAGGTTTTTAGTTCCCTTAAGGTATCGGAAGATCCTCTTTACAGCAATAAGGTGGGATTCCTTTGGGTTAGCTTGGTATCTTGCACAGAGGCATGTGGCATACATTATGTCGGGTCTACTTGCTGTTATGTATAAAAGGGACCCAATCATACCTCTGTAGAGCTTGCACTCTACAGATTTGCCATTTGGATCTGAGTATAACTTGTTTCCAGTGGCCATTGGGGTCTTCATTACAGAGGCATCAGAGAGACTGAATTTTGAAAGTATGTCGGAGACATATTTAGCATAATTTATAAAAATTCCCTCTGATGATTGTTTTACTTGGAGTCCGAGGAAGAAGGTTAATTCTCCCATCATACTCATTTCAAACTCACTCTGCATGAGTTTTTCAAAATCTTTGCACTGTTGTGCATTTGTAGACCCAAAAATAATGTCATCCACATAGATCTGTACAAGCAGAATCTCATTACCTTTTCTTTTGTAAAACAAAGTAGTATCTGTCGTACCTCTGTCGAAATCATTATCGAGAAGGAAGGTTGAAAGGCGTTCATACCATGCTCTTGGAGCCTGTTTTAGTCCATACAAAGATTTGTCGAGATAATACGCGTAGTTTGGGTACTTGGCACTTTCAAACCCTGGCGGCTTCTGGACATAGACTTCTTCTTGAATTTCACCATTTAGAAAGGCAGATTTTACATCTATTTGAAAGACTTTGAAACCTCTATGGGCTGCGAAGGCTAAGAAGATTCTTATTGCTTCGAGCCGTGCGACAGGGGCAAAAGTTTCATCGTAACCAATGCCCTCTTCTTGACGATATCCCTTGGCCACAAATCTCGCTTTATTTCTAAAGACCACCCCATACTCATCCTTTTTGTTTCTGAAGACCCATTTAGTCCCTATTGCTTGTTTCCCTTTCGGCAGAGGAACTAGGGTCCATACCTTGTTTCTCTCAAACTGTAGAAGCTCTTCTTGCTTGGCATCTACCCAGTTTGGATCATTTAAGGCTTCAGAAATTCATTTTGGCTCGATCACACTGATAAAATTTGTAAAGAAACAAAAATTAGCAGTGGCTGATCTTGTCTTGACTTTCTCAGAAGGATCGCCGATTACAAGACTCGGAGGATGGCTTTTCATCCATTGTGTTGTTCTTGGAAGATGGTCATTGGTGTCATCAAGTTGAACTTCTGAGGATGCAGTTGTTGGTTCTTGCACAATCTCTGTAGTGGAGGGTACTTATGTGCTTGAACTTGGTTCTTCAGCTTGAGTAGGTATTGGGATTAGAGTTGGGATGGATTCCTCTAATGCGATAGAGACTGAATCCACATTTTCCTCTGGTATCGGCTCCTCTGTTGTAGCTGGAGTTGGTGTTTCTAGTGCCTCTGTGGTAGTATCTTTGGTTGTTTCATCTTCTGTTGGCTCACCCTCAGCACGTGCATCTGCATGATTCACGGAAGAGGATGAAGTATTCAATGGACCAGTTAGAGATAAACCTGACTCAGTCTGGTTTGCAGAAGATGTTTCTCCAGAGGCTCTGGCAGCTCCAGCATAGGGATCAAAATCATCATGGAACATCTCTTCAAATAACATATTTAAGTTTGCTTCTCTCATCTTTGAGATGCCATAGGATTCTTTCTTTAGACCGAGTTCTGAACTGATTTGTTCAGAAGTCTTTTGAAAGGAATCGTCAAAAGAGACATTGATGCTTTCCACGATGGATCGAGACCGCAGAAGATATAGTCTGCAAGCTTTTGAAGTGGCAGAGTATCCTATGAACTTTCCTTCATTAGCTTTCACATCGAACTTTCCTCTAGCTTCTCTATCATTTAAGACGAAGCATTTGCATCCAAAGACATGAAAGAACTTGATGTTGGGTCGCCTCTTATTGATCAATTGATAAGGTGTCTTGATGTGTATTTTGACTATGGCAGATCGATTATGGGTATAACATGCTGTTGATATGGCTTCTGCCCAGAAAGAGATTAGTAATCCAAATGCTGTGAGCATGGTCCTTGCAGCCTCAATAAGTGTTCGGTTCTTTTGTTCAACAACGCCATTTTGTTGAGGAGTACGTGCTGCAGAGAAGTTCAGTGAAATACCTTCTTCCGTGAGATAAGCTTCAATGACAGAGGTTTTGAATTCTGTGCCATTGTCGCTTCTCAACTTTTGGATTTTGCATTCGTACAGAACCTGGATCTTCTTCATTAAGTTTATCAGAGTGTTAGGAACATCTGATTTCTTTCTGACAAACTCCACCCTTGTATATCTTGAGTATTCATCGATCACCACTAGTATGTATTTCTTGCCTCCTAGGCTCTGCGTAGCAATCGGACCATAGAGGTCGACATGAAACATGTGCAGAGGCCTAGGACAAGACACATCATTCTTTCCTTTGTGGGAAGCCTTCTTAAGCTTGCCCATTTCACATGTTGAGCATAAATGATCTTTGTTGAACTTAACATTCGGCAGACCTTTAACAAGATCAAGTTTCACAAGTTTATCTAGAGTCTGGAGGTTCAGATGGCAGAACCTGTTCTGCCATAACCAGGCTTCTTCATTTTTACAAGCAACAAAGCAGAGCTTGTCTTCTTTGTTCTTGACGCTAAAGTTCATGAGATATAGATCTCCCCTTCTTTCAGCCCGCAGAAGCTCTACTCCAGTGTCTTCTCCTTGTATAGAGCAGTAAGTTTTTTTAAACATAACATCAAAGCCAGTATTGCAGAGTTGGCTAACACTTAGAAGATTGTGCTTAAGGCCATCCACATAAGCAACTTTGCATACTTCAACCTTTTCCTTTTTGATGACTCTGTAGCCTTTAATATATCCTTTCTTGTTGTCCCCAAAGGTTACTGATCCTCTATTGAGTTTATCTTTGTAAGAGGATAGTAAACCTCTGTCGCCAGTCATATGCCGCGAGCACCTGGAGTCAAGATACCAGATCGGCACATACTGCTTCTGCAAGACAATCAGAGATTTTTAGGTACCCATATCCAAATGGGTCCCTTTTTGTCAGAGGTCTTCAAGGTTGCCCTAGCATCCTTGGTGTTGGTTTTAGCTTCTGTTGAAGAACCATTTTGTTTCTTCTTTCCCTTGAATTTTGCATTCTTTTTGGACAAAGAGAGGAAACAGTGAGGACTTGAGTAATGTTGGTTTAATTGAAACATGAGATCAAAACAACGACAATAATGAATTTGCGAAGAGATTTGCCTGAACTTTTCATTGAAAACATTAAAACAGGGTACAGAGGCTTTAATTTTACAATCTACCCTTGCACTAGACTTCTTATTACAAAAATACCTATGCTGACTAGATTGTTGTTTTGAAAATTCTCTGGTTGGAGTAGCCTTCTGTGGTCCCCTTCTTCTGTGGTGAACTTCTGCAGGTTTCACTATCACATAAGTAAAAGACTTGTTATTTTCAACCCACTTACCTTTTTGTTTCCAAGTTAATTTTTCTTTGAAAGGCCCAAAAGGTTTAGCTTCTTTCGAATGTTGAGAGGATTTTTCCTTTTCAGGTTTGATTTTCTTAAGCTCCAGAGAGGTTTTGGCTTGTACACACTTGTCCACAAAATCCGGGCAAATAGGAGCACTTGTGATTATCTCCTTAGGAGTAATTGTTCTGTTAAGAATCTCATAGGGAAGTTTAAGTCCCTCTACTTCACAAGGAACTATTTCTGATTCAATTGAATCAGTCTCAGAATCGTCAGAGGATGAGTCGTCCTCATATACAGAGGTTGAGTCACTTAGATCTCTGTCGACAGAGGCTAGATTTTCTGAGCAGGTGCTATACTCGCTTTCTTCCTTTGTTTCGGGGATATCTTCTAAGTCAACATAAGTTTTCATCGAGGTTTCATCAGAGAGATTTTGGCTATGATTGGAAGTACTGGGGTATTCATAAAAATTGTTTTCACCGATTTCCAATATTTCATTTTCAGAAATATGAGTCATATTTTCTTCTGTTGAAGCAGGCAAGAACTCAGATGCCTCTGCCGATAGTTTCTTCTCGGAATCTATAGTACAGACAAAGGCAACCTGAGATTGAGTCTCGGGGTCACCAAACTTGAAGATTCCTATCTGATCTTGAGTTTTCAGATATTTCTTGGGTTTGGATTCTCTTTTGACAGAGACTGAAGAGGATAGATCTTTGTTTTCAAACCACACATTTATCATCTTTAGAGGTTTCCTCTGGTGAGGTTCCCCAGAGACTTTTCGCCCTTTGCTTACAGAGAGTATGCTTGGAAAACCGGGTTTTCTTGTGCTTCCAATCTGAAATAGTGAAGACAAAGATTTGTCTCTTTTGGTTCCAGTGTATGGATCAATATCACAGAAGCCAATTCCCCGTCTTCTGATTTGTGTGTTTATCGTTTCATAAACCATCTGAGCATCTTGATATTTTTTTCATTAAAAGGTCTCTTCTGAGTAGGTCTTGATTAAGGACTTCTCTTTCCTTTTGAAAATAATGTTTAAGAGCAAGGATGTTCATTTTGTCGCTCTCAACATCCATAAGTTCCTTAGACTTAGATTTTATGGCAGAGTTGAGTTCAGAGATTTTATCTTTTAAAGGATTTAGATGCTTGTTCCAATTTGTTTCAATTTCTTCCTTTTCTTGAAAGATTTTAGCCTTTTCCTGAGTGAGAAGTCTAGCTTCTCTCACATAGAAGGTGAGCTTCTATTGAGCACTATCGCATGTCTTTTTAAGTTCAGAGAATTCAATGGTCAGTTTAAGCAAATCAGCTACTGCTTGATTAGAGTAAGAGTCAGAAGTGGATACCTCACTATCAGAGTCGGAGGAGCTGACCTCTGCCATTCCACAAAATAAGGCGTTCTTGTCGCCTTCATCAGATGATTCGTCTGACAACCAGTTCTCCTGATTCACCATTAGTGACTTCTGAGCATAATATTCCGCTTTCTTTTTTGTAGTAAGCAGAATCCCTCTGAGGGCGGTTTGGCTTGCTTCTGCAGTCAGCAGCATAGTGGCCTAGCTTGCCACAATTGAAACACCCCTGATTCTGGGAACCGTTGCCAGCTCTGTCGGTCACCACCTTTATCACCTCTTTCATTCGAACCATCTTTTCCTTGGTTCCTTGGCTCATACTTCTCTCCTCTGTCATCCCTTCCATCACGTTCATACCCCTTCTTCCGATATCCTCCTCTTCCAAACTCCTTTGTCTGCAGAGCTAATGATTTAGCTATTGAGTCCATCATTGCCTCCTCTTCTATCACCTCATCTTCAGAGCTATCGACAATCACCACTTTCTTCTTTTTCTCCTTCTTCTCCTTCTTTTCCTCCTCTTCCACAGCTTTCTTAGGCTTCTCCTTTGCCTCTGTAGTCTTCCCCACAAGTGCCAGAGGCCCAGCAGTCTGAGTTTTTGCTTGGGCGATTTGGGGTTCTTGAGCAGCCAAAGTCCCATAAAGATCAGATAAACTCCAGGTGTCTAAGTCCTGATTTGTTTGTAGGGACATAGACAGCGGGAGCCATTCTTCGTTGAGGCTCTTTAGGAACATGATGTTGTTCTCTTCTGATGTTCTGTGGATCCCAAATTTTCTGCACTTGTTTATCAAGGAGTTAAACCGGTCATAGGTTGACTGCAGAGACTCTGTCGGCAAAGCTTTGAATGAGTAATACTCATTGATACATTGGGCTCTGCGATTTTTCTGAGTTTTAGCCCCTCCTTCCAATTGTTTTTCCAGTTCCTTCCATAGATCGTATGCAGATTCACATGCATCTAGGGATTGGAAGAGGTTATTGGGGATCGCCATTATCAGAAGTCGTTTTGCCTTCTGTGCCAATTCGTATTTCGCCCAGTCAGGATCAGACCATTTATCTTTTGCCTTTGGTTTCTATGATCCCAGATTTAATCAAGTAACAATGCTAGAACCTAATGATCTTCATTAGAATAGAGAAAGATTCAAGATTGGGAGTGAGATCCACTTTCTCTCTCTAACTTCTCTCTCTAAAATGTCATCCCTCTCTTTTGCCCACTCTCTCTCTCTATGTACGTAGGATTTACAATTGTGAGAGTCCCACCTAATTCTATTACAAACTTCCTATTTATACAACTTTGACTTTCTCACTTAATACCTTGACTTTGACTCTTTAAATTCTCTACTTTGACTTTTACAATGCTTTGACTTCTTACAATTAAACATTAAATCTTGAATACATTTTATGCACTAACAATCTCCCCCTATGGATTCAAGATTTAAAAAATTGATGACGATAGTCTTCAGCTCTTTGTAACTTCATATATTCAACACTTTAAGTACTTTGAACAATCTCCTTCTTCGCTTTGAAGGAAGATCAATCTTTGAAAAATAACTCTGAAGAATCTTCGAATAAGCATTGTCTTCAGAAATTGAATCTGACTGCTTTAGTCTTCAACTGGATCTTCATCGTCAAATAGTCATCAAGGTCTTGAAACACAAACTTCATATCTTTGTGGTGTTGGTCAAAGTCTTCAAATAAAATCTTCAGCTCTTCGAATCTTCAAATCATTGTAGCACAGATCTTTGCATCTTTGAGAAATATCTTCAGTCTTTGAATGTTAACATTCTTTGAGCTTTAATTGGGTTTTGAGCTTCAATGGGCTTTGAATATTTTGAACTGCGTATCTTCACTTCTACAACAATGAACATCTTTGAATTTTGAATCTTTGTCGAATCATCTCCAAACATCTTGAAACATCTTGACTTTTTATCTCGAGCTTCTTGGCTTCACCAAAAACTTCTCTTTATCTAAAATTGAAACTTTCATATCATCTCCCCCTTTTTGATGATTGTGAGCATCATGATCATCAAAACTTCAACATCAATTTCAGCAGTCTTTGAATACCAATAACAATCTCCTCCTTCCGATCTGAATATCCGTCAATTCCAAAAATATTTATCCGAATCTTTTCAAATTCAGATAAAATGAAAGTGGTAACCCTGAAACAACGAATGAATCAGTTAAAATGCCTGTAAGTTTCACGAAGCCACTTAGTACAACGAATGCACTTTGGAAAGGAGCTTTTTGATGTTCACTCCTCCAGGGCTTCCATTCAATCATCGAAAAACCACAAAGGAAATTTCTATGAACGTTATGACAATAAAACATATTCCTTGTGTGTACATGCAAGTGTAGAAAGAATAAAGCAACATATGCTTGAATAATATAGGTTCAAATTGTGTAAACTGTTGAGACAACAACAAGTTTTCCACGGACTCAATGTGCATGAGTGAAGAGCAAAGGTGGGGCAAACTTCCTTCTTTTTCAATATCCAAACCTTCCGAATGAATATTAGATAGATAATATGTTGCGTCCCCAATAAAATTGAAACATTTATTTGTTAAGAAAGAAATGAGTAGCTGGTGGGGTTAAATGCAAGAGTTGGCATGGGCTAGTTGCTTGTTTCAATGATGGTCACCAAAGAATGTGAACCAATCAGAAATGTGGCTGCCCGACTCAGAAAATGGCTAGTGCAGAGTTCTCTTATTCTTTTAACTCTGTTCTCTCACCCACTTTCTGTTTTTCATCTGCCCACTTCTAACCAAACTCTCATTTACATTTTACCTCAGCTCAATGAGATACTCAACCGGATGAGTAATCTCCCCCACTCTTTGATTTCGACCCCTCACCCCTCAATCACTCAAGGATAACTTCTTGGGTAGGAAACACTGGTTAACGTGGATCCATAGAAGTTCTTTATGCGCTCACACTGATTCCCATGAAATTTTGTCCTAAAATGTTGCGTTGTTCAACAGTTTATTTTGAACAATTAAGAATATCGGCATGTGATAACATTGCCATCAGAATGTATGCTCCTAAAAAATATCATGAACATTTGAGCATTTTGATCTTTGAAGATTTCTCACAACAAGAATATTGAAAGAATGAAATGAAATCGAAATTCTTGTTTGAGAATCTGACAATGTATCAATCAGATCAAATAACATGAATGATAATCATGTAAGGTTTAGGGTATCAAAGAATTGGATATATTGTTTATATGAACAAATATAAACAATCTTTGAATGAAACGTTTAAGCTCTTACGCAGAAAAGAAAGTATGATGCTCAACAAAATTTGGAATCAAACGGGAGTATTACCATCGAAAAATGTTTCGTTTTGAGACATGGTAATAACGAAGTCAATTTGAAGCTGAACCGGTGTGTAAAAAATACTCGAAAGTATATAGAGAAGATAATACACAAGTATTAATCTTTAGAAACACATGGTCAGAAATAATGATGTAACGAGCATTCAAGATTTACATGAAAATCATTTAAAATCATACTTCTAAAATTATAAAATCTATTTGAATTAGAGAAGTGGTTTGAACATTTAAGAAAACATTTTTCATGCTTGAAAGTCGTTCTTCTTTCAAACAATCTCAAATTAAGTTCAGAAGATACTTACATTGATAAACATTTAAGCTCCCCCTCAAATTATGATAGACTGATTAATAATCAGATAAGCTCCCCCTCAATATCTGCAAAAGATCTTAATTGAGACAAAATTAGTATGTATAGCAATCAAAGTCTAAAACAAATAAGTACGAGTTCTAAACTGGTGTGTTTAGAAGTCAAAAACTTGAAGAACGGGTTCTAAACTGAGATGTTTAGAAGCAATAATTTCTTTGATGTCCGGGTTCTAAACTGAAGTGTTTAGAAACCATAAGTTCTTTGAAGTACGAGTTCTAAACTGACGTGTTTAGAAACCATTATCTCATATGCTCCCCCTACAAAGAAGCATATAAAAAGATTTGTCAATAAGCACATATATATCAAAAACATAAACAAATATTAGAATTTCTCCCCCTAAAATCATGCATATATTTCAGCATCGGTACTCTTCTTCAAATTGCACACTTCTCTTCTGTTTTCTAGTCATGTGTTCGGTATAGTTCTGGAATTTCGTACGACACATGATGAACCTGCAAAACAGATTAAGTAGATTTTGGTACCCAATGGGACTTGGGTCCTGGTTTGTTATGTGCTTTTCTTTTTGAAGGAATATTATAAGTACCATACCAAAATTGAACATTTTCTTGCTTAATGAAATCATTAGTTCCACAAAAAGAACAACAAAGTTTCTTTTGTGCCAAACTAATCAGATAATTTGCAGAATATCTAGGATTAGGTTTAGCGCAAGATTTACCTTTATGAGCATTGTTCTTTTTGTTCACCGTAGGTGGAGTAACATATGATTTTGTTGCGTCGTTCATAGGTGTAGAAGCCTTTACCTTCCATTCCATCTTTACAGGCTTGTAGATAGGTATATCAGAACTTGTAGCATCACTGTTGTAGAAAAGATTAGAAGGTCGCATCTGATCTTTTGATTTGACAGACGTTCTTGAAGAAACAGAAGAACGTTCATGAACAGAACCAGAAGCAGTCTTTGACGAACCAGTTGAACCATCATTCGGCGATTGTTCAGATGATTTAACATGAATCTTAGTTGCTTCCAAATTCTGAACTTTATCAGACAGAACATTCCTTTCTTGAACAGTCAGATCAAGTTTCTTCTATAGATCAGATTTGAGCTTCTGCTCTTTCATAGCTTCCGTTGCTAAAGCAGATAACCTCCTTCTTAGCTTTAAAATTTCAGTCTTAAATATGTTTCTCTCCTCTTCAAAGTTCTTCTCTAAATCAGATATTTTCTTTGAAAACTCAGCAGACATTGTTTCATAAGATTTCCTTTCAGTATCAAAATCTGCTCTTTCCTTTTGAAGCTTTTCTTTTTCTAAGAATAACACCTTCTCAAAATCAGAAACTTGTTTTGAAAGATTTATGCATCTAAGTTCAAGAGCTTTCTTTTCGTTCTCCAAAACAATTATCTTTTCATCAATCAAAGCATTATGGTCAGGAAGCTTCTTTGAGACATCAAATTTACAAGTTGTTCCTTTGTCACAAACTTCAGGCTTTGAATTCTCCTTGGAAACACGGTTAGACTGAAAATCACCATCATAATCTTTTTCAAAAGAAGAATTTTCAAAAATAACCCACTTGTTCTTTGCAAATTCTTTTCTTTCTTTTTCCAAAACATTTTCCAAATTAATTACTTTCTTTGAAAGCTCACATATCTTTGCTTCAAAAGATTTGCATTCAGTTGAAAATTTTGCTTTTTCACTTTCAAATTGGTTATGCTCGGAGAGAAGAATATTCTCAAGATCTGCCACTTTCTTTGAAAGTCGGAGACATTTATGATCAATCTTTTGTTTAGCATCAAAAATGGCTTTTGATGAAACCGAAATCTTTTTGATCAAAGAATGTTCAATTTTAACAGTCTCCTTTTCCACCTCATCTTTGAAACTAGAAGAAATTTCCTTAAAACTATTTGAATAAACAGTTGAAAGGAGATCATTTTCATATTCAAATTTGATCCTTTGTTCTGCAAGGGAGATTTCAAGTTCAATAATTTTCCCTTCTAGAATCAATGTAGGAACATATTTCTTAGTTTCAAAGACTTGGTTTTGGTTATTGACTGGCTTTGTAGCACAAATGTCAAAATAAATGTTTGGAAGTGGTTTATCTAGATTGTTGAGAATCTTCAACGTCTCATTAGTATAGCAAAATGGAAGTTAGATATGAGTTGTTAAAGCTCTTTTTCTTTGTTCTTCTCTTTGTGTTTCCTTTTCATCAGTCCAAAAAATTTCATAATCGGGCCAATATCGTGCGTACCTTAAGCATTCAAAATTATATGTTGGTCCCGAAGGGCTATACAAGTTTGTAGAAGGGGGGGGGGGGGGGTTGAATACAAATACACGTTTTTACTTTTCTAAATTGTTTTTTGATAAATCAAGACAATTTACAACTTGTTGCGGAACAAGATTAAGGATAAACCTAATCTAAACAAGTCTTGAGAAACACTAAGTTTCTTGCACTAGAAAGAGTTAAAGAAATTACGAATAATAACTTAACAATAAGAGAGAAATAAGAAGATGGTCCGAGCACACTTCAAAACTGAAGTAAGGTTCTTCTTATATACTGCATGCATTTAATGCATTGCAGTATGGCTTTACACGTGGGGCAAGCTGAGTGGTTGCATGTCATTGACCTTTGTAGACAACCTTAGTAGCCGCATGGTGCACAGTGTAGAATCAGAGTTGTTGTACGATTACAGACAAAAGGGATGTCCGTTCTGACAGTTCGTACGGAGACGTGCAAGGGAGGTAAGACAATAGTAACATGCAGGGAGACTTCATGATCATCTTTCGTTGAGTCAGATCTTTATCAGCGAATGATAAAGTTCAGCGATTGCTGAAGTCTTCTACTTGATACTTCACGTTGAATGGATAGGTCTTGCTTCGCTGAGTCAGACTTGTCGCTGGTTCTTGAGCTTGATCTTCGACTTCAGCGTAGAACTTTGGTTGACGTGAAACTTGTCTTTAGGGATCATAAGTAAACAACTAATTTATCAGCGATCATCTCATAGACTGAACAGGCTCAGAGTTATAAGATGATGAACAGTGTTCGCTGAATATCTAATCTAAAGAGTGAGAGTTCCTATCAGCGGTACTGTAAAGTCTTAGAACTTATCAGCGATAGTGAAACTCTAATACATATTGTTTACTTACAATTTTCACTAAGTGTTTAAGAGAGGGTCATTATCAAATTACTGAGGGTTTGGATCAACAATCTCCCCCTATTTGATTATGACATATCAACAGAGAAAATTGCTATTTAATGAAAACATAAGGATAAAAAGAACTTATAAAATATTTGTCCCTTTTACTGTTTTCTGGGATCTTTTCAGTACTGATGGACTAAAGTACATTCGCTGAAATTTTTTCTTTAAACTTCGTAAAGATTACATCGGGAAGTGGAAAAATTACAAGTACAACAAATAAAATTTACAAGTACAAAAGATGTAGACAGATAAGGATAGAAGGAATTACAAGGCGATCCTATCCGTCAAAAGGTTCTTCCTTGATGAGAAGTTCATCGAGGGTCTTTGATGTGGGAATCATCCCGTCAGGGACAGTGACACCTTGATCCTTTTTGTTCTTTGCTTCTTCAAAGATCAGGGGCTTGAGGTGACGTGCCTGAATGTCGCGTCTGACTTCACACCATTATATGAGATTTCTGAATTGTTCGATGGGAGTGATTGGAAGCTCAGAGATGCGTTGAAAGTGTTGATTTCCTTGGTAGTCTAGAGAGAATATACCATAGGGATCACTTACGACTTTGCCAGGGATGAAAGTTTCACCAGGTGGTAGGGAGGTGTCAAGCGCTGAGAGATCAGCATCAGGGCCAAGAACTTCAGCACGAGAGAAACCAATACCTGTTTCATTCCGTATAGGAGGACCTGAGTCTGAGGCTTTCTTTTCCTTTGCAGAGACTCTTCTTTGTTGAGGAGGAAAAAGAGTGGAAGGAGGAATATCCACAGCAGAAGAAACCAAGTCGATCTGAGTATTTAAAATTTTCTCGACATGGCTCTTGAACTTTGAGCGCGATCGCTGAATGGCTAATTTCACTTCCAACCATTCAGAGAAACCAAACTTCTCTAAAGTAGCAGCATAGAAGGTTTTCTTGGTTTTGTCTTCTCTGAATACATCAACTTCAACAACAGGAACGTCAACGAACAGTCTTCCTCTGATGTTTACTTTGATGATTTGGGACGGTCGAGATCGATAGTTCAGCATTTCTTTACACCATTCCAAAGTCGTATCAGATACTTTAGTCTTTTCTTCAACGATCCTTTGGGCATCATCCCATAGTTGGCGTTGGACATCAATGGGAGTTCTTTTCAACGCGGGGTCTTTCACCGATTTTTGGACAAGCTGGATGGCGAGAGCCTTATCTTTTTCTTCAGATTCCTTCTTTTCGGCGAGTAATCTTTCAGCTCTTAGATGATCCTCGTATTCTTTCCGTGAAATCCTGAACTTTGTGGGAGCAGGGATTTTGTCACGAGGAAGAACGATTCGCTGATCTTCAAGCTGTTTGATCATTGCATCTCTCTTTTCTTGATCCTCTTCACTTAGCTTTTGAGGAGCCAAGGAAGGTCTGTTTTTGTGAGAGAGCAGTTGTTCTTCAAGTTCATCAATCTCAGTGGTTAAATCCAAGACTGGGATTATTTCTTCAGCTCTTGTGGCTGGGATTATTCCTGGTGTAGTCGTGGGAGCTTTAGCGGGATCCTCAAGCAGGGGAGAGGACTAGCTGAAACACAGCGATTGTTTAAGTAAGAAAAGTTGGGAAGAAAGAGATAGAGAAAAGAATGTGGTTAAGTGTATAGAGGTTTTAAGGATGGAAGGATTGAGATTGAGAAGGGATAGAGGAGGGATGCAGTGTAAGGGAATAGAAGGTAGTGTACCTGACAAACTGGCTTTTGAAGCAAGATCTTCATATTGTCTTCTTCAGCGAGGCCTTTGTTTTTGCCTTTGTCAGCTTCAGACGCTGCATGCTTTGTCTTGGTCCGCTCCCCTGAAGGTTCTTTTATCATGATCCCTTTTTGAGATTGGGCTTTTGCAACAGGCTGGACGTAGAAGAAATCGTCATCATCATCATCTTCATCATCATCATCTTTGGGGGATGATGATGGTTCTTCATCAGAGATGTCGACAGGTTCATCATCTTCAGTTTCTTCTTCAGACTCGACCTCTTCAGCATAAGGTTCGGTCACGTCAGCATTATGGGAAGGTCTTCTTTAGTCTTCTCCCCCTCTTCCACATTATGGTTGGGGGAGGTAACAGATTGTTCAGCAGCAGTGTGGAGAGAATGGTGTTGTAATTCTCCACCTTTGTTTCCAGGGCCTTCAGGGAGGTGTTGATATCCCCCAAATTAGGGAGGTGTTGAAACAGTTAATAACTTATGAACAGAGGAAAGCTCAGAAGTTTGGGGGTAGAGAAAGAGGAGTGTTTTGGAATGTGTTTATACCTGCAGGCGGGTTGGCGAAGTTGTCGAACCCTTTATGTCCTGAATGAAATTCCATGTCGCCTTCAAGAGTACCTTGGCGAATAGAGGTGCCTGCAGATCCTAAGTTTGCATCCAACATCGTATTTAGAGTGTCTGCAGCTGAGTCATGTACGATGAAGGGTGTCCCTGAGAAAGTTGGGAAAATTGATGGAGAGACCAAAGATTGAGTAGGAGGAATGAGGGATGAGAATGATGGTTGGGTGCGGGGTTCAGCGTTGGATCCGCTGTCAATCACTTCAGTCTGTAGAGAGGCTGAAGGAGGTGGGTTCATTTCCAAGTTTATAACTTCAGCGTTTAGAGATGCTGAAGTTGGGATTAAAGGTGTAGCTTGATCAGCTGTGGCAGAGCGTACCACTGAACTTTCCATCAGCTCTTCAAGATGAGCTGAGGAGTCTGCAACATGTAAATGCTGGGGGGGGGTTGCTCCTTGGTTTTCTTGATTCTTTTGGAACCAAGTTGGGAAGTAGATTGTTTCCTTTTTCGAGAAGGAGTTGAGGGTGCAGCGTGGGTATCAGTGGTGAGGATTTCCACTGAATGAGTTGCAGAAGTAGAAGAAGGAGGATTGATAAGAGATAAGAGAGTAGAAAGACGTACCTCATTTTCCAGCGGCTTGAAGTCGAGTACCTTAGGGCCAACCTGAGAGAGTCTCAGATCACCCTCTGTTGGGTACCTTTCGCCAAGTCCTTGTTGAAAGACGGCGCTGATGAATCTAGGATAAGGAACCCATACAGATCTTTCAGCCATATCCACTCTGAACGCAAGGTCGTCGTAGATGATTGAGGCCCAGTCAATATTTAGACCTTTCAGCAATGCATATTGTAAGTCCAACAATGCTCTAACAGAATACAACAATGCTCTAACAGAATAGAATAGTAATTGAGAAGTAATTTGATCAAGAACACTTGTATTCAATGAAGAACAGATTTACAGATCTTAGAGAGAGCGTATCTCAAAGATTACAAAATATGAATTCAAGAATATGCGGGAAAAGTTAGTTAGCGTAACAGTGCTAACCACTATATATACTGAAACGGAAATACTAAAGCTACAGTACATATAAGAAAGACTAATAGGAACAATACACGTGTCCTAATTAGTTAACTAAATACAAAGTAAAGTATCTAGTTATAAGTTCTGAACAGGTTGTTCAGAACTTCTGAACATTCATCTGATTAGGCATATCAGAACTTCTGACTTCTCTTTAGTAACTTTCCGTGTAATACTTTTGAGTCTTCTTACTCAGAACTCTGACCCTTCATATCAGAACATCTGAACCTTCTCATCAGATCTTTAACACTTGGTTTATTGACAAAACCCAGATCTAACAATCTCCCCCTTTTTGTCAAATAAACGTGTACTTTGTATCATCAAGCTCTTTCAATGCAGGAACAATTTTCTGTAACAGCACATTCCTCTGAGTAAGTCTCTTGTCAATTCTATCAATAATTTCTTGAATAGTTTCAACCTGCTGAGTCATCACTTCCTGAGTTATGTTGGATTGCTTTGTTTTCAACATCTTTTTCTCCAAATTGTGCTTGATGAATCTCAAAGTTCCAGAACAGTATTTTGCAGTCTCCTTTGCTCTGAAAAAGATCTTTTCACTCTTGTTTTTCAAAAAGACTCCCAATTCTGGATGTCTGGACACACTTCCAGTTCTTAATACTTGCTTCTGGTCATGATCTATGATGGGTCTTGAAAGATAGACACATGGCCTTTGTAAATACAGAGCTATTTGAAAATCTGTATAACAATGCCATCTTAGGATGTAAAACATAGCTTCAATCACTACACTTCTTGCCTTCCTTTCATTCTTATCTTTGCTTGATTCTTTGAAGCACAACATACTGTGTAGTCTGTAGAAATCCATTACAGATAGCTTTTCAAAGTCTGCATCAGTAAAATAGTACACCTTTCCATCTTCTATCAATACTTCAAAGGATAGGTATTCTTGCTTTCCAAACTGCTTGATCTTTAGTTCTCTGATCCCAGTGATTAGAAAATCTGAATACACATCTTTCTTTGGTTTTCCAAGACATCTTGATTTCTCAGCCAACCAGATCTGAGTCTCTTTTGGTTTGTCATGATATACACTTAGAAAGTTTACTTCACTTGGATTAAAGAAGTTTGGCAGATCAAACTCCAGAAAATACCCATTCACATCTACAGATCTTTCATCTTCTTTTGGTTCTGACTGTTCAGGTTGATCAATACTTGTCATTTGAGCACTCTAAGAAGTTGTCTCTTGAATTTCTTCTGAAAAGACCTCATTCACCTCATATTCTGCTGGAAACACAAAATCACTATGCAACATTCTTTTGGATTAACTTCTGATAATAACCATTCACCACAGTTTCTGATCTTATTTCTGAGACTCAATCTTCTTTTCACAGACTTCACACATCTTCTTTTAAGATTTTCTCTTTCATTACCAGAATACCATTTCATTTCATTTAGTAACCAACTCAAAGTTGCATTTCTCTTTCATTACCAGAATACCATTTCTCTTTTATTCCTTCAATGCCCAGTTGAAAATCATACAAGTACATGTTCCTGACATAGATGCCCAGAAGTCTTCTGCATTCAATCTCTATCCAGGCCTCTTCAGTACTGGCAAAGAATTTTACTAGGAAGATTTGATCATCAAGTATCAATATGTGGAAATCAAAGCTAGACATGACCACTTTTACATTTCTTTCTTTCAGAACTTCCAATCTTACATATTTCAGACCATCAAACTCTTCTATTTGAAACATCGGTACTTTTTCAATCTTTTCTGAACGTGCAATCTTGAATCAGGAATTCTGAATCTGTTTGAGGCTTCTGCATAAATCATCTGAGATCTCCCATCCATGAAACCATCAACATTGTTTTCCACAACTTCATATTCTTCCTCTGTGTGATAAAGATTCTCATTTCCAGAACAAAGTCACATACAGCCTCTTCTAACATTGGCAAGTCAATCTTAGGGATCTCAATTGGCTTTCTGAATAGATATTCTGAAGGCATGAAGTATTCTTTTAACTTTTTCATATTCTTCTTCAACATCAGCAATGTCATCCACATAGTTGAAATGAAAATCCTCTTGAAATTTCTGAGAATAGCCAACAGTACTATCTTCTTCTCCCATCAGATCAATAGGTCTTACCACCTTCACAACCCTTTGAATTTTCTGAACATTGAGTGCTCTGACTAACTCACTGTGCATCCTTCTGATCAAAATCTCATTCAATCTCCTTTCTTCCAGTTCAGAATTCAACAAGCCAACTCTGACGTATGGGACAATATCTGTACAAGTGTTCACAACCACTAATCTTTCATCTATTTCCTCTAACCCCAAAACAGGTTCCTCAATGGCTTCAATTTCATCAGAATTTACTTCCATTCCTGCATCTAAGTTCAATTCCTCTGTTTTATTAGAATCATTACCATCCATACATTCCATCTCCATTTCCTCTGTATCAGAGCTTGTAATCTGAACAATCTGAGTATCCACTTTCTGAATATTTGCCTCTGTCTGAACCAACTGCATATCTTCCATTTCAAAATCTTCTACACAGATATCATTATCAGAACTCGTCTTTTGCCTTTTCTCCCCCTTTTAATGATCATGAGAATCATCATCATCAAACTTCCTTTTAGAGTTCTGAACATTACTAACCTCAGGTTCAACTTCTGCAAGTGGAATAATTGCAAATGGTTTTGAAGTTGTAGCCAAAGAAGTACTTATTACTTGAAATATAGAGTCTTGCATACTCTTCATTTGTTTCTTCAGATCCTTCTGAAACTCAGAAATAATATCCTTGATCTCCTTTTTATGAGATTCCAAAGATATCTTCACATCATCTATCTTAGTCTCAACAGATTTCATCTTCCCCTCCAACATAGTTTTCAACTCCTTTACCTCATCATTCAGTCCATCCACCTTTTCCTCCAATTTTTTTTTTACTTTTTCCCCCATCACCTTGTTTTGATTTTGAATCTTTACAAATTCAGAAGAATCTAACTGTGAACCTGAACCAACAGATGGTCCAGTTTTCATGTGTCCAGAGGACTCATGGCCTGTAGATAACACTAAGTCATCTTGTACAACAGATGCACATTTTAATGAAGCTTTTGTAATGTTCACCTCACCAGGACTTCCATCCAATCCTTGACATCCAAAATTAGGAGTGTCTATGAATGTTTTGTCAGGAATACGAAATTCCTGATTTGTGCAAGTGTTAGAAGGAATTTCAGGCTCAATATGGATAGGAATGTGATATCCAGACTCAAAGTGATGAAAAATAGGTTGGGATTTATCACCTCCTTCCAAATGAGTTTGGGATGGTTCCCCTGATTTATGTGAAACAGTAGCAGGTTGAACTGCTTCTGAGTGGGTATAGATGGGTTGTTCAAGATCCACCACTAGGTCCATGGTGATTTTTTTCAATATTGGACACCAAGAGTTGTGTCTCAATAGCAGATGTGGTTACCTAGTTAAGATTAGCTAGTACAGATGCATCTCTTTCTGTTTGAACCTCTGGTGACATTCTCTCATCCTCACCACCCTCATTCTGTTTTTCCTCATATATTCTAACCGAGCTCTCAGAATTTTGCCCTTCATTTCTCTCAGAATGTTCACCCATTTGAACATCCTCCCCCTCTCTAACATGACTAGACCCCTCACCTCTCTTCTCAGGTTGGTCCTCATGGGTAGGGATTTGAGGTTCTTCAATTCCCATAGAGGTGCAATAAGCTTTTAAAATCTCACTCTCCCTTGGAATGTAATTCCTAAGTGATCTTGGCAAGAGTTTGTGATTAGGATAATTTTGAATATTAGTAACAGAAGACATCTTACCCAAATAGAAAATGGGACCATGCTGCCCATCTGATCTTCTTGGAATGGTTCTGTTTTCTTGCATTGCATACCAAATCACAAGTTGCCAATACCTTATGTAAGGTATATATGACAGGGGTGTATCCTTTGTTTTCCTCTGAATAGCCTTCTGATTTTTCTCAAATGTATTCTTCATGTCTTCCCAAAGTATAGCAGTATAGTCATAATGCCTATTCTTCACTAAACCTTGAAAAATTTGAAGAATCTGTTTTGAACCGTGATCCGCAGAACTATTCTTCCCTGACAAACATTTATTAATCACATGAAAGAAACATGCCCAAATTGGTGGCAATTTGTTCCTTCTGAAACCACTAAGAGTCCTTAACCCCTCATTGTATCCTAACCTCATAAACTCTGCAATCAATTCTTCTGTTAAAGGTGAGTCTTCAAAGTCTGTCCTTTGTTGTACATCATCTTTTTCTGGTAAATTGAGCATTTCCCTCAGTGCAGGGATTGATAAAGTGATTGTTACTCCTCCAATTTCAGATACAAATTTATTCTCTTCTAACCTAAGATATTTCCACCATTGTTGAATATACTGAACAGGGACAGATTTGTGTCTTGTAAACCATTTCCTGTAGGGATGATATTTGAATAACTCCATTATGATCTTGTGTTCAGGCTTAAATCTACTTTCCTCAAACAATAACACTCAATTATTTTCTGACAACTTCAACCATTCTCTTTCAGGAACAATTCTTTCCACTAAATTTGGTCTTCTTGACATCATTGACCCTGCAGCACTCTGTTCATGTTCGACATTCATATTTCCCTCATCTGCATTCCCCTCAGATTCAGCCATTTCTTCATCTCCTGCATTTATTTCATCGTTTCCTACTGCTTCTTCTTCAATAGGTCTATTTTGAACTTCAACATTGTCCGAATCAGATTCCTCCATTAAAGACTTAGTACTATGCAGAGATATATGACTACTTCTTCGAAATTCAGACACGATTTAAGAAAAAAAACAAACTCAAAGAACTCTGGATTGATTCGTATCTCACTTTTCGCTCTGAAATTTGAAAGAATTTGAAAGTGGGATTTTAAGACCTATTTAAAATCCGCGAAGTTGAAAGGTTTGACGGAAAAACGAGGTCAAAGTTATAACGGAGTCAACACATTTGAAATGCCACAGAGGATTGAAATGAAATGCGTGGCATAATCAACCAAATATGAAGCTGACACGTGTTATTGGATAGAATATTGACACAAGTCAAAGATCTAAATAACACGCTCAGATGATTGTCGTTCCTTTATCAGAGATCTGATTATTCTACTAAGAGTTCTGAATCCATGATTCAGAAGAATTTTCCTTGTAACCAAACTATTTAAAATCAACTTCTGACAAATGTAAAAAACTTTAATTATTCAGAAGAGGTTTGAACAGATAGAAAATCATTTTATCATCAGAATTCTGTACAAATAGTGATGATTTGTGAAACTCATTTAAAAACTTATATCTGAATAAGAAAATTTTGAGATTCAGACAAAGTTTGAACAAGTGAGAAAAAAATTTATCATTAAAAGCTTGTTCTTCTTAGAATGATCAGAGATAAGAAATGAAAACAAAGCTTTTAATCATCATGAAATGATTTCCAAAAGATGTTAATGCTCCCCCTTGACTTTAGCATGTACTTGACCATATATTAGACATAAAGATGAGATAGAAAAAATAATAGAATGAAAATAATCCACAAAAATTGAAGTACTTGTAATTCTCAGAAATGAAATCTTGAAAGTTGGATTTCTGAAGTATTCACTCAAAAGAGCTGAACCCAAGACTCAGAAGTCTGAACTCAAGAGTCAGAATTCTGATTACAAGACTCAGAGTTCTGAGTACACTACTCAGAAAATCTTACTTAGCAGGATTTAACATTTCTGAAAATCAAATAACAAGTAAGATCAATTAGTCAGATTAAGCATTCCTATTTTACATATGAGAAATGAGAACCTTTTGTGATCAAGAGGCTTTGTGAACAAGTCAGCCAATTGATACTTTGTATGCACAAAGTGCATCTCTATTGTTCCCTTTTCAACATAGTCTTTTATAAAATGATACCTCACATCTATGTGTTTAGTCTTTGAATGTTGAACAGGGTTCTGAGTAATGGCTATTGCACTTTATGAATCACAGTAGATAGGAATTTTGTTTAGCTGATACCCATAATCCATGAGTTGTGTTCTCATCCACAATGTTTGAGAACATGAAGCAGCAGCAGCAACATACTCTGCCTCAGCAGTTGATGTGGACACACAATTCTGCTTCTTTGATGCCCAACTCACTATTTTATCCCCTAGAAAGTGACAAGCACCAGATGTACTCTTTCTGTCCATTCTACTTCCTGCATGATCAGCATCAGTGAAAGCTGTTAGTTTAAAGTCAGTTTCCTTTGGATACCATAAACCAAGATCAGGTGTTCCTTTGAGATATCTGAGAATCCTTTTGACAGCCAACATATGTGATTCTTTGGGATTGGATTGAAATCTTGCACAAAAACAGGTAGAAAACATGATGTCTAGCCTACTTGCAGTCAGATATAGTAATGATCCAATCATGCCTCTATAAAGTTTGTTATCTACTGAAACTCCCTTGAGATCAGCATCTAACTTTATGTTTGTTGCCATAGGAGTTCTCATAGAAGCACAATCAGACATTTTGAACTTTTTCAGGATGTCCCTTATATATTTTCCTTGATTTATAAAAATACCATTTGGTAATTGTTTGACTTGAAGTCCAAGGAAAAAATTAAGTTCACCCATCATGCTCATTTCAAATTCAGATTTCATGATTTTAGAAAAATCATCACACATTTTTGCACTGGTAGAGCCAAATATTATGTCATCAACATAAATTTGAACAAGAATCAAATCCTCACCTTGTTTCTTTAAAAACAAAGTTGTGTCAATCTTACCTTTCTTGTAGCCTGAACCTAACAAGTGTTGAGTAAGAGTGTCATACCAGGCTCTTGGTGCTTGTTTTAGACCATATAAAGCTTTATCTAAAATATAGACATGGTCAGGAAATTCTGAATCAACAAAGCCTTCAGGTTGATGTACATACACCTCTTCATTAAGTATACCATTCAGAAATGCCGATTTGACATCCATCTGATATACTTTGAAATTCTTGTGTGCAGCATAGGCCAAAAATATCATGATGGCCTCTATTCTTGCCACTGGTGCAAATGTCTCATCATAGTCAATTCCTTCCTATTGACAGTATCCCTTAGCAACCAATCTTGCCTTGTTTCTGATGACAACACCTGACTCATTTAGTTCCAATGATAGATTTACCTTCAGGCCTTGGAATGAGTCTCCAGACTTTGTTCCTTTCAAATTGAAGCAATTCCTCTCGCATTGCTGAAATCCAATCTGGATCCTCTAAGGCTTCATTAGCTTTCTTAGGTTCAATAACACTTAGGAAACCTGTAAACATTGCTTCATTTGCAGTAGCTGATCTGGTTTTTACTCCTGCTGATAGATCACCAATCACTTGATGAATGGGATGATCTTTAGTCCATTTGTTTGCACTAGGAAGCACATCAATCTCTGAATAATTGTTGTTTGTATCATTTTCATCAATAATAGCTTGTAATTCTGAACTGTCCCCTTGTTCTGATAAATTTGAGTTCAAATTCTGAACAATGAAGTCAGAGTTCTGAGTGACTTGTTCAGAGTTCTGAATACGAGGCTCAGAAGTCTGAATACAAGGTTCAGAATTCTGAGTATCAGGGTCAGAATTTTCATTACTTGTATTTATCAGAGTTGGACATTCCTCAGATGGACCTTTATCAGAAATTACAGTTGTTTGAACTACTTCTGAAGTTCTTCTTTTCATCTCATTGATCATCTTTGGGTTTTCAAATTCTGCATAAGAATCAGAAGTAAGTTCAAGAAAAGCATCCTTAAATAGTAAATTGAGTTCTGAACAAATAGGATTAGAATTTGTATCAGAAGTCATTTTTGTCCTGTTCTGCATGAGTTCTGAACTGTCTTGTTCAGAAGTCTTTATTCTGGCTTCATCAAATGTTACATTGATGCTTTCCATCATCCTCTTGGTTCTTCTATTGTAGATTCTGAATGCTTTGGAAGTTAATGAATAACCAACAAAGTATCCTTCATCTGCCTTTTTATCAAACTTACCAAGATTTTCTCTGTCTTTAAGAACATAGCATCTGCAACCAAAAACATGAAAGAATTTGATTAATGGTTTTCTTTTATTTATCAGTTCATAAGCAGTCGTATTTAATCTTTTATTGATTAAAGTTCTGTTTTGTGTAAAGCAAGCAGTTGCAATTGCTTCAGCCCATAAGAAAGTTGGAAGATTTGAATAAGCCAGCATGGTTCTTGCAGCTTCAACTAGAGTCCTGTTTTTCCTTTCAACAACACCATTTTGTTGAGGAGTTTTGACTGCAGAGAAATTGTGAGAAATCCCAGAACTTTCTAAAAAATTCTGAAGAGTCTCATTTCTGAACTCTGTTCCATTATCACTTCTGATTTTCTGGACTGGAAGTTGTAAGAAAACTTGAATCCTTTTGATAAAGTTTATCAATGTAGTAGCATCTTCTGACTTAGCTCTTAGGAATTCAACCCATGTGTATCTGGAATATTCATCAACAATTACAAGCATATACTTCTTTCCTCCCATAGACTGAACTGAAATAGGACCACAAAGATCAGTATGAATCATTTCCAATGGTGCTTTGCAAGATGAGTCCATTTTTAATTTGTGAGAACTCTTTTTCATCTTGCCCATTTCACAAGCTGAACATAATGATTCCTTTTCAAATTTAATCTTTGGTAATCCTTTAACCAGATGTTTTGTAACAAGATTATTCAGATCTTTGAAGTTTAAATGAGAACATCTTCTGTGCCACAGGCAGCATTCATTTGCAATTGAGTTTGATAAAAGACAAACATGATTTAATGTTTGTATTTTTTAAAAATTAACCACAAATAAGTTGTAAATCCAAGATCTATCAAGATTAGAGAAATATTCTAGAGAGAGAGTAGAGAGAGAAAGTAGATCTTGATTCATAAGCACTCAATATTACAAGATGTGAAGTATGCTCTAAGTGTTGAGAGTGTTACAAGATTAGTCAAGCCACATGCTTATATACCTAAGACTAACAAGGCATTAAGCTAACTTTGACTTTCTAATACATTGACTTTGACTCTATTAATCAAGATTAAATCTTGAAGACATATTTGTCCTAACAATCTCCCCCTTGGATTCAAGATTTAAACATTTGAGAACAGCATTCTTCGGCTTCTTGAATCTTCAAAACTTCGGTCTTTATCAAGGTTTGTCAAAGTCAAATCGTCACAAAATCTTCAGACGAGAATCTGACGGAGATTTTCTTTCTTTGATACAATGTAGCGCAAATCTAAGAAAAAGAGATCTTCTTGAGAAACCAAGATGATCAATCGATTTTTCCTAAACTCTTGAAGAATTCTCCCCCTTTTTCTTTCTTTGACTTGAGAACTTCAATCTTCAGTAAGGATATTCACCATATAGCACAAGTTTAAGAAAAAGAGATCACAAGATGATCAATCGATTTCTCTTAAACTCTTGAAGAAGAAATATCCCCCTTTCCTTTCTTGAGACGAAGTCTTCTTTAAACATTTCTCCCCCTGTCATGAAATCGAATCTTTGACTTGAAAGCTTTGACATGAAATTGAACTAAACATTTCTCCCCCTTTTTCGATGAAAGTGTGCATCATGATCATCGAAAACCTTCTTCAATTTCAGTCGCGTCTCTGATTCTTACTAACAATCTCCTCCTTAATGAATAACCTTGCTCCCCCTCAAAATAAGAATTTTGGAGCAATTTGTTTTCTCCCCCTGAAAGTATGCATATATTTCATTTAGGCACAGTAGTTGAAATTTTATACAAGGAAAATAAAATTCATTGAACTACGTTTTATAATTACTAACATTTGATCATTTGAAAACTTTACAAAAGAAATTCAACTTAATGAAATTTAACAGATTTATCAATCAAATGAAATCAAATGCATGTGTTTGGATTCAAATACCAGACATCATTGCATATCAAGTTAAAAATGTTCAGTTTCAACTCCTTTATTAAATCTATTTGGTGTGCTAGCATGCGAAATATGATCAGCAACAAGCATATGCAATTCTAAAACATATCAGAATACTCTGCTCTACTCACTATTTGTCCAAAATCAGAATTTTCACAAATTTACAGGTTTATTGCGACTTTGTATTTTCCCCAAGTTTCAAGAGATGTGTGCTCATTGGCATCTTTTGATTTTGTGCATATTAGCATCTTTTGATTTTGTGCTCATTGGCATCTTTTGAATTTGTGCTCATTGGCATCTTGTTATCAAAAAGTTTATTAAGAATAAGATACACCGTTAAACATGGCTTTCTATCTGGTTCTATAGCAGGATTTGGGTCAGCGGATCCCAGACCAGTTGGCCTTAGGTGCTAGGTGACGAGCACCCTATAGAACTTACTTTCCCAAACCAGAAAGGCCACATCGATATATCTTAAACCCATTTGTACCAGTAGAACATGGCTTTCTATCTGGTTCTATAGCAGGATTTGGGTCAGCCGATCCCAGACCAGTTGGTCTTATGAACTAGGTGTCGAGCACCCCTTAGGACTTAATCTCCCAAACCAGAAAGGCCACAGGCACAAACTTTCAAACTAAATGATTTGAATTAAAACTTAGAGCATCTCAATCACTTGGTTCTAAAACATAGTGCTTCTCCCATATTTTCGTTTCCATCCATCATTCTGACAAAAAGGTTTTTTGAGCATTATATTCTATATAAATCTAGAATCACATAATTTTGAGCATTCAGCATAATTTCATTCATGTTTTGCTGACCTTTCGATTTATTTCAGAAGTGAAAGATGAAACAGATGTAACTCAGATAATACAAAAACACTTGTAAAATCACCCTTGACACACATTTCATTAATTGAATGAAAGTTGAAAAAATTTCACTTCATTGAATTAAATTTGTAAAAATTCAAACATTCAAAGCAGTAGAAATAAAACGTAATGCAATGTTACCTTTTACCACTTGTTCCTTGAATTGAAAGATGTGACAGTTAAGGATATCACCTGATAAGTATGAGTTCTAAACTGATTTGTTTAGAAGTCTTAGTCTTTGAAGTACGGGTCCTGAACTGAATTGTTCAGTAGCCATAGTCGTTGAAGCACGGGTTTTGAACTGATATGTTCAAAAGCCATTAACTTTGAAATCCAGGTTCTAAACCGATGTGTTTAGAAACCAATTCTTTACTCCCCCTTAATGGCACAAATAATCTTCTTCCGAGAGTTCAACGCTTTGCTTCTAAATCTGCAAAAACAGATTAAGTAGATTTTGGTACCCAACGTGTCTTGGGTCCTGGCTTGTTAAGCGGAGCTCTATAGGAAGGAAAATGATAAGTACCATACCAATATTGAATACTATCATTTTTAAAAAAATCATTAGTACCACAATAAGAACAACAAAAATTCTTTTGTGCTAACCTGATTAAATGATTTGCAGAATATAATGAATCGGGTTTACCAAAAGATTTACCTTTCAGGTTAGTGTTCTTGTTGGGAGCAGATGATTTTGGTACATCTTTTTCAGGAAACGTACCTTTAACTCTCCATTGCATGTTGACTTTCTTGTATGAAGGAAGATCAGCAGATTGAAATTTGGAAGAATTATCCACTGAATGATTATAAAAAAGATTAGACGGTCGAATCGGACTTTCTGAATAGCTTTTGGATTTGTTGAGTGACTTCACTTTGTTTAATAAGTCATTTCGTTCCTTAGTCACGAAATCAAGCTTCTTCTGAATGTCAGACTTAACCCTCTTCTCTATCATAATATCAGTTGATAACACTGCCAAATTCTTTGTTAGCTTTCGTATTTCTTGCTGAAAAATCTTCCTTTCAACAGAAAATTCATCTTTAACGCTCCTAGCCTGAAAGTCATCTTTCTTCATCTTTTCTAGCTCATGACTTTCCTTATCTAGCTCTTGTCTTTCCTTTTCTAAATCATTTTGAAGATCAGAAATTTTCTTTGACAGTTTCGCATTCTTCACTTCAAACTCTTTCCTTTTATCTTCAAATTCAACCCTTTCCTTTTCTAGTTTTTCTTTTTTAAGAAATAAAAATTTCTCAAAATCTAAGTTTTGTATGGAAAGTTTTCTGCATCTAAGTTCAAGAGCTTTCTTTTCTTCACTCTCTTTCTTCTCCGTCTTTAAAGCTTGTTCAAGTTCAGAAACTTTCTGGGAAAGAGAAAGAATTTGCTTTTTGTCATCTGAACGAGCAACTCTTTCTTTTCTGAAATTTTCTCTTTCCTCTTTTAGCAACTTTTCCGTTTCAGACAATTTCTTTGTAAGTTCAATAACCTTTTGCTTGAGTTCCTCATTTTCAGCATCTGATGATTTCTGTTCTGTATCATCTTTTTCAGCTTTCTTTTCTTTTTCCTTTCTCTTAAAAGAAACTTCAGATCCAAGCATTTGCTTTGTTAACTCGTTCCACATAAGCATTGGATTGTTTTTGAAACATTCAACGCATTTGAAGATGTGTTGTGGAAGTTTGTAAAGTGCAAAGATGAAGTTGGATGAAGCTTCCTTGTCGGCTTTCATTCTTTTAATCTCTTCTTCTGTATAATCTTTGCCAGTTCTGATCATTGGGCCTTCAGTAAAAGATTTTATCATATTTTCACCATTTTCTCTACTTGCAATAAAATCGATGAACGAAACTCTCCATAGTTCAAAATCAGATTCTTTGAACAGCACTGGAAGCCGCTTCATGTTTGAAGAATTAATCTGAAAAATTCAAACAATTTCTAAGTCAGAAATGCGCAAGTCAAAGAGGCGCAAAGTTCACTTAGAAAAAAAATTGAAACTCTAAAACTTTTCTGAAAATAGAGCAATTCGGTAGGAAGCAAGCAAGCAGCTTAAACTAATTAAGCAAGCAGCTTAAACTAATTAAGCAAGCAAGCAAGCAAGCAAGCAAGCAAGCAAGCAAGCAAGCAAGCAAGCAAGCAAGTAGCTAAAACTAATTAAGCAAGCAAACAAGTAGGTGAAATTAATTCAAGCAAGCAAGCATGTAGGTGAAATTAACTAGCAAGAAGCAATCATGCATGTAGGTGAAATTAATTCTAAGTGAGAATCTAGCAAGAAGCAAGCATGTAGGTGGAAAAATGTTAAGTCAGAAACTCCCAAGAAGCAAGCAAGCATGTAGGTTGATATTAAATGATGCGCAATTCATGAATTAAGCAGGCACTCATGTAGGTTGCGCAATTCTCATTTAGCCGCTTGCGCAATTCTCAGTTAGCAGCTTGCGCAATTCTCATTCAGCAGCTTGCGCATTTCTCATTTAGTTGCTTGCGCAATTCTCATCAATGGGTTGCGCAATTCTGAGAAAAGTAGTCTCCCTTTAATTGTTGTTGGCACTAGGCTGCTACACGTAAACACACTCACCAAACAATATTAGATTTTTCAATTTAGGATCAAAACATATCACAAACAACTTTTTATAAAATCTCAAATAAAAATATGGATCAAAAACTCAGATTTAAAAATTTTATCCAAGAACACTCAAGAACACCTTCAACCCAAAAAATTCAAAAATGAAATTTATGCATTAAAACTTGAAATCTTTGATTGAAACATGTCTAAAACTTGTTTTTAGAAAGGATTTTGCACAAAAACGAATCAAAACATCAATATTTTGCAAAATCACAATCCAAAAAATATCACAGTAAACTTTTTCTCAAGAACACCAAATTTTCAAAAATCTCAAATTGAACAATTCTTGATGTATTTTTGTGAAATTGATGATGCAAATCTTGTTAAGAATGATGGATAAACACTTTGCAATCAAAATCAAACACAAAAACACACTAAAAATTCATAACCCATTTGTGTTCTTCAAGTTCTTCAAAAATGGTGGATTTCTCCAAAAATCTTCAAATCTTCATCAAATCTTCGAATTAATCAACCAAACTTTGCAGAAATGTTAGAAAATCAGTTTCTAACATGATGATGTGAACCAATTTCGCTGAAAATCACTGAATCAAAATCTGTAAAACTGATCAGATTGATACGAACGAACCGAACAAAAATCTTGAAATCCTTCAAATTGACCTCCAAATCTTTGAAATTAGCTCTTGATCCTTGAACAAGAAATGTTCCTCTATCAAAAACGAATCCAACGAACTAAGATTTGAACAAATTCGATCAAAAATCACCAAAATTTGATAAAATCTCAAGAAAACGAGATTTTCTTGAAAAATTCAAGAAAATCAATCAAATTTGCTTGTGAAATCACCAAATTCGTATGTTTGATCAGTAGAATTCCATCTCTAAATCTTGTTCCAGCTCTGATACCAATTGTTAATCCAAGATCTATCAAGATTAGAGAGAAATTCTAGAGAGAGAGAGTAGAGAGAGAAACTAGATCTTGATTCACAAGCACTCAATATTACAAGATGTGAATTATGCTCTAAGTGTTGAGAGTGTTACAAGATTAGTCAAGCCACATGCTTATATACCTAAGACTAACAAGGCATTAAGCTAACTTTGACTTTCTAATACATTGACTTTGACTCTATTAATCAAGATTAAATCTTGAAGACATATTTGTCCTAACATAAGTCCATGTGTCTTTTGGCCCAGAAGACTTTAAGATCATTCTCAGTTAAAATCATGCAACCTGTTATTTTGAACTTGATTTGACAAAGATTGTCTAAAAACTGACTTATGCTGAAAAGATTATGTTGTAATCCTTCAACATAGAAAACTTTTTGAATTGTCAGATCTCCTTTTGTTAAATCCCCATAACCTTTAACTTGACCTTTGCTGTTATTTCCAAAGTTTACTGCTCCTCCAGCCTTTTCTGTGAAATTTGATAGAAAAGACTTCTGACCTGTCATGTGTCTTGAAGCTCCTGAATCTAAAAACCACACATGACAGCCCTGCAACAACAATCAGTTAGATTTAGGTACCCATTTTGGAATGGGTCCTTCTTTGTTAGCCTTTTTTCTGATTTAACAAAAGTACCTTTGACTTTCCATTCAAAATCTTTCTTCAAACACCACTTTCCTTGAACTTTTATGAAGTCAGAACATTTTATGTTCACAAAATTGTTCAATTTCTTCTTGAAAGTTTTAAATTTAGATGTTGAAGAAGTTTCAACTTTCTTTTCTTTCACATTAAACCTTTTTTCATTCTTTCCTGTGATTTTAATTTGAGGCTTCACTTCTTTTATTATTTCTCTTCTCTGAGTTTGAGGAACAGAAACATTTTTCTTTTATGTATTCTGAATGTCATTTCTTATTTAGGAAACAGAGGTTATTGTGATTGGACATTTCTGAGAATATTGGAATGAAACACTTTCACATTGAACACAAATAAGATTTTTCTATGCAAGTAACAACAGATCTGTTCCATAAGCCTTTTCATTTTTATTGCTGGTTTTCAAAGTACAAGTACATTTATCACAATAACTCTGTGCTTTTGGTACAGTTGCAGGAACCAATCCATTCATCTCAGAAACTCTTTTCACACCATCTTTCCTTTTGCTTTCCTCTTTTTCTGAAAAATTCAATCCCTTTTTGTTAGAAGAAGTAGACGATTCACCTTTTTCATATGTACTTGATTCATTAAAAAATTTATCATTATCTTTTAGAGCATTAATTTTAAAAATATCATACTCAATCTTCAGTTTCTCAAGCTCTGTTATTTTCTGAATAAAGATGTTCTTTTCTTTTAAAGCTTCATCAAGTTTAACATCCACATCACAGTAATCATTTTCAAGTTCATCAAAAGATTTCCTCAAGTCCTCAAGTTCTTGAC
Organism: Saussurea involucrata; assembly: GCA_033807775.1. Classification (NCBI taxonomy): domain Eukaryota; kingdom Viridiplantae; phylum Streptophyta; class Magnoliopsida; order Asterales; family Asteraceae; genus Saussurea; species Saussurea involucrata. Next base: position 40,206,812 of record CM066321.1, on the reverse strand, counting down.
CTACAAGATTAAACCTCTTTTCAAGCTCTGAAAAGTCATCTGACTTTGTTTCAGAAAATCCAGTTGTCTCAAACTTCTGACTACCTGAATCAGAATTCTGATTAACAGACTCAGATGTCTGACCTTCAGACTCAGAGTTCTGATTCCAAGAATCAGAGTTCTGATTCCAAGAATCAGAGTTCTGATTCCAAGAATCAGAGTTCTGATTCCAAGAATCAGAGTTCTGACTAGAAGATTCAGACTTCTGATTAACTGTTTCAGAAACCTTACTTGTATCAAATATGCTCTCAATGTCATGATGTGAAAAACTTGGTTGTTTATTTTTGTAACTGAAATTTAAAGAATCATACTTGAATTTAGTGTCATTGTATTTTGGTTTCTCATCTGTTGGTTTATGAATTTCTTTCTTAACTTTATCTTCTGAAACAACTGACTTTTCTATTTTTGAATCATAAACTATCACCTTTGTCTTTTTAGAGCTTGGTTTCTGCAAATTGTCAGAACTTGTTATAGAACTTGCAGGTCTGATAAAAACTTCAACAATTTCTGGGATTTTTGGCTTAGGAACTTAAAGCTTTTCAAAATCATACAAGTTGACTGGAGCTCTTCTTAAAACAACATTTTCTTCCTATCCCAATCCCTTCTTTGGATTGTAAAATCTTGTATCTTTAACATTACTTGTTAGAAGATTTAACGTTTGCTGAGTCTGACCCCTTTTCAAATTTAGAGCTTCCAATTCTTTGATTTTGGCGTATAAGTTCTTTCTTTCCTCAAATAGCATATCAAATTTTATTTGTAAATCACCCTTTTCATCCTTAATCTTTGAAAGTTCAATTTTTAGTTCAGAAAGCTTTTTCAACAATTCAGAATTTTCATTTTTAACTTTCTGTTTCTCAGCCTCAGATTCCTCATATTGTTCTCTTATTACTTCTTTTTCAATTCTGAATTTGTTAACCAGACTTCTTTCACCTTTTATCTGTTTTCTAATATTAACAAATTCAGTTTTCATGTCACCAATCTGTGTCATTAAGTCTATTTCAAGTGCAGAATGTACCTCAGTAGATGCCTCAGAATCAGCATCCTCATAGTCAGAATCATCCTCATTCTTCATTTTGTCCATGTAACTCTGCATCTGTGGAAAATTGATATGATCATCTTCATCTGAAGTGTAGTACAGCCAATTCTCCTGTTCAACTAACATTGCCACTTCATCATCTCTTTTCTTGGCTAGCTGAGCCTTTTTGGTGTAGTATTCATAATCCTTCACAATTTTCACTTTGCAATCCTTTGCATAGTGACCAGACTTTCCACATTTGAAACACAGATTCTTTTCTTTTCTTTCTTCATTCTCTTCTCTATTTTCTTCTCTTCTCTCTTCCTTCTTTTCATACTTACTCTCTCCTCTGTCTTCTCTCTTCTTATAATCTGAACTCCCCTGTTCTCTCTTGTAATTTCCCTAAAATCTACCCTTCCCATACCTCTTGTTGAAAGTATTTGTTAACAAGACTAGTTTCTCAGCCATTATCTTGATATCTTCATCATCCTCTGATCCTTCTTCCTTGTCAGATTCCTCCAGCTTTGGTATCTCAGATAGATATGCAATCTTCTTGGGTGCTTTGATAACTTTGGACTTTGATAAAAATGCTAACTGATCAGTAACATTTTTCTTCTCTTCCATGACTAACTTGACAGAGTCTTCATGTTGATTAAGAACACAGAACAGATCATTGAGGTCTTCTTCACACATATCTTTATTCATTTGCAGACTTATAGCAAATGATGACCATTCTGAGTTTAGGCTGTTCAGAAATTTGTAGTTTATTTCTAACTTAGTTTTCTTCAGCCCATTTCTTCTCAAATCATTCAGAATAGTACAAAATTTACTGTAAGTCTGAGTCAAACTTTCTGACTCTTTAGCCTTGAACCTTTCATAGGCATTTATGCTCTGATTTAACTTTGCTTGAATAGACCTCACAGTTCCTAACATCTGTCTTTCCAGTTCATCCCACATTTCCTTAGCAGGTGATCCACTATCAATCCTGTTAAGAACTTCATTTGGGACAGCCAAAGCCATCAACGTAATTGCTCTTTTGTCTATAGCATGTCTGTTGTTCTGTTCTGCTGTATACTGAGAAAAACTCTTCTTCACCCTTGTAGCCGGAATTTCTGGAGTTGTCTCTGTTCCAGGAGTTGCAGCGACATCGACATACACTTCGATAGGACCTTCTCGGATAGAGACCATAAGATTTTCATCTATGTTATCCAAGAACTGGATCATACGGATTTTCCATTGCTGGTACTCTTCAGGTATTAGAACAGGTGGTTTTGTTTCAGATCCCATGGCTAGATACTCTTTAGAAGACATGATTGTAAGAAAGCTTCAACATAAAGACAAATTCAAATTCCTTGATCGAAAAACAACAATTAATTCAAGAATTGCTAAGAATTCAAGAACAGTGAGTGGCAGCGGAATCAATTTTCGAATTGATCAAGAAATCTTCAAGAACACAAACAGGAAACCCTCAAGAATGCGATCTCGATCGAATTTGTTTGTTGATTGGCTCTGATACCAATTGTAAGTCCAGGATACAATCTTACAATCAATATAACAATGAATAGAATAGTAATTGAGAAGTAATTTGATCAAGAACACTTGTATTCAATGAAGAACAGATTTACATATCTTAGAGAGAGCGTATCTCAAAGATTACAAAATATGAATACAAGAATATGCGGGAAAAGTTAGTTAGCGTAACAGTGCTAACCACTATATATACTGAAACGGAAATACTAAAGCTACAGTACATATAAGAAAGACTAATAGGAACAATACACGTGTCCTAATTAGTTAACTAAATACAAAGTAAAGTATCTAGTTATAAGTTCTGAACAGGTTGTTCAGAACTTCTGAACATTCATCTGATTAGGCATATCAGAACTTCTGACTTCTCTTTAGTAACTTTCCGTGTAATACTTCTGAGTCTTCTTACTCAGAACTCTGACCCTTCATATCAGAACATCTGAACCTTCTCATCAGATCTTTAACACTTGGTTTATTGACAAAATCCAGATCTAACACATAGCCCATTGCTTGCTGAGGTTGAGCAGCTTGATCAGAGGAGCCACTCTTCGCTGTCATGCAGCTTATCAGATGTGCGAAGATGAAGATCATCTCGCTGGGTATTTTGGACTTCTTGATCATTGTCAGTTTCTTCTCAGGTTTCTTGTCCCTTCCAGTGTCCCATGCATAAACCATTGCATCAAAGAATGCAATGATGGCTTCCCTATCAGCATGGTTTTTATGGTTTGGGAGAGGTACAAAGCGGTTTTCTTTGGTAGAGGTAGGAAAGCTCAGTGCTTTTCTAATTATAGCAGGGTTGATTTTGGTGGTGCCAAATTTTGTGTCACACAGAATAGAGTCAACGATCTTCGTTGGGTCTTTGGCATGGGGTACCTGAGCTCTTCTGGCAGTATACCAGAACTGAGAAAGTAGGAATGGATGAGCAGGGGGTGTAATGGTCAGGGCTGTGGATAAGCAACATGTTTTTAGGTAGTTCACAACATCTTCCAGATGTGTGACTTGCTTTCGAGGAGGAAACTCGAAAAGCGCATGAAGGTTGTTTGATTTTGAAAAATCGACTTCCTCAAGCTTGAACTTGACCTAAGGAGCTTTGACAAGAGTCAGTTTCTTTGCAGCCGTGGATTTCTCAGCGGTAGGAGCAGGAGTAGAAGATGCCATTTTCTGTTTAACATATCAACCATGAACATAGATAAAGAATAGTCTTAATGTGAAAGGTTTTCCAATAAGAAGTTTTCCGATTTTTGTCCATTTCATTCAGACATAAATGTCTTAATGAAGATTAGGGTTTTCTTGTTTGTAAAAGAAAAACAAACCCGGTAAAAGTCTTGTTTTCCATTTTCCTTTAGATAAGGATTCTGGAAAAACGAATGAAGAACAAGTTTAAGATATTGAGTTTTAAACTTGAAGAACAACCATGAAAAGGTTGTGTTCATAAAACCATGAAAGAAATGATTTCATTTTAGAAAAGGTTTCTTTTGTTTGATCTGTTAAAAGCAATAAGAAGATCAGAAACAAGTTATGTAGGTAAATAATAAGAATATTAACCTGGTAATCGAAGAAGGAGATGAATAGATTTCTGGAAATAAGCAACAGTAAATCTTTTCTTTCTTGGAGAAGAAGTTCGCGTAAAGAAAAAAAATATAAACCCAAAATAGTTTATATAGAGAGATTTTAGAGAGAGAAAAACTCGAGCGGGAAAGTTTTTCATCATGACACGGACACGTGTTTGCATTTGATTGGAAGGTAAATGAAACGTGCAAACATGTGTCAGAAAAGGAACGTGCCAGGGTTTATCCGTTGTTATGATGTCACAAACGTCCTTTCATATTTTAGGATGTTTCTGAGGTTTTGAAAGCTCAGGGACTATTTTGAAAAACATGAAGCACTGAATAGAAATATCAGTGTTAGATTAAGAAATTTCAAAGTGTCGCTGTTAAGGAAGAGATATTTAGCGATGCAATTTGTTTTGAAATCTTACATTTATATGCGAACGTCAACGAGCAAGAGAGAAAACATAACTTGATATCAGCGAATCAATTATGTTCAGAGAGAGAATGATAGAATGGGTTATATTATTGTTTTATCCTATCGCTGATAAAATGTGAACCACTAAAGATTTTACTCTTCAAAGTTCAGCAATCCAAGCTCGCTGATGAGAAAGTTGAATCTTGTCTCATCAAGAGGTTTGGTGAATAGATCAGCTAACTGATAGTCAGTTGGGATAAAATGAAGTTCTATATCACCATTCATCACATGATCTCAGATAAAATGATACCCGATTTTGATATGTTTGGTCTTTGAGTGTAGCACTGGATTGTTGGCTATAGCGATGGCACTTGTGCTGTCGCAATAGATTGGAATTTTCGAGAGCTGAAGGTCATAGTCTAGTAGTTGATTTCTCATCCACAAGACCTGAGAACAACAGCTTCCAGCGGCTACATACCCAACTTCAGCAGTTGAGGTGGACACTGAGTTTTGCTTTTTACTTGTCCAACTCACCAGCTTTCCACCCAAGAGCTGAGAGCCTCCTGTGGTGCTTTTCCTATCCAATTTGCAACCTACAAAATCACTATCTGAATAGGCAATTAGATCAAACCATGAGTCTTTAGGATACCAAAGACCTAGGTTCATAGTACCCTTAAGGTAACGAAAGATTCGCTTTACTGCGATCATACGAGATTCCTTAGGTTCAGCTTGATATCGTGCACACAAACAGGTTGCGTACATAATATCGGGTCGGCTAGCTGTAAGATACAAGAGAGAGCCGATCATCCCACGGTACAGCGTAACATTAACAGGTATTCCATTTGAATCCTTGTTTAGTGTCAGCGGTGGTGCCATACGGGTTTTCATAGCTGAACTCTGAGTTAAATCGAATTTCTTCAGCATATCTTTAACATACTTTCCCTGATTAATGAAAGTTCCTTTTTCATTTTGTTTTATCTGAAGACCAAGGAAATATGTTAGCTCACCCATCATGCTCATTTTATATTCTTCTTTCATCCTTTCAGAGAAACGAGTACAAAGATCAGGGTTAGTAGAACCAAATATAATGTCATCAACATACATCTGAACAAGAATGATATGACCCTTCACTATTCTGAAAAATAGAGTTTTGTCGATTTTACCTCGCTCAAAATTTTCAATTAGGAGATAAGAGGATAGAGTGTCATACCATGCAGGTGGAGCTTGCTTTAAGCCATAAAGTGCCTTATCCAGTTTATAAACATAACCTGGACGCTTAGGATCTGAGAATCCTGGAGGTTGTTCCACATAGACGAATAGATTATTGTCTTGCTACTAGAGCAAATGTTTCGTCGTAATCTATGCCTTCCTCTTGTCTGTATCCCTGAGCAACAAGACGAGCCTTGTTGCGGGTTACAGTTCCATGTTCGTCCAACTTGTTTTGATAGACCCATTTAGTGCCTATCAGTGTCTTGTCAGTTGCTCTTCGAACAAGTTTCCAAACTTTGTTTCTTTCGAATTCAGTCAGCTCTTCTTGCATGGCGCTGACCCAGTTTGGATCTTTGAGGGTATCATCTATTTTCTTTGGTTCAATCAGAGAAATAAAGTTAACAAATAGACAAATATTACCTGCACTTCGTTGAGTCTGAACACCAGCGTTCGGATCACCAAGGATTTCATCAATTGGGTGATTTACAGTCCATCGCTGAGCCGGAGCATAAGTCGCTGACTCAAATTGAACTGGAGGAGCTGAAGATGAGGCTTCAGCAACTTCTGGAATATCAGCCAAGAGAGGAGTAGGTGTAGATGTCATCTCATTCACTGATTGCTGAGAAGTAGATGGAATGTCTGAGACATTTGGTTCAGAAGCAAGTATAGTGTTTAAAGGAATAGCTGAGACCCATGATGTTTCAGCTTCACTATTTTGCATGTTTGGGATGATAGTAGGACCATCATCTTCAACTATATGAGTATGAGGAGTGGGAATATCTTTTGAATCACCAAGATGAGAAAACATCCATTGATTCAGTTCTTCAGTATTAGCAGAAGGTCGAGAATTCGCTGAACGGGATTCGTCAAAAGTGACGTGAATAGTTTCTTCAACAGTTTGTCTTCTTCGATTGAAGACTCTGAAGGCTTTGGAGATTGAAGAATATCCAAGAAAGATTCCATCATCAGCCTTAGGATCAAACTTTCCAAGGGCATCTCTGTTGTTCAGTATGAAACATTTGTTTTCGTGTTTTGGTCGAAATCTAACCTTACAAGAGTGAAATTGAGCAACCCTAATCGAACCCTGATCCGATTTTATCGAACAACCGCCGTGTCCGGAAGTCTGCATTGTTTCCGGGTAAGTTTCCTATTCCTCGTCCATTTTCGGACGTATCCATCCGGATTGTGTATTGTTCCCGGTAAAATCTCATATATCAAGAAGGTTCATCCGGGTATCTTATCCTGGTTGTTCGTACTTCCTGGTAGTTTGCGTATCCAGTAATTTATCTGGATTGCATCTGTATCCGGACGATCCTATGAGGGGACATTTGAGTATTCTTATATCCTTGAATCGAACCGTATACTGTCTGACGATCATCAAAGTCCAATTAAGATGTCTTCTCGATATGCTCTTGCAATGAGCAACCACAACAATCCTCTATCCCTCGGAGAATCTTGTTAGGTATGTCTACCAACTCATAACGCTTTAGTTGATAAGATTTTGTAACACCCCAAAAATTGGAAAACAAGTTTGGGACTTGCGGACGTCCACGGGGCCAAGGGTCGGACGTCCGCAATGCGTGGAAGTCCGCGGATCATCCGTGGAAGCAACAGAACATTTTGGGGTTTTCGGCCAAAGCAAGCCGGACGTCCGCGAGGGACCATGCGGACGTCCGCGAGACGTCTGATGAGATATTTTTGGGTTTTAAGCCCTTTCCCTCTCTCTTCCCATATTTCATCTTCAACCTCAAAATCAATTCTCTCTCTCCCTCTAACCCGATTTTCTCCCAACAAACCCTAAATCCTTCACTTTCTTCCCCAAATCAAACCCCTCACCATTGTTGGAAACCTTAACCCTTCTAGAAACCTTTCACTTCATCTTCTTCACCAAGTTTCTATGGTTTCATCCAACCCTTTTCACTCCACTTTGAAGATTAGGAGTTTTTGGTTCATCTTTGTGGTTCTAGAGATGTTTTGGTTGGTGGATCCAAGTATGGTTAAGGTGATTTTCTCTCCTCTTCATTTATGAAGTTAGGGTTTTGTTGTAAGTGTGTATTTTGGTATAAACTGGTTGGAGGATGATTCCACATGGTTAGATCTAACTATTGATGGTTGGAACTCATGGATCTAGGTTTTTGGAGGTTTTAGCTTGAAGATGCAAGTTTCTTCAAGGGAGCTTACGTTTGGAGAAAATATAGATTTAGCCTAAATCTAGCAAGGTGAGTTCAAGTTGATTTGTGAAAACTTTGTACATGCCAAAAATGTTATTTTCCTAATGTTTGTGTGTTTTACTTGAATCTATCAATTGTTGAGTTATTTGATAAGTTTAACTCTTTTGAAGTATTTATCTTCATAAATGTTGTAAAACACCCATATTTGGGATTTTTGGATATTTGATGTGTAGAAATCATAAATATATCCTTAAAAGATTTATTGCTCAAAATGAAGTTTATTTGATGGTTTAATCATATTAGTGTAAATGATTTTATAAACCATTTGGGAGAATACACATTTTAGTGTCAATAGTCATTTTGAAAATTATAAGGGTATGAGTCCTTTTGGGAAAACCCTTTTGTTTAACCCGTGTCGAGTTTTGGGTTAATAATAATTTTGTGGTACTTGTTTACCTAATCGATATATAAATGCATTTTTATGCTATGATGACCGTTATTTATTGGTCTAATGAGTTTTGAGCATTTTGCTCGGTTTTGACTTTGAGAAAGTCTTGGGGACATTTGTCCGATTTTAATGGCTCGATGTGGAGTCTTAATTATGGTTTGCATTTATTGCATCATATCGCATTTATTGCGCATTATTAATAGTTACATGCACAGGTGCGTTCGTCATTCCAGGATGGGCTTGTTATTATAGACTGTGTTGCGTTGGATCCATAGGCACGTAAGTCAGTCGTTATTTGATGGTCTACTGGGTGTTGCGGGATTTGACCGAACCCCATGTTTGATGACCTTTACCTTCAAGGGTACTCTAGGAGGGCTGAGTCCGGTTGAGTTGTCAGGTTGATTGACGGGCGTTTTATTGACCTTCGCCATGTCGGGGCAATGCCATGGTTGTATCCCCGCTTATGCCGAGCCTTTGGTGGTATTCTTATTGATACTTCACTAAGGTCAGCTGTCTCTTTGGGTGTGACTTGTAAGGCGTCGTATGGGACACTTGGGCTTTTATGCAGTGAAGTGTCGTACGATTAACATTGTATGAGTGGCGTACTTTTGTGTTTCATCCACTCTCAATGGATACTGGTCTCCCCCGTCGTTGGCCAACCTTACTTGGGATTTTATATTGTCCCTGTTTTATTATCATTGTTGGTGTTATACATTTGACTGCGATTGGATGACTTTAATATTGGATTCCCCTCCATGTATATTAGAGTTTAAATGAAGCAGGTCATTTCCCTACTTATAGTATTTGGAACTTCATTACATTTTACGTTCGCGTGAGTATTGGTTCGTACTATGTTTTCAATGAAGTGTTATATTTAAATGGATGGTTTTTCCATAATTTATGGGTCGAGTATTTTGTCGTCAACCGTATTTGAAGGTTTTCCCTAATATAGATTTATTCACGTATTTGAGTGAATTGGGATTGGAATTCATTTTGGAAAACGCTTTATACATGTTGGGAACTTTCTCATAGATTTTGGGTGCGTTGGAAAATGATTCGTTTATATCCTTTTTGGTAAACTCTTTTGGAAATCATAATCTATGCCGCAAACTTTCATTTAAAAGATTTATTTTAATCATGCTATAAACTCTTGAATTCACTAGGCGTTAGCCTAACCCTTTTTATTTGCCGGCATGTGCAACAGCTTCAGGTTGGGAGTAGTTCTAGTGACATGTGTGAAAGGGTGTGTGCTAGAAATGTGCTCGAGAGGTGAATTGTTTAAGTGATGTCTTCCGCATTTACCCTTGAGAATAGCACTTGTGTTTGGGTTAAGTAATACCCGAAGTGAGCTTAGTCTTTGTAATAAGACTTGTTTTATATGTATTGTTTGAGGATAATCATAGATTGTAATTTGAGGTATTTTACCTATTTGATTATGGGGAGAAATCCTATTATTTCGGATGTATTTTCGAAAATTTTACATAGTTGCTCTTTCCCAATTCGAGGGTGTTACAGATTCAACTGCTTGTTCAAAAGGTAGAGTCCTATAAGTTCTCAACTAACGAATAGATACTTGAAATATCCACGTTAAAAGAAAAGTTAGATGTTCAAACAAAGATCACAGAAAAGCTTAATTCTGACAACACCTACTTAAAGGAAAAGTGTGCAAATCTTTCGATAGCACCAAAAGATCTTCGAGCCAATCGACAAATCGGATCAATAGAATGACCGAAAACCGGTGGGATACGAACCGACAGGGGTTCGACCTAAGGAACCCGGAAATAGATCGAGGAATCGATTGATTTGGGTCGTGATTTGTGTGAGATTGGATTGGATGTGTAATCAGATGAGTTAATCGACTGACATACCTTGAATTGGAGTCGAAAAATCAAGCGAAACAGGCGTGTGTGTGCGAGAGTGGTGTAAGCCGAGGGTTTTGCAAGAGAGAGGGTTTTGAGGCAAAGTTTTCGGAAAAAATAAGAACGAGAGGTACCCGGGATATATATAGGCGCCCCTAAGTGTCCGGAAAAGTGTCCGGATGCCATGTCCGGAAACCACCTGGTCCGGATACTTTATCCAGATAGGTGAGTTTCTAGGTGATATCATGTTTTCAACATATATCGCTTCAATCCTGTTAATTACATTGACAAATAGGTTAGATGCAGGAAAGAAGTCATCATAGAAATGCTCGAACAGTAAATCCAAATCTGAAGTGTGTGATTTTGACGTAGATGCGTGATTTGGATCCATTGGTATTTGTGTAGATCCCGAACGAGAGTGTTCGGAAGCTAACACGCCAGTTAAAGCGGGTTCTGAACCGACTTGTTCAGAAGCCAAATCCGCGGCTTCGTCAAACGTCACGTTTACGCTTTCGATGACGGTTTTAGTCCGTTTGTTGTAAACGCGGAACGCTTGAACCTGCGTCGAGTATCCGATGAACACTCCTTCATCGGCCTTGGGGCTGAAGTTTTCGAGGTCATCCTTGTCGTTCAATATGTAGCACATGCACTCGAACGCGTAAAAGTACTTGATGTTCGGGATATGATTGTTGATGATCTCGTAGGGGGTCTTGTTGAACCGCTTGTTGAGGATCGATCGATTATGCATATAGCAGGCGGTTGCAACAGCTTCAGCCCAAGGAAATAGTAGCAGCTTCGACTGGGACAACATTGTGCAAGCGGCTTCCACGAGGGTATGGTTCCACCCTTCCACGATTCCATTCTGGTGGGAGTTCTTGCAGCAGAGAATGTGTGAGAGATACCCACCGAGGTGAGGTATTCATCCAGTGTGTGGTTTTTGAACTCCGTCCTGTTGTGCGTTCTGATGGTTTGAACAAGCTGTTGTAGATTCAGCTGAATGGCCTTCAAGTGGGTAATGATCAACTCTGGTGTCTCGTCCTTGGAATGCAGAAACTTCACCCATGTGTAGCGCAAGAAATCGTCAACCATGACCAGGACGTATTTCTTGGGGTTGATACTCTGAACGCACATCGATCCACACAAATCCATGTGGGTGAGCTCGAGGGACCGGGATGTGCTCGGAGCAGCCTTCGGCTTGTGAGTTGCTCGCTTCATCTTTCCCATTTTGCATGCTCCACAAAGTCTATCTTTCTCGAATTTTAACTTGGGCATGCCTTTAACGTGTCCGCCTAGCACCAGTTTGTTGATGTTCTTGAAGTTTAGGTGCGATAGTCGTCGATGCCAGATCCAAGCTTGCTGAGTGTTGGCTTTTGAAATGATAGATCTAGAGTCAAAGATTGACCCGGAAACCGAAAATCTATGGCACGAAAAAGCCGCCAGTGCGATCAACTCTGAGGTAAACCTGATTTTCCCGACCGAAACTGATGAAGATTTTGATTACGATCAGTTTCTTCTTCAATCCATTCAGAGTACACCCTTATACGCTCAACTTCTGCCTGGGACTTCTACACCCATTCACCCGACGTCTCCTCAAACCGAAAATGCTCCTGATCAACCAGCACAGCTAGTGAAATGGGAGAAAATTATGATACTGATTCCTTTCCTAGAAGACTCCCTAAAGAGCCTCTTCGTTCACAGGCTAAGACCACTCGACCCGACCTTGTGCCTTGGAGTGTCAAAGTTCGACGACGCCTATAAAAAGCTTCTGCACCAGATTCTTTACAAAACACAGTTTTAAAGTGTTCCTCACCTCCTTCACCTAATGATGTTCCATCCGAAAGTGAAATCGATTTTTCAGCGTTTATGAATTCCAAAATTTGTACAGATGAGGAGTTTCTGAAGTTTGAATTTGATAAACCTCTTCCAATCACACCGATTTTCTTTCAAAAGCGTTAAATCGACCGGTAAAATTTCTTAAGGGTGATTGCTCTTCAAATCTTAAAACCCGATATGTGAACGATGTTTCCCAAAATAATTCTAAACCTAAAAAACGTTCACAGAGATGGAAAACAATCGATCGCTCTCAAAATAGACATTCTTACTACTCCAGTTCTTCCGACAATGACTTTAATGATGTTTCAGATATTAATGGTCGGAGAAAAAGGTTCAAACAAGTTTGGGTAGTGAAGAAGTCTAATGAAAAAACAACGAATACAAATTCATTTAAGTCGGTTTCGCATGTTAGGACATACAATCATAATCATGATGCTTTTAATTCTCATACTTCTGTTGAACAAAATGTGATGTTTCCTTTAAGAGTTAACTCAGTTCAACAGTTGCTTCAACTTTCTCATGATTGTATTTGTTGTTCTTGTGAGTTCTATATTAGTGCATACACAGTAGAGATAAATAGAGTAGAATCAATCAGAATGATTTCAACTGTTCATCCATATAACTTTCAGAGTGTTTCTTTACAAACAGTATGAATGATAAAACGATTAATCTGGCTAATGAAAGGCTAACCTATTTTCTAAGGCTAACATCACTATATATATTAAGGCCTAAACATTACAAGCCCATGGCCCATTTACATGATTAAGCCCATATAGCAATATTTACAATTAATTCCCTTTAACTTCTATTCAACAAGATTTAGTCCTAATAATCTCCCCCTTTGAATTGAAGTTCAAGTTCTTGCCAGTTTGGAACATAACTCTTCCGGAGTGCGAAGTGAATCTCGAAGCTTCGAATGGCTTTGCGGTAGTCAATGCGGTATTCAACTATTTCCAAGGCTTCTCGGGCGTTTGATTCGTTTGAGTTGGCTGTAAACGCTTTCCGAAGATCTTTTTCCTTGGTGATGATATCTCTGAGTGCGTCTCTGACCTTTAGCAACGTACCATCGCATAATCTGTCGACTTGACTGAAGCGGAGAAACTTCTTTTCTTTTTGCTCGTTGAGATACACAATTCCAAATTCTGGTTCAAGGAGTAGTGAGTGTTCGAGATACATCTTCAACTCGGGTGCATTCTGATTCGGTTTCAACAGGTTTATCTTCTTTGTTCGGTGTTCGACTCCCATCTAAAAGTCTGTGATGTAAGACATCGGTACCTTGTGGAGCAGGAATCGTCTGACAGCCTTGAGCGCTTTGGTGACATGAATCGGTCGGATAGTTTGGGTTCAGAGGTCTTTCAGAAGAGTGTGGAAGTCATTCAGTCTGAGGTTCTTAAAGTCTGCTTCGGAGAATCTTCATTCATTTTCGTCTTCGCGTCGGACGGTGAATACTGAAAACATAACTCTAAGAATTTGGCCGGCTTGGATGTTAAGCACTTCGGTGATTTTGTGCTTTGTTCGGACTTGGCTGACTGGTAGACACCTCTTCATTACCTTTATGTATTGACTCTGGTAGTCTTTGTCGAACTTTGATATCCCAAGGCAGAAAGTTCGCTCGATCAGGCGTAACCTGTGAACGAATAACCTCTTCAGGGTGTCCTCAAGGTAAGGAATGAGAATGATAATCTTCTCCTATCTGATAGGTTGCTGTAGAGGAGGTTGATCAGAAGCAGTCGGTTGTCGAGGAGATGTCGGATGTAGCGGTGTGGATGTTTCGGGAATCTGTGAAGTGTAGATCGGGGTACTCTAAAGGTTTTGCAGAAGGAACTGGTCGTAGTCGATGTTGTGTGTCCCAATATGATATATCAACCAAGAATTCACACAAGATCTAGAGAGAGAGTGTAGAGAGAGAAAGTAGATCTTGTATTCTATTAAGCACACTGTTACAAGATATGAGTTATGCACTATTGATTAGTTTCTTAGTTACATGATTAGTCTAAACAAAGCTATTTATACCTAAGATCTATACAAGATATTAAGCAAAGTTTGACTTCCCAAACACATAATACATTGACTTTGACTTTGACTTTATCATTAAATCTTGAAGACATATTTTAGACTTAACATTCTCCCCCTTGGATTCAAGATTTAATCATTTTGAGAACAGCAGTCTTTGGCTTGTCAAAGTCAACTTGTCACAAAATCTTCAGACGGGGATCTGGCGGAGATTTTCTTTCTTCGATTTTGAGAATTTGTTTCTTCACACAAGGCACTTTGGTACTGATAAACACAAATTTAAGAAAAAGAGATCACAAGATGATCAATCGATTTTTCTTAAACTCTGGAAGAATTCTCCCCTTTTTTCTTTCTTTGATTTGAGAAATTCTTGCTTCAGTAATGATATTCACAATATAGCACAAGTTTAAGAAAAAGAGATCACAGGATGATCAATCAATTTCTCTTAAACTCTTGAAGAAGAATTCTCCCCCTTTTACTATCTTGAGACGGAATCTTCTTTAAACATTTATCCCCCTGTCATGAAATTGTATCTTTGCCTTGAAAGCTCTTTGACATGAAATTGAATTAAACATTTTTCCCCCTTTTTCGAGGAAAGTGAGCATCATGATCATCGAAAACCTTCTTCAATTTCAGTCGCGTCTTTGAGAATCATTAACAATCTCCCCCTTAATGAACAATCTTGCTCCCCCTCAAACTAAGAATTCTGGAGCAATTTGATTTCTCCCCCTGAAAATATGCATATATTTCATTTAGGCACAGTAGTTGAAAATTTTATTCAAAGAAAATAAAATTCATTGAACTACATTTTATAACTACTACCATTTGATCATTTGAAAACTTTACAAAAGAAATCCAACTTTATGATATTTAACAGATTTTTCAATCAAATGAAATCAAATACATGTGTTTGGATTCAAATACAAGACATCATTGCATATCAAGTTAAAAATGTTCAGTTTCAACCCCTTTATTAAATCTATTTGGTGTGCTAGCATGCGAAATATGATTTGCAACAATCAAATGTACTTCTGAAACCTATAAGAATACTTTGCTCCTACTCACACTATATGACTGAAATCAGAATTTCCACAAGTTTATAAGTTTATCGCGACATTGTTATTTCCCCAAGATATAAGAGATGTGTGCTCATTGGCATCTTTTATTTTGTGCACATTGGCATCTTTTTATCAAAAAGTTTATTAAGACTAAGATACATCGTAAACGTAACTTTCTATCTGGTTCTATAGCAGGATTTGGGTCAGCCAATCCCAGACCAGTTGGCCTTAGGGGCTAGGTGACGAGCACCCTTGGAACTTACTCTCCCAAACCAGAAAGGCTACATCGATATATCCTAATCCCATCTGTACCAGTAGGACATGGCTTTCTATCTGGTTCTATAGCAGGATTTGGGTCAGCCAATCACAAACCAGTTGATCTTAGGGGCTAGGTATCGAGTACCCCTTGGGACTTAATCTCCCAAACCAGATAGGCCACAGGCACAAACTTTCAAACCTAATGATTTTTTTTATTGCATCTCAATCACTTGGTTATAAAACTTTGTGCTTCCCTCATATTTTCATTTCCATTCTTCATTCTGACAATTAGGCTTTGTGAGCATCATATTCTATATAAGTCTAGATTTACACAATTTTGGGCATATATCAAAATTTCATTCATGTTTTGCTGACCTTTCGATTTATTTCAGAAGCGAAAGTTGAAGCAAATAAAACTCAGATATCACAAAACTACTTGTAAAGTCACCCTTTACACACATTTTATTCATTGAATGAAAATAGAAATATTTTCACTTCATTGAATTAAATTTGTGAAGGTTCAAACTTTCAAAGCAGTAGAAATGAAACATAATGCAATGTTACCTTTCACCACTTGTTCCTTGAATTGAAAGATGTGACAGTTAAGGATATCACCTGATAAGTATGAGTTCTAAACTGATTTGTTTAGAAGTCTTAGTCTTTGAAGTACGGGTGCTGAACTGAATTGTTTAGAAGCCATTAACTGTGAAATTCGGGTTCTAAAATGATGTGTTTAGAAACCAATAACTCTTTACTCCCCCTTAATGGCACAAGTAATCTTCTTCCGAGAGTTCAACGCTTTGCTTCTAAATCTGCAAAAACAGATTTAGTAGATTTTGGTACCCAACTAGACTTGGGTCCTGGCTTGTTAAGCGGAGCTCTATAAGAAGGAAAATGATAAGTACCGTACCAATATTGAGCATCATTATTTTTAATAAAATCATTAGTTCCACAATAAGAACAGCAAAAATTCTTTTGTGCTAACCTGATTAAATTGTTTGCGGAATATAATGAACCAGGTGTAGCAAAAGATTTACCTTTCAGGTTAGTGTTCTTGTTGGGAACAGATGATTTTGGTACATCTTTTTCAGGAAACGTACCTTTAACTCTCCATTGCATGTTGACTTTCTTATATGTAGGAAGATCAGCAGATTGAAATTTGGAAGAATTATCCACTTAATGATCATAAAATAGATTAGAAGGACGAATCGGACATTCTGAATAGTTTTTGGATTTGTTAAGTGACTTGACTTTGTAAGATAAGTCATTCCGTTCCTTTGTCACCAAATCAAGCTTTTTCTGAATGTCAGACTTAACCCTCTTCTCTATCATAATATCAGTTGATAACACTGCCAAATTCTTTGTTTGCTTTCGTATTTCTTGCTGAAATATCTTCCTTTCTACAGAAAATTCATCTTTGACGCTCCTGGCCTGAAAGTCAGCTTTGTTTCTCTTTTCCAGCTCTTGTCTTTCTTCATCTAATTCTTTTTGAAGCTCAGAAATTTGCTTTGACAATTTCTCATTGTTGGTTTCAAAGACTTTCCTTTTATTTTCAAATTCAAGCCTTTCCTTCTCCAATTTATCTTTTCCAAGAAATAAAACCTTCTCAAAGTCTGAAATTTGCTTAGATAGTTTTATGCATTGGAGTTCAAGAGCTTTCTTTTCTTCATTTTCTTTCTTCTCATAAACTGAAGTCTTTTCAAGTTCAGAAACTTTCTGAGAAAGAGAAAGAATTTGCTTTTCATAGCAATTTTTGTCATTTAACCGATTAGCTCTTTCTTTTATGAAATCCTCTCTTTCTACTTTAAGCAGCTTTTCCATGTCAGACAACTTCTTTGTAAGCTCAATGACATTTTCCTTAAGATCTTTATTTTCAGCTTCTGACATGTTCTGTTTCGTGTCCTTTTTTCGACTTTCTTTTCTTCTTCCTTTCTCTTTTTAAATGCAACTTCAGATCCATGCATTAGCTTTGATAACTCGTTCCACATCTGCATTGGGTTGTTTTTAAAACATTCAACGCGTTTGTAAATGTGTTGCGGAAGAGTAAGTATAAAAATGGACTTTGCTTCTCTATCCGCTTGAGATCTCAAATTCTCTTCAGCCGTATACTCATCGGTAGATTTAAGAACCCTTGAAGCAGGAATATTAACAGTTGCTGGAATCTCTTTATAAGGTTTGACAAATGGACCCTCAGTAAGAGATAGCATGATATTCTCTCCGTTAGGTTGCCTCTCTATGAAGTTGATGAGTTGATCTTGCCATTGAATAAAATCGGAATCTTTAATCAGCACCGGAGGTAGATTCATTTTTGAAAATCTAATCTGAAAAAATTCAAACAATTAACAATTAGTAAAACTCGAAAAATTTTCTAAGTAAGAAACGCGCTAAAGAGGGTAGCGCAAATCTCGAAATGCGCCAAAGACGGTGGCGCAAAATGGAAAATGCGCCAAAGAAGGTGGCGCAATCTGATCTTAGAAAAATTCCATGTCTAAAACTCTCCAACTAAGCTGGCGCAAATTGAAATTTCCTTGTACAGTGAGTGGCGCAAAAATCAGATATTCTTGAGCTGATGTTGATGACTCAAAACAGAAAGATCCTTGATTGGTTGATGCAAAACATCAAAATTATATGATTGGTTGGTTCAAATTAATTTCTTTTGATTGAAGATGGTGGCGCAAAGTCAGAAACAGGAAGGTGTCGAAGCAAGCAAACAAGATGGTGAACCAAGCTAGTTAGTAGGTGAAACAAATTAATTGTAGGCCACAATGTTTGACTATTCTTTTTGGATGAATTCGGTGGCGAAGCAAGCAAGCAAGCAAGTGACGAGATTTATTCTTGAAATGGAACTGCATGAAGGTGGCGCAAAGCAGATGAATGTGGCGCAATTTTCAGATCTGGCGAACAAGATGATCAAACTCAAAAATCTCTTCAAATCTCCATCAAATCTTCGAATTAACCAACCAAACTTTGCAGAAATGTTAGAAAATCAGTTTCTAACACGATGATGTGAACCAATTTCGCTGAAAATCGCTGAATCAAAATCTGAATGATTGATCAGACTATTTTTGACGAACTGAACAAAAACTGAATAATCTTCAAATTGAACCTCAAATCTTTGAAATTAGCTCTTGATTCTTGAATAAGGTTTGTTTCAAAACAGATTCCTAACGCAATGAATTCAAATTCCAGTCGAAATAAACTCAAAAATTGCAAGATTTTGAGAAAACCTAACAAATTTGATCTCAATTCGTGCAAATTCTTCAGCAGATCTTCAATAACTTGCTCTGATACCAATTGTGTGTCCCAATATGATCTATCAACCAAGAATTCACACAAGATCTAGAGAGAGAGTGTAGAGAGAGAAAGTAGATCTTGAATTCTATTAAGCACACTGTAACAAGATATGAGTTATGCACTATTGCTTAGTTTCTTAGTTACATGATTAGTCTAAACAAAGCTATTTATACCTAAAATATATACAAGACATTAAGCAAAGCTTGACTTCCCAAACACATAATACATTGACTTTGACTTTGACTTTATCATTAAATCTTGAAGACATATTTTAGACTTAACAGATGTCATCATCGGCATCGGTGGGAAAGATCAAGTTTACTTCGAAGTTCATCGCACTGGCGGCTTTTTGATACCATGCGTCTTCAGTCTCCGGGTCAATCTCTGTATCGGGATCTATCAGGTCAAGTATATCCCATTCCGGTGCAGTATGCACTATCGGTGCCTGTGAATCTCCCTCAGGCTTTTCAACCATTGGGTCTTCGTCATCTGAGATTTCCATGTCTATAACCATCTCAGCTAAGCTCAACTGGGCTTCAGGTTATTCTTCGGTTTGTGCCACAGTTGATGGTTCTGGTTGAACCGTTGTTGTAGTTTCGGTAAGGATTGGATCGGACTCAGTCAGTCTTTGTCTCTTGTTCTCCCCCTCACGGTGATCAGGATCATCCTGGTCATCGTGGCGTTTCTTGAGTCCGCCAGCTTGACTCTTGCAGGTGTCTTCGAGTGTGGCGACTCTTTCGGACAAGATAGTTATGGCTTTCTGAACGTCCTTAAGAGTCATATCAAGCTGGTCCAATCGGCTGGATATGGATGCCGGTGTAGCAGATACTTGGGAGCGTAGTACTGATATCAGGTCTGCTTCAGTGGAGGCGTCGGTGTCAGTATGCTGGAGTAGTTGGGCAAGGAGCATAGTTTTGAGGCATCAGTGGAGGTGGTGGTGCGGTTTCGGTTTCGACTATTGTTAATGCCAAAAATCGCACAAAAGTACAACTTAAGGTCGATGTGGACATTTAACAACTAAAGAAATGCATCTCAAGCCAAATAACATAATTGCGAGGAAAAGGTAAATAAGACGAGAGATTTGGTGACGCGAAAAACCCCAAAACGAGGGAAAAAACCGCGGTCGACTCTGTGAGAGTCGACAGTGCACTATGGTCGCCAAACAGGGGCGATGTCCTTGTGTTTCGGGTGTCCATCGTACAGAGATTACAATACAAATGAAGGAAAGACTTCGAAATGTAAAGTAACAAGTGCTTCGAATGTAAAACCAATGTGCGTCGTGTGTTTTAACTGTGTGTCGTGCGCTGATGTCGTGCATCGAGAGCGATTCTTCTGAGAGCGATTTCTGTGGTTCAAGTGTTCTTTCGAGTTCGAGTGTTTGTGTCTGTTGTTCGATGTCCCTTGAACTGAGGATTGAGCTTGGAATTTATAGTCTCCGGGCGCTTTAATTGGATCATTAAGGACTTTGATAGCTGTCGTAACGGTCAGTGTCTTTAATGCTGTTAATTGCTGGTCTTGTAACCGCTGCCGATATTAAATGTGCTTTGATGATTGGCTTTGTAACCGATGTCGAGTCTTTAATGTCATTAAGAGCTCGACCGTTATTGACCGTTGTACCATAATGGCTTGTAGACATGCATTAATTAACGAAAGAAACGGCTGTCGACCATTGATGGTTAGTGTAATCGTAAGACCATCTTAAGTTCTGTACGTCGGTCTTATGGAGCATACGCCGTCGCCAACATACAAGACCATGTATATGACTGTAAATATCTTGTAAGACCTTATCTTAGTATAGGAATGGTCTTATAAAAATGTCGTGAGACTAGGATAAAAATGTCATAAGACCACTAGGTCTTTAGACCAGGATGACGATGTTGCGAGACTAGGTCGTAAGACCAGAGCGATATAACACCGATGACAGGAGACTGTCGACGTAAGACCGACGAGTCGTAACTGGCGACACATAACTAGCGACATAAGACTAGTGACGTAGGACTAGCGATGTGCGACGTGCGACACGTGACATATGACACGTGACGTGCGATCATTAGATGTAAGATGACTATTGACCCAATATGTCTTTTTATAACCAATTATCGTCTGATGTGAACTGCTTCTCCAGTGCTTCGCGGACAGTCTTTAGGGCGCTGTCCAGATATTCCGTTGACAAAATGTCAGGTAAATCACTTCTGGGATCACGTAGATTGCCCGTTGAGGTAACTACCGTAGAGGTAGTACCACCTACGTTCACGGATGGCAACTGGGTGGCCGTGGTAGGATTTCCTTCCGATCCTCGTATTCCGCTCAAAGGCAGAGATACTACGGAAGTTCCGATCGGGTCACTAAGAAAACCGATGTTTGCAGTCTCGTCATGTGTCCTAGCCGAAGAAGTTATAATATCAAGTAGCTCTAGACTCGAATGAGCACTGAAAGAAGTCAAGAACGGGGGAGGCTATTGTTAATGCCAAAAATCGCACCAAAGGGACAACTTAAGGTCTATGTGGACTTAATCAACTAAAGAAAGGAACCTTTCAACGGAACGTGCGACGAAGGTAAAAATAAAGAAGACAAAGAATTTGATGACGCAGGAAAAACCTCAATCGAGGAAAAAACCTGCGGACGACAAGGGATGTCGTCGCTGCACTCTAGTCGCCAATCAGGGGCGATGTCCTTCGGTACTGGTGTCGATCGTACAGAGGTTACAATACAAATGAAGGAAATGCTTCGAAATGTAAAGTACAAGTGTTTTGAATGTAAAAACAGGTGTTTGTCGTGTGTGAATACAAAGTGTAAACTGTTAGTTGAGGGCTGATGTTGTGCGTCGAGACTGATTCTTCGAGAGAAAGCTCTTCACCGCTGTTATTCTTGAATGCGCTGTAGTATTCTGGAATTCAGTGCTAGATGATAACTATCAGTATGTGTTTCTCGGGTTCTGCTTCGGATGTTTGTTGCTAGATGATCGATGTCCCAAAGTGAAGCTGCTATCTTCATATTTATAGTCTTTGTGGCTTTAAATATGCTTTAATGTTTGGTCTTGTAACCGCTGGGGAGCTTTAATGTCATTGATGAGCGGTTTTCGTAACCACTGTCGGGTCATTAATGCTCTTGATGACTCGTCCGTTACTGGTCGTTGTCCATTAATGACGTTGACTACTGCATTAAACACTTTAACAAACATAACAGTTATATTATGTGTTAGCTTGGTTGAGGTCGCATGGTCTTTATGCGACGGTCGTGCGGAGCGGGCGACGTCGAGGTCGAGTGTCGCGATGAACTCTCGACTTACCTTTCGGGAGGGACGACAGATGTTTTCTGGGTCTTTGTCGAGACCTTATCTTAATACAATATATGGTTCATAACGAGTGTCTTACCTTTTCTGTTCGTGGTCAAGACCTGCATTAATAAACAAAAGAAATGGATGTTTGACTGTTAACGGTTAGTATAATCGTACGACCGTCTTAAGTCTCAGATATCGGTCTTATGGAACATACGACTATCGCCAAAATATAAGACCATTTGGTCGTAGGACCAGGATGTCAGGAGACTGTCGACGTAAGACCGACGAGCAGTAACTGGCGACATAGGACTAGTAACGTAGGACTAATGATGTGCAAAGTGCGTGACGTGCGACACGTGACGTGCGATCATGAGATGTGATATGAATATTGACCCAATATGTCAAATATCGTGGTTATTTAACGTATGTCGGGTATATGATAATAACGGGTATTATCCTTGTCGGTCGGGGGTAATCAATGTCCATGGGTTATGTCGAGGGTGCTTCCCAGGTCGGTCGAGGGTGTGATTTTTTACCCAAACAGTTAGCCCCCCGAGATCTGAATTTCAAAGCCAGTAGAATTTCAGATCTCGCACTTAAAGTAAAATGCGTTGCTACGGAGACGTGTTACTTTTGCTAAGATCATCAGAGGAAAATTGACTTGGTCAGCCAAAGAAGGTGACGCAAGTTGTGCTTGCCCTTCGAGGCCGGGAAAGGAGAAAGAATGCCCCGACAGCTGGGTCATGAATCTTGAAGAAGACAAGGACGGTAGTCCTGAAGGAACCGTCTTCGCGGGCTGACCTTTCGTCCAGAGTTGTCACGCCTAAAGAGGCGAGGGCGTCATCCAGCCGTTCTGGCGCGATGTACGCGACACCAGCAAGTTTGGCGCTTCCGGCGACAGTGACGAAGCTAGTGTCTAAGGTGTTGTCCCCAGCGTCTGCCGACAAGGGGGACGGGTCATCGGCCGATGGTGTCCAAGACGAGACGACGTTGTTTCCTCATCTGAGGAAATATCTGCTCCCATCTTTCAGGGAACGCTTTTCTTATCGAGGAGACATGGGTCCATGTCGCCGGGTTGGCCTTCTTGGTCGACGTGGTCCTATGGTCTGGCGTTCACAGCCGATACGGTCGTTTAGAGACATATGTTCTGGCGCTCGAGCCGATTTGGTCGTTAAAGACCTTTGATCTGGCGTTTACAGCCGATACGGTCGCTAGAGACCTATGATACGTTGTGTCTAGCATTTTTAGCTAGTTGTAATTTCGTTTTAGCGATAGTCGGTAAAAAGTTTACCTTTCTATTGAACCTGATTCGTACATGTCATGGACATATGTAATGTCGACTGTAAAAATTCATTAAGTACAAAAATGAACAAGAAGTCGTGCGACTTGGGCATCCATTGTAATACAACGACTAAGTCATAAGACTTTTATATTCCTGAATCGTATAAGCAAACATAAGCGCATGCGATTACAGCATTCATTCAGAACATGAAGTTTTTCTAAGTTGAAGAACTTAGATGGTCGCTAGACCTTATGATCGTGTGATTTGATCATACGATGAACTTTGAATCATGTGTTCCTGTGATGGAATGATCAAGTCATAGACCTGATTACTTATGTCGTGCGACCTTGCGAGGTTAATATCGTACGATAGACTTATATATCGTTCGATCCTGCGAGACTTAAGTCATATAATAGACTTTAGTAACTAATGTCGTGCGATCCTGCGGTAAAACAATGTCAGAGGTTGGTCGTTGGCTTTTCAAGTGCGTTGCATTCCCACTACGTGGGATATCTTGATTGCCGAGGGTTGAAAGCCGATAGGCCTTTTTATCCATGACTTTTGAGATTTGACAAGGACCTTCCTATTTGGTGGAAAGCTTACCTGCATTGAGCTTTTGAGTGCTTTGGAACACTCGACGGGGAACGTAGTCGCCTTCTTGAAAGACTTTAGCTTTGATGTTCTTGCTGAAGTGTCGCTTGACCGCTTACCCCTGGGTGGCGAGGTTGTCAGTTTGATGTCGCGGTCTTCACAGAACTGTCGAGTCCTGTTGCTTACGAACTAGGATCCATTGTCGCAGACAATTTCGGATGTCGCACGACCAATTATTTCGGATTTCTTATTGGCGACTTTTGTGTTTTGACATGCATCTTACCATGACTGGTGATTATGAGATTCAATGTACAAGTTGTCTTTATTGACGACAATACACTTTGGCATGTGTCATGACTAGCGATTATGCGAGTCGCTTCTATGGACGACCAAGAATTTTTACCTGTGTTTTTCGTGACCGGCGATCACAAAAAATGTGGGTCGTCTTTTATTGACGACTATAAATTGCAACCTGCGTTTGCCATCACTGGCGATCATAAAAAAAATGCGAGTCGTCTCTTATTGACGACTATAAATCATACGACCTGTGCTTTTTTAAGTCGAAGAGACATTGGTTTCTCACGATGTAAATCGTAAGACCTATATTCATATGATCTTGCGAACCTGCAATGTAAAATCGGGGGTGGTCGTTGGTTTCGACCAATGATCGTTCGATGCTTGAATCAACGATCATATTTTGGGTCAAAAATAATTAAACGAGGAAATTATACTTAGAGTATATATATATATATATATATATATATATATATATATAGAGTTGTTCTAAGTGGGACGTCACAATTACCGTACCATGGAATCGATAAGCGCCTTTTTCCGAGGACTTTTGAAATCGAATGTGGTATTTTTTCAGCTTGCGAAGGGTGTACCGAGCCCCCGAGTCCTTTGGATGATGCGATACATGCAATACTTTGACGGAGCATTTTTTTATTAGGGCTTGAATCTGGCTTCGAGCCGCATTCAATTCCGATTGGAGTTGAATCAGGAGATCTTGATAATTCGCCATATACGTCGCTTTTGTTTGACGGGCTTGAATGACGGATTGACGTTAAGCTTATGGGAAATGACGCTAGGGTCGATCCCGACCATATCTTCATGCGACCAGGCGAAACAATCAGCTTGTTCCTGCAAAAAAGATATGAGTTTTTCTTTGATGCAAGGATCGAGGGACGACCCCACAAGAATTTTTTGGTCAGGCTTGCTCTGATCCAGAACGATTTCTTCTAAGTGATCATCGTCGACTACTGCTGGGAGATCTTGCACATTTTCAGGCTCCGCATGTACCGGGATAGCGGTTGGTTCCGGATTTTCGTTAATGCCAAAAATCGCACCAAAGGGACAACTTAAGGTCGATGTGGACTTAATCAACTAAAGAAAGGATCTTTCGACGAGACGTGCAACGAGGAAAAAAATAAACAAGACAAGGGTTTTGATGACGCAGGAAAAACCTCGAATGAGGAAAAAACCTGCGGACGACAAGGGATGTCGTCGCTGCACTATGGTCGCCAATCAGGGGCGACGTCCTTGGTACTGGCGTCGGTCGTACGATGAATACAATACAAATGAAGGAAATACTTCGAACTGTAAAGTACAAGTGTTTAAATGTGAAAACAGGTGTTTGTCGTGTGTGAATACAAAGTGTGAACTTCTGGTCGAGGACTGATGCCGTGCGTCGAGAGCGATACTTGAGCTTTTCCTTCGAGTGTTCTTGAGTTCGCTGTAAGATTCTGTCTTTCAGTACTTAATCTCCAGAGTTTGAATGTTCTTTGCTATGAGTTTGGATGATTTTCTCTGCTGTGTGATGATGTTCGCTGAAGTGTATTGGATGTTTTTTGATGATGTCCCCTGAAATGAAGCTTTAACTGGTCTTTTATAGTCTTTGCATCATTAAGTAGTTCCATTAATGATTTGATCAACGGCTACAACGGTTGGAAACGGTCGCCGAGATGAATGTTCATAATGATCTTCGTCCGTTACGGCTATCGATCGTTAATGGTTGCGTCGGTTATGTCCGTTGCTTTTTAATGACTTTGACTCCTGCATTAAACACTTAACAAACATAACAGTCAAGGTTAACGTTAGTTCGGTCGAAGGTACAATGATCTTACGCGATGGTCGTACGGGACGGGCGATACTAAGGTCGTACGTCATGGGAGACGTACGACTTACCTTTTACGGGCGACGACGGATGTTTTATGGGTTCTTGTCGAGACCTTACCTTAACACAAGATTTAGTTCACAATCGTGCGTCTTACATGTCCTGTTCGTGGTCGTATGGCGTGATTTTTTGCCCAAACATGCGTCATGTGTGATTGTCGTGCGTCGAGAGCGATTCTTCTACGAGCGATTTCTGTGCTTCAAGTGTTCTTCAGAGTTCAAGTGCTTGTGTTTGTATTCTATGTTGTATCTGTGTTCCGTCCTTTGAAATGATGATTCCCCTTGATATTTATAGTCTTCGGTCACTTTAATAGAATCGTCAAGGACTTTGATAACTGCCATAACGGTCGCCGTCTTTAATGCGGGATTAAATGTTCTTAACTGACTTCGTCGGTTATAGCCGTTGTCCATAAATCGTGTTGACTCCTGCATTAAACACTGAACAAACATAACAGTCGTATAGCGCGTTAGTCGGTCGAGGTCGCATGGTTTTATGCGACGGTCGTGTGAACTAGGCGACGTCGAGGTCGAGTGCCGTGAGGTAAAAGATTTTTGATTTTATCTTTAATCATGAGAGAAAGTACTATGATTTTACCTTCGTTATGGAAAAAGGGAATAAGTTTTTTCCTTACCTTGGTCGTGGTCGAGACTGGTGAAATTTTGCCCAAACAGTTTGCCCCCAAAATTTGAAAGTAGGATGGCAAATTCGAATTTTAAATTTTGTCAGTCGGACGTATAGAATTATGACACGTGTCGATAAGTTACCTCGGTTGTCTTGGAACTGGATCGACTCGATTTTAACTGAAGGAGAAGTTGGAACGAAAACGAGATCGTGACGTCATACTAACGCACGATGGTGCTTACCAGCTGTCTTTGACAGGTGTCGATGATCCGCGCGGTCATACGAAAGGACGGGAGAACGTGGCGATCATCAAAGGACTCGACCTGACATGATCGACTGCGTAAATAAAGGTCACGATGGATCTTTTCCTGTTTACGACTTCAGAGAGTTTTAGGCGCAGATCTTTTCTTGATTTTCTTGCCTTTCTTCGTCCAGTCTTTCCTGAACCCATAGGAATTTTTGATTCGGTTAGGTTTTTCAAGGTCTAGGACGACCATATAAAGTGAGACCCTTCAGTTTGTGTATGCGTCGCAAATCCATTGCTAGGAAACCTAGGAGGAATTGGGATATTTGGGGTCTTTCAGAAGTGCAAATCAATTTAACAGGGTTAGCAATGTCAACAGAGCCTAGAAGCGCCATTAAAAACGAAGAAGATCTCGATGACTTTAGAAGTCTAGCGGGGATTCCCATGGGGATTACTGTAAGCAGGGCTGGCAAGGTTCGGCCGGAGATGTGCCCCGAGGGGTACGTCGTTATATATGAGTACCCGTTCAAGATAGGCTTTCATTGGCCATATTCGCTCCTAGCCAAAGAGTTTATGTGCAAATTCGATCTTTCGCCAGGGCAATTGATGCCCCAGTTCTGGCGAGTTATCCTGATTATTGAACGACTTACCTCAAACTGGAATCCACCGATGAATGTGAGGGACCTACTGACGGCATATAAGGTCAAAAGTGATCAGTACCGTCGTTATAGTTTGTTTTCAAGGCACAAGGGTGATCGTACCTTGGTATTAAATACTACGGTCAACGACCGCAAATGGAAGACGAGGTATGTATTCGTGCGGGTGTCGACACTGGACACTGATAGTGACTGGATTAGATCTGGTTGGAATATGGCAGGTGAACTTTTAATTGTTTGTCGTATATCTTATGTTACTCTGTTGCTCGGTTGTTTTTCGTCTGATCTTCTTTCTTACGTGTAGATATTGATTTCGACAAGGTAGAGCTGGACGACGCTTCCCGGGCTAAGGTCGAAACGTTCTTGGAGTTTAGTATTGAGGACCGGTCGTACGTCACACGTCACTTGGTAGATGAGGATGACGACACCGTTTTCTTGAACAACAGAATGAGGATGGGTCGAGAGGAGAAAGAAGAAGATGAGAGAGATGATTCTGAGGCGGCTGAGGAGAAGGAGGAGGAGATGGAAGTGGAGATAACTGGTAAGTATCCCTTTCTTTCTGCTCGACCTAATCTATCTTTGTTCTCAATCATCTAATTCTTTATTTTTCCATACAGGAGAATCTCGGGCGGAGATGACGCCTGCAGCCGTCAAGAAGACGGCTCAAGTCGAGCTAACTCGCAAGGCGAGGGTAGACAGGGAGAAGGATACCTCGACAGCTGGGTCGGGGGTCCTAAAGAGAAAAGAAGTCTCGAAATCTGGGTTGGGTCTCGCAAAGAGGACGAGAATGTCCGTTCTGAGGGAACCATCGTCAAGGACGGGTGGTTCGTCGAGAGTTGTCCCGTCCGAGAGGGCGAAGGTATCGACCGCGTCTGTCGAGAAGGTTTCTGACACAAGGTCCGTTGATACTGCGCATCCGGAGATGATGTCTCCTCTTGCCGCGTCAGGCCCCATCTCGGCCGATAAGGGCAAGGGTGCGCAAACGGGCTCTAGAACGATGGTGAATTTTGCGTTGCCGTCGGATTTTTTGGATGATAACGTCCTAGACGGGACGAAACTGTTCCCTTATTTGGGAAAGTATCAGCTCTCTTCTTTCAGAGAGTGTTTTGACGGGGTCTCTCTCGAGGATACTGAGGCCCATGTTGCGGGATTAGCATTCATGTTAAGTCTATATTTCAAGACTTTTGTTTTTTATCTGTTGTCGACGTCGTATACTTTGCTAATGTGTTTTCATATGTTTCCAGATGTTTTAGTCATCTTTGGCGTTGCATGCTAAAACGACAAAGGTAGAAGGTTTAGTGGCTTCTGCTATCGAGAAAGAAAATGCGGCGTTAGAAAGAGAAAGGTCCACTCTAGAACGCGAAGAGGCGGCATCGATGAAACTCAACGATGTCTTGAACGAGCTGGAGTCTCTCGACCATGCAAGGGATGACATGAACTCACGTTTAAAGGAGTCCTTATTTGTGATGTACAATCAAAGGGAGAAGCTGGAGGGGATGAAGGAATCCCTGGTCATGAAGGGGAAAGAGTTTGAGGACTCCAAATCCAAAGCTGTGGATTTAGAGAAGGAGTTAGAGGAGTTGAGAGATGAGAATAAATCCCTTTTTTCCTTCGCTCGACTCACTGCTCAAGCGGCTATCATGCGAAGTCACTTGCTAGGCAAGAATCTTGTGGCCTCAGCGTCGGACGAGTTGGCTCTATTCTTCAAGGAGGTCGGGACCGAGAGAGACCTCGACTCGGACGATGAGAAGGAGGTCGAGGAGGAGGAGGGTCTCCAGGGAGACGTGTCGGGCAAGGATGTGACCGATGTTCCTCCCCAAGCTTAGAAAAAATACCTTTGTTTACTTTTGTTTCTCTGTTATTCGACCGTTGGTGGTCGAGTCATCTGGATGTAAATGACAGTTTATTCGCAGAATGAAACGTGGGCTTCTTTTGAATACATACTTTGTATATTTCATGAATAAATACAATGTCAATTGTAAGATTCACCAAGTAAAAAATAACCAAGAAATCATGCGACTTAAGCATTATTGCAACACAATAACAGGAACGTAAGCCATAAGACTTTTAAATCGTGTATATAAACATAAGCACATGCGACTAGAGCATACATTCAGAGTATGAAATTTTTCTTAGTCGATAAACTTAGATCATGAGATCGCTAGACCTGATCATTTTTGTCATGCGACCTTGCGAAACTAGAGCCGTAAGATTAATGTCATGCAATTCTGCAGAAAAACGATGTTAGAGGTTGGTCGTTGGCTAACCAACGACCCTCCGATGCTTAAGTCAGTAACCGTTCGCGATGAGAAATCGTATGAAGGGAGAGAAAAGAAATTAGGGAACGTACCTTCTCATATTTTCCCTTTTTTTTGAATTTGAATGGGGTATTTTCCCCCCGTCATTTATTATCCTATTCCTTTCAGGAGAAAATAGGTTTTAAATGACGAATCGACACATAGATCTTGGGAAATATCATCTATGTCTGCGTCGACCATGTTTTCGCGCGACAGGGCAAGATAGCCGTTTTATTCTTGTAAGAAAGGCATGAGTTTATCTTTAAGGTTAGAAATAAAAGGACGAACCTGTCGAGACCTTACGGTCGGGTCGTGACTGCTAGACGGCTTACTTTCGCGGCTTCAGAGTGGTCTTATAGCAGTCATGGGCGACTTTCGGCTCACTTTTGATTTCTTGGACTCCCCACGGCGTAGGGAACTTCAGGGTCTGACGATACGTCGAGGGAACGGCTTTCATTTCATGGATCCATGGTCGACCTAGAATGATGTTATAGGCTGACGCGCAATCGATGACGCTGAACTTGGTCTGCTTGTTGATCCCTCCGGCGTAGACTGGCCAGATGATATCTCCATAGGTGCTCGTCGCTTCTCCATTGAAACCGACCAAAGTTGTCGAACGTCGGGTGATTTCCGAGTGATCGATTCCCATGGCCTTGATGGTGTCAAGAAAAATGACGTTCGCTGAGCCGCCTCCATCGATCAAGACTCGTCGGGTTAAACAATTACCAATCGTAAATGATCAACCCGTCATGGTGCTTCTGATATGAGTCACCGAGGTCGTCTTGATCGAACACAATCTTCATAGCTTCCAACTCTATATATCCTTTTGGCCTCGATGAACGTGGAATAGGCCGATCATCGGGTGCTTGACTTGCATGACGCTTGGCTGCAGAATATATCAGACCACACACGTCTGAACCACCGGTGATGCGATTGACGACCTTTGCATGCTTGGGGGTTGACGGTCGATGGTCGCTAGTTGAAGTAACGACGTCATCGATGATATTTTTGAGATTGCCCTTCGGGACATGATATGTTAGCTCCTTTTTGAGGGCTATACAATCATCTGTCGCATGACCATGGTCGACATGAAAGTCACACCACTTAGATTTATCTTTCTTAGCGTCGTCCTGATCGGACTTCTTGGGCCATCGGATGGTCGCGTGGGCGGTCTTCAGAGCTTTGACCAAATCCTTAGTGGACCCTTTGAACCCGTAAGAGGATATCTTGGGGTACTGAGGAAATTTGGTCGCGGTCTTGGCCTCTGCTTTTGTCTTGAATCAGACGTTCGAAATCTGGCGCGCGGGCTCTATTTTGGAAATTTCTTTCATCTTGAACTCTGGCTTCTTTACACCTAACGACCTCTTGTCGTCGGTATGCTTGTGACGAAAGGCAGCGTCGTCCTCTACCCTCATATATGCTAGGGTTCGAGCTCGGACGTCTTCGAAATTCTCCGGAGGTGTAAAGCCCGTGTCCCGGTAGGGTTTTTAAAATTCTTAATGTAATTATTTTATTGACGTTTAAAGCGAGTCTTGTTAACGAAAGTTGTCAAAGGGGACCTTGAATGTTATGTGTGGCAAACCTTACTCCCTTTTGCAATAATATAGAAATTCAGGGACCAAAAGTGTCAAAGGGATTGAGCCTAGGGGTCAAAGGTGGACAATGGAGGTGTTTGGGTGGTTGAACGGCCAAGGGACGGGGAACCGACCCCCCCCCCCCCCTCTTCCTCTTCTCGGCGGTTTCCAAATTGCACCAACATATAGTTTTCTTTTGTTATTTGCTTATTTTGGCTCCATAGTTTTTGATTTGCCGAGAGGGTGATCGTGAGTGTGAGAAGCCGAGAGAGGAAGAAAAGGAGAGAGAGAGAGGTCGCTGGAGAAACGCCGTCGCCGGAAAACCACCGGTGTCAACGTCCTTCGTCGGAGAGGTCGAGAAGAAGGGATTGCAGGCACGGTTGCGAGTCGTCGTTGTAAGGTATGGCTCTCGTTACGTTTCTGTTTTTGCGACGGCCATAACCTTTCCGTCGTAACTCCGATTGAGCCGAAACTGGTACCCACGGTTCAAGTTCGTGGTCGACCACGTTTTCCGTGTTTTAGCGGAAAACCGATTCAGCTTCTAGCTAGGTGAAAAAGTGGTCGCAAATTTGGTGATTTGTCATTTTATGTGAATGACGATTTTTCTGCCACTGTTTTGTCGTGGCCGTAACTTTTTACTCGTAGCTCGGATTGAAATGAAATCGGTGGCCGAAGTTCACTAATCGAGTCAGGAAAGTTTTTCGTGTTTTGCCGAGAATCTGG
The DNA here is from genome assembly GCA_033807775.1 of Saussurea involucrata. NCBI lineage: Eukaryota > Viridiplantae > Streptophyta > Magnoliopsida > Asterales > Asteraceae > Saussurea > Saussurea involucrata. The sequence continues at coordinate 40,174,679 of CM066321.1, read as the reverse complement.
TTAAGCCTGTAGCTGGGCCGTATGGGGCTGTTTATACAGCCTGGTCCGAAAAACTTCCAGCTTTCTGTCCCTGTTTTGTTTTATGCATAACTTTTGCTTGGAATGTCGGATTGGGATGAAACTGGTGCCAAAAGTTCCCATTCTGAGTCTAGTAACTTTTATATGTTTTGTGGAAAAACCAGTTCGGGCCATAGCTAGTGTCAAATTGCCATTTTATACTGACAGGTCCTGTTTTAGCTGCACTGCGAGATGTTTTTGTAAAATTCGTATAGAGTGCTAGGAATATCGTTAGGACGCGTGCGATACGTCCCTGGAACCATAAGACATTGAACTTCCTGGATGTGGAATTAAGTTATTGGTTTGATCAGTTTAGCAGGGGTAAAATGGGTCCCGAACAGACCTGCGTTTTTAGTATAAAAGCTGGAATTTTAGTTTTGCTAAACTAGTAAAAGTGTCGTGAGTTGGGACTTCCCGTTGACGTTTTAGTGCGTATTTAGGTGGGAAAAAGTGAGGAAGGTTGACGTGCTGGTGTTGCGGCTCGGGAGCGCGTCGGTTTGCTTTGAGGTGAGTTCTCTCACCGCGTAGTTAGGAATTTCATGTATACCGCTGTTTTTGTGCTATGTGTTATTACGTGTTTACGTGGACCAATTTGGATGGGATGATTTAGCTGTGATTGTTGAAATTATATGTCGATTATTTGTGCTTGCGTACACCTCAGTGGGACTGGGGGGCTCGGTGGGACCGAGGGCTCGGTGGGACTGAGCTAGTACATCTATTTACCTTTACTCGGTGGGACCGAGGGCTCGGTGGGACTGAGCTAGTACAACTATTTACCTTTACTCGGTGGGACCGGGGGCTCGGTGGGACTGAGCTGGTATTGCTATATTTTTGTATATTCGGTGGGACCGAGGTTTGTATGTATGCATGAATCATTATGTGGCTTCGTATTCATGGTAGTGGTGATGTTTCCTACTTGCGAGTAGGGGCGATATGCGTGGGGTTGCTACCTACGTGTGTGGTTGAATTCACTAAGCATTATAGCTTACCCCTTCCCAATATGTTGTTATTTCAGGTGCGGGCGGCAGTCGGGCGTGACCGTACACACATCAAGCGCAGAGTACCAAAGATTGTTAAACTTTCACTTTCGAACCCTTTGAATTTAATTATATAATTTTCCGCTGCATAAACTTTGTTGACGGTTTGAGTCAACGACGTTAATTTCACTTAAGACGTGAATTATTGAATTATGGTTGTTTTATAATGAAATGTATGTTTTAAAAATTTTAAATTTCCTTGTAGTTTTTGGGACGTTACAACTTGGTATCAGAGCACAACTTGAGTGAATCAAACACATCTCGGTGTGTTTGGTCTCAAGTTGCGGCTATGAAGTTTTTAAACTCTCTTATTAAAATCTTTGAAAATAAATGAACTGAGAAAGCCCGTTTGGGAAACGGTGATCGTAGGCGCAGTGTGTACAGTCAGCCGACGCCAATTGGGAAGGTACAGCACTTAGTGTATTTATTGCTTTCTAGGCATAGGGTATGCATGCTAGATTGCCGAGGTTGTTTACACTGTGCTGTACGATGACTGCTTGCTAGTAGGAATCAATGCTAGTTATAGTAGGTTGTCAAGTGAAGGCCCTATAGGTTGCATGCAGTAAGAATCATATAGCCTTAGAATATTTGATTTAGTTCTATTGCGCAACTCTTGTTTGAGTCCAACCGTTCTAGGATAGAATCTTGTATTCGAATGTCTATTTGATTCACGCTGCGTGCGGCTGGGTATTCGCGAGGCAACTCGTTATGGCTAACATGGATTCCGTTGTAGCAAGAGTAGTGGGATGAGATAAAATTCCTAGTGAGCTGGGAATAGCGTTTACATATGAGTACGTATGCTAGATTGCTTTCTAGAACATAGGAGTATGCATGCTAGATTGCTTACGTGAATTTTGTGGTACTGTATACTTGTTACTTGCTATTAGGAACTCATGCTAGCCTTGATAGGTTGTTATGTGAATGCACCTTAGGTTGTATACAGTAGGAACTGAATAGCCTTAGAATGTTGGATTTAGTTCTATTGCGCAGCTCTTGTTTGAGTCCAACCGTTGTAGGATAGAATCTTATATTCGAATGTCTACCTGGTTTCACTGTATACGACTGTGCGTTTACGAGGCGACTCGTCAGGGCTAGTGGGGGTTCCATTCTAGCAAGGGTGGTGGGGTATTACGACTTTTCTAGGGAGCTAGGAAAAGTGTTTGCATATGCCGGAATGGGCATATGTGTTTGTTTGTGGTAAGCAACCACTTGGACGTCCCGGGACAGGACTCGAAACGAGTAAGGATAGGTGTGAAGGGTAGTAGCAGAGCTCCTACTATCTGAAGCACAAGATCCGTGCTCGAGTCGGGGAAAGTCACGGAGAATCCGAAGAGTTGAGTGTGAGCGTAGTTAGCAGGTTTTAATGTGTGTTAGTAGCTCGTTAAGGAGAAACAACAATGTTGATCCAGATGCTGATGCTGGAATTATTGCTGATCAGATTCGTGAGATGTTTGCGGTCGAGGTGACGCATATTTTGAGGAGGCGATCCCCGATATTATTACCGCCATTCGTGATGAGGTAATAGTGTCGATGGAGGAGCGCATCGCGGCGATTCCACCCCCTGCGGGTGGGCAGCCCCGAACAAGAGGGTCGGGATCGGTTATAGAGTGCACATTCCTTACCGGTGGTTGTCCTGCGAACTAGAAGGTTCGCTTCGCGGTGAATCTGTTACGAGACGGAGCGAAGGACTGGTGTGCTATTTCTTTGACGCTTAACGGGCTCACTACTTGACCTGGGAGGAGTTTGTCGTATGTTTCGTGTAGAGCATGTGCCTCTAGTGGAGATGGAGAGGAGTACCAAAGAGTTCTTGGAGCTCTATCAGACTACGGAGGCCATAAAGGAGGTGAACCGAAAGTTTACGAAAATGACATTATTCTATCCTTAGCATGCTGCTTTTGAGGACATGAAGAGGACACGGTGCAAGGATATGTTACGTACCAAGATCAGGGAGTTCGTGAGTACCGCGCAGTATGCTTCACTTGCTGTAGTGATGGAGGCGGCCTGAGGTAGAGTTCGTCAACTGGGAGTGGAGGAGGCACAACCTACGTATAAAGTGGTGACAGGTACGTTCTTGGTTAACCCGGTGCTTGCTGTGGTGACGATTGATAGAGGGGCTACTCATCCTTCCGTGTCTCACATAGTCAGTGAGTGTTTGGGGCCGAGTTGTAGGACGGTTAGGCTGTCCACTTGTGGTTGCAGTTGCTGAAGACAGGACCTTGACGGTTACTGACGTGTACCCGGGGTGCACTTTGGAGATCTCTGGTGTGAGGTTCCCGATTGATTTGATTCCGATCGCTATGCGGGAGTTGTGCGTGACTGTGGGCATGGATTGGATGGATGCGTATGATGCGGAGATTGTTTGTCGTCGCAAACAAGTACGAGTTCGAACCCCAAGCGGGGGAGAAATGCTAGTTCAGGGCGGCTTGCCCAGGCGGACCTCAGCGATATGTTCGGCTGCAAGGGCTCGGAGGTACTTGCAGCACAGTGGTCAGGGATTTTTGGCGTATGTGATCGACACGCGCGACGACGGAGAGAAGAAGTCTGTGGAGGATGTGCCAATTGTACGGGAGTTTGCTGACGTATTTTCCCGAGGAGTTACCGGGGATACCTCCCGAGCGACAGGTAGAGTTCCACGTTGATTTGATTCCGGATGCTGCTCCGGTGGCCAAGGCACCTTATCGCCTGGCTCCATCGGAAATGAAGGAGTTGTACACTCGTTGCAGGAACTTATCGAAAAGGAGTTCATCAAGCCGAGTTGTCCACCGTGGGGAGCCCCGATTCTGTTTGTGAAAAAGAAAGACGGGTCCCAACGGATGTGTATAGACTACCGTGAGTTGAATAAGCTTACGGTGAAGAATCGTTATCCTCCGCCAAGGATCGATGACTTGTTCGATCAGCTTCAGGGAGCCTCGTGGTTCTCTAAGGTTGATTTGAGATCGGGGTATCATCGGATGCGGGTGAGGAGAGAGGATACGGAGTAGACGGCCTTTCGTTCACGTCATGGCCATTTACAAGTTGTGGTGATGCCTCTCGGGCTCACCAATGCACCCGCAACGTTCATGGACCTCATGAACCGGGTATGTAGCCCTATGTGGGATCGATCGGTGATCGTGTTCATCGACGATATTCTTGTGTAATCGAAGTCGAAGGAAGAGCATGAGATGCATTTGCGAGAAGTTTTGGAAGTTTTGAGGCGGGAGAAGCTGTATGCTAAGCTCTCCAAGTGTGAGTTCTGGTTACGAGAGGACCACTTTCGAGAGCATGTCGTGAACCAGAATGGTATTATGGTGGACCCGGCTAAGATTACGGCTGTGAAGCGGTGGAAAATGCCAATCGTGAGAGAGTTTCGGGGGAAAATTCCGAATTTTGTCCGTGATAGTCATGGGTCAATTTCTCGGTCTTAATGGAAGGTTGGGTATCCCACGCGTGTGGGTACTGTAGGCCGAATATTATCGGTTAGGGAATGCTGCCCTTTGTAATAAAGAGGATAAATGCGTAGAATTTTTGAGGTAAATAGTATACTTAGGTGTCGACTTTTGGGCTTGAGGCCAAATGCCTTAGTGTAATTGGGGAATTGTAGCCAATTTTAAGGAAATCATGTTGATGATAGTAGTAATCATGAGATGTTTGCTTGTGGTGGAATGACCTTCGTGGATGATTATAAATTTACTAGTTTGATAATTCATGTGGAGTAAATTGTGGGAGTCTATTATAACTCGTGAAAGTTAATCGACAGTTAATGATAGGAATGATCGAATTCGAGTATCCTGTAGGGTATATTGGTGAGCAACTTTAGAATGGTTAGAGCTTGAAATTTGAATCGGGATGTTTGGACTATCTATGGTTGGGAGACAACCGAAGTCGTTTGACCAGGAATGAATCCAGTTGTTGGAATGTTCATCCGATCATACTTGCGGTGTACTTGAAGGAGTTTTGTGGTAAGAAAAGTATTCGAGAGATTTTTAGGCGGTGTGGGAAATCTTAAATTCCTGTTAGTGAAGGTCTAGTGGAAACACCGGAAGTGCTCCGAGTAAACTTGGGAACCTGAAGCGAAGATGCGAGAGAATTATCCGGAGCTGTGTGCGGGTGTAGACTTCGGGGACGAAGTCTAACTCAAGCGGGGGAGAGTTGTAAAGCCCGTGTCCCGGTAGGGTTTTTAAAATTCTTAATGTAATTATTTTATTGACGTTTAAAGCGAGTCTTGTTAACGAAAGTTGTCAAAGGGGACCTTGAATGTTATGTGTGGCAAACCTTACTCCCTTTTGCAATAATATAGAAATTCAGGGACCAAAAGTGTCAAAGGGATTGAGCCTAGGGGTCAAAGGTGGACAATGGAGGTGTTTGGGTGGTTGAACGGCCAAGGGAAGGGGAACCGACCCCCCCCCCCCCTCTTCCTCTTCTCGGCGGTTTCCAAATTGCACCAACATATAGTTTTCTTTTGTTATTTGCTTATTTTGGCTCCATAGTTTTTGATTTGCCGAGAGGGTGATCGTGAGTGTGAGAAGCCGAGAGAGGAAGAAAAGGAGAGAGAGAGAGGTCGCTGGAGAAACGCCGTCGCCGGAAAACCACCGGTGTCAACGTCCTTCGTCGGAGAGGTCGAGAAGAAGGGATTGCAGGCACGGTTGCGAGTCGTCGTTGTAAGGTATGGCTCTCGTTACGTTTCTGTTTTTGCGACGGCCATAACTTTTCCGTCGTAACTCCGATTGAGCCGAAACTGGTACCCACGGTTCAAGTTCGTGGTCGACCACGTTTTCCGTGTTTTAGCGGAAAACCGATTCAGCTTCTAGCTAGGTGAAAAAGTGGTCGCAAATTTGGTGATTTGTCATTTTATGTGAATGACGATTTTTCTGCCACTGTTTTGTCGTGGCCGTAACTTTTTACTCGTAGCTCGGATTGAAATGAAATCGGTGGCCGAAGTTCACTAATCGAGTCAGGAAAGTTTTTCGTGTTTTGCCGAGAATCTGGTTAAGCCTGTAGCTGGGCCGTATGGGGCTGTTTATACAGCCTGGTCCGAAAAACTTCCAGCTTTCTGTCCCTGTTTTGTTTTATGCATAACCTTTGCTTGGAATGTCGGATTGGGATGAAACTGGTGCCAAAAGTTCCCATTCTGAGTCTAGTAACTTTTATATGTTTTGTGGAAAAACCAGTTCGGGCCATAGCTAGTGTCAAATTGCCATTTTATACTGACAGGTCCTGTTTTAGCTGCACTGCGAGATGTTTTTGTAAAATTCGTATAGAGTGCTAGGAATATCGTTAGGACGCGTGCGATACGTCCCTGGAACCATAAGACATTGAACTTCCTGGATGTGGAATTAAGTTATTGGTTTGATCAGTTTAGCAGGGGTAAAATGGGTCCCGAACAGACCTGCGTTTTTAGTATAAAAGCTGGAATTTTAGTTTTGCTAAACTAGTAAAAGTGTCGTGAGTTGGGACTTCCCGTTGACGTTTTAGTGCGTATTTAGGTGGGAAAAAGTGAGGAAGGTTGACGTGCTGGTGTTGCGGCTCGGGAGCGCGTCGGTTTGCTTTGAGGTGAGTTCTCTCACCGCGTAGTTAGGAATTTCATGTATACCGCTGTTTTTGTGCTATGTGTTATTACGTGTTTACGTGGACCAATTTGGATGGGATGATTTAGCTGTGATTGTTGAAATTATATGTCGATTATTTGTGCTTGCGTACACCTCAGTGGGACTGGGGGGCTCGGTGGGACCGAGGGCTCGGTGGGACTGAGCTAGTACATCTATTTACCTTTACTCGGTGGGACCGAGGGCTCGGTGGGACTGAGCTAGTACAACTATTTACCTTTACTCGGTGGGACCGGGGGCTCGGTGGGACTGAGCTGGTATTGCTATATTTTTGTATACTCGGTGGGACCGAGGTTTGTATGTATGCATGAATCATTATGTGGCTTCGTATTCATGGTAGTGGTGATGTTTCCTACTTGCGAGTAGGGGCGATATGCGTGGGGTTGCTACCTACGTGTGTGGTTGAATTCACTAAGCATTATAGCTTACCCCTTCCCAATATGTTGTTATTTCAGGTGCGGGCGGCAGTCGGGCGTGACCGTACACACATCAAGCGCAGAGTACCAAAGATTGTTAAACTTTCACTTTCGAACCCTTTGAATTTAATTATATAATTTTCCGCTGCATAAACTTTGTTGACGGTTTGAGTCAACGACGTTAATTTCACTTAAGACGTGAATTATTGAATTATGGTTGTTTTATAATGAAATGTATGTTTTAAAAATTTTAAATTTCCTTGTAGTTTTTGGGACGTTACAGGAGGATACTTGGTCAAATCAGTATACAACCCCGAACTGTCGTCCAGACCACGCTTATAAGCTTCGATTGCGGTCTTGACGTCGCAATTGCGAATACTAATCATCTCCGCATTGAATCTATTGAAATAACTCCGAATAGACTCATTGGTCTTCTGCAGGACATAATACAGGTCACTGGTCTGCTTCTCCATCTTGCGACTGCTGGCGAACTGCTGAGAGAATTGGTTGACCAATTCAGCGAATGACCCGATGGACTTGGGTTTGAGATTGATCAACCATTGGAGAGCAGGACCAGTGAGAGTCGCACCGAAGCTCTTGCACATACAAAGCTCCTGATACATGTGTGGGATCGAGATCGTCCACATGAGCTGCTTATATTGCGCGACGTGTTCTGTCGGATCAGTCACTCCCGAATACTTGGGCGTGAAGGCAGGGACGTTGTACTTCTTCGGGACCTCGACGGTCGCGATCTCATCGATGAAGGGCGATGCCTGAAACCCTGATCGAGGCTCGACATCGACGGGCACGGCTGCCCCAGGTAGCTTGGCGAGCAAAGATAGGACGCGCTCGTTCTGATCTTCTAACATTTTCAATCGCTGGGCGATAGGGTCATTAGGATTGAGATTTGCCCCTGCTTGCGGATTGACTCCTGAACTGGTGCCATTGCCATGCGACGATCCATTGGCGTCCCCGTTGAAAGGAACAAAAAACGGCTGCGGCCCATTCTGAAACGGCTGCGGCCCATTCTGAAACGGTTGCGGCCCATTCTGAAACGGCTGCGACCCATTCTGAAACGGCTGCGATCCATTCGGAAATGGTTGCGATCCATTCTGCATGGGTGGTGGCCTTATATGCTGAGGAGGAACCGTCCCGAACTGGGGATTTGGGTTGAACGATCCCGGCTGCTGGTTCTGCATGAACGGATCTGGATACTGATTCTGAGCGAACGGACCTGATCCTGGAACTGGATTATGCGCGAATGGCCTAGGACCAGTCTGACCGAACGATCCTTGGCCTGGATTCTGAACGAATGGCCTAGGACCATTCTGTGGTCCAGAGGAATTCCTTAATCGTGCAATCTCCTCAGCTGCTCGGCGACTCTGCTCTGCCATGGCGTTGATTTGATTTCGAGCGACTTCAAGCTCTTGGTACATCTGGACAATGACATGCTGCTGATTTCCAGGGACTGCCATTTTTTCTGAAACAGAGAACAAAGGAAGCTCCAAGAAACCGTTAGTAAGACGTACGTTCGTCGAAGATTTTCTCTAGATGAGGTCCGACGGATGGCGCCAAACTGTTAATGCCAAAAATCGCACCAAAGTACAACTTAAGGTCGATGTGGACTTTAACAACTAAAGAAAGGAATCGTTCGACAAAAGCGTGCGTTTTAGACAGAAATATAAATGAGACAGAGATTTTGGTGACGCGGGAAAAACCTCAACGAGGAAAAAACCTGCGGACGACAGTGGAAGTCGTCGTTGCACTATGGTCGCTAATCAGGGGCGATGTCCTTATGTTTCTGGTGTCGATCGTACAGAGATTACAATACAAATGAAGGAAAGACTTCGAAAATGTAAAGTAACAAGTGTTTTCTAATGTGAAACAATGTGCGTCGTGTGTGATTGTCGTGCGTCAAGAGCGATTCTTCTACGAGCGATTTATGTGCTTCAAGTATTCTTCGGAGTTCGAGTGCTTGTGTCTGTATTCTATGTTGTATCTGTGTTCCGTCCTTTGAAATGATGATTCCCCTTGATATTTATAGTCTTCGGGCACTTTAATTGAATCATCAAGGACTTTGATAACTGCCGTAACGGTCGCCCTCTTTAATGCGGGATTAAATGTTCTTAACTGACTTCATCGGTTATAGCCGTTCTCCATAAATGGGGTTGACTCCTGCATTAAACACTGAACAAACATAACAGTCGTATAGCGCGTTAGTCGGTCGAGGTCGCATGGTTTTATGCGACGGTCATGTGAACTAGGCGACGTCGAGGTCGAGTGTCGTGAGGTAAAAGATTTTTGATTTTATCTTTAATCATGAGAGAAAGTACTATGATTTTACCTTCGTTATGGAAAAAGAGAATAAGTGTTTTCCTTACCTTGGTCGTAGTCGAGACTGGTGAAATTTTGCCCAGACAGTAGGCTAGTGAAAGAGTCCGGTGTCAGTGCAAATGGATGTTGATCGATCATCGCCGTGATCATCTGTCAATTGAGTGTCATGACCACTTGAGCCGAGCGCCAGACTTGGTAAACATAGAGAACCGGGACATCAGTGGTGGCAGTGAGTGCTTGTCGAAGTGGGTTGCCGAGAAATATGTCCACGACCATACGATGTTGTGGTCGGAACTCGGCAGCGTCGAGATGATGGTTGTTTGCCACGATTTCAATGCCATGGTCTGCTGGTACCAAGGCATTGTCTGCTTCTTCGTCGATGAATTCCTCTTGAGGAGGAATATTCTCTTGTGGAGGTTGTTGTTGATCCTCCATTAGAATACCTGAAAGAAACGATGTTAGAGACTTGGCGGGATCAAATTACAGTCGATGCGTACCTTTGCAAAAAATTGGCTCAATTGAGTCGGATTAATGACTGGCAGTTACAAACAGGGTACGGAGACTGATGGCAGTGTGTTCGGACAACAATTATCAAGGAAACACAAAGTTACCGGACAAAAAGGAATTTTCCGGACAAACAGGGTATCCGGACAAATTAAAGGTTCCCAGACAAAAGGTATCCGGACAAACATGGAATCCGGATAAACAAGAACAATCCGGGCAAAATGGATTTTACGGACAGATAAATACACCCATAGTTGAACTTACCGGAAACCCTAAAGTTTCCGGACAACATTGGTTACCGGGTGACATGTCTTTCCGAATAAAGTATCTAAACGATGAGAGTTTCCGGATACGTTTGAATGTGCCCGGATAGTTTGAAAACTATCCGGACGATATCCGAGTTCAACCAATCAGCCAAAAATATGCACCAATTACAGAGCTACCCATTCTATTTAGTTCTAAGTGATGGAATAGTGAACACAACACCTAACATTGGGCCTAATCGAGTGAAACCAAGCCCGAATGTGAAACGACGCGAAACGGGTTTCCGAAAACCCCAATCGGATGGATTTTGGGTCGATTTCACGGCCGATTTGTGCGTGTGTGAGATCGAAAAGCATTAGAGAATGAGATAGGAGACATACCTGTGTTGTGGAGTTCAAAATCGATGAAAAAGAATAGATATCGGGAGCGTATGAGCGAGAGAGAGATATTGAAAGGGTTCAGGGGTTTGGGTCCGGAAAGAGTGAAATGAAGGTGTCCGGGGTTTATATAGGGGTCGCTTACCCCGAATACCTATCCGGTTCGGATAGGTGTCTAGTCCGGAAACCTATCCAGATAGGTGGGTGTCCGGAACTCCCATCCGGACTGTTTGGTATTTTGACCAAATTTACCCCTGGACTTTCAAACTCCTTAAAAAACATTTTGATTTAATCTTCCCACTCTTCCTCAAGTGAAAAACTATGGAAACTTTTGCTCCCCCTCGGAACGTGCATGTGAGTGATATTGAGAAATGACCACACATAAAAACTTTTTACACTTTTAAAGAAAAACTGTGTGTCGCTCCCCCTCAACTGATGAACTAGTAGAAAATTGCTCATCCTCGGATTGTGCAAGTGGTGTTATATGAAGAACACTTGTGAAGTGCCACACCCACAAAAAAACTTTTGGAAGTTAAAAACATATTGTGTGACACTCACCCTCAAAAGTAGAAGATACATACCTGATAATCGTATGTACTCCCACTGAACACATGAAGAAAACGTGAAAGCACAGATATATCACAAAAAGTAGATGACAATAATAAACAGAAAAGGAATCATACGCGGAACGAAATAAAGCAAACGAAATCTACCTAATTAATACAGAGATTTAACTGAAGCGTGTATACGATACAGGTAGAATACAGATGCGAGGAAGTGTGTACTCAATCATCTGGAGTTTAAACAACAGATGATGAATAGACAGTTTCTCGTAGGTGTATGGAACTTGTATCGGGTGCACGATTTGGTCAAATCTTCAGGTTAAGCATACCAAGCCTAGACACAAGATAATTAAAATGTTTTTCGTCCAGGGGTTTTGTAAAGAGGTCTGCTAGCTGATGTTCAGTATTAACAAAGTATCGTTCGACTGTACCTCATTCGACGTGAGCCTTGATAAAGTGGTACTGAACGTCTATGTGCTTCTTCTTCGTGGCTGGACTGGATTGCTTGATATGGCAATGGCGCTCTTCGAGTCGCAGTAGATGGCACTTTGGTGTATGTGAAGCCATAGTCTTTGAGTTGAGTGCGCATCCAGATGACTTGCAAACAGCAGCTCGCGACGACGACGTATTCCGCCTGAGCAGTCGAAGTAGAAACGCACTGCTGCTTCTTGGATGCCCAACTCACCAAACTGTCGCCCAAGAACTGCACATGTCCCGATGTGCTCTTCCGATCCATCATGCTGCCTGCGTGATCGGCGTTCGAGTACACTGAGAGTTCAAAACCTGTCTCTTTCGGGTACCACAAGCCAAGATCAGCAGTACCTCTCAAATAACGAAAGATTCGTTTAACAGCAACTAAGTGAGACTCTTTAGGTTTTGACTAAAAACGGGTGTAAAGAAAGGTCGAGAACATGATGTTCGGTCTACTAGCCGTTAGGTATATTAAAGAACCAATCACTCCCCGGTACGTTTTGGTGTCCACGTCCTTTCCGTTAGGATTGGCGTGTAAATTAGTACCGGGTGCCATGGGAGTTTTCGTTGTTGAGGATTGTATCATCTGGTACTTCCGAAGAATGTCCCGAAAGTACTTAGCCTGATTTATGAATATCCTGGTCGATAGTTGTTTAACTTGAAGACCGAGTAAAAAATTCATCTCACACAACATACTCATTTGAAAATATTGTCCCATTAATTTGGCAAAGTTCTTACAGTACTGTGGGTTAGTGGAACCGAAAATTATGTTATCAACATACACTTGAACTAAAACAATGTGACCATCTTCATTTTTAATAAACAGGGTTGTATCGATTTTACCTTTTGAAAATCCTGATTTTATTAAAAACTTGGACAAAGCGTCATACCAGGCCCGTGGAGCTTGCTTCAAAACGTATAAACCCTTGTCTAGAATGTAGACGTGGTTAGACTTTTTGTCGTCCACGAACCCGTCCGGTTGCGATACGTACACCTCTTCCTTGATCTCTCCGTTGAGGAATGCGGTCTTCACATCCATCTGGAAGACCGTGAAGTTCATGTGCGCGGCGTATGCAAGGAACATACGGATTGCTTCGATTCTTGCAACCGGAGCGTATGTCTCGTCGTAATCAATCCCCTCTTGTTGGTGGTATCTTTTGGCCATGAGATGTGCCATGTTCCGAACGACGATGCCATCTTCGTCTTTCTTATTATTGAAGATCCACTTCGTGTCGATGACCGTCTTGTAAGATGGACGTGGGATGAGTTGCCATACCGTGAGGGCCTCAAATTGATTGAGTTCCTCTTGCATGGCCATGACCCAGTCTGGATCTTCGAGTGCTTCGGAGACTGTGGTTGGCTCGGTCTTGCTGAGAAATCCAGAGAATAGGAAGAAGTTGGCCGATGCGCCTCGCGTTCGAACCAGAGTAGATGGATCATCCGATTATCTGGTGTAGAGGATGAGCTTTGGTCCATTTTGTGGTGTGTGGAAGCGGCTGTTGAGTCGCGTGTGAGGTATCTGGATCCACATAGCCATCGGTTGGAAGGTCTTTGTTAGAGCATTATTGTATTCAAGATTTACTGTAAAGTCAATGTATTGTATTAGTTCAAAATGCCTTTATACCTTGTATGTTATGGGTATAAATAGGCTTGTTTAGTTCAATAGTTAGGTAACAATCTAGAACACTTGTAACATTTGTCATTTTGTACTTTGAAGTCAATATATGGATGACTTTTGCTCTCTATATTTGATTGCTAGATTCTGGGTTTATCAATTGGTATCAGAGCTAAACAGAAAATTCAAGCAGATCAAAGACCAAATTGAAGATTTTTTACACTGAAGCTGAAGATTTCGGATCCTTCATAGATTACTGTTCATCGAGATTTCTGACCCTTCTTCGATTACTATTCATCCAGATTTCATCTTTTCTGCCATTTTTGATCTTTTTGATTGATTCTTGACACTACTGAACTCGATTTTAGTCCCTGATCATCTTTAATTCTTGGATTTCTACCAAATTCCACAAGAATCACATCGATTTTGATCATTTTTACAAAGTTAGTTCGAAAACCCTATTCTACTGTTTTGGATCTTAATTCGATTAAATTGATCGAATTAGGATTTGTGATCAACTAAGAAAGTGTGTGGATTCAAATTTCGAACAAATCTGTGCAAGTTTCATATCAATTGATCAAGAATCGAAGAAGTTATGGCTGAATTAGTGATTTTCGAGTTCGAAGTGAAGGTTTCGGGTTGTTCTTGATGGTTTTGGATCATTCATAGATGGTTTCGGATCCTTCTTCAATTACTGTTGGTTTCGAATCATTCATCATTTACTGTTGGTTTCGGATCCTTCATTGTTAACTGTTGCTTGGTTTCGGATCACAAAGAGAAGTGAAATTTGTTTAAGTTTTGGTTTCGGATCCTTATACATTCAAAATCTGTTGGTTTCGAACCCTTCTTGGTCCGAATCCATTGGTTTCGAACCCTTCTTGGTCCGAAATATCACAGAAGCCAATTCCATGTCTTCTGATTTGTGTGTTTATCTTTTCATAAACTATCTGAGCATCTTGATATTTTTTCATTAAAAGGTCTCTTCTGAGTAGGTCTTGATGAAGGACTTCTCTTTCCTTTTGAAAATAATGTTTAAGAGCAAGGATGTTCATTCTGTCGCTCTCAACATCCATAAGTTCTTTAGACTTAGATTTTATGGCAGAGTTGAGTTCAGAGATTTTCTCTTTTAAAGGATTTAGATGCTTGTTCCAATTTGTTTCAATTTCTTCCTTTTCTTGAAAGATTTTAGCCTTTTCCTGAGTGAGAAGTCTAGCTTCTCTTACATAGAAGGTGAGCTTCTTTTGAGCACTATCGCATGTCTTTTTAAGTTCAGAGAATTCAATGGTCAGTTTAAGCAAATCAGCTTCTGCTTGATTAGAGTCAGAGTCAGAAGTGGATACCTCACTATCAAAGTCGGAGGAGCTGACCTCTGCCATTCCACAGAATAAGGCGTTCTTGTCGCCTTCATCAGATGATTCGTCTGACGGCCAGTTCTCCTGATTCACCATTAGTAACTTCTGAGCATAATAATCCGCTTTCTTTTTGTAGTAAGCAGAATCCCTCTGAGGGCGGTTTGGCTTGCTTCTGCAGTCAGCAGCATAGTGGTCTGGCTTGCCACAATTGAAACACCCCTGATTCTGGGAACCGTTGCCAGCTCTGTCGGTCACCACCTTTATCACCTCTTTCACCTCTTTCATTCGAACCATCTTTTCCTTGGTTCCTTGGCTTATACTTCTCTCCTCTGTCATCCCTTCCATCACGTTCATACCCCTTCTTCCGATATCCTCCTCTTCCAAACTCCTTTGTCTGCAGAGCTAATGATTTAGCTATTGAGGCCATCATTGCCTCATCTTCTATCACCTCATCTTCAGAGTTATCGACAATCATCACTTTCTTCTTTTTCTCCTTCTTCTCCTTCTTTTCCTCCTCTTCCACAGCTTTCTTAGGCTTCTCCTTTGCCTCTGTAGTCTTCCCCACAAGTGCCAGAGGCCCAGCAGTCTGAGTTTTTGCTTGGGCGATTTGGGGTTCTTGAGCGGCCAAAGTTCCATAAAGATTAGATAAACTCCAGGTGTCTAAGTCCTGATTTGTTTGTAGGGACATAGACAGCTGGATCAGTAATACTCATTGATACATTGGGCTCTGCGATTTTTCTGAGTTTTAGCCCCTCCTTCCAATTGTTTTTCCAGTTCCTTCCATAGATCGTATGCAGATTCACACGCATCTAGGGATTGGAAGAGGTTATTAGGGATCGCCATTATCAGAAGTCGTTTTGCCTTCTGTGCCAATTCGTATTTCGCCCAGTCAGGATCAGACCATTTATCTTTTGCCTTTGGTTTCTGTGATCCCAGATTTAATCAAGTAACAATGCTAGAACCTCATGATCTTCATTAGAATAGAGAAAGATACAAGATTGGGAGTAAGATCCACTTTCTCTCTCTAACTTCTCTCTCTAACTTCTCTCTCTAAAATGTCATCCCTCTCTTTTGCCCACTCTCTCTCTATGTACGTATGATTTACAATTGTGAGACTCCCACCTAATTCTATTACAAACTTCCTATTTATACAACTTTGACTTTCTCACTTAATACCTTGACTTTGACTCTTTAAAGTCTCTACTTTGACTTTTACAATGCTTTGACTTCTTACAATTAAACATTAAATCTTGAATACATTTTATGCACTAACAATCTCCCCCTATGGATTCAAGATTTAAAAAATTGATGACGATAGTCTTCAGCTCTTTGTAACTTCAGATATTCAACACTTTAAGTACTTTGAACAATCTCCTTCTTCGCTTTGAAGGAAGATCAATCTTTGAAATATAACTCTGAAGAATCTTCGAATAAGCATTGTCTTCAGAAATCGAATCTGACTGCTTTAGTCTTCAACTGGATCTTCATCGTCAAATAGTCATCAAGGTCTTGAAACAAAAACTTCATATCTTTGTGGTGTTGGTCAAAGTCTTCAAATAAAATCTTCATCTCTTCGAATATTCAAATCATTGTAGCACAGATCTTTGCATCTTTGAGAAATATCTTCAGTCTTTGAATGTTAACATGCTTTGAGCTTTAATTGGGTTTTGAGCTTCAATGGGCTTTCAATATCTTGAACTGCGTATCTTCACTTCTTCAACAATGAACATCTTTGAATTTTGAATCTTTGTCGAATCATCTCGAAACATCTTGAAACATCTTGACTTTTTGATGATTGTGAGCATCATGATCATCAAAACTTCAACATCAATTTCAGCAGTCTTTGAATACCAATAACAATCTCCTCCTTCTGATCTGAATATCCGTCAATTCCAAAAATATTTATCCGAATCTTTTCAAATTCAGATAAAATGAAAGTGGTAACCCTGAAACAACGAATGAATCAGTTAAAATGCATGTAAGTTTCACGAAGCCACTTAGTACAACGAATGCACTTTGGAAAGGAGCTTTTTGATGTTCACTCCTCCAGGGCTTCCATTCAATCATCGAAAAACCACAAAGGAAATTTCTATGAACGTTATGACAATAAAACATATTCCTTGTGTGTACGTGCAAGTGTAGAAAGAATAAAGCAACATATGCTTGAATAATATAGGCTCAAATTGTGTAAACTGTTGAGACATCAACAAGTTTTCCACGGACTCAATGTGCATGAGTGAAGAGCAAAGGTGGGGCAAACTTCCTTCTTTTTCAATATCCAAACCTTCTGAATGAAGATTAGATAGATAATATGCCATGTCCCCAATAAATTTGAAACATTTCTTTGTTAAGAAAGAAATGAGTAGCTGGTGGGGTTAAATGCAAGAGTTGGCATGGGCTAGTTGCATGTTTCAATGATGGTCACCAAAGAATGTGAACCAATCAGAAATGTGGTTGCCCGGCTCAGAAAATGGCTAGTGCAGAGTTCTCTTATTCTTTTAACTTTGTTCTCTCACCCACTTTCTGTTTTTAATCTGCTCACTTCTAACCAAACTCTCATTTACATTTTACCTCAGCTCAATGAGATACTCAACCGGATGAGTAATCTCCCCCACTCTTTCATTTCGACCCCTCACCCCTCAATCACTCAAGGATAACTTCTTGGGTAGGAAACACTGGTTAACGTGGATCCATAGAAGTTCTTTATGCGCTCACACTGATTCCCATGAAATTTTGTCCTAAAATGTTGCGTTGTTCAACAGTTTATTTTGAACAATTAAGAATATCGGCATGTGATAACATTTCCATCATAATGTATGCTCCTCAAAAATATCATGAATATTTGAGCATTTTGATCTTTGAAGATTTCTCACAACAAGAATATTGAAAGAATGAAATGAAATCGAAATTATTGTTTGAGAATCTGACAATGTATCAATCAGATCAAATAACATGAATGATAATCATGTAAGGTTTAGGGTATCAAAGAATTGGATATATTGTTTATATGAACAAATATAAACAATCTTTGAATGAAACGTTTAAGCTCTTACGCAGAAAAGAAAGTATGATGCTCAACAAAATTTGGAATCAAACGGGAGTATTACCATCGAAAAATGTTTCGTTTTGAGACATGGTAATAACGAAGTCAATTTGAAGCTGAACCGGTGTGTAAAAATACTCGAAAGTATATAGAGAAGATAATACACAAGTATTAATCTTTAGAAACACACGGTCAGAAATAATGATGTAACGAGCATTCAAGATTTACATGAAAATCATTTAAAATCACACTTCTAAAATTATAAAATCTGTTTGAATTAGAGAAGTGGTTTGAACATTTAAGAAAACATTGTTCATGCTTGAAAGTCGTTCTTCTTTCAAACAATCTCTGATTAAGTTTAGAAGATACTTACATTGATAAACATTTAATCTCCCCCTCAAATTATGATAGACTGATTAACAATCAGATAAGCTCCCCCTCAATATCTGCAAAAGATCTTAATTGAGACAAAATTAGTATGTATAGCAATCAAAGTCTAAAACAAATAAGTACGAGTTCTAAACTGATGTGTTTAGAAGTCAAAAACTTGAAGAACGGGTTCTAAACTGAGATGTTTAGAAGCCATAATCTATTTGAAGTCCGGGTTCTAAACTGAAGTGTTTAGAAACCATAAGTTCTTTGATGTACGGGTTCTAAACTGACGTGTTTAGAAACCATTATCTCATATGCTCCCCCTACAAAGAAGCATATAAAAAGATTTGTCAATAAGCACATATATATCAAAAACATAAACAAATATTAGAATTTCTCCCCCTAAAATCATGCATATATTTCAGCATCGGTACTCTTCTTCAAATTGCACACTTCTCTTCTGTTTTCCAGTCATGTGTTCGGTATAGTTCTGGAATTTCGTACGACACATGATGAACCTGCAAAACAGATTAAGTAGATTTTGGTACCCAATGGGACTTGGGTCCTGGTTTGTTATGTGCTTTTCTTTTTGAAGGAATATTATAAGTACCATACCAAAATTGAACATTTTCTTGCTTAATGAAATCATTAGTTCCACAAAAATAACAACAAAGTTTCTTTTGTGCCAACCTAATCAGATGATTTGCAGAATATCTAGGATTAGGTTTAGCGCAAGATTTACCTTTATGAGCATTGTTCTTTTTGTTCACCGTAGGTGGAGGAACAGATGATTTTGTTGCATCGTTCATAGGTGTAGAACCCTTTACCTTCCATTCCATCTTTACAGGCTTGTAGATAGGTATATCAGAACTTGTAGCATCACTGTTGTAGAAAAGATTAGAAGGTCGCATCTGATCTTTTGATTTGACAGACGTTCTTGAAGAAACAGAAGAACGTTCATGAACAGAACCAGAAGCAGTCTTTGACGAACCAGTTGAACTGAATCTTAACATGAATTTAACATGAATCTTAGTTGCTTCCAAATTCTGAACTTTATCAGACAGAACATTCCTTTCTTGAACAGTCAGATCAAGTTTCTTATGTAGATCAGATTTGAGCTTCTGCTCTTTCATAGCTTCCGTTGCTAAAGCATATAACCTCCTTCTTAGCTTTAAAATTTCAGTCTTAAATATGTTTCTCTCCTCTTCAAAGTTCTTCTCTAAATCAGATATTTTCTTTGAAAACTCAGCAAACATTGTTTCATAAGATTTCCTTTCAGTATCAAAATCTGCTCTTTCCTTTTCAAGCTTTTCTTTTTCTAAGAATAACACCTTCTCAAAATCAGAAACTTGTTTTGAAAGATTTATGCATCTAAGTTCAAGAGCTTTCTTTTCGTTCTCCAAAACAATTATCTTTTCATCAATCAAAGCATTATGGTCAGGAAGCTTCTTTGAGACATCAATTTTACAAGTTGTTCCTTTGTCACAAACTTCAGGCTTTGAATTCTCCTTGGAAACATGGTTAGACTGAAAATCACCATCATAATCTTTTTCAAAACATTTTCCAAAACATTGTTCTTTGCAAATTCTTTTCTTTCTTTTTCCAAAACATTTTCCAAATTAATTACTTTCCTTAAAAGCTCACTTATCTTTGCTTCAAAAGATTTGCATTCAGTTGCAAAATTTGCTTTTTCACTTTCAAATTGGTTATGCTCAGAGAGAAGAATATTCTCAAGATCTGCCACTTTCTTTGAAAGCCGGACACATTTATGATCAATCTTTTGTTTAGCATCAAAAATGGCTTTTGATGAAACCGAAATCTTTTTGATCAAAGAATGTTCAATTTTAACAGTCTCCTTTTCCACCTCATCTTTGAAACTAGAAGAAATTTCCTTAAAACTATTTGAATAAACAGTTGAAAGGAGATCATTTTCATATTCAAATTTGATCCTTTGTTCTGCAAGGGAGATTTCAAGTTCAATAATTTTCCCTTCTAGAATCAATGTAAGAACATATTTCTTAGTTTCAAAGACTTGGTTTTGGTTATTGACTGGCTTTGTAGCACAAATGTCAAAATAACTGTTTGGAAATGCTTTATCTAGATTGTTGAGAATCTTCAACGTCTCATTAGTATAGCAAAATGGAAGTTGGATATGAGTTGTTAAAGCTCTTTTTCTTTGTTCTTCTCTTTGTGTTTCCTTTTCATCAGTCCAAAAAATTTCATAATTGGGCCAATATCGTGCGTACCTTAAACATTCAACATTATATGTTGGTCCCGAAGGGGTATACAAGTTTGTAGAATGGGGGGGTTGAATATAAACACACGTTTTTACTTTTTTAAATTGTTTATTGATAAAACAAGACAATTTACAACTTGTTGCGGAACAAGATTAAGGATAAACCTAATCTTAACAAGTCTTGAGAAACACTAAGTTTCTTGCACTAGAAAGAGTTAAAGAAATTACGAATAATAACTTAACAATAAGAGAGAGATAAGAAGATGGTCCGAGCACACTTCAAAACTGAAGTAAGGTTCTTCTTATATACTGCATGCATTTAATGCATGGCAGTATGGCTTTACACGTGGCAGCAGCTGAGTGGTTGCATATCATTGACCTTTGTAGACAACCTTAGTAGCCGCATGGTGCACAGTGTAGAATCAGAGTTGTTGTACGATTATAGACAAAAGGGATGTCCGTTCTGACAGTTCGTACGGAGACGTGCAAGGGAGGTAAGACAATAGTAACATGCAGGGAGACTTCATGATCAGCTTTCGTTGAGTCAGATCTTTATCAGCGAATGATAAAGTTCAGCGATTGCTGAAGTCTTCTACTTTATACTTCACGTTGAATGGGCAGGTCTTGCTTCGCTGATATCCGCATCAGTTCATGAGTAGACTTGTCGCTGGTTCTTGAGCTTGATCTTTGACTTCAGCGTAGAACTTTGGTTGACGTGAAACTTGTCTTCAGGGATCATAAGTAAACAACTAATTTATCAGCGATCATCTCATAGACTGAACAGGCTCAGAGTTATAAGATGATGAACAGTGTTCGCTGAATATCTAATCTAAAGAGTGAGAGTTCCTATCAGCGGTACTGTAAAGTCTTAGTACTTATCAGCGATAGTGAAACTCTAATACATATTGTTTACTTACAATTTTCACTAAGTGTTTAAGAGAGGGTCATTATCAAATTACTGAGGGTTTGGATCAACAATCTCCCCCTATTTGATTATGACATAGCAACAGAGAAAATTGCTATTTAATGAAAACATAAGGATAAAAAGAACTCATAAAATATTTGTCCCTTTTACTATTTTCTAGGATCTTTTCAGTACTGATGGAGTAAAGTACATTCGCTGAAATTTTTTCTTTAAACTTCGTACAGATTACATCGGGAAGTGGAAAAATTACAAGTACAACAAATAAAATTTACAAGTACAAAAGATGTAGACAGATAAGGATAGAAGGAATTACAAGGCGATCCTATCCGACAAAAGGTTCTTCCTTGATGTGGAAATCATCCCGTCAGGGACAGTGATACCTTGATCCTTTTTGTTCTTTGCTTCTTCAAAGATCAGGGGCTTGAGGTGACGTGCATGAATGTCGCGTCTGACTTCACACCAGTATATGAGATCTCTGAACTGTTCGATGGGAATGATTGGAAGCTCAGAGATGCGTTGAAAGTGTTGATTTCCTTGGTAGTTTAGAAAGAATATACCATAGGGATCACTTACGACTTTGCCAGGGATGAAAGTTTCACCAGGTGGTAGGGAGGTGTCAAGCGCTGAGAGATCAGCATCAGGGACAAGAACTTCAGCACGAGAGAAACCAATACCTGTTTCATTCCGTATAGGAGGACCTGAGTCTGAGGCTTTCTTTTCCTTTGCAGAGACTCTTCTTTGTTGAGGAGGAAGAAGAATGGAAGGAGGAATATCCACAGCAGAAAAAACCAAGTCGATCTGAGTATTTAAAATTTTCTCGACATGGCTCTTGAACTTTGAGCGCGATCGCTGAATGGCTAATTTCACTTCCAACCATTCAGAGAAACCAAACTTCTCTAAAGTAGCAGCATAGAAGGTTTGCTTGGTTTTGTCTTCTCTGAATACATCAACTTCAACAACAGGAACGTCAACGAACAGACTTCCTCTGATGTTTACTTTGATGATTTTGGATGGTCCAGATCGATAGTTCAACATTTCTTTACACCATTCCAAAGTCGTATCAGATACTTTAGTCTTTTCTTCAACGATCCTTTGGGCATCATCCCATAGCTGGCGTTGGACATC
This sequence comes from Saussurea involucrata, assembly GCA_033807775.1. NCBI lineage: Eukaryota > Viridiplantae > Streptophyta > Magnoliopsida > Asterales > Asteraceae > Saussurea > Saussurea involucrata. The sequence goes on along the minus strand of CM066321.1, from coordinate 40,152,406 downwards.
AATGGGAGTTCTTTTCAACGCGGGGTCTTTCACCGATTTTTGGACAAGCTGGATGGCGAGAGCCTTATCTTTTTCTTCAGCTTCCTTCTTTTCGGCGAGTAATCTTTCAGCTCTTAGATGATCCTCGTATTCTTTCCGTGAAATCCTGAAGTTTGTGGGAGCAGGGATTTTGTCATGAGGAAGAACGATTCGCTGATCTTCAAGCTGTTTGATCATTGCATCTCTCTTTTCTTGATCCTCTTCACTTAGCTTTTGAGGAGCCAAGGAAGGTCTGGTTTTATGAGAGAGCAGTTGTTCTTCAGGTTCATCAGTCTCAGTGGTTAAATCCAAGACTGGGATTATTTCTTCAGCTCTTGTGGCTAGGATCATTCCTGGTGTAGTCGTGGGAGCTTCAGCGGGATCCTCAAGCAGGGGAGAGGACTAGCTGAAACACAGCGATTGTTTAAGTAAGAAAAGTTGGGAAGAAAGAGATAGAGAAAAGAATGTGGTTAAGTGTATACAGGTTTTAAGGATAGAAGGATTGAGATTGAGAAGGGATAGAGGAGGGATGCAGTGTAAGGGAATAGAAGGTAGTGTACCTGACAAACTGGCTTTTGAAGCAAGATCGTCAGATTGTCTTCTTCAGCGAGGCCTTTGTTTTTGCCTTTGTCAGCTTCAAACGCTGCAGGCTTTGTCTTGGTCCGCTCCCCTGAAGGTTCTTTTATCTTGATCCCTTTTTGAGATGGGGCTTTTGCAACAGGCTGGACGTAGAAGAAATCGTCATCATCATCATCTTCATCATCTTCATCTTTGGGGGATGATGATGGTTCTTCATCAGAGATGTCGACAGGTTCATCATCTTCAGTTTCTTCTTCAGACTCGACCTCTTCAGCTTAAGGTTTGGTCACGTCAGCAGCAGCTTCCTTCAGTTGCTCATCGAGTTGCTCCCCCTCAGATACAGAGGAAGGTTTCTCGGTTTCCTCAGGGTTTTCAACTCCCTGAGGTTGTGGAGTAGAAGTACCAGCAGCAGTAGTTTCAATACCCTCCCCCTCAGCATTATGGGGAAGGTCTTCTTTAGTCTTCTCCCCCTCTTCCACATTATGGTTGGGGGAGGTAACAGATTGTTCAGTAGCAGTCTGTATTTGGTCCCTGTCTTCTAGGCCAGAGAACCCAATACAGTTTTCAATCTTGCTAATCTGACTTCTAGGCCAGTTATAGCAGGATTGATCTTTTCAAGAGCTTCGCGATCGACCTGAGAAAAATTTGAAGTTGGGACGTTCAGGCGATCGAGCACTTTCTGAACAAGTTCTTTGACTGCAGAGACGTCAGCCTTGATCGTGGAAACTTCACCCTTAAGAGAACCAACCTCTGTCTTCAATGATGTGACTTCATTGGACAGAGAGGTGAAGTTTGTTGAAAGCGAGGTGGTGGCGGTTGAATTGTCAGCGAGGGTGGTAGCAAATTGAGCGAAGCTACCATCCACCTTCTCCAGATCAGTTTTGGAGGCTTTTGTATCGACGATCTCGGTCAGCCTTTTGAGTTTCTCTCCAGCGTCTGTAACCGCTGAAGAGTTCGTGGAGAGAATGGTGTTGTAATTCTCCACCTTTGTTTCCAGGGCCTTCAGGGAGGTGTTGATATCCCCCAAATTAGGACCTGAAACAGTTAATAACTTATGAACAGAGGAAAGCTCAGAAGTTTGGGGTAGAGAAAGAGGAGTGTTTTGGATTGTGTTTATACCTGCAGGCGGGTTGGCGAAGTTGTCGAACCCTTTATGTCCTGAATGAAATTCCATGTCGCCTTCAAGAGTACCTAGGAGTATGGAGGTGTCTGCAGATCCTAAGTTTGCATCCAACATCGTATTTAGAGTGTCTCCAGCTGAGTCATGTACGATGAAGGGTGTCCCTGAGAAAGTTGGGAAAATTGATGGAGAGACCAAAGATTGAGTAGGAGGAATGAGGGATGAGAATGATGGTTGGGTGCGGGGTTCAGCGTTGGATCCGCTGTCAATCACTTCAGTCTATAGAGAGGCTGAAAGAGGTGGGTTCATTTCCAAGTTTATAACTTCAGCGTTTAGAGACGCTGAAGCTGGGATGGAAGGTGTGGCTTGATCAGCTGTGGTAGAGCGTACCACTGACCTTTCCATCAGCTCTTCAAGATGAGCTGAGGAGTCTGCAGCATGTAAATGCTGGGGGGGGTTGCTCCTTGGTTTTCTTGATTCTTTTGGAACCAAGTTGGGAAGTAGATTGTTTCCTTTTTCGAGAAGGAGTAGAGGGTGCAGTGTGGGTATCAGCGGTGAGGATTTCCACTGAATGAGCTGCAGAAGTAGAAGAAGGAGGATTGAGAAGAGATAAGAGAGTAGAAAGACGTACCTCATTTTCCAGCGGCTTGAAGTCGAGTACCTTAGGGCCAACCTGAGAGAGTCTCAGATCACCCTCTGTTGGGTACCTTTCGCCAAGTCCTTGTTGAAAGACGGCGCTGATGAATCTGGGATAAGGAACCCATACAGATCTTTCAGCCATATCCACTCTGAACGCAAGGTCGTCGTAGATGATTGAGGCCCAGTAAATATTTAGACCTTTCAGCAATGCATAGCCCATTGCTTGTTGAGGTTAAGCAGCTTGATCAGAGGAGCCACTCATCGCTGCCATGCAGCTTATCAGATGTGCGAAGATGAAGTTCATCTCGCTGGTCATTTTGGACTTCTTGATCATTGTCAGTTTCTTCCCAGGCTTCTTGTCCCTTCCAGTGTCCCATGCGTAACCCATTGCATCAAAGAATGCAATGATGGCTTCTCTATCAGCATGGTTTTTATGGTTTGGGAGAGGTACAAAGCGATTTTCTTTGGTAGAGGTAGGAAGGCTCAATGCTTTCCTAATTATAGCAGGGTTGATTTTGGTGGTGCCAAATTTTGTGTCACACAGAATAGAGTCAACGATCTTCGTTGGGTCTTTGGCATGGGGTACCTGAGCTCTTCTGGCAGTATACCAGAACTGAGAAAGTAGGAATTGATGAGCAGGGGGTATAATGGTTAGGGCTGTGGATAAGCAACATGTTTTTAGGTAGTTCACAACATCATCCAGATGTGTGACTTGCTTTCGAGGAGGAAACTCGAAAAGCGCATGAAGGTTGTTTGATTTTGAAAAATCGACTTCCTCAAGCTTGAACTTGACCTGAGGAGCTTTGACAAGAGTCAGTTTCTTTGCAGCCGTGGATTTCTCGGCGGTAGGAGCAGGAGTAGAAGATGCCATTTTCTGTTTAACATATCAACCATGAACATAGATAAAGAATAGTCTTAATGTGAAAGATTTTCCAATAAGATGTTTTCCGATTTTTGTCCATTTCATTCAGACAGAAATGTCTTAATGAAGATTAGGGTTTTCTTGTTTGTAAAAGAAAAACAAACCCAGTAAAAGTCTTGTTTTCCATTTTCCTTTAGATAAGGATTCTGGAAAAACGAATGATGAACAAGTTTAAGATATTGAGTTTTAAACTTGAAGAACAACCATGAAAAGGTTGCGTTCATAAAACCATGAAAGAAATGATTTCATTTTAGAAAAGGTTTCTTTTGTTTGATCTGTTAAAAGCAATAAGAAGATCAGAAACAAGTTATGTAGGTAAATAATAAGAATATTAACCTGGTAATCGAAGAAGGAGATGAATAGATTTCTGGAAATAAGCAACAGTAAATCTTTTCTTGCTTGGAGAAGAAGTTCGCGTAAAGAAAAAAAATATAAACCCGAAATAGTTTATATAGATAGATTTTAGAGAGAGAAAAACTCGAGCGGGAAAGTTTTTCATCATGACATGGACACGTGTTTACATTTGATTGGAAAGTAAACGAAACGTGCAAACGTGTGTCAGAAAAGGAACGTGCCAGGGTTTATCCGTTGTGATGATGTCACAAACGTCCTTTCATATTTTAGGATGTCTCTGAGGTTTTGAAAGCTCAGGGACTATTTTAAAAAACATGAAGCACTGAATAGAAATATCAGTGTTAGATTAAGAAATTTCAAAGTGTCGCTGTTAAGGAAGAGATATTCAGTGATGCAATTTGTTTTGAAATCTTACATTTACATGCGAACGTCAGCGAGCAAGAGAGAAAACATACCTTGATATCAGCGAATCAATTATGTTCAGAGAGAGAATGATAGAATGGGTTATATAATTGTTTTATCCTGTCGCTGATAAAATGTGAACCACTGAAGATTTTACTCTTCAAAGGTCAGCAATCCAAGCTCGCTGATGAGAAAGTTGAATCTTGTCTCATCAAGAGGTTTGGTGAATAGATCAGCTAACTGATAGTCAGTTGGGATAAAATGAAGTTCTATATCACCATTCATCACATGATCTCTGATAAAATGATACCCGATTTTGATATGTTTGGTCTTTGAGTGTACTGGATTGTTGGCTATAGCGATGGCACTTGTTCTGTCGCAATAGATTGGAATTTTCGAGAGCTGAAGGTCATAGTCTAGTAGTTGATTTCTCATCCACAAGACCTGAGAATAACAGCTTCCAGCGGATACATACTCAGCTTCAGCAGTTGAGGTGGACACTGAGTTTTGCTTTTTACTTGTCCAACTCACCAGCTTTCCACCCAGGAGCTGAGAGCCTCCTATGGTGCTTTTCCTATCCAATTTGCAACCTGAAAAATCACTATCTGAATAGGTGATTAGATCAAACCCTGAGTCTTTAGGATACCAAAGACCTAGGTTCATAGTACCCTTAAGGTAACGAAAGATTCGCTTTACAGCGATCATATGAGATTCCTTAGGTTCAGCTTGATATCGTGCACACAAACAGGTTGCGTACATAATATCGGGTCGGCTAGCTGTAAGATACAAGAGAGAGCCGATCATCCCACGGTACAGCGTAACATTAACAGGTATTCCATTTGAATCCTTGTTTAGTGTCAGCGGTGGTGCCATAGGGGTTTTCATAGCTGAACTCTGAGTTAAATAGAATTTCTTCAGCATATCTTTAACATACTTTCCCTGATTAATGAAAGTTCATTTTTCATTTTGTTTTATCTGAAGACCAAGGAAATATGTTAGCTCACCCATCATGCTCATTTTATATTCTTCTTTCATCCTTTCAGAGAAACGAGTACAAAGATCATGGTTAGTAGAACCAAATATAATGTCATCAACATACATCTGAACAAGAATAATATGACCCTTCACTATTCTGAAAAATAGAGTTTTGTCGATTTTACCTCGCTCAAATTTTTCAATTAGGAGATAAGAGGATAGAGTGTCATACCATGCAGGTGGAGCTTGCTTTAAGCCATAAAGTGCCTTATCCAGTTTATAAACATAACCTGGACGCTTAGAATCTGAGAATCCTGGAGGTTGTTCCACATAGATGAATAGATTCTAGTCTTGCTACTGGAGCAAATGTTTCGTCGTAATCTATGCCTTCCTCTTGTCTGTATCCCTGAGCAACAAGACGAGCCTTGTTGCGGGTTACAATTCCATGTTCGTCCAACTTGTTTCGATAGACCCATTTAGTGCCTATCACTGTCTTGTCAGTTGCTCTTCGAACAAGTTTACAAACTTTGTTTCTTTCGAATTCAGTCAGCTCTTCTTGCATGGCGCTGACCCAGTTTGGATCTTTGAGGGCATCATCTATTTTCTTTGGTTCAATCAGAGAAATAAAGTTAACAAATAGATAAATATTACCTGCACTTCGTCGAGTCTGAACACCAGCGTTCGGATCACCAAGGATTTGATTAATTGGGTTATTTACAGTCCATCGCTGAGCCGGAGCATAAGTCGCTGACTCAAATTGAACTGGAGGAGCTGAAGATGAGGCTTCAGCAACTTCTGGAATATCAGCCAAGAGAGGAGTAGGTGTAGATGTCATCTCATTCACTGATTGCTGAGAAGTAGATGGAATGTCTGAGACATTTGGTTCAGAAGCAAGTATAGTGTTTAAAGGAATAGCTGAGACCCATGATGTTTCAGCTTCACTATTTTGCATGTTTGGGATGATAGTAGGACCATCATCTTCAACTGTATGAGTATGAGGAGTGGGAATATCTTTTGAATCACCAAGATGAGAAAACATCCATTGATTCAGTTCTTCAGTATCAACAGAAGGTCGAAAATTCGCTGAACGGGATTCGTCAAAAGTGACGTGAATAGTTTCTTCAACAGTTTGTCTTCTTCGATTGAAGACTCTGAAGGCTTTGGAGATTGAAGAATATCCAAGAAAGATTCCATCATCAGCCTTAGGATCAAACTTTCCAAGGGCATCTCTGTTGTTCAGTATGAAACATTTGTTTTCGTGTTTTGGTCGAAATCTAACCTTACAAGAGTGAAATCGAGCAACCCTAATCGAACCCTGATCCGATTTTATCGAACAACCGCCGTGTCCGGAAGTCTGCATTGTTTCCGGGTAAGTTTCCTATTCCTCGTCACTTTTCGGACGTATCCATCCGGATTGTGTATTGTTCCCGGTAAAATCTCATATATCAAGAAGGTTCATCCGGGTATCTTATCCAGGTTGTTTGTACTTCCCGGTAGTTTGCGTATCCAGTAATTTATCCGGATTGCATCTGTATCCGGACGATCCTATGAGGGGACATTTGAGTATTCTTATATCCTTGAATCGAACCGTATACTGTCTGACGATCATCAAAGTGCAATTAAGATGTCTTCTCGAGATGCTCTTGCAATGAGCAACCACAAGGGTCGGACGTCCGCGATGCGTGGAAGTCCGCGGATCATCCGTGGAAGCAACAGAACATTTTGGGGTTTTCGGCCAAAGAAAGCCGAACGTCCGCGAGGGACCATGCGGACGTCCGCGAGACGTCTGATGAGATATTTTTGGGTTTTAAGCCCTTTCCCTCTCTCTTCCCTTATTTCATCTTCAACCTCAAAATCAATTCTCTCTCTCCCTCTAACCCGATTTTCTCCCAACAAACCCTAAATCCTTCACCTTCTTCCCCAAATCAAACCCCTCACCATTGTTGGAAACCTTAACCCTTCTAGAAACCTCTCACTTCATCTTCTTCACCAAGTTTCTAGGGTTTCATCCAACCCTTTTCACTCCACTTTGAAGATTAGGAGTTTTTGATTCATCTTGGTGGTTCTAGAGATGTTTTGGTTGGTGGATCCAAGTATGGTTAAGGTGATTTTCTCTCCTCTTCATTTATGAAGTTAGGGTTTTGTTGTAAGTGTGTATTTTGGTATAAAGTGGTTGGAGGATGATTCCACATGGTTAGATCTAACTATTGATGGTTGGAACTCATGGATCTAGGTTTTTGGAGGTTTTAGCTTGAAGATGCAAGTTTCTTCAAGGGAGCTTACGTTTGGAGAAAATATAGAATTAGCCTAAATCTAGCAAGGTGAGTTCAAGTTGATTTGTGAAAACTTTCTACATGCCAAAAATGTTATTTTCCTAATGTTTGTGTGTTTTACTTGAAATTATCAATTGTTGAGTTATTTGATAAGTTTAACTCTTTTGAAGTATTTATCTTCATAAATGTTGTAAAACACCCACATTTGGGATTTTTGGATATTTGATGTGTAGAAATCATAAATATATCCTTAAAAGATTTATTGCTCAAAATGAAGTTTATTTGATGGTTTAATCATATTAGTGTAAATGATTTTATAAACCATTTGGGAGAATACACATTTTAGTGTCAATAGTCATTTTGAGAATTATAAGGGTATGAGTCCTTTTGGGAAAACCCTTTTGTTTAACCCGTGTCGAGTTTTGGGTTAATAATGATTTTGTGGTACTTGTTTACCTAATCGATATATAAATGCATTTTTATGCTATGATGACCGTTATTTATTGGTCTAATGAGTTTTGAGCATTTTTCTCGGTTTTGACTTTGAGGAAGTCTTGGGGACATTTGTCCGATTTTAATGGCTCGATGTGGAGTCTTAATTATGGTTTGCATTTATTGCATCATATCGCATTTATTGCGCATTATTAATAGTTACATGCATGGGTGCGTTAGTCATTCCAAGATGGGCTTATTATTATAGACTGTGTTGCATTAGATCCATAGGCACGTAAGTCAGTCGTTATTTGATGGTCTACTGGGTGTTGCGGGATTTGACCGAACCCCATGTTTGATGACCTTTACCTTCAAGGGTACTCTAGGAGGGCTGAGTCCGGTTGAGTTGTCAGGTTGATTGACGGGCGTTTTATTGACCTTCGCCATGTCGGGGCAATGCCCTGGTTGTATCCCCGCTTGTGCCGAGCCTTTGGTGGTATTCTTATTGATACTTCACTAAGGTCAGCTGTCTCTTTGGGTGTGACTTGTAAGGCGTCGTATGGGACACTTGGGCTTTTATGCAGTGAAGTGTCGTACGATTAATATTGTATGAGTGGCATACTTTTGTGTTTCATCCACTCTCAATGGATACTGGTCTCCCCCGTCGTTGGCCAACCTTACTTGGGATTTTATATTGTCCCTGTTTTATTATCATTGTTGGTGTTATGCATTTGACTGTGATTGGATGACTTTAATATTGGATTCCCCTCCATGTATATTAGAGTTTAAATGAAGCAGGTCATTTCCCTACTTATAGTATTTGGAACTTCATTACATTTTACGTTCGCGTGAGTATTGGTTCGTACTATGTTTTCAATGAAGTGTTATATTTAAATGGATGGTTTTTCCATAATTTATGGGTTGAGTATTTTGTCGTCAACCGTATTTGAAGGTTTTGCCTAATATAGATTTATTCACGTATTTGAGTGAATTGGGATTGGAATTCATTTTGGAAAACGCTTTATACATGTTGGGAACTTTCTCATAGATTTTGGGTGCGTTGGAAAATGATTCGTTTATATCCTTTTTGGTAAACTCTTTTGGAAATCATAATCTATGTCGCAAACTTTTATTTAAAAGATTTATTTAAATCATGCTATAAACTCTTGAATTCACTAGGTGTTAGCCTAACCCTTTTTATTTGTCGGCATGTGCAACAGGTTCAGGTTGGGAGTAGTTCTAGTGACACGTGTGAAAGGGTGTGTGCTAGAAATGTGCTCGAGAGGTGAATTGTTTAAGTGATGTCTTCCGCATTTACCCTTGGGAATAGCACTTGTGTTTGGGTTAAGTAATACCCGAAGTGAGCTTAGTCGTTGTAATAATACTTGTTTTATATGTATTGTTTGAGGATAATCATAGATTGTAATTTGAGGTATTTTACCTATTTGATTATGGGGAGAAATCCTATTATTTTGGATGTATTATCGAAAATTTTACATAGTTCCTCTTTCCCAATTCGAGGGTGTTACAGATTCAACTGCTTGTTCAAAAGGTAGAGTCCTATAAGTTCTCAACTAACGAACATATACTTGAAATATCCACGTTAAAAGAAAAGTTAGATGTTCAAACAAAGATCACAGAAAAGCTTAAGTCTGACAACACCTACTTAAAGGAAAAGTGTGCAAATCTTTCGATAGCACCAAAAGATCTTCGAGCCAATCGACAAATCGGATCAACAGAATGACCGGAAACCGGCGGGATACGAACCGACAGGGGTTCGGCCTAAGGAACCCGGAAATAGATCGAGGAATCGACTGATTTGGGTCGTGATTTGTGTGCGATTGGATTGGATGTGTAATCAGATGAGTTAATCGACTGACATACCTTGAATTGGAGTCGAAAAATCGAGCAAAACAGGCGTGTGTGTGCGAGAGTGGTGTAAGCCGAGGGTTTTGCAAGAGAGAGGGTTTTGAGGCAAGGTTTTCGGAAAAAATAAGAACGAGAGGTACCCGGGATATATATAGGCGTCCCTAAGTGTCCGGATGCCATGTCCAGAAACCACCCGGTCCGGATACTTTATCCGGATAGGTGAGTTTATGGGTGATATCATGTTTTCAACATATATCGCTTCAATCGTGTTAATTACATTGACAAATGGGTTAGATGCAGGAAAGAAGTCATCATAGAAATGCTCGAACAGTAAATCCAAATCTGAAGTGTGTGATTTTGACGTAGATGCGTGATTTGGATCCATTGGTATTTCTGTAGATCCCGAACGAGAGTGTTCGGAAGCTAACACGCCAGTTAAAGCGGGTTCTGAACCGACTTGTTCAGAAGCCAAATCCGCGGCTTCGTCAAACGTCACGTTTACGCTTTCGATGACGGTTTTAGTCCGTTTGTTGTAAACGCGGAACGCTTGAGCCTGCGTCGAGTATCCAATGAACACTCCTTCATCGGCCTTGGGGCTGAACTTTTCGAGGTCATCCTTGTCGTTCAATATGTAGCACGTGCACTCGAACGCGTAAAAGTACTTGATGTTCGGGATATGATTGTTGATGATCTCGTAGGGGGTCTTGTTGAACCGCTTGTTGAGGATCGATCGATTCTGCGTATAGCAGGCGGTTGCAACAGCTTCAGCCCAAGGAAATAGTAGCAGCTTCGACTGGGACATCATTGTGCGAGCGGCTTCCACAAGGGTACGGTTCCGCCCTTCCACGATTCCATTCTGGTGGGGAGTTCTTGCAGCAGAGAATGTATGAGAGATACCCACCGAGGTGAGGTATTCATCCAGTGTATGATTTTTGAACTCCGTCCTGTTGTGCGTTCTGATGGTTTGAACAAGCTGTTGTAGATTCAGCTGAATGGCCTTCAAGTGGGTGATGATCAACTCCGGTGTCTCGTCCTTGGAATGCAGAAACTTCACCCATGTGTAGCGCGATAAATCGTCGACCATGACCAGGACGTATTTCTTGGGGTTGATACTCTGACGCACATCGATCCACACAAATCCATGTGGGTGAGCTCGAGGGACCGGGATGTGCTCGGAGCAGCCTTCGGCTTGTGAGTTGCTCTCTTCATCTTTCCCATTTTGCATGCTCCACAAAGTCTATCTTTCTCGAATTTCAACTTGGGCATGCCTTTAACGTGTCCGCCTAGCACCAGTTTGTTGATGTTCTTGAAGTTTAGGTGCGATAGTCGTCGATGCCAGATCAAAGCTTGCTGAGTGTTGGCTTTTGAAATGATAGATCTAGAGTCAAAGATTGACCCGGAAACCGAAAATCTATGGCACGAAAAAGCCGCCAGTGCGATCAACTCCGAGGTAAACCTGATTTTGCCGACCGAAACTGATGAAGATTTTGATTACGATCAGTTTCTTATTCAATCCATTCAGAGTACACCCTTATACGCTCAACTTCTGCCTGAGACTTCTACACCCGTTCACCCGACGTCTCCTCAAACCAAAAATGCTCCTGATCAACCAGCACAGCTAGTGAAATGGGAGAAAATTATGATACTGATTCCTTTCCTAGAAGACTCCCTAAAGAGCCTCTTCGTTCACAGGATAAGACCACTCGACCCGACCTTGTGCCTTGGAGTGTCAAAGTTCGACGACGCCTATAAAAAGCTTCTTCACCAGATTCTTTACAAAACACAGTTTTAAAGTGTTCCTCACCTCCTTCACCTAATGATGTTCCATCCGAAAGTGAAATCGATTTTTCAGCGTTTATGAATTCCAAAATTTGTACAGATGAGGAGTTTCTGAAGTTTAAATTTGATAAACCACTTCCAATCACACCGATTTTCTTTCAAAAGCGGTAAATCGACCGGTAAAATTTCTTAAGGGTGAATGCTCTTCAAATCTTAAAACCCGATCTGTGAATGATGTTTCCCAAAATAATTCTAAACCTAAAAGACGTTCACAGAGATGGAAAACAACCGGTCGCTCTCAAAATAGACATTCTTACTACTCCAGTTCTTCCGACAATGACTTTAATGATATTTCAGATATTAATGGCCGGAGAAAAAGGTTCAAACAAGTTTGGGTAATGAAAAAGTCTGATGAAAAAACAGCGAATACAAATTCATTTAAGTCGGTTTCGCATATTAGGACATACAATCATAATCTTGATGCTTTTAATTCTCATACTTCTGTTGAACAAAATGTGATGTTTCCTTTAAGAGTTAACTCAGTTCAACAGTTGCTTCAACTTTCTCATGATTGTATTTGTTGTTCTTGTGAGTTCCATATTAGTGCATACACAGTAGAAATCAATAGAGTAGAATCAATCAGAATGATTTAAACTGGTCATCCATATAACATTCAGAGTGTTTCTTTACAAACAGTATGAATGATAAAACGATTAATCTGGCTAATGAAAGGCTAACCTATTTTCTAAGGCTAACATCACTATATATATTAAGGCCTAAACATTACAAGCCCATGGCCCATTTACATGATTAAGCCCGTATAGCAATATTTACAATTAATTCCCTTTAACTTCTATTCAACAAGATTTAGTCCTAACAATCTCCCCCTTTGAATTGAAGTTCAAGTTCTTGCCAGTTTGGAACATATCTCTTCCGGAGTGCGAAGTGAATCTCGAAGCTTCGAATGGCTTTGCGGTAGTCAATGCGGTATTCAACTATTTCCAAGGCTTCTCGGGCGTTTGATTCATTTGAGTTGGTTGTAAACGCTTTCCGAAGATCTTTTTCCTTGGTGATGATATCTCTGAGTGCGTCTCTGACCTTTAGCAACGTACCATCGCAGAATCTGTCGACTTGACTGAAGCGGAGAAACTTCTTTTCTTTTTGCTCGTTGAGATACACAATTCCAAATTCTGGTTCAAGGAGTAGTGAGTGTTCGAGATACATCTTCAACTCGGGTGCATTCTGATTCGGTTTCAACAGGTTTATCTTCTTTGTTCGGTGTTCGACTCCCATCTAAAAGTCTATGATGTAAGACATCGGTACCTTGTGGAGCAGGAATCGTCTGACAACCTTGAGCGCTTTGGTGACATGAATCGGTCAGATAGTTTGGGTTCGGAGGTCTTTCAGAAGAGCGTGGAAGTCATTCAGTCTGAGGTTCTTAAAGTCTGCTTCGGAGAATCTCCATTCATTTTCGTCTTCGCGTCGGACGGTGAATACTGAAAACATAACTCTAAGAATTTGGTCGGTTTGGATGTTAAGCACTTCGGTGATTTTGTGCTTTGTTCGGACTTGGCTGACTGGTAGACACCTCTTCATTACCTTTATGTATTGACTCTGGTAGTCTTTGTCGAACTTTGATATCCCAAGGCAGAAAGTTCGCTCGATCGGGCGTAACCTGTGAACGAATAACCTCTTCAGGGAGTCCTCAAGGTAAGGAATGAGAATGATAATCTTCTCCTATCTGATAGGTTGCTGTAGAGGAGGTTGCTCAGAAGCAGTCGGTTGTCGAGGAGATGTCGGATGTAGCGGTGTGGAAGTTTCGGGAATCTGTGAAGTGTAGATCGGGGTACTCTGAAGGTTTTGCAGGAGGAACTGGTCGTAGTCGATGTTGTGTGTCCCAATATGATCTATCAACCAAGAATTCACACAAGATCTAGAGAGAGAGTGTAGAGAGAGAAAGTAGATCTTGTATTCTATTAAGCACACTGTTACAAGATATGAGTTATGCACTATTGCTTAGTTTCTTAGTTACATGATTAGTCTAAACAAAGCTATTTATACCTAAGATCTATACAAGACATTAAGCAAAGTTTGACTTCCCAAACACATAATACATTGACTTTGACTTTGACTTTATCATTAAATCTTGAAGACATATTTTAGACTTAACAATCTCCCCCTTGGATTCAAGATTTAATCATTTTGAGAACAGCAGTCTTTGGCTTGTCAAAGTCAACTTGTCACAAAATCTTCAGACGGGGATCTGGCGGAGATTTTCTTTCTTCGATTTTGAGAATTTGTTTCTTCACACAAGGCACTTTGGTACTGATAAACACAAATTTAAGAAAAAGAGATCACAAGATGATCAATCGATTTTTCTTAAACTCTTGAAGAATTCTCCCCTTTTTTCTTTCTTTGATTTGAGAAATTCTTGCTTCAGTAATGATATTCACAATATAGCACAAGTTTAAGAAAAAGAGATCACAGGATGATCAATCGATTTCTCTTAAACTCTTGAAGAAGAATTCTCCCCCTTTTACTATCTTGAGACGGAATCTTCTTTAAACATTTCTCCCCCTGTCATGAAATTGAATCTTTGCCTTGAAAGCTCTTTGACATGAAATTGAATTAAACATTTCTCCCCCTTTTTCGAGGAAAGTGAGCATCATGATCATCGAAAACCTTCTTCAATTTCAGTCGCGTCTTTGAGAATCATTAACAATCTCCTCCTTAATGAACAGTCTTGCTCCCCCTCAAACTAAGAATTCTGGAGCAATTTGATTTCTCCCCCTGAAAATATGCATATATTTCATTTAGGCACAGTAGTTGAAAATTTTATTCAAAGAAAATAAAATTCATTGAACTACATTTTATAACTACTACCATTTGATCATTTGAAAACTTTACAAAAGAAATCCAACTTAATGAAATTTAACAGGTTTTTCAATCAAATGAAATCAAATGCATGTGTTTGGAATCAAATACAAGACATCATTGCATATCAAGTTAAAAATGTTCAGTTTCAACCCCTTTATTAAATCTATTTGGTGTGCTAGCATGCGAAATATGATTTGCAACAATCAAATGTACTTCTGAAACCTATAAGAATACTTTGCTCTTACTCACAATATATGACTGAAATCAGAATTTCCACAAGTTTATAAGTTTATCGCGACATTGTTATTTCCCCAAGATATAAGAGATGTGTGCTCATTGGCATCTTTTATTTTGTGCACATTGGCATCTTTTTATCAAAAAGTTTATTAAGACTAATATACATCGTAAACGTAACTTTCTATCTGGTTCTATAGCATGATTTGGGTCAGCCAATCCCAGACCAGTTGGCCTTAGGGGCTAGGTGACGAGCACCCCTTGGAACTTACTCTCCCAAACCAGAAAGGCTACATCGATATATCCTAATCCCATCTGTACCAGTAGGACATGGCTTTCTATCTGGTTCTATAGCAGGATTTGGGTCAGCCAATCCCAGACCAGTTGATCTTAGGGGCTAGGTATCGAGTACCCCTTGGGACTTAATCTCCCAAACTAGATAGGCCACAGGCACAAACTTTCAAACCTAATGATTTTTTTTATTGCATCTCAATCACTTGGTTATAAAACTTTGTGCTTCCCTCATATTTTCATTTCCATTCTTCATTCTGACAATTAGGCTTTGTGAGCATCGTATTCTATATAAGTCTAGATTTACACAATTTTGCGCATATATCAAAATTTCATTCATGTTTTGCTGACCTTTCGATTTATTTCAGAAGCGAAAGTTGAAGCAAATAAAACTCAGATATCACAAAACTACTTGTAAAATCACCCTTGACACACATTTTATTCATTGAATGAAAATAGAAATATTTTCACTTCATTGAATTAAATTTGTGAAGGTTCAAACTTTCAAAGCAGTAGAAATGAAACATAATGCAATGTTACCTTTCACCACTTGTTCCTTGAATTGAAAGATGTGACAGTTAAGGATATCACCTGATAAGTATGAGTTCTAAACTGATTTGTTTAGAAGTCTTAGTCTTTGAAGTACGGGTGCTGAACTGAATTGTTCAGAAGCCATTAACTGTGAAATTCGGGTTCTAAACTGATGTGTTTAGAAACCAATAACTCTTTACTCCCCCATAATGGCACAAGTAATCTTCTTCCGAGAGTTCAACGCTTTGCTTCTAAATCTGCAAAAACAGATTAAGTAGATTTTGGTACCCAACTAGACTTAGGTCCTGGCTTGTTAAGCAGAGCTCTATAAGAAGGAAAATGATAAGTACCGTACCAATATTGAGAATCATTATTTTTAATAAAATCATTAGTTCCACAATAAGAACAGCAAAAATTCTTTTGTGCTAACCTGATTAAATTGTTTGCGGAATATAATGAACCAGGTGTAGCAAAAGATTTACCTTTCAGGTTAGTGTTCTTGTTGGGAACAGACGATTTTGGTACATCTTTTTCAGGAAACGTACCTTTAACTCTCCATTGCATGTTGACTTTCTTATATGTAGGAAGATCAGCAGATTGAAATTTGGAAGAATTATCCACTGAATGATCATAAAATAGATTAGAAGGACGAATCGGACATTCTGAATAGCTTTTTGGATTTGTTAAGTGACTTAACTTTGTAAGATAAGTCATTTCGTTCCTTTGTCACCAAATCAAGCTTTTTCTGAATGTCAGACTTAACCCTCTTCTCTATCATAATATCAGTTGATAACACTGCCAAATTCTTTGTTAGCTTTCGTATTTCTTGCTGAAATATCTTCCTTTCTACAGAAAATTCATCTTTGACGCTCCTGGCCTGAAAGTCAGCTTTCTTTCTCTTTTCCAGCTCTTGTCTTTCTTCATCTAATTCTTTTTGAAGCTCAGAAATTTGCTTTGACAAATTCTCATTGTTGGTTTCAAAGACTTTCCTTTTATTTTCAAATTCAAGCCTTTCCTTCTCCAATTTATCTTTTCCATGAAATAAAACCTTCTCAAAGTCTGAAATTTGCTTAGATAGTTTTATGCATTGGAGTTCAAGAGCTTTCTTTTCTTCATTTTCTTTCTTCTCATAAATTGAAGTCTTTTCATGTTCAGAAACTTTCTGAGAAAGAGAAAGAATTTGTTTTTCATAGCAATTTTTGTCATTTAACCGATTATCTCTTTCTTTTCTGAAATCCTCTCTTTCTACTTTAAGCATCTTTTCCATGTCAGACAACTTCTTTGTAAGCTCAATGACATTTTCCTTAAGATCTTTATTTTCAGCTTCTGACATGTTCTGTTTCGTGTCCTTTTTTCGACTTTATTTTCTTCTTCCTTTCTCTTTTTAAATGCAACTTCAGATCCATGCATTAGCTTTGATAACTCGTTCCACATCTGCATTGGGTTGTTTTTGAAACATTCAACGCGTTTGTAAATGTGTTGCGGAAGAGTAAGTATAAAAATGGACTTTGCTTCTCTATCCGCTTGAGATCTCAAATTCTCTTCAGCTGTATACTCATCGGTAGATTTAAGAACGCTTGAAGCAGGAATATTACAGTTGCCGGAATCTCTTTATAAGGTTTGACAAATGGACCCTCAGTAAGAGATAGCATGATATTCTCTCCGTTAGGTTGCCTCTCTATGAAGTTGATGAGTTGATCTTGCCATTGAAAAAAATCGGAATCTTTAATCAGCATCGGAGGTAGATTCATTTTTGAAAATCTAATATGAAAAAATTCAAACAATTAACAATTAGTAAAACTCGAAATATTTTCTATGTAAGAAACGCGCTAAAGAGGGTAGCGCAAATCTCGAAATGCGCCAAAGACGGTGGCGCAAAATGGAAAATGCGCCAAAGAAGGTGGCGCAATCTGATCTTAGAAAAATTCCAAGTCTGAAACTCTCCAACTAAGCTGGCGCAAATTGAAATTTCCTTGTACAGTGAGTGGCGCAAAAATCAGATATTCTTGAGCTGATGTTGATTATTCAAAACAGAAAGATCCTTGATTGGTTGACGCAAAACATCAAAATTATTTGATTGGTTGGTTCAAATTAATTTCTTTTGATCGAAGATGGTGGCGCAAAGTCAGAAACAGGAAGGTGTCGAAGCAAGCAAACAAGATGGTGAACCAAGCTAGTTAGTAGGTGAAACAAATTAATTGTAGGCCGCAATGTTTGACTATTCTTTTTGGATGAATTCGGTGGCGAAGCAAGCAAGTGACGAGATTTATTCTTGAAATGGAACTGCATGAAGGTGGCGCAAAGCAGATGAATGTGGCGCAATTTTCAGATCTGGCGAACAAGATGATCAAACTCAAAAATCTCTTCAAATCTCCATCAAATCTTCGAATTAACCAACCAAACTTTGCAGAAATGTTAGAAAATCAGTTTCTAACACGATGATGTGAACCAATTTCGCTGAAAATCGCTGAATCAAAATCTGAATGATTGATCAGACTATGTTTGACGAACTGAACAAAAACTGAATAATCTTCAAATTGAACCTCAAATCTTTGAAATTAGCTCTTGATTCTTGAATAAGGTTTGTTTCAAAACAGATTCCTAACGCAATGAATTCAAATTCCAGTCGAAATAAACTCAAAAATTGTAAGATTTTGAGAAAAATAGATTTTCTTGAAAAAAAATCAAGAAAATCGATCGATTTTCCTCAAAAACCTAACAAATTTGATCTCAATTCGTGCAAATTCTTCAGCAGATCTTCAATAACTTGCTCTGATACCAATTGTGTGTCCCAATATGATCTATCAACCAAGAATTCACACAAGATCTAGAGAGAGAGTGTAGAGAGAGAAAGTAGATCTTGTATTCTATTAAGCACACTGTTACAAGATATGAGTTATGCACTATTGCTTAGTTTCTTAGTTACATGATTAGTCTAAACAAAGCTATTTATACCTAAGATCTATACATGACATTAAGCAAAGTTTGACTTCCCAAACACATAATACATTGACTTTGACTTTGACTTTGACTTTGACTTTATCATTAAATCTTGAAGACATATTTTAGACTTAACAGATGTCATCATCGGCATCGGTGGGAAAGATCAAGTTTACTTCGAAGTTCATCGCACTGGCGGCTTTTTGATACCATGCGTCTTCAGTCTCCGGGTCTATCTCTGTATCGGGATCTATCAGGTCAAGTGTATCCCATTCCGGTGCAGTATGCACGATCAGTGCCTGTGAATCTCCCTCAGGCTTTTCAACCGTTGGGTCTTCGTCATCTGAGATTTCCATGTCTATAACCATCTCAGCTAAGCTCAACTGGGCTTCAGGTTGTTCTTCGGTTTGTGCCACAGTTGATGGTTCTGGTTGAACCGTTGTTGTACTTTCGGTGAGGATTGGATCGGACTCAGTCAGTCTTTGTCTCTTGTTCTCCCCCTCATGGTGATCAGGATCATCCTGGTCATCGTGGCGTTTCTTGAGTCCGCCAGCTTTACTCTTGCAGGTGTCTTCGAGTGTGGCGACTCTTTCGGACAAGATAGTTATGGCTTTCTGAACGTCCTTAAGAGTCATATAAAGCTGGTCCAATCGGCTGGATATGGATGACGGTGGAGCAGATACCTGGAAGCGTAGTACTAATATCAGGTCTGCTTCAGTTGAGGCATCGGTGTCAGTATGCTGGAGTAGTTGGGCAAGGAGCATAGTTTTGAGGCGTCAGTGGAGGTGTTGGTGCGGTTTCGGTTTCGACTATTGTTAATGCCAAAAATCGCACAAAAGTACAACTTAAGGTCGATGTGGACATTTAACAACTAAATAAATGCATCTCAAGCCAAATAACACAATTGCGAGGAAAAGGTAAATAAGACGAGAGATTTGGTGACGCGAAAAATCCCAAAATGAGGGAAAAAACCACGGTCGACTCTGTGAGAGTCGACAGTGCACTATGGTCGCCAAACAGGGGCGATGTCCTTGTGTTTCGGGTGTCGATCGTACAGAGATTACAATACAAATGAAGGAAAGACTTCTAAATGTAAAGTAACAAGTGGTTCGAATGTAAAACCAATGTGCGTCGTGTGTTTAAACTGTGTGTCGTGCGCTGATGTCGTGCATCGAGAGCGATTCTTCTGAGAGTGATTTCTATGCTTCAAGTGTTCTTTCGAGTTCGGGTGTTTGTGTCTGTTGTTCGATGTCCCTTGAACTGAGGATTGAGATTGGAATTTATAGTCTCCGGGCGCTTTAATTGGATCATTAAGGACTTTGATAGCTGTCGTAACGGTCGGTGTCTTTAATGCTGTTAATTGTTGGTCTTGTAACCGCTGCCGATATTAAATGTGCTTTGATGATTGGCTTTGTAACCGATGTCGAGTCTTTAATGTCATTAAGAGCTCGACCGTTATTGACCGTTGTACCGTAATGGCTTGTAGACCTGCATTAATGAACGAAAGAAACGGCTGTCGACCATTGATGGTTAGTGTAATCGTAAGACCATCTTAAGTTCTAGACGTCGGTCTTATGGAGCATACGACCGTCGCCAACATACAAGACCATGTATATGACTGTAAATATCTTGTAAGACCTTATCTTAGTATAGGAATGGTCTTATAAAAATGTCGTGAGACTAGGATAAAAATGTCATAAGACCACTAGGTCGTTAGACCAGGATGACGATGTTGCAGGACTAGGTCGTAAGACCAGAGCGATATAACACCGATGACAGGAGACTGTCGACGTAACACCGATGAGTCGTAACTGGCGACGCATAACTGGCGACATAAGACTAGTGACGTAGGACTAGCGATGTGCGACGTGCGACACATGACATGCGACACGTGACGTGCGATCATTAGATGTAAGATGACTATTGACCCAATATGTCTTTTAATAACCAATTATCGTGTGTCGGGGATAAGGTAATAATGGGTATTATCCTTGTTGGTCGGGGGTATGAATGTCGTAGATTAGGGTAATCAATGTCCATGGGTCATGTCGAGGGAATTTCCCACGTCGGTCGAGGGTGTGACTTTTTACCCAAACAACTATTTTCTCCTTCCCTTTGATCAAACTTTTTACTTTGTCAAGCTCTGATGTGAACTGCTTCTCCAGTGCTTCGCGGACAGTCTTTAGGGCGCTGTCCAGATATTCCCTTGACAAAATGTCAGGTAAATCACTTCTGGGATCACGTAGATTGCCCGTTGAGGTAACTACCGTAGAGGTAGTACCACCTACGTTCACGGATGGCAACTGGGTGGCCGTGGTAGGATTTCCTTCCGATCCTCGTATTCCGCTCAAAGGCAGAGATACTACGGAAGTTCCGATCGGGTCACTAAGAAAACCGATGTTTGCAGTCTCGTCATGTGTCCTAGCCAAAGAAGTTATAATATCAAGTGGCTCTAGACTCGAATGTGCACTGAAAGAAGTCGAGAACGGGGGAGGCTGTTGTTAATGCCAAAAATCGCACCAAAGGGACAACTTAAGATCGATGTGGACTTAATCAACTAAAGAAAGGAACCATTCAACGGAACGTGCGACGAAGGTAAAAATAAAGAAGACAAAGAATTTGATGACGCGGGAAAAACCTCAATCGAGGAAAAAACCTGCGGACGACAAGGGATGTCGTCGCTGCACTCTAGTCGCCAATCAGGGGCGATGTCCTTCGGTACTGGTGTCGATCGTACAGAGGTTACAATACAAATGACTATCGCCAAAATATAATCGTACGACCGTCTTAAGTCTCAGATGTCGGTCTTATGGAACATACGACTATCGCCAAAATATAAGACCATTTGGTCGTAGGACCAGGATGTCAGGAGACTGTCGACGTAAGACCGATGAGCCGTAACTGGCGACATAGGACTAGTAACGTAGGACTAGTGATGTGTAAAGTGCGTGACGTGCGACACGTGACGTGTGATCATGAGATGTAATATGACTATTGACCCAATATGTCAATTATCGTGGTTATTTAACGTATGTCGGGTTTATGATAATAACGGGTATTATCCTTGTCGGTCGGGGGTAATCAATGTCCATGGGTTATGTCGAGGGTGCTTCCCAGGTCGATCGAGGGTGTGATTTTTTACCCAAATAGTTAGCCCCCCGAGATCTGAATTTCAAAGCCAATAGAATTTCAGATCTCGCACTTAAAGTAAAATGCGTTGATACGGAGACGTGTTACTTTTGCTAAGATCATCAGAGGAAAACTGACTTGGTCATCCAAAGAAGGTGATGCAAGTTGTGCTTGCCTTTCGAGGCCGGGAAAGGAGAAAGAATGCCCCGACAGCTGGGTCAGGAATCTTGAAGAAGACAAGGACAGTAGTCCTGAAGGAACCGTCTTCGCGGGCTGACCTTTCGTCGAGAGTTGTCACGCCTAAAAAGGCGAGGGCGTCATCCAGCCGTTTTGGCGCGATGTACGCGACACCAGCAAGTTCGGCGCTTCCGGCGACAGTGACGAAGCTAGTGTCTAAGGTGTTGTCCCCAGCGTCTGCCGACAAGGGGGACGGGTCATCGGCCGATGGTGTCCTAGACGGGACGACGTTGTTTCCTCATTTGAGGAAATATCTGCTCCCATCTTTCAGGGAACGCTTTTCCTATCGAGGAGACAGGGGTCCATGTCATCGGGTTGGCGTTCTCGGTCGACGTAGTCTTGTGGTCTGGCGTTCACAGCCGATACGGTCGTTCAGAGACATATGTTCTGGCGCTCGAGCCGATTTGGTCGTTAAAGACCTTTGATCTGGCGTTTACAGCCGATACGGTCGCTAGAGACCTATGATACGTTGTGTCTAGCATTTTTAGCTAGTTGTAAGTTTCGTTTTAGCGATAGTCGGTAAAAAGTTTACCTTTCTATTGAACCTGATTCGTACATGTCATGGACATATGTAATGTCGACTGTAAAAATTCATTAAGTACAAAAATGAACAAGAAGTCGTGCGACTTGGGCATCCATTGTAATACAACGACTAAGTCATAAGACTTTTATATTCCTGAATCGTATAAGCAAACATAAGCGCATGCGATTACAGCATTCATTCAGAACATGAAGTTTTTCTAAGTTGAAGAACTTAGATGGTCGCTAGACCTTATGATCGTGTGATTTGATCATACGATGAACTTTGAATCATGTGTTCCTGTGATGGAATGATCAAGTCATAGACCTGATTACTTATGTCGTGTGACCTTGCGAGCTTAAGATCGTACGATAGACTTATATATCGTTCGATCCTGCGAGACTTAAGTCATATAATAGACTTTAGTAACTAATGTCGTGCGATCCTGCGGTAAAACAATGTCAGAGGTTGGTCGTTGGCTTTTCAAGTGCGTTGCATTCCCACTACGTGGGATATCTTGATTGTCGAGGGTTGAAAGCCGATAGGCCTTTTTATCCATGACTTCTGAGAAATGACAAGGACCTTCCTATTTGGTGGAAAGCTTACTTGCATTGAGCTTTTGAGTGCTTTGGAACACTCGACGGGGAACGTAGTCGCCTTCTTGAAAGACTTTAGCTTTGATGTTCTTGCTGAAGTGTCGCTTGACCGCTTACCCCTGGGTGGCGAGGTTGCCAGTTTGACGTCGCGGTCTTCACAGAACTGTCGAGTCCTGTTGCTTACGAACTAGGATCCATTGTGGCAGACAATTTTGGATGTCGCACGACCAATTATTTCGGATTTCTTATTGGCGACTTTTGTGTTTTGACATGCATCTTACCATGACTGGTGATTATGAGATTCAATGTACAAGTTGTCTTTATTGACGACAATACACTTTGGCATGTGTCATGACTAGCGATTATGCGAGTCGCTTCTATGGGAGACCAAGAATTTTTACTTGTGTTTTTCGTGACCGGCGATCACAAAAAATGTGGGTCGTCTTTTATTGACGACTATAAATTGCAACCTGCGTTTGCCATCACTGGCGATCATAAAAAAATGTGAGTCGTCTCTTATTGACGACTATAAATCATACGACTTGTGCTTTTTTAAGTCGAAGAGACTTTGGTTTCTCACGATGTAAATCGTAAGACCTATATTCATATGATCTTGCGAACCTGCAATGTAAAATCGGGGGTGGTCGTTGGTTTCGACCAATGATCTTTCGATGCTTGAATCAACGATCATATGTTGGGTCAAAAATAATTAAACGAGGAAATTATACTTAGAGTATATATATATATATATATATATATATATATATATATAGTTGTTCTAAGTGGGACGTCACAATTACCGTACCATGGAATCGATAAGCTCCTTTTTTCGAGGACTTTTGAAATCGAATGAGGTATTTTTTCAGCTTGCGAAGGGTGTACCGAGCCCCCGAGTCCTTTGGAAGATGCGATACATGCGATACTTTGACGGAGGATTTTTTTATTAGTACTTGAATCTGGCTTCGAGCCGCATTCAATTCCGATTGGAGTTGAATCAGGGGATCTTGATAATTCGCCATATACGTCGCTTTTGTTTGACGGGCTTGAATGATGGATTGACGTTAAGCTTATGGGAAATGACGCTAGGGTCGATCCCGACCATTCATGCGACCAGGCGAAACAATCAGCTTGTTCCTGCAAAAAAGATATGAGTTTTTCTTTGATGCAAGGATCGAGGGACGACCCCACAAGAATTTTTGGGTCAGGCTTGCTCTGATCCAGAACGATTTCTTCTAAGTGATCATCATCGACTACTACTGGGAGATCTTGCACATTTTCAGGCTCCGCATGTACCGGGATAGCGGTTGGTTCCGCATGTACCGGAACCTTTCAACGGAACGTGCGACGAAGGTAAAAATAAAGAAGACAAAGAATTTAATGACGCGGGAAAAACCTCAATCGAGGAAAAAACCTGCGGACGACAAGGGATGTCGTCGCTGCACTATGGTCGCCAATCAGGGGCGATGTCCTTCGGTACTGGTGTCGATCGTACAGAGGTTACAATACAAATGAAGGAAATGCTGTAAAGTACAAGTGTTTTGAATGTAAAAACAGGTGTTTGTCGTGTGTGAATACAAAGTGTAAATTGTTAGTTGAGGGCTGATGTTGTGGGTCGAGACTGATTCTTCGAGAGAAAGCTCTTCACCGTTGTTATTCTTGAATGCGCTGTAGTATTCTGGAATTAAGTGCTAGATGATAACTTTCAGTATGTGTTTCTCGGGTTCTGCTTCGGATGTTTGTTGCTAGATGATCGATGTCCCAAAGTGAAGCTGCTATCTTCATATTTATAGTCTTTGTGGCTTTAAATATGCTTTAATGTTTGGTCTTGTAACCGTTGGGGAGCTTTAATGTCATTGATGAACGGTTTTCGTAACCACTGTCGGGTCATTAATGCTCTTGATGACTCGTCCGTTACTGGTCGTTGTCTATTATTGACGTTGACTCCTGCATTAAACACTTTAACAAACATAACAGTTATATTATGTGTTAGCTTGGTTGAGGTCGCATGGTCTTTATGCCACGGTCGTGCGGAGCGGGCGACGTCGAGGTCGAGTGTCACGATGAACTCTCGACTTACCTTTCGGGAGGGACGACAGATGTTTTATGGGTCTTTGTCGGGACCTTATCTTAATACAATATATGGTTCATAACGAGTGTCTTACCTTTTCTGTTCGTGGTCAAGACCTGCATTAATAAACAAAAGAAACGGATGTTTGACTGTTAACGGTTAGTATAATCGTACGACCGTCTTAAGTCTCAGATGTCGGTCTTATGGAACATACGACTATCGCCAAAATATAAGACCATTTGGTCGTAGGACCAGGATGTCAGGAGACTGTCGACGTAAGACCGACGAGCCGTAACTGGCGACATAGGACTAGTAACGTAGGACTAGTGATGTGCAAAGTACGTGACGTGCGACACGTGACGTGCGATCATGAGATGTAATATGACTATTGACCCAATATGTCAATTATCGTGGTTATTTAACGTATGTCGGGTATATGATAATAACGGGTATTATCCTTGTCGGTCGGGGGTAATCAATGTCCATGGGTTATGTCGAGGGTGCTTCCCAGGTCGGTCGAGGGTGTGATTTTTTACCCAAACAGTTGTTCTCTTGTTTCAATACCGAGACTCTCCGAGTGAGAGAACGGTAGAATTTGTGCTAAATCCCCGTGTGAAATTGAAACACTCAGCTGTTGAGAGCTGAGTGAGTGGCTGGTGGGGCTGTGCAAATTGCGTCGCTAGGTCCATGACGACTTCTTCAATAACTCGTCCCAACGGATGAGACGAGATAGCAGATATGGCTACCGGGACGACATGGGCTCGGAGTCGCTCATTCTCCTCTCTATTTTGTACACTCGCCCTCTCATTGTTCTTTTTCGATCTCCATTCTCTCCGGCTCGCTTGATCTAAATCTTCAACTAATTCTCCCTCCGCTCTCCTTATGTCTCCCGAAATAGGCTGGGATGTAGGGATGGTGGAGGGTGTGGGGAGTCGGATGGAGAACCTTCGGTCATTGGCGGGCGACGTCCTATACGGGGTGGAATCAGAGATAGGTGGTAAGCGCGTTCCATATCGGAGTCGGTAGTGTCTGAGTCGACAGCATCGGTTTGGGTGAACGGTGAGATCGGTTCAGTTGTATCCGTTCCAGGGTCACTATCAAGGATTGGTGTGGCAGATACGACTTGGACCTCGTATAGGGATGTCGACGATCCGGCTTCAGTCGTTGTTCAGGTGGTGTGTATGCGGGGTTAATGGCTAGTTCCGGGTCGGCTAGAATGGGTTGTACTGGCATGCGTATCCAATGCATCACCCACGCATGTTCCCCTCCCATGATGTACTCTCAATACACCCCGTCCGGGAGCCCCAACTACCCGGACTCTACCTCCACCAGTCCTTGGACCCTCACGTCGCTCAGTTCTAGCTCCCTGGGGAGGTCCCTCCGGCTCTGGCTGGATCACAAGAGCACCTAACGCTCGTCTATAGTCTATCACACTCGGTGCATTGGGGTCCGCGTGTGCCAGTAGGGCTTCTGGTAAAGACATGGGTTGGGCGTTGGACGGGTTACGAATCACGAGGTAATGTAAATTGAAAGGAGGACATATCGGGTGGTTTATGCGCCACAGTATTCTTGGATTCGCGTCCATGTGCTGACGGACGGCCAGCGATAGCAATCGTGGGTAAGGAAGGAACTTTTTCTCCTTTGTTCTGTCGATCTGCCGGATGGCTTGAACTAGCTCGCGCCAGATGATCAGCGCGTAGTCGATGTGGTTGTTGTAGCAGACGGCATGGAAGAGCCGTAGAGAGTCGCATGTGCACTGATCGATGCCCTTCCATCTGAAGGATAGGCACCTATTCAAAATTGGGAACAGAGAGTACCAGATGGGCGCCAGATACTTCCTATTGAAGGCGGAAGGACGGTTGAGCGTGTGGTTGTAGCCGAGAGCATGAATGTCTGCGCAGAGGGTGTCGTCGTTGATCGCGGGGTCGTATACAGCATGGCCGTCAGCAGTGGCCTCAGGTAGTGATAGTAGGTGTTAATGCCAACAATCGCACCAAAGTACAACTTAAGGTCGATGTGGACTTTAACAACTAAAGAAAGGAATCGTTCGACAAAAGCGTGCGTTTAAGACAGAAATATAAATGAGACAGAGATTTTGGTGACGCGAGAAAAACCTCAACGAGGAAAAAACCCGCGGACGACTGTGGAAGTCGTCGCTGCACTATGGTCGCCAATCAGGGGCGATGTCCTTGTGTTTCTGGTGTCGATCGTACAGAGATTACAATACAAATGAAGGAAAGACTTCGAAAATGTAAAGTAACAAGTGTTTTCTAATGTGAAACAGTGTGCGTCATGTGTGATTGTCGTGCGTCGAGAGCGATTCTTCTACGAGCGATTTCTGTGGTTCAAGTGTTCTTCGGAGTTCGAGTGCTTGTGTTTTTATTCTATGTTGTATCTGTGTTCCGTCCTTTGAAATGATGATTCCCCTTGATATTTATAGTCTTCGGGCACTTTAATAGAATCATCAAGGACTTTGATAATTGCCATAACGGTCGCCGTCTTTAATGCGGGATTAAATGTTCTTAACTGACTTTGTCGGTTATAGCCGTTGTCCATAAATCGTGTTAACTACTGCATTAAACACTGAACAAACATAGCAGTCGTATAGCGCGTTAGTCGGTCGAGGTCGCATGGTTTTATGCGACGGTCGTGTGAACTAGGCAACGTCGAGGTCGAGCGTCGTGAGGTAAAAGATTTTTGATTTTATCTTTAATCATGAGAGAAAGTACTATGATTTTACCTTCGTTATGGAAAAAGGGAATAAGTGTTTTCCTTACCTTGGTCGTGGTCGAGACTGGTGAATATTTTGCCAAAACAGTTTGCCCCCAAATTTTGAAAGTAGGATGGCAAATTCGAATTTTAAATTTTGTCAGTCGGACGTATAGAATTATGTCACGTGTCGAAAAGTTACCTCGGTTGTCTTGGAACTGGATCGACCCAATTTTAACTGAATGAGAAGTTGGAACGAAAACGAGATCGTGACGTCATACTAACGCACGATGGTGCTTACCAGCTGTCTTTGACAGGTGTCGATGATCTGCGCGGTCATACGAAAGGACGGGAGAACGTGGCGATCATCAAAGGACTCGACCTGACATGATCAACTGCGTAAATAAAGGTCACGATGGATCTTTTCCTGTTTACGACTTCAGAGAGTTTTAGGCGCGGATCTTTTCTTGATTTTCTTGCCTTTCTTCGTCCAGTCTTTCCTGAACCCGTAGGAATTTTTTATTCGATTAGGTTTTTCAAGGTCTAGGACGACCATATAAAGTGCGACCCTTCAGTTTGCGTATGCGTCGCAAATCCATTGCTAGGAAACCTAGGAAGAATTGGGATATTTGGGGTCTTTCAGAAGTGCAAATCAATTTAACAGGATTAGCAATGTCAACAGAGCCTAGAAGCGCCATTAAAAATGAAGACGATCTCGACGACTTTAGAAGTCTAGCGGGGATTCCCATGGGGATTACTGTAAGCAGGGCTGGCAAGGTTCGGCTGGAGATGTGCCCCGAGGGGTACGTCGTTATATTTGAGTACCCGTTCAAGATAGGCTTTCATTGGCCATATTCGCTCCTAGCCAAGGAGTTTATGTGCAAATTCGATCTTTCGCCGGGGCAATTGATGCCCCAGTTCTGGCGAGTTATCCTGATTATTGAACGACTTACCTCAAACTGGAATCCACCGATGAATGTGAGGGACCTACTGACGGCATATAAGGTCAAAAGTGATCAGTACCGTCGTTATAGTTTGTTTTAAAGGCACAAGGGTGATCGTACCTTGGTTTTAAATACTACGGTCAACGACCGCAAATGGAAGACGAGGTATGTATTTGTGCGGGTGTCGACACTGGACACTGATAGTGACTGGATTAGATCTGGTTGGAATATGGCAGGTGAACTTTTAATTGTTTGTCATATATCTTATGTTACTCTGTTGCTCGGTTGTTTTTCGTCTGATCTTCTTTCTTACGTGTAGATATTGATTTCGACATGGTAGAGTCGGATGACGCTTCTCGGGATAAGGTCGAAACGTTCTTGGAGTTTAGTACTGAGGACCGATCGTACGTCACACGTCACTTGGTAGATGAGGATGACGACATCGTTTTCTTGAACGACGGAATGAGGATGGGTCGAGAGGAGAAAGAAGAAGACGAGAGAGATGATTCTGAGGCGACTGAGGAGAAGGAGGAGGAGATGGAAGTGGAGATAACTAGTAAGTATCCCTTTCTTTCTGCTCGACCTAATCTATCTTTGTTCTCAATCATCTAATTCTTTCTTTTGCCATACAGGAGAATCTCGGGCGGAGATGACGCCTGCAGCCGTCAAGAAGACGGCTCAAGTCGAGCTAACTCGCAAGGCGAGGGTAGACAGGGAGAAGGATACCTCGACAGCTGGGTCGGGGATCCTAAAGAGAAAATAAGTCTCGACATCTGGGTTGGGTCTCCCAAAGAGGACGAGAATGTCCGTTCTGAGGGAACCATCATCAAGGACGGGTGGTTCGTTGAGAGTTGTCCCGTCCGAGAGGGCGAAGGTATCGACCGCGTCTGTCGATAAGGTTTCTGACACAAGGTCCGTTGATATTGTGCATCCGGCGACGATGTCTCCTCTTGCCGCGTCAGGCCCCATATCGGCCGATAAGGGCAAGGATGCGCAAACGGGCTCTAGAACGATGGTGAATTTTGCGTTGCCGTCGGATTTTTTGGATGATAACGTCTTAGACAGGACGAAACTGTTCCCTTATTTGGGAAAGTATCAGCTCTCTTCTTTCAGAGAGTGTTTTGACGGGGTCTCTCTCGAGGATACTGTGGCCCATGTTGCGGGATTAGCATTCATGGTAAGTCTATCTTTCAAGACTTTTGTTTTTTATCTGTTGTCGACGTCGTATACTTTGCTAATGTGTTTTCATATGTTTCCAGATGTTTCAGTCATCTTTGGGATTGCATGCTAAAACGACAAAGGTAGAAGGTTTAGTGGCTTCTGCTATCGAGAAAGAAGATGCGGCGTTAGAAAGGGAAAGGTCCACTCTATAACGCGAAGATACGGCGTCGTTGAAACTCGACGATGTCTTGAACGAGCTGGAGTCTCTCGACCATGCAAGGGATGACATGAACTCACGTTTAAAGGAGTCCTTATCTGTGATGCACAATCAAAGGGAGAAGCTGGAGGGGATGAAGGAATCCCTGGTCATGAAGGGGAAAGAGTTTGAGGACTCCAAATCCAAAGCCGTGGATTTAGAGAAGAAGTTAGAGGAGTTGAGGGATGAGAATAAATCCCTCTTTTCCTTCGCTCGACTCACTGATCGAGAGGCTATCATGCGAAGTCACTTGCTAGGCAAGAATCCTGTGGCCTCAGCGTCGGACGAGTTGCCTCTATTCTTCAAGGAGGTCGGGACCGAGAGAGACCTCGACTCGGACGATGAGAAGGAGGTCGAGGAGGAGGAGGGTCTCCAGGGAGACGTGTCGGGCAAGGATGTGACCGATGTTCCTCCCCAAGCTTAGAAAAAATACCTTTGTTTACTTTTGTTTCTCTGTTATTCGACCGTTGGTGGTCGAGTCATCTGGATGAAAATGACAGTTTATTCGCTGAATGAAACGTGGGCTTCTTTTGAATACATACTTTGTATATTTCATGAATAAATACAATGTCAATTGTAAGATTCACCAAGTAAAAAATAACCAAGAAATCACGTGACTTAAGCATTATTGCAACACAATAACTAGAACGTAAGCCATAAGACTTTTAAATCATGTATATAAACATAAGCACACGCGACTAGAGCATACATTCAGAGTATGAAATTTTTCTAAGTCGAGAAACTTAGATCATGAGATCGCTAGACTTTGCGATCGTACGACTAAGTCGTGCGATGAACTTGAATCGTGTGTCCCTGTAGAAGGATGATCAAGTCATAGACCTGATCGTTTTTGTCGTGCGACCTTGTGAAACTAGAGCTGTAAGATTAATGTCGTGCAATTCTACAGAAAAACGATGTTAGAGGTTGGTCGTTGGCTAACCAACGACCCTCCGATGCTTAAGTCAGTAACCGTTCGCGATGAGAAATCGTATGAAGGGAGAGAAAAGAAATTAGGGAACGTACCTTCTCATATTTTCCATTTATTTTTTTGAATTTGAATGGGGTATTTGCCCCCCGTCATTTATTATCCTATTCCTTTCAGGAGAAAATAGGTTGAGTAAATTACATAAATCGTCCCTGATGTTTGGTCACTTTTTGGATATAGTCCCTATTTCCAAAAAATTACACTGAGCGTCCCTAAGGTTTGACAAACCGCACGGAATTGGTCCCTCCCTCTAACGCCGTTTCTTTTTCAGTCGTTAAGTTGATCACGTGAGTGGCATGTGAGGGGTAAAATAGTCATTTTACTGTTCATCATCTCCTAAAAGTGACCACCACCACCATCATCATCAACCCATCACCACCACCACCATCATCAACCCATCACCACCACCACCATCAACCCATCACCACCATCGTCAACCCACAACCATCATATTTCTTTCTTCTTTCTTTCTTTATATATACACACACAGATACAATATATATATATATACATATACATACACACAGAAAGAAATATATATATATATATATACATATACATACACACAGACAGAAAGAAAAGTTTAATGGGTTTTGACATTTGAATGTATTTTAATTCATAAAACCATTCCAAACCTTCTTGTTTTTGCATTTGGAAAAGAAAGAAATTTTCAGTTTCGATTTTGGTTGAGAAATCTGCATGTTTCAGCATCGCCGGAGCACTCGCCGGAAAACCGGACTTCGTCGGAAATCAACATCTTCACCGGATTTCTGCATAAATTTCATCTCAATTTGATTTATTTTGATATTTTGATCGAGAAGCAACATCCATAATGGATTTCCATCAATATTTTATTAAGTACGGTGTGTTGGAAGAGCTCGCCGGAAAAACGAGTTTAGCCGGAAAATGATGGTGGTGGTGGTGGTGGTGGTGGTGGTGATAGGTTGATGGTGGTGGTGGTGATGGGTTGATGATGTTCATGGTGGTGGTGATGGGTTGATGATGGTGGTGGTGGTTGTGGTGGTGGTGGTGATGGGTTGATGGTGGTGGTGGTGGTGGTGATGGGTTGATG
Organism: Saussurea involucrata; assembly: GCA_033807775.1. Taxonomy (NCBI): domain Eukaryota; kingdom Viridiplantae; phylum Streptophyta; class Magnoliopsida; order Asterales; family Asteraceae; genus Saussurea; species Saussurea involucrata. The sequence goes on along the minus strand of CM066321.1, from coordinate 40,120,494 downwards.
ATGGTGGTGGTGATGGGGTGATGGTGGTGGTGGTGGTGATGGGTTGATGATGGTGGTGGTGGTGGTGGTCACTTTTAGGAGATGATGAACAGTAAAATGACTATTTTACCCCTCACATGCCACTCACGTGATCAACTTAACGGCTGAAAAAGAAACGGCGTTAGAGGGAGGGACCAATTCCGTGCGGTTTGTCAAACCTTAGGGACGCTCAGTGTAATCTTGGGAAATATCATCAATGTCTGCGTCGACCGTGTTTTCGCGCGACAGAGCAAGATAGCCGTTTTATTCCTGTAAGAAAGGCATGAGTTTATCTTTAAGGTTAGAAATAAAAGGACGAACCTGTCGAGACCTTACGGTCGGGTCGTGACTGCTAGACGGCTTACTTTCGCGGCTTCAGAGTGGTCTTATAGCAGTCACGGGCGACTTTCGGCTCACTTTTGATTTCTTGGACTCCCCACGCGTAGGGAACTTCAGGGTCTGATGATACGTCGAAGGAACGGCTTTCATTTCATGGATCCATGGTCGACCTAGAATGATGTTATAGGCTGACGCGCAATCGATGACGTTGAACTTGGTCTGCTTGTTGATCCCTCCGGCGTAGACTGGCAAGATGATATCTCCATAGGTGGTCGTCGCTTCTCCATTGAAACCGACCAAAGTTGTCGAACGTCGGGTGATTTCCGAGCGATCGATTCCCATGGCCTTGATGGTGTCAAGGAAAATGACGTTCGCTGAGCTTCCCACATCGATCAAGACTCGTCGGGTTAAACAATTACCAATCGTAAGTTGAATGATCAACCCGTCATGGTGCTTCTGATATGAGTCACCGAGGTCGTCTTGATCGAACACAATCTTCATAGCTTCCAACTCCAGATCTCCTTTTGGCCTCGATGAACGCGGAATAGGCCGATCGTCGGGTGCTTGACTGGCGTGACGCTTGGCTGCGGAATATATCAGACCACACATGTCTGAACCACCGGTGATGCAATTGACGACCTTTGCATGCTCGGGGGTTGACGGTCGATGATCGCTAGATGAAGTAACGATGTCATCGATGATATTTTTGAGATTGCCCTTCGGGACATGATATGCTAGCTCCTTTTTGAGGGCTATACAATCATCTGTCGCATGACCATGGTCGACATGAAAGTCGCACCACTTAGATTTATCTTTCTTAGCGTTGTCTTGATCGGACTTCTTGGGCCATCGGATGGTCGCGTGGGCGGTCTTCAGAGCTTCGACCAAATCCTTAGTGGACCCTTTGAACCCGTAAGAGGATATCTTGGGGTACTGAGGAAATTTGGTCGCGGTCTTGACCTCTGCTTTTGTCTTGAATCGGACGTTCGAAATCTGGCGCGCGGGCTCTATTTTGGAAATTGCTTTCGTCTTGAACTCTGGCTTCTTTACACCTAACGACCTCTTGTCGTCGGTATGCTTGTGACGAAAGGCAGTGTCGTCCTCTACCCTCATATATGCTAGGGTTCGAGCTCGGACGTCTTCGAAATTCTCCGGAGGATACTTGGTCAAATCAGTATACAACCCCGAACTGTCGTCCAGACCATGCTTATAAGCTTCGATTGCGGTCTTGACGTCGCAATTGCGAATACTAATCATCTCCGCATTGAATCTATTGAAATAACTCCGAATAGACTCATTGGTCTTCTGCAGGACATAATACAGGTCACTGGTCTACTTCTCCATCTTGCGACTGCTGGCGAACTGCTGAGAGAATTGGTTGACCAATTCAGCGAACGACCCGATGGACATGGGTTTGAGATTGATCAACCATTGGAGAGCAGGACCAGTGAGAGTCGCACCGAAGCTCTTGCACATATAAAGCTCCTGATACATGTGTGGGATCGAGATCGTCCACATGAGCTGCTTATATTGCGCGACGTGTTCTGTCGGATCAGTCACTCCCGAATACTTGGGCGTGAAGGCAGGGACGTTGTACTTCTTCGGGACCTCGATGGTCGCGATCTCATCGATGAAGGGCGATGCCTGAAACTCTGATCAAGGCTCGACATCGACGGGCACGGCTGCCCCAGGTAGCTTGGCGAGCAAAGATAGGACGCGCTCGTTCTGATCTTCTAACATTTTCAATCGCTGGGCGACGGGATCATTAGGATCGAGATTTGCCCCTGCTTGCGGATTGACTCCTGAACTGGTGCCATTTCCATGCGACGATCCATTGGCGTCCCCGTTGAAAAGAACAAAATATGGTTGCGGCCCATTCTGAAACGGCTGCGGCCCATTCTGAAACGGCTGCGACCCATTCTGAAACGGCTGCGATCCATTCTGCATGGGTGGTGGCCTTATATGCTGAGGAGGAACCGTCCCGAACTGGGGATTTGGGTTGAACGGTCCTGGCTGCTGGTTCTGCATGAACGGACCTGGATGCTGATTCTGAGCGAACGGACCTGATCCTGGAACTGGATTATGCGCGAATGGCCTAGGACAAGTCTGACCGAACGATCCTTGGCTTGGATTCTGAACGAATGGCCTAGGACCATTCTGTGGTCCAGATGAATTCCTTAACCGTGCGATCTCCTCAGCTGCTCGGCGACTCTGCTCTGCCATGGCGTTGATTTGATTTCGAACGACTTCAAGCTCTTGGTACATCTGGGCAATGACATGCTGCTGATTTCCAGGGGCTGTCATTTTTTCTGAAACAGAGAAAAAAAGAAACTCCAAGAAACCGTTAGTAAGGCGCACGTTCGTCGAAGATTTTCTCTAGATGAGGTCCCACGGATGGCGCCAAACTGTTAATGCCAAAAATCGCACCAAAGTACAACTTAAGGTCGATGTGGACTTTAACAACTAAAGAAAGGAATCGTTCGACAAAAGCGTGCGTTTTAGACAGAAATATAAATGAGACAGAGATTTTGGTGACGTAGGAAAAACCTCAACGGGGAAAAAACCTGCGGACGACAGTGGAAGTCGTCGTTGCACTATGGTCGCCAATCAGGGGCGATGTCCTTGTGTTTCTGGTGTCGATCGTACAGAGATTACAATACAAATGAAGGAAAGACTTCGAAAATGTAAAGTAACAAGTGTTTTCTAATGTGAAACAGTGTGTGTCGTGTGTGATTGTCGTGCGTCGAGAGCGATTCTTCTACGAGCGATTTCTGTGCTTCAAGTGTTCTTCGGAGTTCGAGTGCTTGTGTCTGTATTCTATGTTGTATCTGTGTTCCGTCCTTTGAAATGATGATTCCCCTTGATATTTATAGTCTTCGGGCACTTTAATTGAATCATCAAGGACTTTGATAACTGCCGTAACGGTCGCCCTCTTTAATGCGGGATTAAATGTTCTTAACTGACTTCATCGGTTATAGCCGTTGTCCATAAATGGGGTTGACTCCTGCATTAAACATTGAACAAACATAACAGTCGTATAGCGCGTTAGTCGGTCGAGGTCGCATGGTTTTATGCGACGGTCGTGTGAACTAGGCGACGTCGAGGTCGAGTGTCGTGAGGTAAAAGATTTTTGATTTTATCTTTAATCATGAGAGAAAGTACTATGATTTTACCTTCGTTATGGAAAAAGTGAATAAGTGTTTTCCTTACTTTGGTCGTAGTCGAGACTGGTGAAATTTTGCCCAAACAGTAGGCTAGTGAAAGAGTCTGGTGTCAGCGCAAATGGATGTTGATCGATCATCGCCGTGATCGTCTGTGAATTGAGTGTCGTGACCACTTGAGCCGAGCGCCAGACTTGGTAAACATAGAGAACCGGGAAATCAGTGGTAGCAGTGAGTGCCTGTCGAAGTGGGTGGCCGAGAAATATGTCCACGACCATACGATGTTGTTGTCGGAACTCGGCAGCGTCGAGATGATGGTTGTTTGCCACGATTTCAATGCCATGGTCTGATGGTACCAAGGCATTGTCTGCTTCTTCGTCGATGAATTCCTCTTGAGGAGGAATATTCTCTTGTGGAGGTTGTTGTTGATCCTCCATTAGAATACCTGAAAGAAACGATGTTAGAGACTTGGCGGGATCAAATTACAGCGATGCGTACCTTTGCAAAAAATTGGCTCAATTGAGTCGGATTGATGACTGGTAGTTACAAACAGGGTACGGAGACTGATGGCAGTGTGTCCGGACAACAATTATCAAGGAAACACAAAGTTACCGGACAAAAAGGAGTTTTCCGGACAAACAGGGTATCCGGACAAATTAGAGGTTCCCGGACAAAAGGTATCCGGACAAACATGGAATCCGGATAAACAAGAACAGTCCGGGCAAAATGGATTTTACGGACAGATAAATACACCCATAGTTGAACTTACCGGAAACCCTAAAGTTTCCGGACAACATTGGTTACTGGGTGACATGTCTTTCCGGATAAAATATCTAAACGATGAGAGTTTCCGGATACGTTTGAATGTGCCCGAATAGTTTGAAAACTATCCGGACGATATCCAAGTTCAACGAATCAGCCAAAAATATGCACCAATTACAGAGCTACCCATTCTATTTAGTTCTAAGTGATGGAATAGTGAACACAACACCTAACATTGGGCCTAATCGAGTGAAACCAAGCCCGAATGTGAAACAACGCGAAACGGGTTTCCGAAAACCCCAATCGGATGGATTTTGGGCCGATTTCACGGCCGATTTGTGCGTGTGTGAGATCGAAAAGCATTAGAGAATGAGATAGGAGACATACCTGTGTTGTGGAGTTCAAAATCGATGAAAAAGAATAGAATTCGGGAGCGTACGAGCGAGAGAGAGATATTGAAAGGGTTCAGGGGTTTGGGTCCGGAAAGAGTGAAATGAAGGTGTCCGGGGTGTATATAGGGGTCGCTTACCCCGAATACCTATCCGGTTCGGATAGGTGTCTAGTCCGGAAACCTATCCAGATAGGTGGGTGTCCGGAACTCCCATCCGGACTGTTTGGTATTTTGACCAAATTTACCCCTGGACTTTCAAACTCCTTAAAAAACATTTTGATTTAATCTTCCCACTCTTCCTCGAATGAAAAACTATGGAAACTTTGGCTCCCCCTCGGAACGTGCATGTGAGTGATATTGAGAAATGACCACACATAAAAACTTTTTACACTTTTAAAGAAAAACTGTGTGTCGCTCCCCCTCAACTGATGAACTAGTAGAAAATTTCTCCCCCTCGGATTGTTCAAGTGGTGTTATATGAAGAACACTTGTGAAGTTCCACACCCACAAAAAAACTTTTGGAAGTTAAAAACATATTGTGTGACACTCGCCCTCAAAAGTAGAAGATACATACCTGATAATCGTATGTACTCCCCCTGAACACATGAAGAAAACGTGAAAGCACAGATATATCACAAAAAGTAGATGACAGTAATAAACAGAAAAGGAATCACATGTGGAACGAAAGAAAGCAAACAAAATCTATCTAATTAATACAGAGATTTAACTGAAGCGTGTATACGATACAGGTAGAATACAGATGCGAGGAAGTGTGTACTCAATCATCTGGAGTTTAATCAACAGATGCTGAATAGACAGTTTCTCGTAGGTGTATGGAACTTGTATCGGGCGCACGATTTGGTCAAATCTTCAGGTTAAGCATACCAATCCTAGACACAAGATAATTAAAATGTTTTTCGTCCAGGGGTTTTGTAAAGAGGTCTGCTAGCTGATGTTCAGTATTAACAAAGTAGAGTTCGACTGTACCTCGTTCGTAGTGAGCCTTGATAAAGTGGTACTGAACGTCTATGTGCTTCTTCTTCGTGTGTTGGACCGGATTGCTTGATATGGCAATGGCGCTCTTCGAGTCGCAGTAGATGGAACTTTGGTGTATGTGAAGCCATAGTCTTTGAGTTGAGTGCGCATCCAGATGACTTGCGAACAGCAGCTCGCGACGACGACGTATTCCGCCTCAGCAGTCGAAGTAGAAACGCACTGCTGCTTCTTGGATGCCCAACTCACCAAACTGTCGCCCACGAACTGCACATGTCCTGATGTGCTCTTCCGATCCATCATGCTGCCTGCGTGATCGGCGTCCGAGTACACTGAGAGTTCAAAACCTGTCTCTTTCAGGTACCACAAGCCAAGATCAGTAGTACCTCTCAAATAACGAAAGATTCGTTTAACAGCAACTAAGTGAGACTCTTTAGGTTTTGACTGAAAACGGGCCCAAAGAAAGGTCGAGAACATGATGTTCGGCCTACTAGCCGTTAGGTATATTAAAGAACCAATCATTCCCCGGTACGTTTTGGTGTCCACATCCTTTCCGTTAGGATTGGCGTGTAAATTAGTACTGGCTGCCATGGGAGTTTTCGTTGGTGAGGATTGTTCCATCTGGTACTTCCGAAGAATGTCCCGAAAGTACTTAGCCTGATTTATGAATATCCTGGTCGACAGTTGTTTAACTTGAAGACCGAGGAAAAAATTCATCTCACACAACATACTCATTTGAAAATATTGTCCCATTAATTTGGCAAAGTTCTTACAGTACTGTGGGTTAGTGGAACCGAAAATTATGTTATCAACATACACTTGAACTAAAACAATGTGACCATCTTCATTTTTAATAAACAGGGTTGTATCGATTTTACCTTTTGAAAATCCTGATTTTATTAAAAACTTGGACAAAGCGTCATACCAGGCCCGTGGAGCTTGCTTCAAACCGTATAAAGCCTTGTCTAGAATGTAGACGTGGTTAGACTTTTTGTCGTCCACGAACCCGTCTGGTTGCGATACGTACACCTCTTTCTTGATCTCTCCATTGAGGAATGCGGTCTTCACATCCATCTGGAAGACCGTGAAGTTCATGTGTGCGGCGTATGCAAGGAACATACGGATTGCTTCGATTCTTGCAACCGGAGCGTATGTCTCGTCGTAATCAATCCCCTCTTGTTGGTGGTATCTTTTGACCATGAGACGTGCCATGTTCCGAACGACGATGCCATCTTCGTCTTTCTTATTCTTGAAGATCCACTTCGTGTCGATGACCGTCTTGTAAGATGGACGTGGGATGAGTTTCCATACCGTGAGGGCCTCAAATTGATTGAGTTCCTCTTGCATGGCCATGACCCAGTCTGGATCTTCGAGTGCTTCGGAGACTGTTGTTGGCTCGGTCTTGCTGAGAAATCCAGAGAATAGGCAAAAGTTGGCCGATGCGCCTCGCGTTCGAACCAGAGTAGACGGATCGTCCGATTATCTGGTGTAGAGGATGAGCTTTGGTCCATTTTGTGGTGTGTGGAAGCGGCTGTTGAGTCGCGTGTGAGGTGTCTGGATCCACATATCCATCGGTTGGAAGGTCTTTGTTAGAGCATTATTGTATTCAAGATTTACTGTAAAGTCAATGTACTGTATTAGTTCAAAATGCCTTTATACCTTGTATGTTATGGGTATAAATAGGCTTGTCTAGTTCAATAGTTAGGTAACAATCTAGAACACTTGTAGCATTTGTCATTTTGTACTTTGAAGTCAATATATGGATGACTTTTTCTCTCTAGATTCTCTCTCTATATTTGATTGCTACATTTTGGGTTTATCAACTGGTATCAGAGCTAAACAGAAAATTCAAGCAGATCAAAGACCAAATTGAAGATTTTTTACACTGAAGCTGAAGATTTCGGATCCTTCATAGATTACTGTCCATCGAGATTTCTGACCCTTCTTCAATTACTATTCATCCAGATTTCATCTTTTCTGCCATTTTTGATCTTTTTGATTGATTCTTGACACTACTGAACTCGATTTTAGTCCCTGATCATCTTTAATTCTTGGATTTCTACCAAATTCCACAAGAATCACATCGATTTTGATCATTTTTTACAAAGTTTGTTCGAAAACCCTATTCTACTGTTTTGGATCTTAATTCGATTAAATTGATCGAATTAGGATTTGTGATCAACTAAGAAAGTGTGTGGATTCAAATTTCGAACAAATCTGTGCAAGTTTCATATCAATTGATCAAGAATAGAAGAAGTTATGGCTGAATTAGTGATTTTCGAGTTCGAAGTGAAGGTTTCGGGTTGTTCTTGATGGTTTCGGATCATTCATAGATGGTTTCGGATCCTTCTTCAATTACTGTTGGTTTCGAATCATTCATCATTTACTGTTGGTTTCGGATCCTTCATTGTTAACTGTTGCTTGGTTTCGGATCACAAAGAGAAGTGAAATTTGTTTAAGTTTTGGTTTCGGATCCTTATACATTCAAAATCTGTTGGTTTCGAACCCTTCTTGGTCTGAATCCATTGGTTTCGAACCTTTCTTGGTCCGAAATCTATTGGTTTTGAACCCTTCTTGGTCCGAGTCCATTGGTTTCGAATCCTTCTTGATACGAATTCCGTGGTTTGGAATCCTTCTTGATCTGAATTCGTATTGTTAAAAAAAAACCTCAGCTGGCTGCGATCACAAGCCATTCGAAAGGGGGTATTCCACAAGAACCCGAGCAAGTCCAGTTCTTACAGAACCGGAACAACCAGCCGAGGAACGACCCGTTCTCGAATACCTACAATGAGGGGTGGAAGAAGCACCCGAACTTCTCTTGGAGTCAACCCGGTCAACAGCCAGGTAATTCTTCTAACTTTTCCAATTCGTCTAATGCTAACAATGTTTACCGTCCTCCGGGTTATAACCAAAGGAATCTCAATGAGGGACCATCTATGGAGAAGAAACCGGGGCTGGAAGACATGATGATGAAGTTCATGACCAAGATGGACAGCACGGTTGGAGAGTTAGCGAGCACGGTCAGCACAGTCAAGGCGGCAACTGATCAGAACACCGCATCGATCAAGATCCTCGAAAGGCAAGTGGGGCAGATTTCGGAAGCCCTACAAAACCGACCTCCTAGAACATTCCCGAGTATGACCGAAAAGAAACACCGGGAAGAATGTAATGCCATTTATCTGAGAAGTGGCAAGGAACTGAATGGAGATCTTACAAGAGAGATGTCATCAAAGGAAGTCGAGCCCGAAAAGCAAGATGTGGAGATTGTAGATGTGGATGAGTTGGAGGCCGAGAAAGATATAGTGACTGAAGAGGCCAAGAAGAGTGAAGAGAAAAAGAGGCAACCACCAATCAACCCGTCTGTACCACCGCTACCATATCTGAATCGGGTGAAGGCACGCAAGGATGAGGAACAGTTCAAGAAGTTCCTCGATGTCTTCAAGAAGCTACACATCAACATTTCATTCGCGGAGGCACTTGCCCAAATGCCAACGTATCTCAAGTTCATGAAGGAGATTCTATCCAAGAAGAGGGCGATCGATCACTAGTCCACCGTTGCACTTACTGAAGAGTGTAGCGCTATCATCCAAACTTCCCCCGAAGCTCAAAGATCCAGGGAGTTTTTAAATCCCTATTCAAATTGGGAAGTTTTCTTTTGATAAGGTATTATGTGATTTAGGAGCTAGTATTAATTTAATGCCTTTATCAGTTTTCAGGAAACTGGGATTGGGAGAAGTGCAGCCGACGTTCATGACGCTCAAGCTCGCGGATAGATCAATCGTATACCCGTACGGAGTGATAGAAGATGTGCTAATCAAGGTCGGCAAGTTCTACTTCCCGGTGGACTTCGTAGTGATCGACATAGATGAAGACGAAGAAGTCCCGCTGATTTTGGGAAGATCATTCCTATCCACGAGTAGAGCGTTGATAGACGTGGAGGAAGGAGAGATGACCTTAAGAGTTGGTGATGAGAAGGAGGTTTTCAAGATGTTCGAGCATGGAAGGCGTAGAGACGGAGATGGCAAAGGAGAGCCAGATGAGGAAAAATCCGCGAAGAACCGCAAGTGTGGGCGATTCGATTCCGTGAACACCGAGCCAAGTTGAGATCCACACAGTCGTGCCACGACTTTAACTACGGCGCTGGGTGGGAGGCAACCCACCGAGGTTAGTTTTCTTTTTAATTTCCAGTTTGTGAGTGTGTTCTTATTTACGAAAAAACATAAAAATGAAAAAAACGAAAAATCGAAAAATAGCTGAAACAGGGACTTACGCGGATTGTGCCGCGGCCTACAAACCGCGTGCCAAACCACGGGGTCCTCTGTTCGTTTTCTGAAGCAGGGAGTTAAGCAGCTTGTGCCGCGATTTCCAAACCGCGCGGCTCCCCTGTTTTTGTTTTCGTGCTATTTTTTTTCCCTGCTTTGTGTGTTTCGTTGCTTTGCTTTCTGTCGTTTTTGTTTTGTTTTCCTTGTGCCTGCCTTCTCTCCCTTCCCCTTCTCCGTTTTCTCCGATATCTCTCGTCCGAGGTCGCTCCAATCTTTCAAGGGAATCTCCTCCGTCTAGGCAAACAGGTACGCTCTAAATTTTATATGTAACGAGTGTGTATGATGTTGTGGTCGCTATTAGTTATACGAGATGCAACAAACCTAAGTTTCACTTAGGTTTGGGGTGCCTCATCTTTTCAACATCTACACACTCATTTTTAATCATGTGCAAACCTCGGTTTCACCGAGGTTTGGGGTTGGCGTTTGTTTTGACAAACCTAGGCCACGGCCTAGGTTTGGGGTGGCCATAGTTTAATGAGAATAGCTCTTTGATGCTTGTACTTAATGTTATGTCTGCCTGTCTACTACCTGTAATAACCGCACAACGATACTTGTTTAGTATCGCCTACGCCGACACTTGCACATTGGGGACAATGTGTGGGTAAGGTTTGGGGTTGCCCAATCGGGCCCACGTTTATGCACGTAGATTTCCCGCACCTCTGCATGCCTAGATCACGTTAGCTAAAATTTTTGTTTTGAATGATCGAGACCAACCATTGTAGGAAGAATCTTGTGATAGTGACGTGACCATTAGGTAAGGACCGGGAAAGGACATGACTAGGGACATTAGTGGAGATCACCCATTAGTGAGATTTGAGCCTAAAAGACGTTTTTCACTTCGAGGGATTCATACACTTAATTCATATACACTTTTCGAGTCCTTGTCGTGAATATAGAATGATCTCGCTATATTATTGCATTGAGTAGCAAAGACGACCATCAGGATATTGGGTAAGGGTGTAGTAGACCATATAGTGTGGACCTTAAGAGATGATTCCAGGCATTGTGTGTGTGTTTAACTCTGTTTTTAGCTATCGTACCCTTTTCACCCATCTGTGTGAAACCATAGACCCCTTTGTAGCCATACACTCACCTTTTTCATTTCAGACCCACCTTTAAAACCGAGCCGAAAGCCTTAGCCAACCCCATCCGAAAGTGTGTCAATCTGAGCGGTAATGAACAACGAGAAGACAGAGCGGAAAAGAAGGAATACAGGCCAGTTACGAAAATAAATAGAAAAGAGGGCCAATGCAGCCCTAATTTGAATAAAAAGGACCAATGAAGTGTAATACCCTGGGTAAGTCCGTTAGACAAATTTCCTATCCGTTAAGTTTATGTAACGATGATATTTAATGTTTAGGGTAAGTTTGAGATAAGTTATAAGGTTAGGGGTGTTTTAGTCCTTATTGAGTAGTTTGAGCCAAAAGTGTAAGTTTGAGATATAAATATCTCATACCCTTCAGATATCCTCATTTTTCCTCTTTTAGAAAGTGTGTGTGTGAGTTCTGAGCGAAAAGAAGCAGAGGACGAAACCTACGGATAGAGCATCAATCGATTGGGTTGGATTCGATATTGAGGTAAACTCCTTTACATTTTGTGTTTGTAATCAGTAGTAGAAGATATCTATCGGTTTAGAAGTTACGATTTCAGTGATTGGTATTGATTTCGATCGAATCTAGGTAAGATGAAACCGACTGTGTTCTTGTCGACTCCCGGTGGAGTCCCGGTACTGTTGACTCCCGGTGGAGTCCCGGTAATACCAACTCCCGGTACTGGAGAGTCCCGGTACTGGAGAGTCCCGGTACTCTGGGTAGTCCCGGTACTTTGTTATGTTTTGGTATTAAGTCAGAGAGAAAAAGTATAAGTGAAACATTGGGGAACAGGAACTTGGTGGGCCTTATGTTAGACTAGTAAAGCAATGTATGTATCTTAAATTGTTTCAGATTCTGTGGAGTCGAGGTGAAAGATAGGATCATTTTGAAAGAATCTTGCAAGTGTTTTTGGATAAGCAATCGAGGTGAGTTTTACTTTTAAAAACGTTTTCAACTGGGATACATATATATGTGATATATATATATATATATGAGATGGATACTATGGATTGTGAATGTGATATATGGTTGGTTATATGTTTACGTTAAGAAATATATATATTATATATATATATATATATATATATATATATATATATATGGTTGGAAAATGATGAAAGGTTTATAAATGACAAGATGATATATTGAGATATATATATATATATATATATATATTGTATTTATATTACACAACACGAGTATATGTTAGCCGAACTATTAGTCGGCGGAGCTGCATGGAATTGCAGTGGAGCTGTATGGAATTACAGCGGAGCTGTATGTAATTGCAGCGGAGTCGACTGTATTTTAGTACAGTGACGATGATTAGTTGGCTTGCTACCAACTAATATGGCCATGGGGATGAGAATGGGTTGAGGAGAGATACATGGTGCACGAGTCTTGCTGTGGTAATTAATATATGTGTGGTATATATATGTGACGTTTATATACTTATGGTATATGTGTGTGTATTGGCAAAGGTTGTATTTAAACTATTTTGATTGACGAAAGGTTTTATATAATAAAAAGGGTTTTATAATGATTTTGGAAAGGACCGGGATTAACTCACTAGACCCGTTTGGTCTAACCCTCATTTTGTTTTCAAAAATATGTTTTCCAGGTCGAGGAATTGATAGCGACAAAGGAAAGAGTAAGGTGTAGACTGCCTTCGTGGACCGATGATGATTAGGAAGATGTTATGTATTTTGTAGTTATGAAACAAAAAGGACCATACTTGGTTTATTATGTAACTCTTGTTGTAATTCAATGATATGCGTGTATGTTATGTTATATGATGTATTCAATGGGAACCGGGTTGTTACATGAAGTCCCAAAAAAAAACTAGTTTAGATATTATCTACAGCAGCGGAATAAGAGAGTCAAAGCGACTCCATTAGTGACAAAGAGGGCCAAATGATAGAGCATAAAGCTAGGAAGTTCAGAACTGCTAAAGTTGACACACCGAGGATCTTTGTTCCCCTTTACCTTTCGTTTCTTAGCCATAACCTTAGCCCCGTTACAACCCGTGTAAAGACCTGGATGATCTTCTGGAAAATGTGATTAGGGTATGCTACCACCTTTACTGATATTCCCTGTCTTGCTATTTGATTCCTTTCTGAGATCAATTTTTGGACATTTGTGCGTCTTTCATTAGAGTTGTCATGTAATATTTGAATATTCTTGTACATAACTTCCTACACATGACAACACGTGCGATAACCTAGGTTCGAGCGAAATGAGAGAATCCCGTGAGGTAGGGTCGAGGTGAAATGTTTTCCCTAGTATGTCCGGACCTAGAACAACCTTAATGTAATCGGAGCAGTCACTAGTTCAACTTACAATGGAAGGTCATAGATCAAACGGAATAAGAATGGGGCGAGAGCGAGATAGGCATTCACGGGTATGGGAAATCACCAGTGCATTACATGGTACCGATTGGGAGTTGTGCAGTTATTATATTTCACTGATATGTACTTTTATTCTGTTTTTATCGCTAATTTGCTTGGGGACAAGCAACGCTCGGTTTGGGGTTGTTGATAACGCCACTTTTTGGCGTTATTTTCAGTGCTCAAACCAATGAGATTGGCTTGTATTTAAGCAAAGAAGCGGAAATTTTATGGTTTATTTAAGTGGAATGTGCAGGTTCTTTAACATGTAGTAATCTTCGAGAAAAGAAGTTATAAAGAGCCCAAAAGGAGCCAAAACGAAGCCCAACGGAAGCCCGAGATCCAAGCCCAAGACCCGTGCCCGAACCAGGACCCAGATCCGGACCAAACCTGACCCGGAACAGCCTCAGAAAACCGCGCGGTTTTGTGCGCGGTTTGCAAACCGCGCAACCCTTTGTTTCACGTTTTTAAGCTGCTATTTTCTGGATTTTAGGTGACGCTCGATACGCAACTCAGACACGACGAACGGCAGCAGTCTAGGGGCGATTTCTGGAGACTTTTCGGAGCTTTTGGAGCCACGATAGAGGACAGATCGAGGAGAAGTTCACAACGAGAGTCGGATTAGATCGGATAGAAGGGAGTTCATCATCACTTTCATTACAATCACGTTTATCATGTTTGCACATACTTTCACATCTCCTTTTCTTATGTTTGAATCCACCACCAACATGAACTAATTTTAGATGTTGGGGGTTGGATTGAATTGGGTTTGTAAGTATATGAACAGATGACTTGAACGTTTATCAGTTTTCCTTTTTAATGAATGCATGTGATTTGATTCTTAATGCTTTTGAGAGTTTAGCTAGCTTTCAATTGTTTTGTTGTTTCCAGTTGAGTTCGAGAGAATTAACTGTTAGCTAGAACTAGGAATTGCATGCCTAAGGCGAGAATTTGGTGATAGAGATATACCGAATACGCCTTAGTCCAAATTGAACCATTTAGGTTGAGATCGAGAGATTAAATATATCCGTTCAAACATGAATCTTGCGCTTAATGTGTTTTGAAATCCATAGGTTGAGATCGAAAGATAAAACTTGTCCTTTTCAAAATAAAACCCGATGTTGCTCGAAAGAGAACAACGGTGATTTTAGAGATTGGGTATTCATTAAGGGGATTAACTGATAATTGTTACAAGTCAGATATTCGTATGTGAAAACCTAATGATTTCCAACCCTCAACTGTTTTCTCTATCGAATTTTCCTCAAGTTGTCTACTGTTTCGTTTGTGATTTTCTCATTGCAATTAATTAGTTTAATACCAACCATCTCTCAATTTCGACAGTTCAGTTAGTAGTGATTATAGTAATTGTGATACTTAGTTCCTAGTTCCCATGGATTCGATACTCGTACTTCCGTACGTATTACTTGATTTCGACACCGTACACTTGCGGTAAGGTTTAGGGGGGGTGATACCCGCCTATCAACGTGCTCGGAGGGGCCTTCGTCTTGTGAGTCACCCGCTTCATTTTACCCATCTCGCATGCCCCGCAGAGTTTATCTTTTACAAACTGGAGTTCGGGCATGCCCTACATGTCTCCGCCTAGCAACAGCTTGTTGATATTCTTGAAGTTGAGGTGTGAGATACGTCGGTGCCAAATCCACGCTTGCTGTGAGTTGGCCTTTGACATCAGGCAGACTGAATCATCGGTCTTCAGGGCAGAGAGGTCGATGGTGTAGAGGTTGGTCTTCCGAGTTCCAACCAGTAGCTCCGTTCCGTCGTCAGTGCGGACGCTACACCGTTTAGCTTTGAATCTGACCTCTAGATCTTTATCGCAGAATTGGCCGATGCTGAATAGATTGTGTCCCAATCCCGCGACATATGATACCTTCTTTATTGTGATCTTGTCTTGGACAATGTCGCCATAGCCCAAAATCGGCGCCTTGTCATCATTCCCAAATCTCACGTCTCCGCAGTATTTCTCAGTGTAGTTCGTGAGCAGCTCCCTCCTCCCGGTCATGTGTTTGGAGCATCCTGAGTCTAAGTACCACACATGACCGTCCTGCAAAAACAAGATTAACGGATTTTAGGTACCCATTTGAAAATGGGTCCTGGAGGGTTAGGTTTAACACCTGGCTGACGAACCTGTTTTGAAATAGGTTTCCTCTTTGGTGTAGGTTTAACCTCTGATTGGGGAACCTGTTTTGAAATGGGTTTCCTTTCGTGTTTAGGTTTAACCTCTGATTGGGGAACCCGTTTTGAAATGGGCTTCTTTTTGGTTTTACGGGATTTGCGATTAGGTTTAGAATGATAAACATGATAAGTACCAAACCAATCAGCTGCATTTCTAATATCGTCAAAGTCATTCAATCCACAATTAGAACAACATAAACAATCATGGGATACTTGAAACAATTGTTGAATGGAATAAAGTTTAATCGGAAAATCAACACTTTGTTCAACAAAATCATTCTTGTGATTCAAAGCACAATCATTAATGTTCTTCCTAGGATAAAAAACAGTATTAATTGACTTCGACGCCGACTTGTTCTCGATAGATTCCTTGGCTACCCACTTTTGTTTGTCTTGTTTAGCCCGACCATTTTTATCTGAAACATCATTAACGACATGGTCAGCAGAGTTTGAGTAGACAGGATTTTTATCAGTTGATCGATCGGTCTTTTGCCGCGGTTGTGATTGACTTTGAGAATGAGAGTCAGTTTTGAAACCTTGATCACAGTCGGAGTCTTAGGTTTTGAAGAACATTCGCCTTTTTGAAAATTGATCGGGCGATTTACCGCTTTTGAAAGAAAGTCGGTGTGACTCGGAAGGGGTTTGTCAAATGGAAACGATTCAAACTCTTCATCTGAACTACCCTCGGAATTCATGAATTTAGAAAAATCAATATCCGGAATTGATGGACTAGGATTGGTCGAGGGTGGTGAGAAAACACTTTGTGTCGGTGTTATCAGAAGAATTTGGTGCGGAAGCTAAGAAAAAATCAGAGTTGAGATTCTTTATAACACACTCATCTTGAGACTCTTTACCGTTTCGTGAAGAAGTTTTTCCAATGAAAGCTGTACACGAAGATGTATCAGACGAGTCCGAGGAAAGTTCGGGGCAAATCATCTTTTCGTTTTGGAGTAGGTCAACCTTCTCTTGGAGTTGATCATTACTCACATGCTCTTTCATCTCTTCTGTTGCCAAAGCAGACAGTTTTGATGTGAGTCGATTGATTTCGTCCCGAAGGATTTCCTTTCCTTCATCCGACACAGATTCAGTTTTTACGGATTTGAGATTCTCAAGTTCTGTTATAAGCGCTTGCTTTTCCTTTTGAAAATTGGTTCTTTCCTTCTCGAGTGTCTCCTCTAACTCGACTATTTTTGCTTCCAAAACAAGAGGAGGGACATAGAGTTTAAACTCGTCCGTCTCAGATTTGGGTTCAGGTGCTTGGGCCTCATCCTTTTTGGAGGAATCCTTGGGCGTCACAACCTTATAGCCGTCAACGTAGTCATTCGAGAGGTATTTCTTTGGGTTTTTCTTGTACGAGTAATTCCTAGGCTCATACACAAAAGTTAGTTGCATTTTGGTGGTGTGTGCGCGCTTGTATACCTCAGTTTCCTCTTCTTTCTCCTTTTCAAGAGGACCAGTCCATTTGATTTTATATTCGGGATACTTTTTGTCCAGACCGAGAAAACCAAAGTGGTAAAGAGTCGGTCTTTTGGTCAAAATCTTTTTCAAGTACTGTGGGTTATCGTATCCGATTCCCCATTCCTTGTTAAAGTATGTGAATTCCTTAGGTTGTTCATGTGAATGGTTTGATCAGTTTGACCTCTTTTGTGAAGTTTGGTTTCAAGATCAGTTATTTTAGAAACAAATTCCTTGTGTTTGATTTGGAGAGAGGAGCATTGATAGACAGTCTCTGCTTTCTCATTTTCACACTGATCAAGCTTTAAGGTCAGTTCAGATATTTTGGCCCTTAAGTCCTTAGGTGCCATTGAAAGATTTGTACATTTGTCTTTTAGATTATCATTTTTGGACTTGTATTTTTCAGTTATGCGCTTTTGAACATCTAGCTTTTCAGTTAACGAGATAATTTTAAGCAGTTGTTCACCAGTGGTCATCTTCAACAAATAGAGCTTCTCCTGCCTCTATCGGTTCTGCTAGAAGAAGTTTGGCCTTGTAGTAGTGGGAGTTTTTCACGATAGGCCTTCTACAATCCTTGGCAAAATGACTCAATTTCCTGCAGTTGTAGCAAGTGACGGGTTCGTCCTTCTTCTTTGTCTCAGGCTTGCGATGTTCCTTCTCATTCTTCTCCTTCTTATCAGGTTGCTTGTGCTCATCTGCCTTTTTCTTTCCTTCATATTTATCCTGATAATCATGGTGTTTGTTGGAAGAAGTGGAGAACCTAATGAATTCACATACTTTAACAAGCAATGGGGTCAGGTGCTTGGGGCTCATCCTTTTTGGAGGAATCCTTGGGCGTCGCAACCTTATAGCCGTCAAAGTAGTCATTCGAGAGGTATTTCTTTGGGTTTTTCTTGTACGAGTAATTCATAGGCTCATACACAAAAGTTAGTTGCATTTAGGTGGTGTGTGCGCGCTTGTATACCTCAGTTTCCTCTTCTTTCTCCTTTTCAAGAGGACCAGTCCATTTGATTTTATATTCGGGATACTTTTTGTCCAGACCGAGAAAACATAAGTGGTAAAGAGTCGGTCTTTTGGTCAAAATCGTTTTCAAGTACTGTGGGTTATCGTATCCGATTCCCCATTCCTTGTTAAAGTATGTGAATTCCTTAAGCAGGGCCATTGCTTTCTTTACAGCAGTCAGTTCAGGATCAGAATCGCTTTCTTCCTCTTCTTCGGATTCTGGTTCAGATTCACTCGGCTCTTGAGCTCGTTTGGATCGACGGCTGGAGGATTTGCCTCATTTTGAAGAAACAAGAGCGAGTGGATCAGCTTGTGACTTGGGAGCGGACTTCTTGTTGCTCAGTATCTCCAGGACTTCATCCTTGTCCTGTAGAAGCATCTCGTACAGTTCATGGATTGCAACGTTCTCCATCAGGTGGTTGTACTTGATGTGAGAATCGAATACTTTCCATTCAGGCAAGAGGTTGTTGAGAAACTTGAGAGCGTTCTCCGTGTTAGATCGATTGATCTTGTTCTTGTGGAGCTCGTTCAGTAGGAGGCAAAAACGTTCATAGGCCTGTGAGAGTGATTCGCCAGAGCGCTGTTTAAAGCCATCAAACTTGGTTATGAAGCTGTTGATCTTCAGTTGGTTGCCAACTTTTCTCCCACTCATCATCTTTTCTACCTGATCCCACATGCCCTTTGATGTGTGCTTGTAGCTGCCTATGGCTGTGTAGATCGAATTTGGTAGAGCCTGAACCAAATATCTCTTGGCATGCTTTTCGCCATCAAACATGCCCTTTTCCTCCTCGCTCATCTCCAAGTATTTCTTGGGCTCAGTTCGAGCTTGACCACCTTCTTCTTGTGCTGGAATGATATTCATGGGTTCAGCTTGTGGGCCATCAGTTAGAGCACGCCAGATGTACTCGTAGTTGTCCTTCGACTCTATGAATATGAGGAATATGTCCCGACATTGGCTATATTCTCCCTGGTAGAGGATCGGTGGCTTGGAATCGGTGCCGACAGCAAGAGCGTCGCGAGACATCTTTGGTATTTGCACTAATGTGATCGTCAGACGATAGGTCCGATTCAAAGTGGAATCCTAACGCAAGGCACTATGAGTGGAAGTCCTGACGCAGGTTTTAAGAGTGATGTAGAGAAACACTGGTAAGAGACTAGCTAGACATAACTTACCGGATAGGAATCCGGATGAAATAGTGTCTGATCTAGAAGTGTCCGGATCAGATGTGTGTGAATTGTTCAGATAGCAAAAGTGTTCGGGTATGCAGAAGTTACCGGATAACACTAGATTACCGGATAAGATGAGCTTAGTGGATAGAATAGAGTACCGGATAAAAAATAGAAAACTTACCGGGTACTGAAGATATCGGATGATGTCTGGGAAGTATGACTTACCGGATGTGAAGTGACCGAATAATAAGGAAGTTACCGGGAACAAATGAATCCGGATAGGTGTCCGGAATGATCAAGCTACCCGGAAACTTTGAGTTATCGGGTGAGATATGTTCGGAGACTACCAGTATCCGGAAATTTACCGGATACTTTGATTTACCCGGAAAGTAGCGAATAAAGTGAACTTACCCGGAAAGGTTTGCGATGTTCCGGAAAGAGCTGCTGAGGTATCCGGTAACTGCGGATGTGGTATCCAAACTCGATAGAAATTCGACTAGGGTTGCTAAGATCGTTCCTGAAATATTAGAAACCTAACAAAACACAAAACTAACAATACCCTAAACGCTTTTGATGCAAAATAACAAGATTTGGATGGAAAATTTTGATTTTTCTAATGCACAGAGACCAAAAAACTTGTAGGCGTGATTTTGCTTAAAAACTATTCAAATGATCGAATTAGGATTAGAAAAATTGCAGAAACGCTTATAAGATCAATGCTAATCTAATGTAATACGTGAAAACAAGCAATTTTATCAGAATCAAAGTATGAATTTTGATTGTCAAGAACACAGTCGACTAAACTCAATAAATCTTACCAGAAACCTTTTGAATCACCTTGAATCGAATCGTCTGTATGCTCTGATACCAATTGTGAGTTCCAGATTAGTGCATACACAGTAGAAATCAATAGAGTAGAATCAATCAGAATGATTTCAACTGGTCATCCATATAACTTTCAGAGTGTTTTTTTTACACACAGTATGAATGATAAAACGATTAATCTAGCAAATGAAAGGCTAACCTATTTTCTAAGGCTAACATCACTATATATATTAAGGCCTAAACATTACAAGCCCATGGCCCATTTACATGATTAAGCCCATATAGCAATATTTATAATTAATTTCCTTTAACTTCTATTCAACAAGATTTAGTCCTAACAGTTCTGCATGTGGTATGAATGATTTTGTTGACCGAAAATATGAATCTCATTGGTATGGTACTTATAGTATCTCTGGTCCTCATAAGGCATCTAACTATCAAGGATCCATCAAAGCATGGATACCAAAATCTTTCTAATCTGTTTTGCCGGAATGTCATGTGCGTATAGTTTAGAAGATTCTTTTCACATGACTACATTCAAAGGTTTTGCTATTTTTGAGGGGGAGTACCAGGTTTTGATAAATATTTGTTTTTTGTGAATTCAAAGACCGTGGTAAGTTATTCTGAAAAACTTACTAGTGTTTGTTTCTCTTCTATTCTATATTCCAGAATTGTCACGTGTTATATTTTCTTGATTTAGTTATTTCCATGTCTCATATGTTTGTTGATTTTTCGATGGAAATACACTCGTTCAATTCCTATTTGCATTCAAGTTGTAACAACCCGGATTCCCAAACATACAAATAACACATATTTCATAACATAATTTCACCACAAAGATACATCATATTTCATTTACGGTCCCTTAGCTTAACAAAATAAGTCTTTCAGTACAAACTTTTTACATAATAACTACTAAACATGATAGATACAAAAATGCTTCATGGTTCTTTCAAAAGAAATTCCTAGATCTTTCTTATCATTTTTCTTTGTTTGCTTCACGACCTGGAATACATATTTTAAAACAAAATGAGGGTTAGACCTAATGGTCTAAGTGAGAAAATCCCCGGTTAGTTTGAAACCATTTACATAAATCCCATACACATAACACAATCACAGATATCAATTAGAACTCACACTTCGTGTACTTTCCTTCCTCATTCCCATGGCCATATTAGTTGGTTGCAAGCCAACTAATAAATTAACTCCGTTGTACGACAATTACAGCCAACACCGTCGTACGAGTATTACAGCCAACACCACCGGTCCTAAGCCCGGCCAATATACTCTCGTATAATACTCATGTAAATATAATATACATCTCAACATATTATATTTCCAACATAAGCATATAAACACATCATCAATCACATATCCAATACAGACATATATGTATTCCAGTTTAAAAACATTTTTAAGTAAAACTCACCTATTTTGCTTATCACCAAAAATCCTTCCAAGCTATTACCAAGCACTCCAATTCTTTCAGCCCAATTTCACAGAATCTGTACCACATAAATACAAATATTTCTTTAAAGACTAAAATCTCTAAAATCTCCAAAATCCTCGACTCATATCGCAACCAACTATTGTGATAACCCCATGTCGCAATACACAACCCATATCGCAATCAACTATTGCGACATAGTACCATATCGCGATCAACTACTGCGATATCTCTCCATATCGCAACCAACTATTGCGATATTGCCCCATATCGCAACCAACTGCTGCGATATACCTTAAGTCGCAACCCACTGTTGCGATACCAATGAGCATGTCGCAACTCAAGGTTGTGATACTCATGAATGTCGCAAAACTCAACATCGTCGCAACCCACTACTGCGACATACATGCATGTCTCAACCAACTGAGTTCATACTTAACCCAAAAATCTAATCTTTTAAGCTATGCATGTTGCTGTAAATATGCAGATATGTTTAAGACTATTAACATAACCTAACCATATGCTCATATTTCCCATAACATTCATAAATCATCAAAAACCTATCTAAAAACTTACATAAAACTTTATCTAAACAAAAAGGATAGATTAAGAGGTTACATACCTTTAATCTTCACAAGATGAGCCTTCTAATTCCAGCAACAAATGTTGTCTTTCTTCCTCTTCCTTTCTACGGCTCTATCTCTCTCTTTTCTCTCTTGACCGAAAACACACTCACACACATTCACCAAATACTAATCTTAACTAAATGGAGGACACCTCCTCCTATTGAAATGATAATGGCGGTGGTGGAGTAAGGTTTGGCTAAAAAGACCAAACAAACCCTATACTCCTCTTATTAGGCAAAACACACCCTCTAACTTCCAAATTAAAATTAAAACCTACCCCTTAACTTCTAACTCCATAATACTTAGTTAAAATAATACTTTTAAATAAATTAATAACATACCTGGTTATTACATTCAAGTCTCGTCATTTCTGTTAATGATTCAATTCTTATCAGATACATTAATTGTGACTTGTTCTTCACAATTAAACTTTCTGATCATTGTTTCATTTATTGCAAACATTGTGCTTACCGAGTCATTCTGTTTAGCGTTTGGTATTGTTCTTTGAAATTCTATTATTTCAATAATGATTCTGATTACCTCAGATCAGAACTCAGACTTCATTTTTATGACTTCTGATCATCTTAGATCAGGAGTCGTTCTTAAAAGGTTAGACTTCTAAACATTTCAGTTTAGAACTCGTACTTAACTATTTACGAAACTGTTCTACTAATGCATGAAAGGAGTGTTAGGAATTATATTGTTTCTATGGTCTATCTAGAACCGGAAGGACCTACCTAAGAAACACATCCATTTATAGACATCAATGAGGGGTCTAGCTTGATAGATGAGTTTGGAGTGAAAAGAATTTGGTGAGGATGTGACAGGACTTAAAAGAATATATTGGTCCTTACCAAACCGAGTCAGTTATCCGGGTAACCACATAATCTATTCATTCTCGTTCTCTGGAGATGAATATTGAAACAGACATGGACCCAGTGTCGATAACTCGTGTCACCCCACCCAGCCACTCAAGCATCTCACAAAAGATGCTTGTTTCATATATATACACGAAGAATTAGCACATAATCTATCTATTCCTCACTCGGAGGTCTTAGATATTGAAAAAGGAAGACACCAGCTCCGGTCTCCGAACTTCATTTTCTACTCACTGTGTCTATTGATTTTTAACTTGCGTCCCAGGTTAAATCAACAATTTAAGCCACTATGCCCCCCTAAAGTTATATAAAGAAAAAATGGTCTACTCACTATGTCTATTGAAAGTGATATAAAGAAATTAATAGGGTTATTAGTTTGATTTATTTATGTAAAAGCCTTATTGTGTTAATGGGCTTTAGAGGTTATTGGGCTTGGGCCTTGGTAATCATAGGCCTAGGTATAAATAGATAGCTTAACCTTTAATTTTAGGTTAGACAGGTTAATCATTCATAACCATTCCAACACGTATTGTAAAACCTCTATATGGTTAAACTCTTTGAATTAATGATATATGGATGACAAGTTGAAATGAATCTTGATTATTGCTTATTGATCGTTGTTACTATTGTTATTGCACTAATCTAGGATCCACACAAGTGTATGTGTGTGGGTTACGTTTGAGAGGGGGAGAAAGGTAGAAGAGAGAAAGGGATAGGAGATAAAGAGAAGAGGAAGAAGAGGGTTTCACCTTTTTGATTCAAGATTCATGTTAGTCTTTGAAGCTACTTCATCTCCAGGTATATGCTTTATCCTTATTCGCCATCTCCATCTTTAGTTGTAGGGTTTGAGTATTTAAGTTCTCCCATGGATGAACATATAAGCTTGCTCAAAGTTATAGTTACTTGTTTTTCCATGGATGATTCCAAAATGTAGATCCCAGTTTTACAATCAAGTAACAATGATTCATAAACGATTAAGCTTTGTATTGAATGAATGTAGAGAGATACAAGATTGGAATGATGAACAACACACTCTCTCTAAACTATGAAGCGCAATTTGATTAATCTCTCACGACTTCTAACCTAATTTCTTCTAAACCACACATTAAATACCTAGGCTTTAAGCCTTAGGCCTATGGCCCATAAACTCTAATTAAGCCCATTTAATCAACTAAAGGCTTTTACAAACAAATAAATAAAACAATCGTTTTCTTTATATCACTTTCTATTTTATAGGACTTTTAGTCCTAACAATTTCCCCCCTAAAGTTATATAAATAAAAATTATGATCATGGAATCTTCAGGTCTTGATATTCTCTCCCTCTTGAATCTTTGACAGATGTTGGCGTTGCTTGACTTCAGGTCTTTCCAAGCTCCCCCTTAAATTATGCTCTTAGTCTTCATAGTATTACGAGTTGAACCACGAGTTGAATTGGCTTTGAAAAACTTCAGAACTTGTTGAACCAATATGCTCGAAGGAGGAATCAACTTGTTGCGAACACTTCTTGATAAGGGATGAGAAGAACCATGCACTTGTAATCTTTACAGATCATAACAGTTACTCCCCCTCAACTTTTGCTTACCCCCCCCCCCCCCCCCTCAACTTGATAATCTAGGTCTTTGAACTTTTAAAACGTTTCTCCCATCAACGTTTCTCCCATCATGATGATGATTCGTGTCTTTGAATCTATATCATTTCTCCCCCTCATGATGAATAGGAATATCCTGAGTATCATGTAACTTCAAAGACAACACTGATGAGTAGCAAAATACCAGATAAGACGTTAAGTAATCAAAATGGGGTAATCAACTAACACAGAAACACAAAAGTAACTGTAATCACAACAATTAAAATAATTGTGTGGCCTATGTTCAGAGTTGGCATCGGGGTATCTCTGATAGGACTTCTAGTTATCACTGAAGTAAAATCTTAAAAATTACTTCTCAAACTGTTCCGGTAATATCACGAAGATATGCAAATAGAGTCACAAAGACTCGTGCATGTGTTAAAGAAATAAACTATATCTGTTTGGCTCAAAATTTGATTTAACTTGGGACTCAATCAATAGACACAGTGATTAGAATATGAAGTTCGGAGACCGGAGCTGATGTCTTCCTTTTTCAACATCTAAGACCTCC
This sequence comes from Saussurea involucrata, assembly GCA_033807775.1. Taxonomy (NCBI): domain Eukaryota; kingdom Viridiplantae; phylum Streptophyta; class Magnoliopsida; order Asterales; family Asteraceae; genus Saussurea; species Saussurea involucrata. The sequence goes on along the minus strand of CM066321.1, from coordinate 40,095,301 downwards.
AAGCGAGGAATAGATAGATTATGTGTTAGACCTCCATGAATATATAAAACAAGCATCTTTTGTGAGATACTTGAGTGGATGGGTGGGGTGACACGAGTTATCGACACTGGGTCCATGTCTGTTTCAATATTCATCTTCAAAGAACGAGAATGAATAGATTGTGTGGTTACCCGGATAACTGACTCGGTTTGGTAAGGACCAATATATCATTTAAGTCCTATCACATCCTCAGCATTTTTCTTTTCACTCCAAACTCATCTATCAAGCTAGACCCCTCACAGATGTCTATAAATGGATGTGTTTCTTAGGTAGGTCCTTCTGGTTCTGGATAAACCATAGAAACAGTATAAGTCCTAACACTCCATTTCATTTACCAAATTAAAGCATTGAAGTACACAGTGATGTACGAGTCCTGAACTGATATATTCAGAAGTCATAAAAATGAAGTTTGAGTTCTGATCTGAGGTAATCAGAAGTCAATATAAAATGAAATAATTGAATTTCAAAGGACAAATTCAAGCGCGAACTAGAATGACTCGGTAAGCACATTATAGTAAAAAAAAATCAAACAATGAATAGAAATTTTAATTGTGAAGAACAGGTCAAAGTTATTATATCAGAGAAGAAGGGAATCATTAATAGAAACGACGTACTATAGAAACAAAATTGGAATTCAAGCGAGTGTATTTCCATCGAAAAATCAACAAGATATATGAGACATGGAAATAACTAAGTCAAGAAAATATTGGACGTGGCAATCATGGAAGTTAAAATCATAGAATAACAGATAATTTCTTTGTAAGCTTAGAAATCTCGGTCTGAAAGATCTTTCTTTCGTTTGCAAAATCATCTTTCAAACTTTTTGCTCTAAAACCTTCAACCTTCTTCTGCTCACACTCTTTGCTTATTATGTCTAATTCTTTCTCCAAATAAGTTATTTTCAAAGAAAGTTCTCCATTTTTTCAGTAAAAGATTTGCGTTCAGTTTCAAACTTCTCTCTTTCTAAAAACAGAACTTTCTCAAAGTCAGAGATCTGTTTTGAAAGTTTTAAAAATATAAGCTCAAGACTCTTCTTCTCTTCAAGAGATTTCTTTGAAAAATTAGATTGCTTTTGTATAAGCAATGGCCTTTCCTTTGCAAAACCTTCTTTCTCTTTTTCAAATACCTTTTCAAAATCAGTTAGTTTATTTTTAAGTTCAAGGTTTTCACAGTTCAAGAGTTTACCTTTCTCTTCAAGTGCCACATTCTTGTCTTTGAGATCAGAAATGTCTTGTTGAGAAATAGGGATACTCTTCTTCATATCCTCGAGCTCTTTCTTCAGAGTAGCATTTTTATGGAAAAATTCGGTATACAGACGTGCATAGTAATTGCATCTAGATCAGTAAGCACCTTTGGTTCTGACATATTGTTACTTGAAAGAATATGATCGTGAGACAATTCAAGATATCGATCTAAAGCAGATAGTGTATAACAGAATACACAAATGTCCCCCTTCGGTGACTTAGCACGGGGATTGGGTTCCAGGAAGATAATCCGGGAATTGGGTTCCGGAAAAAAGAAGATCCGGAAATGAAAACCGGAAATTGGGAACCGGGACTTGGGAAGTCCGGACGATGGACCCGAGAGTAGAGACCGGAAGCGGTATGCGATCAGAAACAATAAAAATCCGGAACCGGTATATTCCAGAATGTGCAGGATCCGGAACCGGTTTGAATCCGGTATGATCCGGAACCGATTTGAATCCGGTAGATTCTGGAACCGGAATTGAGATCCGGTAATGACGGGAACCGGTATTGAGAACCCGGTATGAACCGAAATCCGGAATTGAAATCCGGTAGAGATCGGGGTACGGACCCGGTATTAACCAGATCCTGTTTGGGTGCGGGAATAAAGAGACCGGGACTCCAAATTAAGTCCCGTATTCAACCGGTTCGAATAAGAAACATGTACCTGGAAGTGCAAAATCCCACTTTTTGGACTTGATTGCTTCGAGAGACTTTTGCAAACACTTTTAATACCACAGAAACAACCAAAGGAGCACAAACAACTAGCCAATTCGAATTTAAACGCACTCTTGAGCAATAAATCAAGAAAAAATGTAAAACAGAGACTATAAAACCCAGAACTTTGAATTTTCAAAATTGATGATCAAAAACTTAGAATTCGACCCCGAAAATTTGCAGAAATCAGTTTAAGATAATATATAATGGATTCGAACAAACTGATTTCAATACGACTGCACAAATCAAAAACCAAAAAAATAGGATGAACACAGCGCCGTATTTTTATTTTATTTTTATTTTAAGAACACAGAATCAAAAATTGATACATTTTAGATCGATTATTTTGTCCCTCTGCTCTGATACCACATGTAGATCCCAGTTTTACAATCAAGTAACACTGATTCGTAAACGATTAAGCTTTGTATTGAATGAATGTAGAGAGATACAAGATTGGAATGATGAACTCTCTCTAAACTATGAAGCGCAATCTGATTAATATCTCATGACTTCTAACCTAATTTCTTCTAAACCACACATTAAATACCTAGGCTTTAAGCCTTAGGCCCATGGCCCATAAACTCTAATTAAGCCCATTTAATCAACTAAAGGCTTTTACAAACAATTAAATAAAAAATCATTTTCTTTATATCACTTTCTATTTTATAGGACTTTTATCCTAACACAAAAGATTATGGTTATTGGTTCCTTTGTATCTCCATAGTCACTTTAGATCAAGTTTAAAGGTTGAACCCTTCACCTTGCTGATGAAGTTCAACCTATGGCTAGTTTAATATCACCTTATGGTTGATCATAATGAGTTTATATGATAACAATTTCATGTATAGAGTTGTTATATGGATTCCTCCATGTTTAGAACCTCATTTACATGCTAAACTTCATAGAAATGACCCAAAATGACCTGGAATTGAGTTTGGTTTGAGTTGGGATGTTAAGGGGCTGAACAGGGGCTGTTGTAGGGGAAGAAGGCCTGTCCAGAGACTTGCGCAACTTACTGGGCGACCTCAAGTCGCGGGCAAAGCCGCGCAAGTCACTATTTCAGCATTTTCCGATTTTTGTTGTTGCGTACTCGTGTCGTTTCAAGGCGTAATATAGGGGTATGGGTACTCGTTTTATGTGCCAATTACAAACCCAAAGTCTTGTGATTGATGTCGGTTGTTCAGTTTCTAGCCCGATTGCGATTCGGTGGCGTTCGATGGGCCGTTTAGGGTCCTTAATCGTCGTAGGGAGTCTTATATGTTTATAATTAAGTAAATCACATCTATGTGTGTATATTACAAAAAGTGTGGCTTGGGTGGTGTTCGGTTGTGGCGTTATTTGTCGGTTTTGCTCGTTTGTGTCGTTAGCTCGTGTGTGGCTTCAAACTCTTGATAAGGTGAGTTTTTCTTTAACTATTTTCAAACTGGAATACATATAATATGAATTGGAGAAAAGTGTTTCATGATATGAAATGAATGAGAATGGATATGTATGTGGTTGGCACTAGTATACGGAGGTTGAGCCTAAAGAGGCCAATCGATGACACTATCGACTGTTCTAGAACGTTACACTTCGCACTGTGCTTAAGAATTGCCAGCTTCACTTGCACCTTGGCTGTACTTGAAGGTCAGTGGGGTTGGTTGTACTTTAAGGTACATCGAAAGGGCATGAGTGCCAATGTATAAAGAAGAGTGCCAACGGTTTTTGAATAAAGTGAAGAAAGGTTTGACATGGATGTTTTGACATGAATGGCTTGATGAATGATTTATTAAATTATTATGTTTTTAAATGATCATACCAATGTATGAAACATGCACGGATTTTCTCACTTAGACCAATTGGTCTAACCCTCATTTTGTTTTCACATATGTATTCCAGGTCACGTTTGGATACTTGATAAAGAAAAAGGGAAAAGGAATGATGTGTATGTATGGGATTGCTTTACGTGAAAGCTGAAGAGTATATGTGTTCGTTGATATCATATATGTGTAACTGTTATGTATATATGCGAATATGTATTTATGTTAAGTAGAAGGAAAACGTTAGTGGTGGTATTTATAGTATTTTAGTGAAGACCTAATATGAGTACCTATGTGATGGTTTGTAGTAATTTCATGTAAATGTGTTATATGTAAGGGTGGGGTGTTACAGATGGTATCAGAGCCTTAGTTTAAGGAATTTAGGTATTTAAGATTAATACCTAGACTTAAACTGTATGATTTTATGCTAACATAGGATGTCCATGTTATGTTTAGAACCTTGGGATAATAAATAAAATTGGGTAGAAAAGAACGGCATGTAAGGTAAATTCAAATTACATTTGGCCAATGTAATTCTGAGCTTACAGGTGCATGTTTGAACTGGAATACCTTGTTATATTGGGTATGTGTTAAATGAATACATATACGTGTTTTGTGAACTGGCAGGATGCCTAGCAGTTCTCGTCAGGTTGAGAGAGATGAACCGGATAATCAAGGTGGGCCAAATGCTAGAACTGGTAATGTTGATGAAAAGAGTCGAGAAGAGCAGTGGAACAGGAATGTGTAATTCAAGAAGGTTCAAGTAGTGGCAGAACTAGAGACAGAGGTCGAGCAAGACGTCGGGGTCAAGCACATGATTCTGAATATGTTACGCGAGCAGATTTAGCCGCAGAATTAAGTAAATTTCAAGCAAATCTACAATCCTTATTTGGAAGACATCCAACAAACGAAGTTGAAAGACCAGTTGAACCTAAACCTATTACCGAAGTTGAGGTAATTACTCCAACTGTACTTTCCCCAAAAAGATGTGACTATAAGATGTTTTTAGCTTGTAAACCCCCAACATATTCTAGAGAACGTGATCCAGTTAAGGCAATGCGTTTGTTAAAAGAAGTTGAATCAATTTTCAAAACTAGTAAATGTGCAAATGAAAATAGAGTACTATTTGGTTCGACTGTTTTAAAATCACATGCTTTATACTAGTGGGAAGTTTTAGCATCTTCCAAAGGGCCAAATGTTTATTAAACGATGACTTGGGAAGATTTTTCAAAGTCATTCCAATATCAGTTGTGTTCATAGACTGTAGTAAGACAATTGGAAGAAGAGTTTTTGAATTTAGAGCAAGGTAATATGAGTGTTCGGGATTATACTACAAAGTTTTTCGAGAAATCTCGATTTGCTGACTATTATGTAACCCTAGAAAATCGAAAAGTAGAAAGATATACTTTTGGATTAGAATCGTCCATTAGAGAATATGTAATCGTTATGTGTCCAAAGACCTTCACATCCGCGGTAGACGCAACGAAAACCACTGAAAGGGATCAAGGTCGAGAACTGAGTGAAAAGAAAGTGGGAGGAATTATCTTCGGAATCGAAAGAATCAAAGTATAATAAAATTGATGATCTCCAAACTTGGGAAAACGAGGAAAGGTTATGTCAAAAGTGTAGTCGGGCACATTAGGGTGAATGTAATACGGAACTACGATGTGGGAAGCGGGGACATATTGTCAGGGATTGTCGGATTAATTTTCCAAATCATCTTCAAAATGAATGTCCCTTAAGAAATGCTCAGGGAACAAACTCATCTGGAAACAATCAAGATAATGAAGAAACCTCTAATGTGGAAACAGGTATATTTCTATAAACTCTTTATGTGTTAAGATGTTATTTGATTAGGATCTTAATTGATTAAGTTGTTTGAAGGGTAGAATTCCGGGACGGAATTCTTTTAAGGAGGAAAGATTGTAATAACCTGTAATAAGTGACGTTTGGATTTTATTTGAATTGTCAATTTAGGAGTTTTATGATTTTATGTGATCTTATTAGTCTAATGTGTTGTATTTGATTTGGTTCAAAGTCTAGGGGTTGTATTATTGTTGTATTAGATCAAAAACGGTTTAATGGTCATTAAGGATAAGATAAGGGTATGGTGTGTAAATATGGCTAAGTATATAATGAGTCACTTCCTCTTTTTGGTGAGTCATTGCGTCATTTTCATATTTTTGTGCAAGTGTATGTGTGTGTGTTACGTTTGAAAGAGGAAGAAAGGTAGAAGAGAGAAAGGGATAGGAGATAAAGAGAAGACGAAGAAGAGGGTTTCACCTTTTTTATTCAAGATTCATGTTAGTCTTTGAAGCTACTTCGTCTCCAGGTATATGTTTTATCCTTATTCATCATCTCCATCTTTAGTTGTAGGGTTTGAGTATTTAAGTTCTCCCATGGATGAACATATAGGCTTGCTCAAAGTTATGGTTACTTGTTTTTCCATGGATGATTCCAAAAGATTATGGTTATTGGTTCCATTGTATCTCCATAGTCACTTTGGATCAAGTTTAAAGGTTGAACCCTTCACCTTGGTGATGAAGTTCAACCTATGGCTAGTTTAATATCACCTTATGGTTGATGATAATGAGTTTAGATGATCACATATTCATATATAGAGTTGTTATATGGATTCCTCCATGTTTAGAACCTCATTTACATGCTAAACTTCCATAGAAATGAGGCAGAATGACCTGGAATTGAGTTGGGTTTGAGTTGGGGTGTTAAGGGGTTGTTGTAGGGGAAGAAGGCATGTCCAGAGACTTGTGCGTCTTCCTGGGCGACCTCAAATCGCGGGCAAAGCCGCGCAAGTTACTGTTTCAGCATTTTCCGATTTTTGTTTGTTGCGTACTTGTGTTGTTTCAAGGCGTAGTATAGGGGTATGGGTACTCGTTTTGAGTGTAAAGTAGCATTTTAACACTTTGAACATGTTTTTATGTGCCAATTACAAACCCAAAGTCTTGTGATTGATGTCGTTGTTTGGTTTCTAGCCCGGTTGCGATTCAGGGGCGTTCGACGGGTCGTTTAGGGTCCTTAATCATCGTAGGGAGTCTTATATGTTTATAATTGAGTACATCACATCTATGTATGTATATTACAGACTTGTTTACTCGTCGGTGAAGTGTGGCTTGGATGGTGTTCGGTTGTGGCGTTATTTGTCGGTTTTGCTCGTTTGTGTCGTTAGCTCGTGTGTGGCTTCAAACTCTTGATAAGGTGAGTTTTTTGTAACGTCCCAAAAATTACAATAAATTTTGACTTTAAAAATAGGCATTTTAATAAATAAAACCTTATTAAATATCCAACACCGTTTCGTTTGCAATTCAATAATAAATAATCTCAGTAATAATAAACAGCGGAAATTAAATTGTTTAATAATAACTCTAATCTCATGATTATAAAAACTCTTCACGCACGCCAGTGTGTACCCGTCACGCCTTGGAGCCACAAGCACCTGAAACCACATTAAAATAGAAAAGGGTAAGCACAAGGCTTAGTGAATTCAAACCATATATAGGATCGCAATTATATCAGCATCACCCTTAAACAGCTAGTTATCACAACCAACTCATACCATGCAATCACGTCTTGCACCCAAATTTATATATACCAAGTATACCAGCACATATATTTCTTGGAACATCCATCAAGAAAATATATCACAATTAATAATAAGCCTTATACTTCTTGGAACGACCATCAAGAAAATATAATCGCAACTCATTATACAAACACATATATTTCTTGGAACATCCATCAAGAAGATATGTCACAATTAATAATAAGCCTTATACTCCTTGGAACGACCATCAAGGAAATATAATCACAACTCATTATACAAACACATATACTTCTTGGAACAACCATCAAGAAGTACATCAATCACAGTTCAATATATATACACAATTATATATACCCCACAATACAATAATATCAACAAACAATCATAACTATCACACTCGAGCTATAGTAACACAAATATAATTCTCATCCTATATAGTGAGAGAACTCACCTCAAAAGCAAAGCTTATGTCCTCAACAGCAACACGAACCGGCCAACACCAGCTCACCTTTTTCCACCTAAATAAGTGATATCAAACGTCACCACGAAGTCTTAGCCCAAATTCACAACTACTAGATTACAAGTTACAAATTCCAGCTTTTACTCTAAAAACACAGGTCTGTTCGGGACCTGTTTAACCCCTTATAAACTAATAAATCCAGAACTATTATTCCATAAACAGCTAGTTCTATGTCTTAGGGTTCCAGGGACATATCGTACGCGTCCTAACGATTTTCCCACAATTAACTATGAATTTTCTAAAAACAGGACACGAAGTTGTCATGTGCAGACCTGCTGTATAAACAGCCATTTTTACGCCTAGTTAGAGGCCGAACCAGGCTTCCGCTAAAACACGAAAAGTGTGCCCGGCACAGAATGTGAACCGTGGGCACCGGATTCGCCTCAATCCGAGCTACGACGGAAAAGTTATGGCCGTCGCAAAACAGGGACAGAATGGGATTTTTCACATGAAATCATAAAACGGTAGGTTTTGGCGATTCGGGTTACGGTTTAACTAAGGAGGCACTTAGGTTGGGGTTTAGATTACTAGGGGCTGGAGTCAACCGCGCACCACCCACTGCCATCCCGGCAGTGGTGGTCGGCGGCGGCGGCGGCAGCCACCACCCCCGATAAGGATGGTTTGGTAAGAGAAGCCGACGAAACAAAACGAAAGCTCCAACCTTCCAAGTTCGGGCCGCCCGCACACACGAATAACCCACAGCCGCACAACCGCCATCACGACCACCACGCTGGCGGTGCACGGCGGCAGCCATGGCTGCGCCGGCGGCGGTTTCGCAACGACGAGACGACGACGAACCGAAACAAAAGAACGAACGGAACGGACTTACCTCTTGACGACAAACAGCGGCCCACGAACCCGACACCCTCTCGATTGCCGGTTCTTCCCTTTGTCTCGCTCACTCTCTCGCTGCACCTCTCTCTCTCTCGCCGGCAGGATAGTGGCGGCGCTGGTGGTTAGCAGCGGCAGCAAAGATGGAAACAAAATAATCACACGGTGGGGGGGTCTTCACGGCGCAGCAGGGAAAAGAAACGAGAATGAGACTAGGGTTGTCTTTTTTTTCATTTCACTTGCACACCACGAAATTCAAAACCCAAAACAAATGTGGGTCTCGGATTAGCATTTGCATGGGCCGACCACCATGCTACCAAAATCCCTACTAGACACCTTTGGTCCCTTGAATTCCAACAACTTGCTAACTAAATAAAGTTTCGCCATACTTAAACATTTATGGTCTTTCCTAACAGAACCCGGTTACGCTTCGTTAATAAAATTCGCTAAGGAAAAAAATATAAGACAAATAAATAAAAAGAAAAATCCAAACCGGGACACGGGCTTTACAACTCTCCCCCGCTTGAATTAGACTTCGTCCTCGAAGTCTACGTCCGCAAATAGCTTCGGATAGTTCTCTGGCATCTCAGCCTCGGGTTCCCAAGTCCACTCGGAGCCCTTTCTGTGTTGCCACTGGACTTTCACTAACTAGAATCTAAATTTCTCACACCGTCTAAAAAAATCGCTCGAATACTCTTCTTACCAACAAAACTCCCTCAATAACACTGAAATTAAGATCGGAAGAACACTCCAACAACTGGATTCATTCTTAGTCAAACGACTTCGGTTGTCTCCCAACCTTAGATATTCCATACATCCCGAGTCAAATCTCAAGCTCTAACCATCCTAAAGTTGCTTACCAATAAACCCAACTGGATACTCGGATCCGATCATTCCTACCATTAACTGTCGATTAACTCCTACGAGTTCTAATAGACTCCCAAAATTTACCTTACACGAATCGTCAAACCAGTAAATTTAAAATCACTCACGAAGGTCATTCCACCATAACCATTCACCACAAGTAGGCATCTCAGGGTTACTACTACCATCACCATAATTATTTTTAAAATAGGCTACAAATCTCCGATTACACTAAGGGTGTTTGGCCTCAAGCCCAAAAGTCGACACCTAAATATACTACTTACTTCAAAAAGGTTACTGCGCATTTATTCTCTTAATTACAAAGGGCATCAATCCCTTAACCAATACTATTCGGCCTACATTACCAACACACGTGGAATACCCAACCTTCCACCGTCTACTTATCCTCCACACTCGCTCTACGAAGCCTAGTTACACCGTAACAAGATACACCTTAACGTCTACCTCCCAGGTACGTCTCAAGGCCCGGCACATTGGAACTGCCTCTCAGGTAAGTGCCCAAGACTATATCCTCCCAGTGCCTACTGGAAGGTCAAGGTCATAACACATGAATACCGAAGTCCCACCCCGAGATACCCAACCGACCATTACCAACGACTGCCTGACGTGACCAAGGATCCAATGCAAAACAGTCTACCAACAACATGCCTATCCCGGAATGACTCACTCACCCAACATGTAAATACTCAACGTGCAATAAGTGAAAAACTGTGCAACAAAACAACCCATCAACAAAACTCCACATCGAGCCATTAAAAATCGTGCAATTGACCCATGATTATCTCAAAGTCAAAACCGAGCAAAATGATCCACGCTTGCTAGACCCATAAATCGGTCAAAAACGCGTTTAAATAAAGTTTAAGCAAGCAATACTCTAAAATCAACATTAGTCCCAAACTCGACACGGGTTAAACAAAAGAGTTTTCCAAAAGGACTTACACCCTTAAAATTCTCAAAATGACACATAACACTTATAAGCGCACTTCCCAAATGGTTTACAAAATCATTTACAAAATATTTTCAACGTCAAGATTTTTCATTTCAAAAAGACCGTAAGCAATAAAACTACTATTACCAGGTCGGTAGTTACGCAAAAATGGACACGCTCGTCCCACATATTGAAATCATGTTGAAAATCATTTCATTGCAGCTTAGTTTACTCACAAAACGTAAAGCGAAATAAATAATTTCTTTGAAAATGAACCGTCGCGGTTCTAGTATGAATTGACTCATGACATGTATTTAAAGTAACCGCTCGACCTTACACCGGGTGCGACAAAAGTGTGCACTTAATTTCAAAATCAGTTCCACGACATTTGACCCCAAAAAAAAATTTTTTTTTTTTTTTTTCAACATAAAATGTCGTGGCACAGGGTTCACCAACAAATCTTACGCGCGTCGGCTAGTCATACAAAACGATGAAACGGTTTACAAATATAATTTTGTTAAAACACAACTGTCTCGTGTAAGTTTCAAACTTAAAGATAAAAACCAATCCGTTTCCATCATTTGAAAATATCGACTAAAACCTCATAAAATCTCAAAAGGTGGGGTTCTTTAAATTGATTTCCAAGATTTCCCCAAATGGTCACATAAACAAATAAGATATGCACCTCGTAAAATTAAACCCACACGACTCAACATGTCGTACAACAAAACTTATTTTAACGAAATCACTCAAATAGCTTTATACAGGCATCGTGGAATGTAACTTTCCGTCTCAACTCTAACATATGTGGAGGAGTTCCAATGTTAAAGTCACAAGTCGTAGTCACTTGCCCAACATTTTAAACACCACAAAACACGGATATCGTCTTACCCGAAAGAACCGTTGGAAAATAACGAAATGAGACAAATTCTAACAAAGTTTGCAACTCCCGTGATAAAACGATTTCATGCACTTTCAAAACCATAATTCAAAATCTTGTGTGTGTGTGCTGAACATTTCCCAAAATTCCAAAACACCAACCATAAAAGGATTTGAAACACAAGCATTTGTTAATGCAATCTATTTCAAAATCAAACTTTGTGCATGACTTAGTCGGCATTCTACGCCTCGACTCCTACTCCTCCAAATCTCTCTGGTCCACTAACGTCATCCGGACATTTAAACCTCTTAGGCAAGTTGGGAAATTACGTCAAATAATCCCTACGATTTTTCTTTTCTTTTCCTCAAATCAAAGTCGGCTCTATAAGCCTATGATTCTAGCACAATCATCCATCTTGGCCCGAAACAAACATCATCCTTATCGTCACTCCAAGTGATTAATACTAGAATCGTCCTTTTATTCCAACGACTACTAATTTATAACCTTCGTCACTACCCCAACGATCATCCCATCAAAGCAAATCAAGTACACACCTGTACTAGTAGGTTTACTATAATCGTTCCTCCTTGTGATGGCTATCCTGGGTAGATATTACAACGAGTTATTAGCACATAATAACTCACACTAACAACGCTCACGCTCAACTCCTTGGATTCCTCGTGACTTTCCCCGACTCGAGCACAGATCCTGTGCTTCAGATAGTAGGAGCTCTACTACTACCTTCCACACCTATCCTCACTCGTTTCGAGTCCCATCCCGAAGTGCCCAAGTAGTTCCTTGCCGAAAACTATACACATATACCCGCACCGGCATAGGTACACACTCTTCCTAGCTCCCTAGGAATTCCACCCAACTCCACTACCCTTGCTATGACGAAATCCCCACTAGTCATGATGAGTCGCCTCGCGAATGCACAGTCGCACACAGTGTAAAACCAGATAGACATTCGAATATAAGATTCTATCCTACAACGGTTGGACTCAAACAAGAGTTGCACAATAGAACTAAATCCGACATTCTAGGGCTATTCGGTTCCTACCGCATACAACCTATAGTGCATTCACTTAACAACCTATCAAGGCTAGCATAAACTCCTATTAGCAAACAACAAACATGCAGTACATTGTAATAAGCACCAAGCAATCTAGCACACATACTCCTATGTTCTAGAAAGCAATCTAGCATACATACTCATATGTAAACACTCTTCCCAGCTCACTAGGAATTTCATCTCATCCCACTACCCTTGCTACAACGGAATCCCTATTAGCCATAACGATTTGCCTCGCGAATACCTAGTCGCATGCAGCGTGAATCAAATAGACATTCGAATACAAGATTCTATCCTAGAACGGTTGGACTCAAACAAGAGCTGCGCAATAGAACTAAATCAAATATTCTAAGGCTATGTGATTCTTACTGCATACAACCTATAGGGCCTTCGCTTAACAACCTATTATAACTAGCATTAATTCCCACTAGCAAGCAATCATCATACAGTACAATGTAAACCACATAGGCAATCTAGCATGCATACCCTATGATCTAGAAAGCGATAAATACACTAAGTATTGTACCTTTCCCTTTTGCTCCGGCTGACTGTACACACTGCGCCCTCGATCACCGTTTCCCAAACGGGTTTTCCTTTCTTTTATTTTTCCAAAAATTTTAAGAGAAGAATTTCATAGCCGCAACTTGAGATCAAACACACCGAGATGCGTTTGATTCACTCAAGCTGTGCTCTGATACCAAGTTGTAACGTCCCAAAAATTACAATAAATTTTGACTTTAAAAATAGGCATTTTAATAAATAAAACCTTATTAAATATCCAACACCGTTTCGTTTGCAATTCAATAATAAATAATCTCAGTAATAATAAACAGCGGAAATTAAATTGTTTAATAATAACTCAAATCTCATGATTATAAAAACTCTTCACGCGCGCCAGTGTGTACCCGTCACGCCTTGGAGCCACAAGCACCTGAAACCACATTAAAATAGGAAAGGGTAAGCACAAGGCTTAGTGAATTCAAACCATATATAGGATCGCAATTATATCAGCATCACCCTTAAACAGCTAGTTATCACAACCAACTCATACCATGCAATCACGTCTTGCACCCAAATTTATATATACCAAGTATACCAGCACATATATTTCTTGGAACATCCATCAAGAAAATATATCACAATTAATAATAAGCCTTATACTTCTTGGAACGACCATCAAGAAAATATAATCGCAACTCATTATACAAACACATATACTTCTTGGAACATCCATCAAGAAGATATGTCACAATTAATAATAAGCCTTATACTCCTTGGAACGACCATCAAGGAAATATATAATCACAACTCATTATACAAACACATATACTTCTTGGAACAACCATCAAGAAGTACATCAATCACAGTTCAATATATATACACAATTATATATACCCCACAACACAATAATATCAACAAACAATCATAACTATCTCACTCGAGCTATAGTAACACAAATATAATTCCCATCCTATATAGTGAGAGAACTCACCTCAAAAGCAAAGCTTATGTCCTCAACAGCAACACGAACCGGCCAACACCAGCTCACCTTTTTCTACCTAAATAAGTGATATCAAACGTCACCACGAAGTCCTAGCCCAAATTCACAACTACTAGATTACAAGTTACAAATTCCAGCTTTTACTCTAAAAACACAGGTCTGTTCGGGACCTGTTTAACCCCTTATAAACTGATAAATCCAGAACTATTATTCCATAAACAGCTAGTTCTATGTCTTAGGGTTCCAGGGACATATCGTACACGTCCTAACGATTTTCCCACAATTAACTATGAATTTTCTAAAAACAGGACACGAAGCTGTCATGTGCAGACCTGCTGTATAAACAGCCATTTTTACGCCTAGTTAGAGGCCGAACCAGGCTTCCGCTAAAACACGAAAAGTGTGCCCGGCACAGAATGTGAACCGTGGGCACGGGATTCGCCTCAATCCGAGCTACGACGGAAAAGTTATGGCCGTCACAAAACAGGGACAGAATGGGATTTTTCACATGAAATCATAAAACGGTTTAAGGTTTTGGCGATTCGGGTTACGGTTTAACTATGAAGGCACTTAGGTTGGGGTTTAGATTACTAGGGGCTGGAGTCAACCGCGCACCACCCACTGCCATCCCGGCAGTGGTGGTCGGCGGCGGCGGCGGCAGCCACCACCCCCGATAAGGATGGTTTGGTAAGAGAAGCCGACGAAACAAAACGAAAGCTCCAACCTTCCAAGTTCGGGCCGCCCGCACACACGAATAACCCACAGCCGCACAACCGCCATCACGACCACCACGCCGGCGGTGCACGGCGGCAGCCATGGCTGCGCCGGCGGCGGTTTCGCAATGACGAGACGACGACGAACCGAAACAAAAGAACGAACGAAACGGACTTACCTCTTGACGACAAACAGCGACCCACGAACCCGACACCCTCTCGATTGCCGGTTCTTCCCTTTGTCTCGCTCACTCTCTCGCTGCACCTCTCTCTCTCGCCGGCAGGATAGTGGCGGCGCTGGTGGTTGCTTCGGTGGTTAGCAGCGGCAGCAAAGATGGAAACAAAATAATCACACGGTGGGGGGGGGGGGGGGGGGTCTTCACAGCGCAGGAGGGAAAAGAAACGAGAATGAGACTAGGGTTGTCTTCTTTTTTTTCCTTTCACTTGCACACCACGAAATTCAAAACCCAAAACTAATGTGGGTCTCGGATTAGCATTTGCATGGGCCGACCCCCATGCTACCAAAATCCCTACTAGACACCTTTGGTCCCTTGAATTCCAACAACTTGCTAACTAAATAAAGTTTCGCCATACTTAAACATTTATGGTCTTTCCTAACAGAACCCGGTTACGCTTCGTTAATAAAATTCGCTAAGGAAAAAAATATAAGACAAATAAATAAAAAGAAAAATCCAAACCGGGACACGGGCTTTACATTTTTCTTTAACTATTTTCAAACTGGAATACATATAATATGAATTGGAGAAAAGTGTTTCATGATATGAAATGAATGAGAATGGATATGTATGTGGTTGGCACTAGTATACGGAGGTTGAGCCTAAAGAGGCCAATCGGTGACACTATCGACTGTTCTAGAACGTTACACTTCGTGTTGTGCTTAAGAATTGCCAGCTTCACTTGCACCTTGGCTGTACTTGAAGGTCAGTGGGGTTGGTTGTACTTTAAGGTACATCAAAAGGGCATGAGTGCCAATGTATAAAGAAGAGTGCCAACGGTTTTTGAATAAAGTGAAGAAAGGTTTGACATGGATGTTTTGACATGAATGGCTTGATGAATGATTTATTAAATTATTATGTTTTAAATGATCATACCAATGTATGACAAATGCACGGATTTTCTCACTTAGACCAATTGGTCTAACCCTTATTTTGTTTTCAAATATGTATTCCAGGTCAGGTTTGGATACTTGATAAAGGAAAGGAAAAAGGAATGACGTGTATGTGTGTGATTGCTTTACATGAAAGCTGAAGAGTATATGTGTTCGTTGATATCAGATATGTGTAACTGTTATGTATATATGTGAATATGTATTTATGTTAAGTAGAAGGAAAAAGTTAGTGGTTGTATTTGTAGTATTTTAGTGAAGACCTAATATGCGGACCTATGTGATGGTTTGTAGTAATTTCATGTAAATGTGTTTGTTATATGTAAGGGTGGGATGTTACAGTGTCAGAGTGGTTGTACGATCATGGACAAAAACAAGTTTCCTTTTGTGCCTTCGTACGTTTATGCAAGAGGATAAGACAAACAATTCTTGAACTGCAAGTTTCATGATCAGCGATCACTGATGGTGTCTTTCATCAGTGAGGCCTAATGAAAGTTAGTTGTCGCTGAAGCCTTGTTTAGAGTTGTCGTGCGTTGTAGACTTGTCTTGGTTTCACTGAGTGTCGCTTCAGATCATGAGTAGACTTGTCCTTGTTCATCGGCTTAGTATTCGATGTCAGCGATGAACTCCTTTCAACCAATTATATTTAATATCCCGCGGTCTCTAAACATATCAGGGACATCCTAATTTCAACATAAAATCCTTTAGTTTAAGTCTAGGTACTGATATAGATACCTAAATCCCTTAAACTTAGGCTCTGATACCATCTGTAACAACCTGCAAATCCACAAAACAAATAACATTGAATATATATAAAACAAATCACATTGGGGTTACACATTGGGTCTCATTCTACAAATCTATACAACTCTTCAAAATAGCAAACAAACTTTTTAATCTAACTCTTCATACGAAAGATCCACATAATCTCATATCAAAATCAGACTTCAATTTCCTTCTCGATTATCTCCAACAAGATAAATCAAATAAGGGTTAGACTGAAATAAGGATTATCTCCAATCAAATAAATCAGTTTCCTTTACCTCATACTTTTCGCAATCCTGAAATGCATATTTTTTTTAAACAAAATGAGGGTTAGACCAAATGGTCTAGTGAGATAATCCCTGTAATTTCAATACCACTATAAAAGAAGTTTATATAAAACCATGTATTAAAACGATTTATATAAAACCTTCGATTAATTTACTCAGTCTTTGGCACTCAGGCACCACTCAACAATTCACTATGTTGGCCTTCAAGCACAACATCTCACAATACACTCTGTTGGCCTTCAAGCACAACATCTCACAATACACTCTGTTGGCCTTCAAGCACAACGTCTCACAATATTGCTGGCGTTCTAGCACAGCGCGATAACATTGAAGCTAGCGTTCTAGCACAGCGATAGTGTTAATGGCGTTCTAGCACAGCGCGATAAGTATTGTTGGCGTTCTAGCACAGGGCGATAGTGCAATACCGTAGCATATCCATTTATAACAAAATCTCACATACCGATATCGTTCATTTCATAAAATTAACCATTTAATAATATATGCATTCCAGTTTGAAAATAGTTGAAAGAAAACTCGCCTCAAGTCCAAATATTTCATCTCGAGCCTTAACAATTAAAAAATCCCAAACCGAACTCTTGATTTAACCAATTAAGGATCAACGTTAAACTCCCTTAATTATCCCAAAATACACTTTTTATAAACCTTAAACCAATCATTTAAAATAACGATTTCAACCAACACATATACATATACGTATACCAAACCCACAAATTTTACCAATAATAAAATAAACCTTAAATTCATAGATTAAGAAGTTTATACATTGGAAGAGCCAAACCAAACTTCTTAATAATTCTTCCCTTTTTCTTATTCCACCATCGATGGCAAGAAGGATCAAACAAATGATAAATGAAAACAAAGGAAGAAGAATGAAGTAAGAAATGAGGTGGCAGTAGCAATGAAGATAAGGGGAAGGATTTCTCCTTTTATATCCCTAATTTTAAGAATAGCCCCTCAAGAAATGATAAAACACCAAAATACCCTTGAACCTTTTCTTCAGCTAAAAGTAAAATGAGGTTATTAAAAACTCTACCCTTAACAGAATTTCGTCCCGGAATTCACTCAATAACAAACGAAAGTAACAGATTACTAAAAAATTAAAAAAAATCAAAAGTCAAAAGATTTTAATACATTGATGTCTTTAGAAAACACCAGATAACTTTCACAAAACTAAAGAGTTTACTTTTCAATATAAGTTCTTTGCTAATATTTGAAACAATCTTTCAAATTGAATCACAAATAATAATAACGGATTACCACGTTTTCACTGCTCAACTCTGATTTAAACTCATGAAACACTCGATTTCTTTCGTAATATCTAAATCCATTAAACAAAAAGAATATTTACCATCAAATCTCAAAGATTAAATTTTAAGAAGACTAACAATAAATAAACCAAAAACATAACAAACTCTAAACTTCACTAACCAAAAACATAACAAACTCTTATTTAAAAGCAATTAAGAGAAGAATAATACCTGCAAACGTAGATGGGAAAGTTTAACCAAGAACAGAAAAAACTTTATTCTATTTTTTTCTCTCTTCTCTACGCCTCTCTAAAAAAATTCAAGCAAACACATCATTTGAAGAACAATCATCTGGAAGCCAAAGCATGAAGGGGGTGATAAGGTGATGAGTCACCTAAATGTGATTAATCATCATTTTTTTTCTTTTTAAAACAAACCCCAAGAATAAGAAGTTAGCATATAAAACCCCTCAAGTTTGAAATCTTTCTAAAACCAACACATCAAGGTTATTACAATATCTCTTCCTTAAAGGAATTCCGTCTCGGAATTCAATTAGACAACTAACAAGGGTAACGGATTACTAAAATAAATATCAAGAAATTTAAAATCACCTTATTTTCCAAATTAACCTCAATTATAGAAAATTGTCCATATAATTAAGAAAACAATTAAAACTGCAATCCGATAATAATCGAATAAAACAATCTACCCAGAATCGTCTCAAATACAACAACGGAAAGAATAATTCTAATCGCAATAAATTCCAGCTGGAGATTTGTATTCTTATCGATCTATAATCACCCGGACATTTAACTGAAAACATAATTAACTTTACAATATTAATGAAACGGTAATTAGAGACAACATTTATCGACCGACGAGAATAACTTACCAATAAATAAATCATAAAATAAACAAGCTTTAATCACATTCCCAAATATAACAGGCATTCGAGTACAAACACGTACCTGTAAATTCACAAATACATTGGCCAGATATAATTTGAAATTACCTTACATGTCGTTCTTTCAACCAATTATATTTAATATCCCATAGGCTTTAAACATATTGGGACATCCTAATTTCAACATAAAATCTTTTAGTTTTAAGTCTAGGTATTGATATAGATACCTAAATCTCTTAAACTTAGGCTCTGATACCATCTGTAACAACCCGCAAATCCACAACTCAACAATTCAATACCACTATAAAAGCAGTTTATATAAAACCATGTATTAAAATGATTTATATAAAACCTTCGATTAATTTACTCAATCTTTGGCACTCAGGCACAACTCAACAATTCACTATGTTGGGCTTCAAGCACAACATCTCACAATACACTCTGTTGGCCTTCAAGCACAACATCTCACAATATTGTTGGCGTTCTAGCACGACGCGATAACAGTGAAGTTGGCATTCTAGCACAGTGCGATAGTGTTGTTGGCGTTCTAGCACAGTGCGATAAGTGTTGCTGGCGTTCTAGCACAACGCGATAGTGCAATACCGTAACATACCCATTTATCACAAAATCTCACATACCGATATCGTTCATTTCATAAAACTAACCATTTAATAATATATGCATTCCAGTTTGAAAATAGTTAAAAGAAAACTCACCTCAAGTCAAATATTTCATCTCGAGCCTTAACGATTAAACAATCCCAAGCCGAACTCCTGATTTAACCAATTAAGGATCAACGTTAAACTCCCTTAATTATCCCAAAATACACTTTTTATAAACCTTAAACCAATCATTTAAAATAATGATTTCAACCAACACATATACATATACATATACATATACATATACATATACATATACATATACATATACATATACATATACATATACATATACATATACATATACATATACATATATGTGGACCTAATCCCGTTCATTGCTCAGATATTATTACGTATCTAGTGTCTTATGTAACATGTGTATAAGCCAAAGGGCTTTGTGTGTCAATAATAAAGTTAACAACTGAAATAGTCGGTTATAGGAAGTTATAGGAAGTTAGCAACCGAAAGGATATGACTGTTGCTGAACAGTCACGACGGTTCGGTCTTATGTCTATATAAACAAGTGTATGTAAACAGATTTATGTAATCTCAATATACGATTATTATTTCAGTAAATTCTTATGGGTGTTTGTGAATCGAACGATTAGGGACAACAATTGGTATCAGAGCATAGGCTCTTTGATTCCAAAACTGTGACCGGAAAAAAAAGAAACACGCCGGCCGGAAAAACGAACTCAACGGAGGCGGAATACGGTAACAGGAAGAGAACTTACTTGAAATAAGATCAGGAGGACGTCGGGGACGGTGGTGAGCAACCGAAATCAAACGATAACCGGCGGAACTTCAATCAAACTCTTCAAAAGGAAGGAGGAAGAACCGATTGAAGGAATCATTGAACCAAATCAAAAACCAGTGAAATAAATCTTAGGGTTCGTTCTGATTTGGGAAGGATACTTTTGTGGGTAGCGTTTCTTTTGAGAACCGACACAAAAGGAAAAATTAGGGCTCGTATTCTTTGTTTTTGGGGGAGACGATTCCTTGTTTCTTGTTGATAGCGTACGTGAGATCCAACAGAGAAAGGAATTATATTGGGCTCACTAAAAACAATTATATTGGGTTTTATATTGGGCTGACAAGCATTAACCTTTTGGACTTCTTTGGACAAAAACAAGGAGGTATTTACTTGGGCTTTCTATTTCGGAATTATATTTCTTGAAAGAAATACACAATCTACAATTTGGGATTTTAAAAGAAAATACAATTAGTATAAATTTATTCTTGGATTTCTAGCAATACTAGTAGTATAACTTTTATTAGGAAAGTCCCAAAATTTTTTAGAAAGTGAAAATCGTACGAGTAGAAACCATGCCTGGTGAAGAACCAAACAACGCCCTAGTAACACAAAAATCCATAGCACCAATCTCTCATTATCAATGCCCCGTTTTGAAACCGACAAATTACACCGTTTGGGCTATTCAAATCAAAATTATACTTGAGGCAAATGGGTTATGGGAGATGATAGAACCAAAAGAAGATACGCAACCAGACGAAAAAAGGGATAAGGCAACGATTGCCTATCTATATCAAGCATTGACCGAAGATGTAATACTGCAAGTTGTGGGATGTAAAACTGCCAAGAAAGTCTGGGAGGCGTTAAAGAAAAGACATGTCGGGGTAGATAAAGTGCAGAAGGCACGATTACAATCTTTAATGATTGGATTACAAACACTCCTAATGAAGGAGGACGATACGTTGGATGCATTTACCGCTAAACTAAACGGCTATGCCACCAAGGCAAAAGAATTAGGAAAAACTTTGGACCAACCATTACTGGTACGAAAACTTTTAGATTCAATGCCAGATCGGTTCATCCAAATTGTGGCATCCATAGAACAAAACTCTGATCTAGACGAGGTTACCTTAGACGAGATCATTGGAAAATTGAAAGCCTATGAGGAAAGAATAAAACTCAGGAAAGGCGGACGCGGAGAAAGCCAGGAAAACTTATTATTCGCACAAGGCGAACACTCTGGAAGAGGAAAACGATTCGGTAATCGCGGACGTGGTAGATTCAACTCTTCACGAGGAAACTGGCAAAGCTACAGAAATAAACACGACTCGAAAGAGGAAGGCTCAACTCACAGGGCAAGAACAAACACAAAGTGGAATAAGCAAGTGAGTGACATGAGCAAAGTACAATGTCACAAATGCAGGAAATTTGGACATTACAGAAAGGACTGCAATCAACTACCGACAACGCAGGAACAATCAAACCTTATCCAAGAAGACGAAGAACCATCATTATTAATGACAACACACAAAACTGAACACGAAGAAGTACTGTTAAATGAAGGACAATTTCAACCCGGAGAGTATGCCACAACAGATGAAAGCATCTGGTATTTAGATAATGGTGCAAGCAACCACATGACGGGGACTAACAGTCACTTCAAGGATATTGATGAAAGGCTAACAGGACGTGTTCGTTTTGGAGATGGATCGTATGTAGAAATAAAAGGAAGAGGTTCTGTATTATTAGGATGTAGGAATAACGAACAGAAGGTTATAACGGAAGTTTACTACATTCCAAACCTCAAGAGCAACATACTGAGTTTAGGACAACTCACGGAGATTGGGTGCAAAGTCGTCATGGAAGGAAACCAACTGACTTTACATGACAAGAATAAGAGGCTGCTAATGAAGATTGAAAGGTCAAAGAATAGACTTTACAGCATCAGACTGCAAATTGGAACACCCATATGTCTCCTAGCAAATGTAGATAGCCAAGCATGGTTGTGGCACGCTAGATTAGGTCATCTAAACTTTGAGGACATCAATAATATGACAAGAAAGAATCTAGTGGAAGGAATACCAAGAATAAATCATGCAGGGCAAATTTGTGATGCCTGCTTACTAGGAAAACACAGTAGGACTCCATTCCCAAGTGAAGCTAAATTCAGATCAAAGAAACCCCTGGATCTAGTATATGGAGATCTATGTGGCCCTATAAGCCCAGCCACACACTCCGGGAAGCAATACATTTTCTTGTTAGTGGACGACTGTACACGTTTCATGTGGGCCTACTTTCTGACATCGAAAGATCAAGCATTTGACACTTTCAAGGAATTCAGACAGAAGATTGAAACGGAAATGAGGACAGAATTAAGGATGCTGAGAACAGACAGAGGAGGTGAGTTCACATCAAATGAATTCACAAAGTTCTGCAAGGAAAACGGAATAGCACGGCAATTGACAGCACCTTACTCACCACAACAAAACGGAGTCGTGGAAAGAAGAAATAGAACAGTGCTATCTACTACTAGAAGTATGATGAAAGCAATGAAGTTGCCACAGAACTTTTGGGCGGAAGCAGTCAGACACGCCGTATACATACTGAACAGGGTACCTACAAGAGCCCTGGTGGATAAGACTCCATATGAGGCACTCTACAACAGAAAACCAAATCTGGAAAAACTAAGGATATTTGGGTGCACAGCTTATGCCAAGGTAACAATACCTCGTTTGCAAAAACTTGATGATAGAAGTGTTCCCATGATTTACTTAGGAATAGAGGAAGGATCAAAAGCGTACAGATTATATGATCCAGAAAAGGGGAAAATACATATAAGCAGGGATGTTAAGTTTATGGAAACAAAACCATGGAAATGGGATAACAACAGAGAGGAAATAAGGACACAAAACTTGGAATGGACAAGTTTTGTGGTTAGAGGAATCGATGATGGAAATACTACATCAATCAACTCGGAAAGCAATGAAGATGCTTATCAGGAACAGGAACCAATTACTGCTCCAGACTCCCCAGTTACCCCACAGACATATACTTACAACCCACACTCAGAGGAAGAACAAGCTACTATTAGTTCATTGAGAAACTCAGAAGAAAGATTTGATGATACACCAGTACGAGGTTTTAAAGACTTGAATGCAGTATATGCAAATGCACATGTAGTTGAAACTGAAAGTCTGCTACTTACGGAAGAAGAACCACGTAACTACAGGGAGGCATCAACAGATAAGAAATGGATCGAGGCCATGGAAGCTGAACTGGATTCAATTAACAGGAATAACACATGGACTCTTACTACTTTGCCTACAAATCATAAGGCAATAGGACTCAAGTGGGTATTTAAGACCAAGAAGGATGCAAAAGGAAAAATCATCAAATACAAAGCAAGGTTAGTAGCAAAAGGATATGTGCAGGAACAAGGAATAGACTTCGACGAAGTATTTGCACCAGTTGCACGCATTGAGACAGTTCGTTAGATTTTAGCACTGGCTGCATACCATGGATGGCAAGTACATCATTTGGATGTCAAATCAGCATTTTTACATGGGGAATTAAAGGAAGAAGTCTACGTTGCACAACCTGAAGGATTCATACAACCAGGAAGTACAGGGAAGGTTTACAAGCTCGCAAAAGCATTATATGGTTTAAGGCAAGCACCACGAGCTTGGAATGTGAAACTTGATCAAACCTTAAAGTCATTGGACTTCAAGAAATGTAATCTCGAACAAGCGGTTTACACAAAGAGAAGTAAGACTTCCACACTGATAGTTGGAGTTTATGTGGATGACTTGATAGTCACGGGCACTCCAAGGAAGGAAATAGACTTGTTCAAATCCCAGATGGAAGACAAATTTGAAATGAGCGATCTAGGATTGCTGGCTTATTACCTCGGGATAGAAGTTACTCAGAAAGGAGGAGAGATTACAATCAAGCAAACAGGTTACATCAACAAGATCTTGAAAGATGCAAGTATGATGGAAAGTAATGACACAAAGATACCTATGGACCCGGGAACAAAGTTGGTCAAGACAGAAGACGGAAATCCAGTGGATGCAACTTATTACAGAAGTTTAATTGGATGTCTCAGGTATCTGCTACACACTAGACCAGATCTAAGTTACTCGGTCGGATTACTCAGCAGATTCATGCAAGAACCAAAGGATCATCATTTAAAGGCGATAAAGCAAGTAATCCGATACATTAAAGGAACCAAGGAGCATGGTATTATATACAGAAGAGATGGCGGCTGCAAGATAACAGGTTATAGCGACAGTAGTTATGGAATCAATACTGATCAAGGAAAAGGAACTACTAGAATAGTATTCTATTTTGGAGAATCACCTATTACCTGGTGTACTCAGAAGCAACCAACAGTAGCACTCTCATCATGTGAATCAGAATTCATGGCAGCTACTGGAGCAGCGTGTCAGGCTTTATGGTTAAAGCGGCTACTTAGTGAAATAATGGGTTGGAAGGAGGAAAGAATAACACTGAAGGTTGATAACGTTTCAGCAATAGCACTCGTCAAGAACCCAGTTTTTCATGGAAGAAGTAAGCACATCGACATTCGTTACCATTTCATTCGTGAATGTGTAGAGAATGGACACATCAATGTGGAACACGTCAGTGGCGAACTACAAAGGGCAGATATATTGACGAAAGCTTTGCCAAGGCTGAAGTTTGTCACTATGCGGCAGATGCTCGGGGTTCAAGACCTAGGACGAAGCAACGATCGAGATTAAGAGGGAGAATGTGGACCTAATCCCGTTCATTGCTCAGATATTATTACGTATCTTGTTTATGTAACATGTGTATAAGCCAAAGGGCTTTGTGTGTCAATAATAAAGTTAACAACTGAAATAGTCGGTTATAGGAAGTTATAGGAAGTTAGCAACCGAAAGGATATGACTGTTGCTGAACAGTCACGATGGTTCGGTCTTATGTCTATATAAACAAGTGTATGTAAACAGATTTATGTAATCTCAATATACGATTATTATTTCAGTAAATTCTTATGGGTGTTTGTGAATCAAACGATTAGGGACAACAATATACATATACATATACATATACATATACATATACATATACATATACATATACATATATCAAACCCACAAATTTTACCAATAATAAAATAAACCTTAAATTCATAGATTAAGATGTTTATACCTTGGAAGAACCAAACCAAACTTCTTAATAATTCTTCCCTTTTTCTTATTCCACCATCGATGGCAAGAAGGATCAAACAAATGATAAATGAAAACAAGAAAGGAAGAAGAATGAAGTAAGAAATGAGCGACGGTAGCAATGGAGATAAGGGGAAGGATTTCTCCTTTTATATCCCTAATTTCAAGAATAGCCCCTCAAAAAATGATAAAACACCAAAATACCCTTGAACCTTTTCTTATGCTAAAAGTAAAATGAGGTTATTACAAAGATGGTTGAAAATGGAGAATAATAAATTGAGACTAGTGAAAATGGAGAATAATAAATTACCGGGTTGGTTGCTAGAACTAGTGGGGAACACCACAGATGGGTGAAAATGGTGTATATGATGTCTTGATATGTATATATAGGGAGAGGTTTATTTGAGAAATCCTAAGTGTGTGAGAAATAGAGAAGTAATCTTAGTCATTCATTCGGTCAACATTTGTGGCTTTGACTGAGAAGCAGTTGATATTCCTCGCGTGGTCTGCACAAGATAGAGGGGTAGTTTCGTAAAGTACGCTGGACGAGTTCATATGTGAACTTGTGTGATTCACATATGAACTATACGTTCGTATGTGAATCTGTTAATTAGTTCAACTGATTCACATATGAACCTACAGTTAATTAATTTATATATGAATCACATAGGTTCATATGTGAATCAGTTAATTAGTTCAACTAATTCATATATGAATCTACAGTTAATTAGTTGATATATGAATCAGTTAATTAGTTCTTATATGAATCATAAAGGTTCATATGTGAATCACACAGGTTCACATATGAACTCGTCCCGTGTATTTGTAAAAGTTACGAAACTACCCTTCTATTTTTGGAGCAGTTGCAACTTTTGACGAGTCAAAGCCGATCTTGACCAAGTGAATGGCTAAGATTATTTCTTTATTTCTATATATATAAACTACTACAATAAAATATAATAATGTAATTTACTTTTTTGATTAAACAAGGAAATAGGTAAATAGACAAAAAGGGAAAAAAAAACTCACACGATGGGGACATGATAGGGTTAACGGTGGTTATGTGGAGGGACCATGAGAGTTATGAAAATGAAAAGTTGGGGACCATCAGTGTAGATAGTTTATTTTAGCTACCAAATTCAAAAATATATATATTTAAATGGTATATTTGTAAAAATGACATATTTACTTTCTCTCATGTTCAAGAACATGAAAATTGTTTTCTTTCTTTCATTTCCTTCTTTTTTGTCTTCCCTTTCGAGAACACGTGGAAAAAATTATTTTTCTTTATTTTCTTTGCCCTCCCTTTCTTTTCCATCAATTACTTTCTCTCTATATGAAGGAACGCTACTTAAGAGACCGAGAGGCAACAGAGGTAGATACGATTAGGTTTTAGGAAAATTAATTAAAAGAGAAATAATATTTATATTTTGTAACTAGTTGTCGAGTTTCAGGTCGGATCGAGTGACATATATTAAGACCTTACCTGAACCGATATATTCGGCCTAAAATCCAGACTTCGGACTTGGGGGTACGATCGGGTGGTTAGGGTCGGACCGTTTGGGTTTTTTTCAGGGTTTTCGGGTGCGGTCGGGTTTTGAACGAGTTTATTTTAGGGATTTAGGGATTACAAAATCAAAAGTGAAAATATCTATAAAAATTATATCCAACTCCAACATATACTTTATTTTAAAGATTCAAATATTAATTATATTATTTAAATGTTCACTATGTTTAATAAAATATTGTTTTTTTCTCATAAACCTTTAATTTCAATATCTCATGGTGGTGGGAAAAAAGTAAATATAATTTCTCTCTTTTAAATATAGAGTTTAGACATTGTTTGATAAACATAAGTTACTTACATTTTGAGTATACTTTTTGACGCACAAAAACTGTTAAACACCCGGAATTTTCGGTAGGTAAAGGTCAATCCTTTATACCTTTGATAGTTTATAATTGTTGGTTCATGTTTATGGAATGTTTTAATTTTAGTCACTAAGCGACTCAAGAGCGTTTTGGGTGGGAAAGATCAAATTTTAGTACCATCATCTTCTTCTAGTACCAAAAACTATAGAATTTTAGTCCTGTATGATTGAAACACTGAAAATATGATAGTTGTAGATAAAACATAGATCAATGGATACAAAATGTAAAAAGATGTATGATCATGGCAAAATCTCCTAACAGCATTCACTTGAAAAGTCCCATCAAATGGGTACTAGCTAGTTGTGCACTTGGATCATAATAGATACAAAACCAAGAGTTAATGTATAAACAAATTCATTTCATGTACATAAATATTGAGTTATCTAATAACTCATGTTTTAAATGTACAACAGTACAGGGTCCAACCAAAACCCAGGAATTCCATAGTAATAGTAATACATACTCATGGATCATGTCGTTGTTGCTGCCTTGGTCTTCCCACGGAAAGGGGACAATAGAGAAAAGTGTCTTGAAGCTGTCGACAAGTAGAAACAAACGATCACACACTCGGTACAAACAAATTCCTACTTTTGCTTTCTTAGCTAAAAATTTATTATATACATATATATTATCAAATTCAATAGTAAAGTAGCTTATACTCACACTTTTGAGAAGTATGAGCATGAGTCGGAGTTTGATCTTCAGAGATCAAGGTCTTCAATGTTTGAACTGCTCAAAGTCAGCACATACTAATATCAGAATAGTCATAGTGGTCCTTTAATATGTAGTTACTCGCCAATTAATAATCCCCACCCGATCGATCTAAAGTACATGGATTTGTTGAGTTAGTTTTTATATGAATCTAGTTCAGTTATGAAAAGCAAGAGTTCCTATTTGCTTAATACAACTAGAGTACTAGACCTTCCTTCCATATACTTTGTGAAAAACCAACGTTATTAATAATAAAGCAATTTGGAGTTACCTTCACCAGAAGCAGCAGCATCATTGAATGTAACATTATCTGGTTCAAAACCATTCCCATTTGCAGTAACTGTATCTGAATCTGAAGGGCTGTGGCTTTTCTTTCCTAGTTTCAGAAGTCGTCTGAATCCTAATCCTTTTGCTTCCTTTACTTGGGGGACTTCAGGGATCTTTTCCAGCTTCAAGTTGTTAAAATCAGAAATATATGCTTTTTCACTTCCCCCAATCCCAAAGCTTGTCTGGGGTGCTTTCGCATAGTCTGAATTTCTAGTAGATGGTTCTTCGAAAGATGAAACACGTGCATAAGGAGCTTGGTAGGTGCCTGGATTTTCGGCCATTTCCTCCACACAACTTTTCCTCACCTGATCAAGAAAACAATTTGACGTCACAGTAAAGTATTTGGTATCATGGCACCTAAGTGTTTAAGATTCACAGATTCTATTATCCTGAATCTACAGTACAACAATTAATAGATACACATAAAAGGCCCGTATTGTAACCTAAGTACTTTTATCTCCTGCACTATGTTAAGAATGTATATCAATCATCTTCAACTTAACAAACAAAAGAGGATTTGCATAACTAAAAGAGACAAACTAAAAAGGAACAATTGTTTAAATCGTCTTTTCTTCTTAAATGATGGCTCCTCTATGGTCCTCCCCTTCCCTCCTTAAAAGAAATCTTGGTGTGAAAGTCTGATGGATTTAGAAACCAGTGCATATAAACTCTTTTCTTATCCTAAAAGAATAAGAAGGCGCGTTTCTATTTCTGATAGGTTGGTTTAGGTTTCATAGCGTAGATGTTGAAAGTTGAGCAATGCTCCGGCTTCAGGAGTGTAATTACCTAATAGGTTTGGTTAAGGTTTCAATCTCATGCTTTCGACCCATTGGCTTGCTTTCATACTCTACTTATTCTTGCTTCCAAGTAAGTGATCTAGTTGCACTTTTAAATAAGCATTCATTTGCAGTTGGGAAAATAAAGTAGATCTATACAACATATAAGCAGAAATATGAACAATGAAACAGAGAAAATAAATCTGAAACTAGATATTATCATTTTGATTATCTATAAAACAACTTGATAACCAGAATAGCAGTGCAACTTCTGATTCGGTGTTTGAATACCCCTGAATAATGGAGACAAATAAGATGCCATGGACCACAACTACACGCTATTGATATTCTTTAACGGTTACTTATGGAGAAAGAGGTAATTTTGGATCAAAACTTAACCAAAACAAAATCTTGCATCTATTTTTGTGACAGGAAATTGTTGGGAATGCAGAGTATGTGATGAAAAATACACAAATGATTTTACCTCACAAGATCTAGGATGTTTTTGAGGTTGGACTGAAATTGTCCCCTTATCAACAATTTCCACCTCATGACTGGCTGCAGAATCTTCCTCAATATTCTTCCCTATTCCATGATTACTATCAAATTCCTTAGTTACTACTCTACCTGAAGTTATCGATGGCTGCTGATGTTCAAGCATAACAGTCTTGTCAATAATAGGGTTGTCAGCAGCATCACTCTGATGCAATAACCTTTCGTTTGAATTCAGTTCAGAATTTGCAACAAGCTTGTCGTCATCCTTCACCTTCACACCTGAAGTCTTTTGGCTTGGCTTTGAAGCTACTTTAGATGTTTTGATCTTCAGCTCGGGAAGCGTTGCAGCCTTACTTTGATCAAGGTTCATAATAGCAGAAACCTTTTTGCTCTCAGGCCCATTGGATAATTTTGGTTTTGAAACAGGTTCTGCACTACGTGTCTTGAATGAAGTAGCAGCATGACTGCTGTTGATCTTTTTAGGCTCGGATAGTCTTCTAATCCGTGTCATAGAAGCCTTTGAATCAGGAGTAACAGAGCTGCTTTCTTTCTTTGTATCCGACATGGAAGACATGGATCTAGTCAATCTATTATTCCCTGCCGAATTACTACTCCCATGATCAATTGATTTGCTGCTTGTTGAGGGTTTCTTTGAATTGCTGGAAGTAGTCCTTATTTTGGACCTTTGCAGAGGAGATGATGATCCAGTCTCTGAATCAGTGAACTTGGATCCTCTGTTGGACATGGGGGATAGTTTAGATGGTAACTGTTTTCTGGTGGCCATTGTAGTAGACTGGCCAGACATGGAACTGGCTCTTGCCGCAATTCTCTTTTGTCTCTCCATTTTTAGGGCTTCAAGTCTTTTATGTTCTGCATCTTGCTGAAAATAAACTAGATTTAAGCACATGTACTACTGACAGAAAGATTGATCATTCCTGCTACGAAAATGAATATGAAACATGATAAAAGGTACAGGAAAAACTAGTAAACGACAAGTCAATTCTAAAATTACTATAGAATATAGACAAGTAATCAGCAATAGTAATTAGTACCTGCTCTTTCTTCATTTTCTGGAGATCTGCTTTATAGGATCTTAGTTTCTCTGCACGTGCCCGTGCATCCTCTAGAGGATTTAACTTGGATGGTTTTCCCTTTCTTATAGGTCCCCCAAACTTCTTATCTGAAGTAGCCTGGTTAGCTTTCGATAAAAGGGGATGCTTTTCTGCACTTTTAGACCCTTTCTTGACATCAGACGAAGCAGCCTCCTTGCTCTTTTTCTCATGTGAAACAGCAGCACCTTCAGCTAACTGCATCTCATAGTCTAAAGCAGGATCATACCCTATAGACCTCTTTTCGAGGCCTCGTTCTGGCATCAAGCTTAAGTCATGCGGCTCATAGTTAACTTGGTCATGAATCCTATTATTAGATTTGTTTTCTGGATTTTCATAATCCATGTTGATGCTAGTTCTATTGTCATTTACACCTGAAGTTGAACGTAAGGGAACCATCATTGCTTCATCATCAATAGCATGCAAGCCATGTCGGTCCAAATTGGCAGTCACACCCTCGAAACCATTATCGGCCAGTGGATCTGACGAATTCCCTACATTTGCTTGTAATCTTCCACCTACCATAAAATCATCATTTTCGCTCCTGTAGACAATCTTCCTTCCATTTTTGTCGTAGGACTGTATGTCAGTTCTGTGACCTTCACCATCATCGTCACGTTTTTCATGAGCTAATGGATCATTAGCACGGGTTTTTTGCCTTTGAGGATCCCTGTCCATTGCAAACATATCTTCATTAGCAGTGTGGCCATCTTCTGCAGCAGCTCCTTTGAGTAAATAACTTTGAAATGCTTGCCAGTGGCCACTATCTGCTTCCTTTCCATTAACAGTCTCAGATTCAGATTCTTTTAGGTTACCTTTTCTCTTTGGGAATCTTAAGCTTCTTTTATGTGTATCACTCTCGGTTTCATCACCAGTGTCGGTGTCAGAAACTGGTTCTGATTCATCTTCTGAGGAATTCTTCCTTTTTGAGTTAATGAAGTTGATATTTCGGATAACCACCCTGCCAGAATTCTTTTTACCAGATTTTCCAGCATACTTATGACGTTCTGGACCAAATGAACTTTCATTCACCGATTCAGATTCAGGGTTGCTATGTCTGTTATCCATGGACTGCCTCTTTTGTTCAGTTCTATTAGAATGAGGATCCCCCATCGACGGGTAAGGTGGGGGATAAAATGGAGCACTTCCTGGATAATGTTGATAGTAGGGCAATCCTTGCATGGGATATGCTTGATAGACTGGTACGCTACCGGGTGAAGAATGCATAGCCCAGGGAGGGAAAACTGGATGTGGAAATTGTCCTGTATGATATTCAGGCTGACCAGCTGAGCTTGGTCATCCATATGGGCGCCAACCAATGAATTTACTTATTAGCTATTTGTTAATAGAAAATGTCTTCAGAATAAAACAAGGGAACTAACAAGGTAAACAAACAAGTTCAAGAACATAAAAATATTGGAGTCTAGAAACTATAGCCTAGTTGTAAGGCTCTTTCCTCTGGTTTAAAGTCAACCATATCCTGGATGAACTCTCCAAACGAGGGAGAAAAAATAGACAACTTGAAATTGAACTTGCAAGCATCAAACTAGGTAGGGGGTAGGGGGCTGGCAGCGCCTCACCCCTCATCTTAGCACATCAAATGTCAAACCAAAAAACGATATTTTTATTTTATATACCTAAAACATCATTCAATAAAACAATGTCAAACATAATTATTAAAACATTATCCAAATAAAAAAAAAGTATTAAACATTAATCATAGATGTTAGCATAAAAGTAATAAACATTAATACATTATCCTAAATTTAAATAAAATAAGATAGGGCCTGGTTGAGACCGTTCTAGGGCCAGCAGGCCTAGATTGATCCTTGTATTTGAGAGGCAGGACCAATCCTAACTGGGACTGAGCCATAGAGGGACCAGTTGGGACAGGGATTTGTGCATCTTTGATGATATATACTGTTATCTCAGGGGGTTAAAAACCCAAAACATGAGTATTGGGAAGATACAGTTGTAACCTACATAATTGGATCTGGCAGAAGGGATTGAAAATATAGGAAGTGTGGTAATGATACAAATTTTTTTATGAAGTAATAGTAAAACTGGTCAAGTAAGTCCTTACCTGCATTTCGGTCGCTGCCTGCTTTCTCTTTAGTTTCTGAAGTAGCCTCACTCCTGGGTTCATTGGTCAGCACAACTCCTGATGCATTCATGGCAGAGTAATCTGATTTGCTGCTACACATTGCATCTTCTGCTGCTATTTCAACCCATTGTCCAGACTCGTGTTTCTGCTTCCACAAATCCATGAACCTCAAGCAAGCACTCCTGTTGTATGTATGTATGTGCATAAAAAAAGTGAAAGGCATGAATATGCATGCAAATGGTGATAAACAGCAACACATAAGAATTATTAGCTGCTTACGTTAGACGTGATGCACCAAATGATTCAGCAAACAATAACAAATTTGCCACATGATCAATTTCAAATCCAGCAGCCACAGCACGCGCAAAAGCCATGCCTTGTTCTTTCTTCAGCACTGCTTTGCGTGTCTCCAGAACATTTAAGAGCTGGACTCTGAATATAAGGAAATAGAAAATAAATATATGCAGCTGCTTACATTGAATAAAAATTAACTAGTGAGGCAAATAAATTTTTTTAGTTCGAGACTAAAATATAACCCCATCTCTATAAGATTAGAAATTAGTTTTCTTTGTTAATTGATTCAAAACAAAGTACTTCATATAATTCACGAAAGCTCAAGTACTCTCTCGCATCTTTTTCAAATCAATAAAAGATTAGGTCTATCAACATTTGTATCACTGTCTGTTAAGTCATTCCAGGAAAAGTTGAAAAGGAATGAGTGGCAGGTTAAGGCTTAAAGCACTGTTATTTTCACTGTAGTATGTGTCGATTCCCAAAAATAATAGGGACCATAAAGCATAATTTTAGCAGTGATAGGGGTAAATAATATATAGAAAGGTATAAAACTCATAGCATACACTACTACTTTTGACATTTACCACAATTGTAAAATGAACATGGTGAGAATGTAGATGCTAGGATTCCATCATTTCCATGTACAACATGCAATTTAGCATGGGGATATAGAGGAAGAAAAATATGAATAATTCACCAGAATATGAGAAAAAATTGGCCCAACATAAAGTATGTAAGCTGAAAAAAGGCATAATATGGACCTTAAAAGTCTCTTGGTGTATGGTTTGGAAGATATGTAAAGGTCATGATCGCTATGTGCTATAAACAAAGTCAAGGATATCATACATTTTTTAAGCATTTTGATTGAAGGGAGTCAGAACACTTGTTTGCATGGACGATATAGTTGTGACATGTTGATCAAGACAAAATGTGGTAACAAGATCAAGGGCAGAAGAAGAATTAAAGCAATGTCGTAACAAGATCAAGGGCAGAAGAAGAATTTAAAGCAATGACTCAAGGAGTGTTTGAGCTACTCTGGTTGAAGATTGCTTAATAAGATCTGATGATCAAGTGGGATGCTCCAATGAGATTGTATTGTGATAACAAGTTAGCAATTAGCATAACCCATAATTTGGTGCAACATGATCAAACAAGCACTTAATCAAGAAGTTGGAGAGGAGCATTATGTCTCTATACACAGACAACTTGCAGATGCTTTTACTAAAGGGTTATTCAGTTCACTATTCGAGAGTTTTAAACTCCAGTTGGGAAGGGAATGCTTGACTTCACATTGTGAGTGACTGCAGTTAACTACACCATTAAATAATGCATCGGTATTTTAGTTTCTAATATATAGCAAACGAACACCAACCACCTTAGACAAAAAGTTACTACTTCACTCCACAACAAATATCTTGATTTGACTTTGATAGTCAAGTAGACTACTTTTAAACTTCATATGTGATATGCACTTATTTTAGTAAAAAAATTGGCGACTACTAAACTATACGAAATAAATTTCTAATGGACAAAAGTAGTGTTAGAAATGTAAAGATGATATTAAAAATGTGGGAAGTGTTGGGTTTTCACACTCAAAAATCAACTTAACGCCTATTGTCGAATAATAAACTTAGGAGGAAGCACCAGTACTTTGAATTGCCCTCATTGTCAATGGAACCAGTAGTGTCATGGGCACCAGGCTGCCAGAAGAAAAAAGCAGAATTAATAGCAAATGATAGAAAAATTAAAACACATCAGATAATGAGCATACTTGGTGACTTGTTACCTTGTAAAGGACAATTGCCTTTTCATCATCAGCGTCACATGCAGGTTTATTTCCTGCACAAAGTTATGGAATGAATTTACCAAGTTAAGAACCAACAGAAATGGAAATGCCACATGGTCGTCCAAGTCATTTACTATATGATACCTTCATTGCTTGCCATGGGCTTTATGTGATGGTCTTCTATCTGTCATGGTGAACACTTGGATTAAGAAGTTTATCCTGACATGGTATACTGATATATATACTGCTCATAATGCTCACCATAATATCATTGTTTCCTTGAATTGCAATTGCTTCTTCTATCTGTATGATTTCAGATTCTATGGTGTAGACACGTTCCAGAATCTCGGGAGTGCTCACAAAGCGAACAAAGCTATAAACAATAAGGTATTAGGGTTTTTGCTTTTTCTTCAATGTTGAACAGGATTTCATGAGAGAAGGCTTTGCAACATGCCTCGCATAAATAGCTTTTAGGTGAAAGGTTTAAAAGCAAACACAATAGTAATTCCCATAAGTGAAAGCAATGAGTAAATTTTAACTTCTCAGTTGTTCAAACATAAAAGCATGATGGTAATATTTGAACAGAGTCAAAAGAGTGAAAGTTAGCTAGAGGGCACTCGTCACGGATGATATTAACAGGTTCCCAAGTTAATACTATCGACCTCAAATAAAATAGCAGCAGTTTCCATAGTGATATTGATGGGTAATAGATACAAAGAAGGCGAACAACAAAGAACAAGCCTACACTAACAAGACCATTCCATCAAACCAAACGTCCTCTGCAGGAATAGATAACAAGACAGGTTTTATAGGCTTACAATAAATGGAATAAAAAAAAACCAGTTTAACACGTCATAACACACAATGGAAATACTAACTAAACCATAGTTCAAGTTCTATATATTAATAATGTGGAAATGTCGTCACTTTTCAAGCTTTACAAATTACTTTTTGTACTTGCATCAAAGCACTTCAATTCTTCTTTCTAAATTGAGAATCATTATGACTGCTAGTTTAGTGATAAACTACAAAACCAATTCAACAGGTCATAGCACACAAAACTGAAATACCAACCAAACCATAGTTCTAGTTCTATCTACTAACAGTGTAGAAATGTTGTTACATATAAGGCATCTCAAATTATATATATTTTACTTAGACCAAAACACTTAAAGTGTTCTCAAAAAAATGAGAATCATTGTGACTGCTAGTTCAGTAATATGTCCAAATTGAGAGAGATTAATAACTGCGTACACAAAAAAGAAAACAATGGAAAATGCAAAAAGATGTTAGAGTAGCAAGGATAATACAAACCTTTCCACTGTACACTTTGTAAACCATGTTGCATTACCGCCAGCTTCTGGTTCAAGCAATACTGAATAGCCACCTTCTGCAATTTGATCTTGAGCTGTCTTTAGGTGGGCAATAAAAGGGCTCAGCAAACCAGAAGCAATTTTCTCTTTCTTATCATTTGCAATGATGTATAAATCGCACCTGGTAATTTGCAGCAATTACGACTAAATTAAGAATTTCAATAGCCACTCCAACTATATGTATCTCAACCATAAAGCATACATAATTGAATGAAGACTGTCATATTGCAAAAAGTGATTGGTCTAAGCTTAGATAATGTAAATAAAAAGTGAAATACTAATATGATAAATGTGTTCCTTATTCATTGTGATGAAACTCTTTCAAGTATTTGGATTACCAAAAAAAGAAATCGAGCAATAT
This sequence comes from Saussurea involucrata, assembly GCA_033807775.1. Lineage (NCBI taxonomy): Eukaryota > Viridiplantae > Streptophyta > Magnoliopsida > Asterales > Asteraceae > Saussurea > Saussurea involucrata. Next base: position 40,058,372 of record CM066321.1, on the reverse strand, counting down.
TCTTAAAACCTATAGTGTAACACCAAATAAAAAGCAATACAAGTTGATATTATACTCCCATTCTTTGGTAATTTGAATATAAAGCAATATTTCTGCGTTGCCTTGTCTTCCACCTTATCCATTTTATGGTGAAATCAATTTGTGATGTTATAGATAAAACCATAAAAGTATTCATAAGTGTTATTGTAACAATATCTTTAGCAGATTTAATAGATCTAGGATAATACTTAGTAGTAACCATAATATCTAACTAGAAGAGAACAAGATCAAAGAAAACCTAGCGTTGAGGATGGGTTTGAATGATTCCCACAGAATAATCATTCCTAGCACTTGTAGCATATGGTATATGCTCAAACAAAAAGAGAACCTACATCAAGGCAATATTCTACCATCTAAGTCATATAAGGTGGGAAGGCATGAACAAGGCACCTTACATTGTAAACTGTTTTGTCAAGGTCCTACTTCCATGGTATCTAAAGCCCATCATGCTATCAAAGTGCAATGTACAGAATTTCCCGGTCTCATTCTTCTTATTCTCTCAGTGTACAGGAAAAGGACTTTTGTGTCCGCTGCTACATTGAAGGGCATATGAAAGAAGAGAGATTTAAGTTTCACTGGATGGGTCAAGGTTTCAATCAGAGCCTTCTCAACTTGGCTTTCCCTCTTCTTTTGCTAGAACATGTATACAATCTTGAAAAATCATCCACTACACAAGTATTGGATAATCACTTCGAATACCCACAAATCATAAGTACCTTTGTAATCAACCCAATGTACCCAAAGGTTCATGTTGGGTGTACCCCATGTATTTTCATCTTACTTCAAAGTAATAGTTACATGCTTTCTAGCAAGTAATATAGCCTTCATGTTTCCATTACTTTGTGTTGTATTTAACTTTTAGTCTATATGACTATATCTAATTCGATATATATTAATCTATTTTCTTTTCAACATTTGATGTGTTCCCTAACTTCAAATTGCCATATTTGTTTTAGATTGTGGTTTTTTTTAACTTAATTTTGTCTTTGTTGCTATCAATTTAACTTTGGTGTGTTAATCTAGATATTCTTTTATTGGATTAAATTATGTTCTTTAATAGATAAAACTTGAAACCGAGGTTTTATCATTATATATTTTCTATTTTGCAAGTATGCAAGATAGGGACCAAGTCATTTTATTATAAATACCCAAAAGTTGTGTACTATTCTACCCGCACTCATTATACCGAGTCCAAAGCTTAGATGAATAGGATAATGGAGGTTTGAAGACAAGAATCAAACTTGGCAGTCCGTGCCACTGCCTTATGGTTGATTGGTTAGAGATCTACCGAAAGCAGGTGGGGTTTTAAATAAATCAGGATTAATAGTTTAGAAGACAAAAATATCAACAGTCATTCCTCAATTTAACAAGCAGCCATGATGGGTAACCAATTAGACACATATTTTCATGTCAAAATTGATTAGAAAGAACTTCATTGCCTGATTGCATATTTTTCATGCTACAATGCCTATATGTATGGTCTAACAAGTATATTTTTAATCAAAAATTCATGCAAATTGTTTATTGGAAAATGAGGATGAAATTATTTATCAAATTGGATAAGGTTATAGTATATTGTTAAATTAGCATACCTATAACACATTAGTAATTTGGTGGAACTAAAAAAAGATATAAGGTAAGATCAGTGGGCAGAGATACACTCGAGAGAAGGTAATGACTTCACAAATATCTTTGCTCGTTGTTAGGATCCTTTTTGTGTCTCTAAGCAGCCAACAATTTCCATGACCACTAATCGGATGTAGCATATTTTTGCCTTTTAACCTCAATAAAAAGTCGATATGCAAGTTTCTCGAGCTTACAATACTATTATGGGTACTCATATTTGTATCTAAACTCTTTCAATCAATTTATGGATGTAAACCATATTTTAAAAATGCAAATAAACATGGTCTTATCATCCAAAGGGTACAAGCACCCTAATGCTACTATTTCATTTTCACTTCATGATTTCATCACAAGAATCCAACAATGACATAGCTGAAAGTTTCCTCACCCCACTTAGCATTTGAGGACTCCGCAAGAAAGTACTACATTTCATTGGTGTCATGAGATTAGCTAGTGTCTGTCATGTAGACCATAAGAAATATGCTCAAGACTTGCTTATAAAGGTAGCATTGTTTAGTTTATTTGTATCCTAAGACTATTTATTAGGGAATTGTTAGATAATGCTAATATATGCATATTGTTCACAATTACAAGGTAAGGTTCTTCAAGTTTATGTTCTAAAACTATACATAAAGAAAAGGACCGACGCTTCAAATTGGTAAAGGTAAGGTACAACAATGTTTGTTCTTTCACTATACATGCACCAAGAATCAACCCATAGATGTCTTTGTAGGGGTGTAGTTCCAAATGCCGATAAGGACCACAAGGTTTCACGGTCCCAAATATAATCAAGAAACCACAATGCAAACTAACTCAATAAAATAAATGCAAATAAACAAAATCTAAATGTTGTAAATGGCGATCCGATCAAGTATACGATCCACAAGCTAAATAAAGCAGTAACAATGCAATGAACGGTCAAATACTAAACGACGCGTAAATTTAGACAGGGAGATTTAACGTGGTTCCACTACTAATATGATAGTTTACTCCACAAGGACAGAGAGATCGATTTTATTGCTAACTGGGAGGATTACAACGTGTTACAATGATCCAGGAATCAACAAATCAGCAAAACTAAAGCCTTCTTTGTTCCTTACTAAAAATGGAAAGGAAAAAGGTATGAAAAACTTACGAGGAAGCTACTGCCTAAAAATATCTAAAGACGAGCCTTTTTATACCCAGGGGCCGAACGCGACTTAGGTCACACGCCCAGTCGTGCACGTCCATATCGTCGAGTTCGAGGCAAGCATCGTGACTTCCTTACGCGTCTAAGATCGCGGTAATGGTCACGTGTTCAATCCAGTGGGCCGCCACCCAAGTCGCGGGTGAGGTCATGTGTCTTTATGTCCTCGAAGATTTGTACAGCATCCAAGAATTCTCAAAATTCAAGGTCTTCACCAAATCATTGGGGTCGATTGAATATTGGTACTCCATAAGCAAGTTAGGCGTCACCAATCATTTAAGCCCTTCAAATGGTGGAGGGACTAACATATAATACTATCATCAAACCTGTTTTTTATAAAATTATTATAGAGGGTATAATAGTCATTTTTACTCGGATAACGCTTAATACAAATATTTTGTAAACAATAATTTTCGATCAACACTTATTCTAGTCAGACCTCTTTTTTCTAAGTCAGATCTCTTACTTCAATCAACTCTTACTCACAAATTTTAGTAGACAGCCCCTTAGTATAGGGTTCCACTAGTTGTGATCGTGACCTCTGGTTAACGAATTCAAATCCATTTAATTGTTTTACCCTATGATTACAATATTTTCTCCATAAAGTTGTATCAATTTTGAGCAGGCAAAATGTTGCATTCAAGTAAAAGCGGTCAGAAATTTATATCCAGGTGCCAAGCTAAACTGCCCCTCTACGGCATTGGACAATGAAAATAAACAGTAAACTAGAAATTCCCTAAATCGGGAGGCAATCTTGGGTTTAGTATTGTTTGTTTTTTAGGTTTTCAGATGCTTCAATCTTTGCCCAAATAATTTTAATCGAGAAAAAGATATGCACATTCAGATGAGGTAAAATGGCCTATGGAGCAAGTTCTAACACTCGGACATCAGAGACACGACATAAAATTGGTGAAACTACAAGGCAAAGTTCCATTTCGAAACTCTTGTTAACATATTTTTATACATTAAGCAAAAGAAGACACAAAATTACCTTGTTCTTGTGGGTGTGAGTTGGAATACGACAGAATCCAAACGAGTTTTTGACTTCATTGTTGGTTGAAAATCCGATCAGATGGAAAGAAAAGCTGTAGACTTGGACTCTTTTGGGGACTTTGTAATAATAGTCAGCAGCAATTGAACAGATTTGATAGGAAAAAGGAACAAGAAAAAGGTAGAGAAAGTGAAAATGATGTTTGATGTTGCAGAGCTAAAGCAGAAACTTGAAAGCGATCCTTTAATGGCTGCCTGCTGCTGCTGCATTGAATTGAAGAGAGAAAGGAAAGAGAGTAGTATCCAAAGTGCCCTTTTTCTCTCGACTGTTTCCTGAAACAAATTACCAATCTTCACATCTACACTCCCTATCTTTTCAATGATTTTACATTAACAGCTCTCAAAGTATACAAATAGCATCCACATTTCACATTTTTGTATTTTGTATAAAAGTAACATCTTTTTTAATTTTGATTTGTATAAAAAGATATTAAAAAAGTTGTAATATATTTATCAATTAATGTTAATACAATAGCATCGAATAACTTTTTGCAAGATGAATTAACATTTTTGTTATTGGATTCATAGTTAAACATGACTATCTTGTAGTTACTTAATGATATAGAAAATGGTTTGCTCAGTAATCTTCTAAGGATGAGCTTTATATAGAAAATCAAAAACATGTTTATTTCTTCTATGAAAAAACCCTCTCCAACAAATATATAGATCAATCTATATACAGATAAACTTATCTATATAGAACTTAATTTATAATTCATTTAAATATAGAATAAAGATTAAAAAAATGATAACTTAATAATTTTGGAGGGGCATTTAATCTAAAAACTAAGTAAAGGGGGCATTAGTAGCCAAGATACAAAGAAAGGGGGTGAGGCAAGAAGAGAATTGAAAAAAGCCGACAAGTTGTTGACATAATATTAAAAACAATTATACTCGTCTTATTATATTTCAGTTAATTCGTTTGTTTTTAAAAATAATATTTAATACTATAGAAGAAACATATTATTAGACCATCTCCAATGGGGTCACTAAATCTCACACTAAACATTATATTTAGTGTAAATGTCACTATTTACATCTTCAATGGGGTCACTATTTTTCACACTAAATTTAGTGTGATGAATAGTATTACACTATATTTGGTGTAACACTATTCATTTACACTACTTTTTCAATTACATTTTTGGTCCCTCAATTTTAAGATTTATTATTTTTGTCATTTAAAGTGTTAAAGTTTAAATAGGTTTATTTTATACACACACATATATATATATATATATATATATTCTTTATATTAATTTTTTATTTATGTTTTAATTAAGTAAATAATATATAACATGATAAAATATTCGATGAATAAGCTAATATTAAAAGATGATAACATAATCAACGGAAATTCAAAAATACATAATAACACCGAAATAAAATTACTAGAAATCTAATAAAATTACTAGAAATCCAACAAGAGACATGTAGAAAAGACGTAGAGCGTGCATTTGGCGTTCTCCAATCACGTTTCGCAATTGTAGCAGGACCGACTCGTTTTTGGCAAAAAGACGTGCTACATGACATAATGATTACATGCATTATTTTACATAACATGATAATTGAGGATGAATGTGATCTCGATGCACCAATTGAAGTTGCAAGAGAAGTGCCACCGATAGAGGTTGAAACGGTGATGAATGATAATAACCAATTTCAACAATTTCTCGCTCGTTATAGACAAATCAAAGACAAAGTGGCACACTTCAAGCTTCGGAATGCATTAATCGATCATTTGTGGGAAAAATATAGTAATGGAAATAATTAAATGCATCTGTATTCTCTTCTTTATTTGTTTTAATGTAACTTTTATTGTTTAATAAAAAGTTTTGTTTTATGCATTAAAATAATTTAGTTCATAATTAATTAAAAATAAAAAATATTAAGTTATGATCTAAATAAAAAATATGGGTATAAATTGTAAAGTTAATAAATATAAGGATATTATTGAAAGTATAATAAATTAATATAAAAATGATTTGGTGTAAAAAATAGTGTTATCCATTAGAGAAGATTTACTATTAACACTAAATTTAACACTACTTTTTACACTACTTTTAGTGTTTGATGTAAAATATAGTGTAACCCATTGGAGATGCCCTTAGTAAAAGTTTGGTTGAGACATTTGAATATAAAAACATATTATAGTTATTTTTAAGTAAGTAATGGTATTAAAAATAAATGGAAAATTAATTAAAATGTCACAAGTCAAACTTTATGTTACCAAAATGCCACAAATCTCTCCCAGTTTGCAAAAATGCCACAAAAACCCGCGATGGGAGCCCGCGATCGCGGGTTCAGGGACCATTTTTAACACTTTTTGAAACTTGCAGGGACCATTTTTGACACTTTTACCCCGCGATTACCGGCATGACCACGGTACACCCCGCGGTGGACCAATTCTTTCAATTTGATGAATTTTAATTGAAATGTTACACTTTTAACCTCTATACTTATTTACTAAAATTACTTTATACCTTTTACTTTCATTATTTTAATTTTACATTTAACACATATAATCGTTTATTAACTAAAATACGTTAAAAATACGTTTTAAATTTAACAAGTTACACCATTATAATCGTCTCTTCGATACGTTCAAAATGAGCTCAATCTTGAATTTGTTTTATTTTTATATTTTAATATATATCATATACACTACATAAAAAATATTTTTTTATATTTAAAATTCATTTTTAACGTATTTTCAATTTTGTTTTACAGTCTTATCGCTTTAACATAATAATCATATATTAACTAAGTCATTAAATCGTTTTAAATTATTATTATTTGTATGTGTTTATAGATATCGTGAATGGCAATAGAACAAGGTTTCACGAGAAGAATATGAAATGAGGTTTTGACAAGTTGGTATCACTGGACTCATTTAAGAATTGTGAAAATAGGTATTTAGCTAATGATGATTCATGTGTGTTTGGAGCTGAAGTATTTGCAGTTACAAAGTATGTGCAAAAGGATCGATGTATGTCCATCACAAAGCCTCTACCAATTTTTAATAATACTTACATTTGGGGGGCTCTGCGGGGCTTTTGGCCGAAACTGTTTGCCACGTGGGCTTGGGGCTCGCGATCGCGGGGCCTATCACGGACTTTTGTGGCATTTTGGTAAACCTTGAGAGATTTGTGGCATTTTGGTAACTTGAGGTCAAACTTGTGGCATTTTAATTAATTTCCCAAAATAAATTGTATGAATTGAAATTAATTTTGTTTCAGCAATTTTTACTTTTAGGAAATCAATTATCAAAACTTTTTATTTTGAGAATCAAAATAGACGCAATTCTCTTTTGGAAAGTATTAATTTGGCCATTAGGCCATCCGTAGCGGGCGGGGATGGGCTCGGGAAGGGCTTCGGGGTCGAGCGGGGATGGGCTACGGGGCTCGCGGGGTTGGCGGGGCGGGGATGGGTTCGGGGTTGGGATCCCGGATCATCCCGAGGGTTTTAAAAAAAAATTAATTAAATTTTTAAAAAAATAACCGTTGAACGGCTCTTTCTAAAAAAAAATTTATTTTTCTCAATTTAATCCCACTATATATTTAACCCTCAACCTCTTATTTCTCACACCTCTCAACCTCTTATTTCTCACACCTCTTATGTCTCACACCTCTCAACCTCTTATTTTTCACACTCTCAAATTCTCTCAATCTCACACCTCTCAAACTCTCTCAAATTCTCTCAACCTCTTATTTTTCACACCTCTCTCATCATGAATCTAAACAGAACACCTACATCCCGTCGTAACCGACCGAATACACCACAATCACAAGAAGATCAAGAGCTTGGTTTCCAAGCGTTTACACAACAAGGTTATCATCCGCAATTTTCGCAACAAATTCCGCCACAATGGTCGCAACAAAATCCGCCACAATATCCGCAACAATTTTCCCAACAATTTCACCAACAATTTCCTTACCAATTTACACGTCCCGGGTTGATTGAACAAGGTTTTACTCCGGCCAACTTCAATCTCGACGACGACATTGTTCCGGAAACCCAACCTTCTACCCCGAACACACCACAATCTATCCCGACACAACAATCTAACCCGGAACCATCAAATCTGAGACCAAAGAAAGCCGCCAAACAAACGTGGACAAGAGACGAGGAACTCGCGTTAGTGTCGGCGTGGGTTGACGTTTCGGAGGACCCCGTGGTCGGTAACGCACAAAGCGGTGGTAATTATTTTTATTGTTATTATTATTATTATTATTATTATTATTATACTTAATTTTACATAAATGTAGGAAATTTTTGGGGCCGAATCGGGCATGTGTTCTTTACTCGCATGGGTCGTGAACCAGGTTATAGATCAACCCATCAACTCAATAGCAAGTTCAACGACCTCAATAAAAGAGTTAATTCGTTTGGCGGCATCTACAACAACTTGCTCAATAATAGATCAAGCGGGATGAGTGAGGCCGATATATCCCGAACGGCACACGAACGGTATGTAGCACGCCATAAAGTTGCTTTCACTCACGAACAAGCTTGGGACGTCCTAAAAAATGTCCAAAATGGGGAGCCGTTCCAACGATGACGACAACTTCATCGCGGGGTTCAAAACGTACCCAACCTTCCGATGATGACGATGACGAGCAAATTCAACGACCCATCGGGAGAAACAAGGCAAAAAAATCATCAACGAGTAATACGTCCGGGGCGAATACGGACGAAAGTGTTACTCAGTTGTTGACGACGTTCAACAACAAGATTGATGATACAATGGAATACAAAATGAAAAAACTCGATCTCGAAATCGAAATCGAACGCTCAAACCGATTTGAGAAAGACTTCGAGTATTTCATAGCCCCGCATGATCACCTTACGGGAAACGCTTTGAGGGCTACTTTAGCGAGAAAAGAGCAACTCCAAAAATTTCATAATTGGTAGTGTTTTGTATTTTGTAATTTTTATTTTTAATGAATGATATGAATTTTAATTTTTATTATTTATCTTATTTTTATTTATTAAAAAATATATAAATATTTTTATTTTGTTAAATAATTAAATGTATAAATAAAAGAATTAAAATAAATGGGGTGGCAAAAGAGTTTGAGGGAATGGGGTACGGGTGTTTAGGGATCGTGAGGGATGGAGTGAGGGATGAGAGAAAAGCTGATGTGGCGCTGAGATGGAGGGGAATCTTTGAAAGATAGGCCTTATGGGGTACTGATGGCCTTAGATCTATTAATGGGTAAATTTAAGGGCTGATTTATCTTTTTTTTTTAAAGATTTTAAATCGGATTTTATTTTAATATAATTTTCTTTTAGTTAATAAATTATTAAAATATAAATATATATATATATATTTATTTATAAGTTTATAACTTTAAATTATAAGAAAAAAACATTTCAATAGATTTTTTTATAATTTTTTAATATAAATAACTAAAAATTAAAGTCTTTAAAGAATATAGAGTAAACTGCAATTTTGGTCCCTGTGGTATGTTGTTTGGCTCACCTTTGGTCCCCAGAAAATTTTTATTGCAGGAAAAACTCTGTGGTATATAAAAGTGCTCGATTTTGGTCCTTGGGGTGTAACACCGTTAGTCTGCTACCGTGAAGGCCCTTCACGTGCATCTCACACGAGGGTAAATCCGTCATTTAATTAAGATGCTCCTTTATCCCTTAACCCCTTAGTACTTATCGTTTAAAAAACCCTCATTTATTTCAAAATCCCTCTTTTTTAATTAGTCACTTCGTCTTCCACCATATTTCTTCTGCAAAAGATCACGAACTCACAAAGAAGAACCACATTCATCAACGATGAGCCAAGCTATTTGGCGTATACGTGGTCGTTTCGAGTCGTTTGATCCTCATGAAGCTTACGGTATGCTAACATGTGTTTGTTGAAGATTGCACCGGTGTACATTCCATTTTTTATCACTTACGCAATTTTGTTTCATGTTTGCAGAAAACGAACCCAACCTAATAACTATGATGATCAATCATGGTGGTTTCTTTACCAAATGTCCAGGACAAACGTATGCTAAAGGTAAGCAAAACTTTGTTGACTTGGTAGATTGTGACCACTTGAGTGTTCTGGAGATTAATGACATGGTTCAAGAGATTGGGTACACTACAAAGCATCCAATGTGGTACCATTTTAAAATCCCTGAATCTGACCTAGATAAAGGATTGCAAGACCTAGGAACTGACCAAGACATAATCAATCTGTTAAAATACATAAGCAAATACAAGATGATTGAGGTTTTCATAGAGCATTGGATGACAACTGTGATACCCTCCTATAATTCACCAGTTAAATCTAAAGTTGTTATTGAGGAAATTCTTATGAAGGTATCACCAGAACTAAGAAGGTATAGGAAGCCAAGTGTAAAAACTTTAAGATCATCATGCAAAAAACAACTACTATTGGAATATATTGACATACAAAGTAATGTAGAGGGTGAAACAGGGGGGTGTTCAAGATAATGTACAGGCTGCATCGGGGGGGAGGTTCAAGATAATTTAGAGGGTGAAACAGGGGGTATTCAAGACAATGCAGAGGGTGAAACAGGGGGGTGTTCAAGACAATGCAGAGGGTGAAACAGGGGGTGTTCAAGATATTATAGAGGGTGGTGCAGTTGAGGAACCCCAAGTAGAGGGTGGTGCAGTTGAGGAACCACAAGTAGATGTAGTTTCAATGCAGGACTTTGATCCATTTAGGGACTGTGATCCTTTTTGGGCTGATAAACTAGTGGATGATGAACAAACACAATTAGAAACATAACAAGAAACAGTAAGGGCTGATGAGGGATTACATGATGAAGGAAACCATGATGAAGGAGTAGATGATGAAGGAGTAGATGATGAAGACAGTGATTACATTATAGATGAAACCCAAGTTGAGGATGAAATGGATGCATACATGACCAACTTTGAGTCAATTGTGGACTGGAATGTTGAATGGCTTGGGCATACTGAACATTTAGTTGAGGAGGACAGTGTAGATGAAAGTGGAAAACCTATAGATGTTGATTTTGAAAGTGGATCAGACTCTGATGTTGAGAGGCCAAGGAAGAAGAAGTTACAATCCATTAGAAAAGAACATACCTCTCAAGGAGTCATGCAACCCAGCTTTTATGTAGGCCAATAGTTTGGAAATAAGAAAGACATTAAAAGTGAAATCAAGCTCCATTCAATTGAAACCAGGAGAGACTTATGGATAAAAAAGAATGACAAACTAAGGTTGAGGGTTGTATGTAGAGGCCAGGTACCAACATGCAACCAAGAAACAAACAGGGGAGTCTAGTGTGAATAAGTCAAAGTCAAAGGTAGATGACAATGGGCCCAGTTGTCCTTGGGTATTGCACATATCCACAACAGGGGATGAAAACACTTAGGTGGTGAAAACTTATGTTGATGATCATACCTGTCTGCAACAAAGAAAAGTGAGGCAATTCACATCTACCTTTCTCTGAGAACAGATTGAACAAACCATTATCCCCAATCCTAATATCCCATTAGTAGCCCTACAAGAGCAACTAGAAAGGAAGTTTGAGTTGGGTGTGTCAAGACATAAGGTGTTTAGGGCAAAAACAAAGGCACTGAATAGGGTAATGGGTAGTTACAACATGCAATACTCATTGTTGAGGGACTACATCATTGAGCTGCAAAAACTAACCAAGACACAACAGTCAAACTGGAGCTTGAACATGCACCAAATCCAACAGACACAAGTAGACAATTCAAAAGGATATATGTGTGTCTTGGTGCATTGAAAAAAGGCTTCAAATCTTGTAACAGAGACTTGTTGGGATTGGATGGTGCCTTTATGAAAGGACCTTTTCCAGGTCAACTTTTAACTGCAGTTGGGTTAGATCCAAACCATGCTACTTATCCTCTTGCTTATGCCATAGTGGAAGCTGAATGTAAAGATTCATGGGAATGGTTCCTTGAGTGTTTGGGAGATGACTTGGGACTGGAGAGGAACTCAAACTTCACTTTTATCACTGATAGGCAGAAGGTATATCTAATTTACATCTAATTGTGTTTGACTTCTTCATATGCATCTTATTTATATGTTTGACTTCTTTATATGCATCATACAGGGGATTATACCAGCATTAGAGAAAATATACCCATGTGCAGAGCATAGATTGTAACAACCCAAATCCCAGAACATACATCATAATGCATAACATTCATACATAACATTGATTTACAACAAAAGTTACATAACAAACCAAGTACGGTCTCAATAGTCTTGACATTACAAAATATATAAAAGCTTCCTAATCAACATCCATCAAAAGCTTCCTACACTTCATCCTCTCCTGCCGATCCTTAACCTGGAAAACATATTTTTGAAAACAAAATGAGGGTTAGACCAAACGGGTCTAGTGAGTTAATCCCGGTCCTTTCCAAAATCATTATAAAACCTTTTATGTAAATCCTTTGTATCAAAATAGTTTAGATAAACCTTTGGTAATTCTTTCGTAAAATATAAACATACCACACGTATTTAAATATCAATCCAGACTCGTGCATCGTGTACCTCTCATTCTCCTTATTCCTCCACAAATGGTCATATTAGTTGGTAGCAAGCCAACTAATAAATCAACAACCGGTCCGCTCACCGGAACCCGGCTACCCGTCGGTCCGCACACCGGAACCCGACTACTCACCGGTCCGCACACCGGAACCCGGCTACACACCGGTCCGCACACCGGAACCCGGCAACAAGTGCACTCGTGTAGTGCAAAGCTTATATAAATACAATATATATCTCATTACATCATATTGTCATTTATATACACATAATCATATTCCTACCACATAATCATCTCATATATATATATACACATATATACGTATCCCAGTTCAAAAACGTTTTAAAGCAAAACTCACCTGAATGCTTATTACAACTCTTCCAAATCTTTTCCAAAGATTCAGTCTATCAATCCCAATCCACAGAGTCTGCAAATAGATTAAATACAAATATCCCCTTACTAACTGATCACATAAAACATACTAGAAGACCAAGGACTCTAGATAACTCAAATCCTCAAAAGTGACCAAAACAGCTAAAGTATCCGGACAACCCAAACAACCCGGACAACACCACCTTTTCCGGACAACATGACTTTTCCGGACAACCTTAGTAATCCGGAAATCAAGACTAATCCGGACAACACGATTTATCCGGACAACACAAGGAATCCGGACACCACAGACTAATCCGGACAACAAAGGAATCCGGATGCCATCCGGTCTCTAAATCATCCGGAAACCATCAATCAAATCGTCCGGACACTATCAACAACTTACCCGGACACCACCAAAGAAGCTACCCGGACACATTCAACTTATCCGGACACCTCTGTCGGTTTACCCCATTTTTGCCCAAAAATCGACAGAATCAACCCCAGATGTGTTTGTGATGTTTCTACTCCGATAGGAACCATTAACTAGTAATTACCAACACAAAATACACAGGGAACATACCTTAAATCGTTTCCAATCAATCCAATTGAAGCCTTAACCCTAGCTTTCTTCTTTTCTCTTCTTTTGCCTCACAAACACACACTCACACACTCTAATGTTTCTGGACAGTTGTTGTAAATGAAAATATCTGGATATAGCTTAAGGGATAATATCTATCCATACTTACCATATAGACCCTGAACTTCTCAATAATAACCCAAACACCCTTAACTTATAAACTTATCTAAACTTTCCCTAAATAGAAACTTTAAAGTTAAATAAACTTAACGGAATTAGATTTTTAACTAACGGATTTACCCGGGGTATTACATTATCTCCCCCTTAAAAGAATTTCGTCCCGGAATTCGGTTAAGCAAAAAGGTAACGAATACTTAGTTTCCACTACTACCTCGAACTCAATCAAAACCATAGGAGATAACTAAATAGGCACCCCACACCCTTCTATATCTCTAACACAGATAAGCAACAAAAGCACGGAAATACAGATTATCAGTTTGCACCGAAGTCATATAGCACTTTAGCACGTATAGAGTTTATAGGAATACACCTGTCTTCATATCTATCCATACGTCGAGTCCGATCTGCCACTCTGTTGATTTTTATAGAGTTAATATACACATAAGCACATACCCCATATAATAAGGTATTTCAGTCCAAACATGCACCTGTAAGATCACAATTACACTGGCCAGGTGTAATCTGAAATTACCTTACATGATGTTCCTTCTACCTTTTATACTTAGCATTCCAAGGTTCTAATATATCAAGGACATCCTACTTCACATGCAGTTTAAGTCTAGGTACGGGTACAAATACCTAAATCCCTTAAACTAGGGCTCTGATACCATTTGTAACAACCCAAATCCCAGAACATACATCATAATGCATAACATTCATACATAACATTGATTTACAACAAAAGTTACATAACAAACCAAGTACGGTCTCAATAGTCTTGACATTACAAAATATATAAAAGCTTCCTAATCAACATCCATCAAAAGCTTCCTACACTTCATCCTCTCCTGCCGATCCTTAACCTGGAAAACATATTTTTGAAAACAAAATGAGGGTTAGACCAAACGAGTCTAGTGAGTTAATCCCGGTCCTTTCCAAAATCATTATAAAACCTTTTATGTAAATCCTTTGTATCAAAATAGTTTAGATAAACCTTTGGTAATTCTTTCGTAAAATATAAACATACCACACGTATTTAAATATCAATCCAGACTCGTGCATCGTGTACCTCTCATTCTCCTTATTCCTCCACAAATGGCCATATTAGTTGGTAGCAAGCCAACTAATAAATCAACAACCGGTCCGCTCACCGAAACCCGGCTACCCGTCGGTCCGCACACCGGAACCCGACTACTCACCGGTCCGCACACCGGAACCCGGCTACACACCGGTCCGCACACCGGAACCCGGCAACAAGTGCACTCGTGTAGTGCAAAGCTTATATAAATACAATATATATCTCATTACATCATATTGTCATTTATATACACATAATCATATTCCTACCACATAATCATCTCATAAATATATACACATATATATGTATCCCAGTTCAAAAACGTTTTAATGCAAAACTCACATGAATGCTTATTACAACTCTTCCAAGCCTTTTCCAAAGATTCAGTCTATCAATCCCAATCCACAGAGTCTGCAAATAGATTAAATACAAATATCCCCTTACTAACTGATCACATAAAACATACTAGAAGACCAAGGACTCTAGATAACTCAAATCCTCAAAAGTGACCAAAACAGCTAAAGTATCCGGACAACCCAAACAACCCGGACAACACCACCTTTTCCGGACAACATGACTTTTCCGGACAACCTTAGTAATCCGGACATCAAGACTAATCCGGACAACACGTGTAAAGCCCGTATCCCGGTATGTAATTTATTAGTCTTAACTATTTCTTTTAAGTTCGATTATTTGTGGTTTCCGTAAACGGGGTTAGTCGAGTTGGGTCAAATCGTTAAGTATCGGAATTCTTGGTTAGGGGTGAGAGGCTTGCAAGTTGAAGGGCCATTTGTGACAAAGGCCAAAAACCCATATGGGTTTCGGCCCATGCTGTAAAAGAGAGAAATACATTTGGTCCTTGTGTTGTATTGTTGTGGGTGGGTGTCGTGAGTATCAAACAACAAAAGAAACCCCAAAACCCTAAGCACCCATTTCTTGTTTTGGTTTGTGCCGCACGCAAGGAAGAACAAATAGCACCAGCTTTCTTTCCTGTTTTCCCTGCCGCCGTGAACCACCCGCCACCACCAGCAGCCGGCGCTGCTGGTCCTGCCGACGAGAAGAGAGAGAGAGCAGTAAAGAGTGAGAGAGAGAACAGCGCGAGAGAGAGAGGTAGAGAGAGAGAACAGCGCGAGAGAGAGTGGTAGGGAGAGGTCGCCGGAAACTGCTGCTGTTCGCCGTTGTTGTCGCCGGAGACCACCGCCACCACTGCCGTTCGTCGGAAATTTCGAGGGAGAGAGGAGCAGGTGCGGGTGTGTGGTGTTGTAGCGAGGTAAGTCGTTTTTTCGTCTCGTTTCCTTTTCGTTTCTTTTCCGGCAAAGCAACCACCGCGACGCCGCCGTCGCCGCCGCCGCCGTACCCCGCTGTCGGAGGTGGCAGTGGGTGGTGCCCGTGGCGGAACCCTAAAACCACCTCTGGCCGTAACCTTAAACCGCCGTAGCAGAACCCGAATCGTATAAACCGAACGCGTAAACCGTTTTATAAAGTTATCATTTTATGTGAAAAATGTCCTTTTCTGCCACTGTATTGCGTTAGCCGTAACTCTTTACTCGTAACTCGGATTGGGGTGAAACTGGTTCCAAAGGTTCCATTTCCGAGTCTAGTAACTTTTCTGTGTTTCGTGCGAAATCCAGTTCGGATCGTAGCATAGGCCAAATCGTCGTTTTATACTGAAAGGTGCTGGTTTTTCACTGTTCTGCGAACCGTTCTTATAAATTCCGTAATAAAATGTAGAAAAATCGTTAGGAGGTGTATAATATGTCCTTGGAACCCTAACTCAGAGTACTTTCTAGTTATGTATTTTAATCGAGGATTTTCTGGGTTTAAAGAGGTCGGATCAGGTCCCGAACAGACCTGTTTGGTTAGACCGAAAAGTCGTTTAAGGGACGGTTTAAGCGTGCGTCGTATTTTAGGGTCCGGGTCTCGTGTTAATACTTTTTAACGTTCGTCTAGGTGTCGGGAAGTGATCTTGGATTTGTGGAGCTTGATTTATTAATTGTGAGCTAGGCGCGCTTACGAGGTGAGTTCTCTCACTATATTTAATATCAATCGTTTTACATTACTGTAGCTCGTGTGTGGTAGCCTTAATTATTTGTGATGCGGGGCTAGATAGTGGGGTGGCTAGTTAGACCTTTGTTGACATGTATACGCGGGTGGCGTTGTCATGTATACGCGGGTGGCGTAGGGACTCGGGGGCCGGTGTTTGTATACGCGGGTGGCGTAGGAACTCGGCGGGGCCGAAGATTGTATACGCGGGTGGCGTAGAATCTCGGTGGGGCCCAAGATGTTATACGCGGGTGGCGTAGGGGTAGGTATGCATGTTTATGATTTGTTCGTAGACTTGTATGCTTGTTTATGTGCAACTATCTGTTATAGGGGTAGTGTGGAATAACTGTGTTATCTATGGTGGTTGAATTCACTAAGCTTCGTGCTTACCTTTTCCCAATAAATCATTGTTTCAGGTACGGGTGGCTACAAGGCGTGACGTGTACACACTGGCGCGCGTGAAGAGCTGATTATTATATCGTTTTATAATTATCATTTTTAAACTATTTATTCCGCTGTTTACTGTTTTTAGAGAATAATTATTCTTGGGTTGCAAACGAAACGTTTTGGGTTATTTAACGAGTTTAATTAATGAAATGTCATTTTTAAAAATTTAAATTTTCTTGTAATTTTTGGGATGTTACAACTTGGTATCAGAGCACGGCTTGAGTGAATCAAACGCATTTCGGTGTGTTTGATCTCAAGTTTGCGGCTATAAAATTTTCTTTAAAGTTTTTTTTGGAAATAAAAAGAAGGAAAAATCCGTTTGAGGAACGGTGATCGAGGGCGCAGTGTGTACAGTCAGCCGGAGCCAAGGGGGAAAGGTACATTGCTTAGTGTTGTATTGCTTTCTAGGCATAGGGTGTGCATGCTAGATTGCCTGTCGTTGACACTATGCTGTATGATGATTGCTTGCTAGTAGGAATCAATGCTAGTCATAGTAGGTTGTTAAATGGAGGCCCTATAGGTTGTATGCAGTAAGAATCATATAGCCTTAGAATATTTGATTTAGTTCTATTGCGCAACTCTTGTTTGAGTCCAACCGTTCTAGGATAGAATTTTGTATTCGAATGTCTATCTGATTCACGCTGCATGCGACTGGGTATTCGTGATGCAACTCGTTATGGCTAATAGGGATTCCGTGGTAGCAAGGGTAGTGGGATGAGATGAAATTCCTAGTGAGTTGGGAAGAGTGTTTATATATGAGTATGTATGCTAGATTGCTTTCTAGAACATAGGAGTATGTGTGCTGGATTGCTTGGTGCTTATTACACTGTACTGCATGTTTGTTGTTTGCTAATAGGAGTTCATGCTAGCCCTGATAAGTTGTTAAGTGAATGCACTATAGGTTGTATGCGGTAGGAACCAAATAGCCTTAGAATGTCGGATTTAGTTTTATTGCGCAGCTCTTGTTTGAGTCCAACCGTTGTAGGATAGAATCTTATATTCGAATGTCTATCTGGTTTTACACTGTGTGCGACTGTGCATTCGCGAGGCGACTCTTCATGACTAGTGGGGATTTCGTCGTAGCAAGGGTAGTGGAGTTGGGTGGAATTTCTAGGGAGCTAGGAAGAGTGTGTACATATGCCGGTGCGGGCATATGTGTGTAGTTATCGGCGAGAAACTACTTGGACCCGTCGGATGGAACTCGGAACGAGTGATGATAGGTGTGGAAGGTAGTAGTAGAGCTCCTACTATCGGAAACTCAGGATCAATGCTCGAGTCGGGGAAAGTCACGAGGAATCCAAGGAGTTGAGCGTGAGCGTTGTTAGTGTGAATTATTATGTGCTAATAACTCGTTGTAATATCTACCCAGAATAGCCATCACAAGGAGGAACGACTATAGTAAACCTACTAGTACAGGTGTGTACTTGTTTGCTTTGATGGGATGATCGTTGGAGTAGTGTCGAAGGTTATAATTTAATAGTCGTTGGAATAAAAGGACGATTATAGTAATAGTCACTTGGAGTGACGATGAGGATGATGTTGTTTCGGGCCAAGATGGATGATTGTGCTAGAATCATAGGCTTATAGAGCCGACTTTGATTTGAGGAAAAATCGTAGGGATTATTTGACGTAATTTCCCATCTTGCCTAAGAGGTTTAAATGTCCGGATAACGTTAGTGGATCGGAGAGATTTGGAGGAGTAGGAGTAGAGGCGTAGAATGCCGACTGAGTCATGCACAAAGTTTGATTTTGAAATAGATTGCATTAACAAATTCTTGTGTTTCAAATCATTTTATGGATGGTGTTTTGGAATTTTGGGAAATGTTCAGCACACACACAAGATTTTGAAATATGGTTTTGAAAGTGTATGAAATCGTTTTATCACGGGAGTGCAAACTTTGTTAGAATTTGTCTCATTTCGTTATTTTTCCAACGGTTCTTTCGGGTAAGATGATATCCGTGTTTTGTGGTGTTTAAAATGTTGGGCAAGTGACTACGGCTTGTGACTTTAACATTGGATCCTTGGTCACGTTAGTCAGTCGTTGGTAATGGTCGGTTGGGTATCTCGGGGTGAGACCCCGGTATTCATGTGTTATGACCTTGACTTTCCAGTAGGCACTAGGAGGATATAGTCTTGGGCACTTACCTGAGAGGTAGTTCCGATGTGCCGGGCCTTGAGACGTACCTAGGAGGCAGACGTTAAGGCGTATCTTGTTACAATGTAACTAGGTTCCCTATGGCGGGCGAGGAAGATAAGTAGACGGTGGAAGATTGGGTATTCCACACGTGTTGTTAGTGTAGACCGAATAATGTCAGTTAAGGGAATGATGCCCTTTGTAATTAAGAGAATAATTGCGCAGTAACCTTTTTGAAGTAAGTAGTATATTTAGGTGTCGATTTTTGGGCTTGAGGCCAAACACCTTAGTGAAATTGGAGAATTGCAGCCGATTTTAAGGAAATTATGTTGATGGTAGTAGTAATCCTGAGATGTTTGCTTGTGGTGAATGGTTATGGTGGAATGACCTTCGTGGGTGATTTTAAATTTATTGGTTTGACGATTCGTGTAAGGTAAATTTTGGGAGTCTAGTAGAACTCGTAGGATTTAATCGATGGTTAATGGTAAGAATGATCGGATCCGAGTATCCTGTAAGGTATACTGGTGAGCAACTTTAGGATGGTTAGAGCTTGAAATTGAATCGGGATGTATAGAATATCTAAGGTTGGGAGATAACCAAAGTCGTTTGACTAGGAATGATTCCAGTTGTTGGAGTGTTCTTCTGATTATAATCCCAGTGTCCTAGAAGGAGTACGTTAGTTAGAAAAGTGTTTGGGAAGTTTTAGAAGAGATTTCAAGTGGACTTAGGAACCTGAGGTTGAGAGGAGGGAGAACTATCCGGAGCTATTCGTAGGCAGAGACTTCGAGGACGAAGTCTAATCCAAGTGGGGGAGAGTTGTAAAGCCCGTATCCCGGTATGTAATTTATTAGTCTTAACTATTTCTTTTAAGTTCGATTATTTGTGGTTTCCGTAAACGGGGTTAGTCGAGTTGGGTCAAATCGTTAAGTATCGGAATTCTTGGTTAGGGGTGAGAGGCTTGCAAGTTGAAGGGCCATTTGTGACAAAGGCCAAAAACCCATATAGGTTTCGGCCCATGCTGTAAAAGAGAGAAATACATTTGGTCCTTGTGTTGTATTGTTGTGGGTGGGTGTCGTGAGTATCAAACAACAAAAGAAACCCCAAAACCCTAAGCACCCATTTCTTGTTTTGGTTTGTGCCGCACGCAAGGAAGAACAAAGAGCACCAGCTTTCTTTCCTGTTTTCCCTGCCGCCGTGAACCACCCGCCACCACCAGCAGCCGGCGCTGCTGGTCCTGCCGACGAGAAGAGAGAGAGAGAGAGCAGTAAAGAGTGAGAGAGAGAACAACGCGAAAGAGAGAGGTAGAGAGAGAGAACAGCACGAGAGAAAGTGGTAGGGAGAGGTCGCCGGAAACTGCTGCTGTTCGCCGCTGTTGTCGCCGGAGACCACCGCCACCACTGCCGTTCGTCGGAAATTTCGAGGGAGAGAGGAGAAGGTGCGGGTGTGTGGTGTTGTAGCGAGGTAAGTCGTTTCTTTCGTCTCGTTTCCTTTTCGTTTCTTTTCCGGCAAAGCAACCACCGCGACGCCGCCGTCGCCGCCGCCGCCGTACCCCGCTGCCGGAGGTGGCAGTGGGTGGTGCCCGTGGCGGAACCCTAAAACCACCTCTGGCCGTAACCTTAAACCGCCGTAGCGGAACCCGAATCGTATAAACCGAACGCGTAAACCGTTTTATAAAGTTATCATTTTATGTGAAAAACGTCCTTTTCTGCCACTGTTTTGCGTTAGCCGTAACTCTTTACTCGTAACTCGGATTGGGGTGAAACCGGTGCCAAAAGTTCCCTTTCCGATTCTAGTAACTTTTCTGTGTTTCGTGCGAAATCCAGTTCGGATCGTAGCATAGGCCAAATCGTTGTTTTATACTGAAAGGTGCTGGTTTTTCACTGTTCTGCGAACCGTTCTTATAAATTCCGTAATAAAATGTAGAAAAATCGTTAGGAGGTGTATAATATGTCCTTGGAACCCTAACTCAGAGTACTTTCTAGTTATGTATTTTAATCGAGGATTTTCTGGGTTTAAAGAGGTCGGATCAGGTCCCGAACAGACCTGTTTGGTTAGATCGAAAAGTCGTTTAAGGGACGGTTTAAGCGTGCGTCGTATTTTAGGGTCCGGGTCTCGTGTTAATACTTTTTAACGTTCGTCTAGGTGTCGGGAAGTGATATTGGATTTGTGGAGCTTGATTTATTAATTGTGAGCTAGGCGCGCTTACGAGATGAGTTCTCTCACTATATTTAATATCAGTCGTTTTACATTACTGTAGCTCGTGTGTGGTAGCCTTAATTATTTGTGATGTGGGGCTAGATAGTGGGGTGGCTAGTTAGACCTTTGTTGACATGTATACGCGGGTGGCATTGTCATGTATACGCGGGTGGCGTAGGGACTCGGGGGCCGGTGTTTGTATACGCGGGTGGCGTAGGAACTCGGCGGGGCCGAAGATTGTATACGCGGGTGGCGTAGAATCTCGGTGGGGCCCAAGATGTTATACGCGGGTGGCGTAGGGGTAGGTATGCATGTTTATGATTTGTTCGTAGACTTGTATGCTTGTTTATGTGCAACTATCTGTTATAGGGGTAGTGTGGAATAACTGTGTTATCTATGGTGGTTGAATTCACTAAGCTTCGTGCTTACCCTTTCCCAATAAATCATTGTTTCAGGTACGGGTGGCTCCAAGGCGTGACGTGTACACACTGGCGCGCGTGAAGAGCTGATTATTATATCGTTTTATAATTATCATTTTTAAACTATTTATTCCGCTGTTTACTGTTTTTAGAGAATAATTATTCTTGGGTTGCAAACGAAACGTTTTGGGTTATTTAACGAGTTTAATTAATGAAATGTCATTTTTAAAAATTTAAATTTTCTTGTAATTTTTGGGATGTTACAACACGATTTATCCGGACAACACAAGGAATCCGGACACCACAGACTAATCCGGACAACAAAGGAATCCGGATGCCATCCGGTCTCTAAATCATCCGGAAACCATCAATCAAATCGTCCGGACACTATCAACAACTTACCCGGACACCACCAAAGAAGCTACCCGGACACATTCAACTTATCCGGACACCTCTGTCGGTTTACCCCATTTTTGCCCAGAAATCGACAGAATCAACCCCAGATGTGTTTGTGATGTTTCTACTCCGATATGAACCATTAACTAGTAATTACCAACACAAAATACACAGGGAACATACCTTAAATCGTTTCCAAGCAATCCAATTGAAGCCTTAACCCTAGCTTTCTTCTTTTCTCTTCTTTTGCCTCACAAACACACACTCACACACTCTAATGTTTCTGGACAGTTGTTGTAAATGAAAATATCTGGATATAGCTTAAGGGATAATATATATCCATACTTACCATATAGACCTTGAACTTCTCAATAATAACCCAAACACCCTTAACTTATAAACTTATCTAAACTTTCCCTAAATAGAAACTTTAAAGTTAAATAAACTTAACGGAATTAGATTTTTAACTAACGGATTTACCCGGGGTATTACATAGATACTGTTTAAGACACATCCATGAGAACATGAAGAAACAATGGAGAGGCAAGGAGTACAAAGACCTTTTATGGAAGTGTGCTACAACAACAACAATTCCAGAATTTGACAAATGTATGGCTGAGTTGAGAAATGTGAACAAAGCTGCATATGACTATTTAAAAGGAATTCCACCACATAGTTGGTCAAGGTCTCATTTCTCAGGTAAATGTTATGCCCATAATTATGCTTATGCTTATAATCCAATCTGATGTTTATGCTTATGCACATAATCCAATCTTATGCTTATGTTTATGCATAAATAGGTATAGCTCATAGTGATGTCCTATTGAACAACATGTGTGAAGTGTTCAATAGGCAACTTCTTGATGCTAGAGACAAACCCATAATCATGGCACTGGAATTTGTTAGAGTTTACTTGATGAAAAGGATAGTGGATGTAAGAAAGGTGATTGACAAGGTTGAAGGGATTCTTACACCCATGGCTAGAAACTTGCTTGAGACAGTGAAGAAGGATGCTGCTAAGTATCAAGTCATTTGGAATGGGAGAAGCAAGTATCAGGTCACTGGACCTTGGATGGACCAGTGTGTTGTGGATGCAACATAAAAGGTATGTTCATGCAGAAGATGGGAGCTGACAAGGATACCATGTAAGCATGGTGTTGCAACTATATGGTATATGGCTGCAAATGGGCAACAAGTGGATATACCAGAAATTGGGTCAATCCTTGCTACAAACTTGAGACATGGAAGAAAGTGTATTCCTTCACAGTTGATCCAATCAACAGCAGAGATAGGTGGGCTACTTCTGATTGTCCATTAACAATTACTGCACCCAAACATCACACACCAGTGGGTAGACCAAAAAAGAAAAGAAGGAAGACAATTGAAGAATTGAGGGAGCCAATTGTGAATGGTTCAAAATTGCTACGTCGTGGGAAGACTGTTACATGTGCCAAATGCATGAAGAAAGGCCACAACTCCAGAACTTGCAAGGGTCAACAAGACGGGGCTAATTGAATGGTTATTGATCAATGGATGGATGTTGTTTTGGTTGTTTTTGTTAAGTCAAACAATGGTTATTGATCAATGTTTTTGTATAGTCAAACAATGGTTATTGATCAATGTTTTTGTATAGTCAAACAATGCTTATTGATCAATGTTAGTTATATTGGTTACTGCACTTTCCTGCAATATGTTTTTTGGTTGTTTTTGTAGTTATATAACAGTTGAGCATGTGCTAATTAATGAACAACAATAACAAAACTCAACCTTTGTGATTAAAACCCAAAAGCATCTATATATAGTAAAGCAAAATCCAAGGACAATGACGTGGCGTGTTTTTAGATCAGGAATTGCAAGAAGAAATTTTCTCAGATTTTTGACTTTTTTAAATAAGTTAATATATTAAAGACATAAAAACCCCTATGTGGAATGTATATGCTTACTAAATGTGGGTTATATTGGTCATTTGGCATAAGATTAACATCCAGACTCTTCACATGCTTGCTCCTGGTATGCCTTCCGTCTTGCCTTCCTCCTTTTGTCACCGGATGTTTCAATATGGGGGTGTTTGGGATAAGATTAACATCCAGACTCTTCCTCCTCTTCCTCTCCATCTCCATCATACATCCTTACTGAAGACTGAAGAGGCAACAACCATGTAAGCTTTAACCAATTTTTTTTTTGTTAAACATCAACATAAGCTTTAACCATTGTAATCCCTATTATTCCTTTTCTCAAATTGTCTGATGAAAATTATTGTCATTGAGATTAAAATTAAGAGATGTCTCATTCCCCCCATTTTATATCTACTTAATTTGCTTCTCCATAACTAACAAAGCTTTCACTCGATCTCTTTGCTGTTAGGGTTTTTCATCCGATAATTTCAAAGCGACGGAAGAGGAAGATGAGCACGTCATAATCGTAGGTCTCAAAGGTATTTTCATGGTTTGTTGACCTAGAGCTTTTTAACATTATCCTCTATATTCCATACTTCAAAATTCACCTTTGTTGGAGTCGTAAAAGTTCGAATCAATACCCTGTGTGATTACTGATTTCGGGTTTACATTTTTAGTCCCGTTCTAATATGTTAGGATTAAATACATAATTTTTTGTTTGAGATTTTATGGATTTCTTTACTTAGGTCATCTATGGTTTTTACAGGTTTAACTTTTAATGGTTTAATTTATGCTCGACCTTGAATCACGATGACAGATTTATGAAGGTGATTTTGATCGCACATCTTATTAGATAAACTACCTAATTTTATGCTTTTGTTTCTACTAAATTTAAGTGTAGATTAGGGTGTAAATCTACTAAAACTTGCTTAACTTTCATGGATAATACACATTTCTTTTAACCAACTTTGGAGCAGTTCAATGTTGTCCCCTCTCTTCAGAATCTTCAAGGTCATGGCCCTCATAGTGCTCTGTTTTTTGGTATGTTCATTGTCTTTTTCTCCTCCAGTAATAGTTTATGTGGTTTTATTCTTAATATAACTTTGCTCTAAAATTATATAATGGAGTATTTGGATTGTATGAATTGGTAGTGTTATAACATGTTTTATTAGTTATGTTGAATTTGTTATTAAGTTAAAAAATGGGTATGCTAATAGAAATTTTCTGAATTTATTGATTTTGTAATTTTGTTTCATATGTTAAGGACTTCCTAAAGTTACACTACGAGTCTATCTTTTTAAATTTTACGGGCCGTTTACCAAACACTTACTTGGTAAGCGTTTACTGGTAAATTCAACACTTACCGGGCAAGATTTTAGTTCACAAAAACGGCATCGTATTAAACAATTTACCCGGTAAGCGTTAACCATGGTAAGAGCCTTCGCCTCCACTAACCGGGTAAGACTCTTGGTCCTTGCCTCTCTCTTACTGGGTAAGATTTTTGGTCTTTACTATATTCATCCGGTAAGGTAATGCAACTTGGTAAGAACTTACCCAGGTAAGCATTTGGTAAACGGCCCCTTATATACTTTTTACAATTTCGGGTTAACCTTCCACCATTGTTTTTGTACTTTCTCATGAGCCGTAGAGTACGAGAGTTGTTTGAAATTGTTGGAACGAAGGTTTGAAGACTCCCCATCCCATCTCTGAATTTGTTCTTCATTCATAAACAAAAGCATGATAAGGTTGGTTTTTGTTCACTATATTCATTAATTCTATTTTTTTAGCATAGATGGCTCAAAGTTTCTTTTGAGCAGTTGGTTGGTATGAAAGGTAGTAGTGGATTCAATGATGTCAGTAATGATGTTAATATAGTAATCCAAAGCTATAGGATAATTGGGTATGATCTGTTTCGAGGAAGTGAAATGCTCAAGTCACCATATACAATGTTTTGAATCCAACCATAAGGTAGACAATAGACAATTAATGACAAAAAGCTCATTTGCCTAGGTAATTGACTTATCTAAGTTGGTAAGATTCTTGGAGATCATTGTGCATTTTCAATACGCCTAGAGACGCAAAGAGACTGGCTAGAGCATATGGGCTTCTTCACTAAAATGCTATTAATTACCATACATATTATCAACCATTCGTGGATGAACTACATTAACATATGATGGTGGTGTTGTTTTTATCTTATGTGGTTGTCGACTTTGTTTTTAAATTTTTTGATTACCTATTCGATCTTTTATCGTCAAATTGCTAGCTCTTTTTCGTGGTTCTAATTGTGATTTGTTTCTTGATTCATGTAAATTTGTGAGGTTTTTTGTTGTTTTAATTGATTTTTTGTTTTGAGTAGTAGAATCATAATCTAAGAACAAAAATCAACTGACATAGTGTATGTCTATTATGAATCACGGGATCATGAATACTTGATTGCTTTGTTGGATAAGATTTGAATTTGTCAATACGACTTGGAAATTGGAAAATTCAACATATAGCTACCCATTTGATGGTGATGACTTTTATTCTAAACCCTTTTGGATTGGCCATACTTGTGTCTAATTTTTTCGAAAAATACATATAATTGTTTAGATTTTTTGATAGAGCCTGCCATTTTTCATGCCCTCATTCATATTGTACCCATTTTTGTTTCACTACATGTATATGTTCCTCTCGAATCTCGACATACTCTCCACTACACACATTTACTGCCTATGTTGAAGAGATGGAGTTAACATATCATTGGTTGAAGTTTTGCAAGTGTGGCTAGCTATAAGGTCAGTTGCATTTTCTTTCCGATTTGTGCCGGGCAAAAGACATGTTAACTTTTCCTTTTTACTTTTTTTATAGAAAAAGTGAAAAAAATTCATTTTGCCCCTCTCCAAGAGTCTAATATACTATTTCCCAACTGCTTTAGAGAAACAATCGAGAAAGGCTACGGGTTAGATCAAATATGAAAGAAACGTATGTAATAGATAGCAAGCTAAAACATGTTTTCATGGTTCTCTTTCTCTGAACTATAGCATTCCTAATTTGTTCCAACTCTCTATATGATTTTGGCACTTGATTTCAGATTGAAGGTTCTAACAACGTTGGTTGTGGTAGGAACATGTTTAAGAAGCCCATATGGAGCAAATAGTGAATGGTTCGTTGAGACGGTCAATCACTACTACGAGAAAAGCCTTTTTATACAATTATAACATTTTTATACGGTTTTGGAACCGTGTAAAAGTGTCCTTTTTACACGATTCCACAACCGTGTATAAAGTGAGAAAAATCATGTAAAAATGACTCAAATTTACACGGTTGTTAGTTAAACCATGAAAAAGAACCCTCCTCTAGGAGAGTCTACCGAAGCTACCCTTAAATTGTCTTCATCATACTCTTTACAAGCTCTTGCAATCGTCAACTTTTATAATCGTCGATATTGATATGCTTATTATTTACAAATATTAACTGATGATAAACTTTTTTATATTGTTTGTGCTAAATTGGGATTCTCAACTCACAAGTAATAATGCAATTGAAGATTAAGTTTTATTCAAACTTTAATCCCACACCGATCATGTTTTTGTAGGGTATATATATATATATATATATATATATATATATATATAGAGAGAGAGAGAGAGAGAGAGAGAGAAAGAGAGAGAGAGAGAGAGAAACCGTTTCATTTGCAAACTATACAATTCGTACAAACTATACAAACCAATATATAGGTACGTTGCATTTAACTTTTTTTTTGTGTATACATTCAACCCAACCAACTTAGTGATAAAGATGTAATCAAGCCATTTTTTATTCTTCTACTTTTTTTCTATGTCTAAATCTTATTTTGAAGATATATAATCCATTGCTAAAATATTGTAATAGTAAAATTATGATAGCAATTAACCGTTTTTAAAACATACATTTCTTATATGTAATTGACAATGCAATAAATGTTCAATTAGTATGTGGTTGTTGCTATTTGTATACATGCTCTCATAATATCTACAAGACTACAAAGGAAGAGCTGACTATACCTAATTAATGCTAGATTAAGATATGAAGGTCTAATATATATAAAAATGTCGTTTATATAAGAAGGGATAACTATATTTAAGGTTGCATAATAAACTTTATAAGCTAAATTGGAAAGATTAATTTCGAGCTCACTTGCCATAATCTTGAATATTCAGCATGCATTTGCGTCTTACCATTTTTATATGTTCTTAATTTCAACATCGGAACATTGATTTATTTACCTAAATGTCTACCAAAAAGTATACATATCAAATATCCACAATACTTTTATTGTATTACATTGCAGTTAATTAGTCAGAACAAAAAGTTTCACTTTAGTAACTCATCTACCCAAAGTTCGAATCCAGACGCTTCCAACTTGTGGCCACTGGGGATAAACTCAGGGCTGCACGCTTTAGCAGCTGGGGCAATTGCCTCACCTTGCCGGGATTAGTCGGGGCAATGTCCTCGGATACCCTTCCAAAAAAAATATGCAACAAATAAATTCGCTACCGCGCAACGCGCGGGTTGGCACACTAGTTTTCATTAAAACCCAAAAGCATTACATGGAAACTTAAAACAAGAGTAAACTGCCATTGCCCACGAATCCTTTACATTTATACATACAAGGTCAACTAAAAAGAAAATAGGTTACAAACACAACCCAACTCATGAACATCATCATTTTCCACCTATGAGCTTCATCAGTCTTTGCCTTCAAACTAGCTTCAAGATTGTTCTTGGACTTCACCAAACTGTGCATCACATCAACTGGTTGACAAAACATTGTTGTGTCAACCCACATGAAAAACCCATAATTGTAACCCTGGTATGATGGATGGAAACATGTTTAGGGCAAAATTAAACCATTTAGCAGGTGTAGAAAACAAATACATTAAAATTACGGTACAGGGACAACAGAAAAATCTACGACCGGGATTGGCACTCGTAGATGAGATTCTCACAATTGCACGATGGCCACAGTAGCATTCCACCATTGTTGAGCACTTGAAGCTTGAAGAAAGAAACCATGAAGAAGAGCGAGAGAGAGGTCTGCGTGCGTGTGTTTTTTAAATTTGAGAGAGAGAGAGAGAGTCGTATAAAAGGGATTTGTTTTTTTTAATTTTTTAACTTAAATGACGGATTTACCCTCGTGTGAGATGCACGTGAAGGGCCTTCACAGTAGCAGACTAACGGTGTTACACCCCAGGGACCAAAATCGAGCACTTTTACATACCACAGGTTTTTTCTGCAATAAAATTTTTTTGGGGACCAAAGGTGTGCCAAACAACATACCACAGGGACCAAAATTGCAGTTTACTCAAGAATATATATTTGATTTTAACAGATTCTTTATTTTGAGAAGTTCAACTTGTATTATATTATTATTATAATATTTTATAAACTTATTATTTCAATAAAAATTTAAAAAGAAATTTTGAGAAATCTTTAAACTTAAGGATTTATATTTAACCTAAAAAAATAAAGGAGAATTGTTTGAAGCCTCAACCAAAGAAAAGAAAATGGGATGTTGTTAAATGATTTTTTTCTAAGTCAAATCCTTTACCTTAAAAGTATTAAGAGGTATTTAAAATCATATACAAAAATTAAGGTTAGAGGTATTAAGAGATATATAGAATCCCGCGGGAGACGGGCTCGGGGCCCCCTCGCAATCATCTTGCCTGAACGAGAATGAGTCAGGTATGCTTTCCACGTTATGGAATTGACAGCTGATTATGGGTCGGTTTGAGGTTGCTAATTAAACAACTTTTTTTTACTCCAATATACAAAAATATAATAACTGATTTAATATATAAAATATAAAAAATTGGATGTTTGTTTTGGGCAGTGCAGAATCTTTTTATGGTTGGGTCAAACAGCAACATGACAGCTGTATAATATATATATATATATATATATATATATATATATCCCACAACGGTCTGATGAACTGACATGCATCTTGGTCCAATAAAAAAACAAAACACTTTGATTTCAGAGTAAATTACAAATTTCGTCCCTGTGCTTTGATGTTAATTAGGAATAGAGTCCATGAACCCTAAAATTCATGGATAAAGCCCTTATGGTTTCACTTCCATCACTAATCGTGTCTCTTGCTTTAACTTATATTAAAAGCTATGTTAAAATAAGGATATTTTAGTCATTTTTTTATTAAAAACAATTAACATTATATGAGAGAGAAAAGTATCTTTATACCATCGAAATCTGGTTAAAGTTTTACACCTAAGATTCATCAGGAGAGTCCTAATGTTTTTACTGTTATCAGAAAATCTTCCTGTAAAATGCTCTATTAGAGTCATAATTAGAGGATAAACAACGTTTTCGTTAGTTTCCCCATTTTCAGTTTTGACTGAACTGTAAACCTCTTCTTTTTGGACAGGGGTAATATAATTATCGCACCAACCTTTAAGCTGGCCAGTGAAGCCTGCTATAAGCATTTTAGCAATATTTCTATCAGTATTTCCTATATTTTTACAAACCGTACAACACATCATCATACGATGAGCCATATTATAAATATGTTTGTTAGTATAACCATCCAGATTCCATTCATAAATCCATTTTCCATTATAACTATTTGTAAAAGTGTATTCCTGTTATTCATGAAGAACATCCATAGGACTAGGACGAGGATAATAATATTTATTTGAAGTAGGTCTATCTGCCCATTTCATTTTTCTGACTACGTCATCAGAATTTTCCTCAGAGTTAGAGAAGAAATTTGTTTCTAGAGTAGAGATCGAAGATTTTGGTTTAGAAACCTTTGAATTGTTTCGCTATTATTTTTTCAAGATCTTGATTTGAATTTTTTATTTTAAAATCCCTGATTTCAGGTGAATCAAAAATTATATCTTTTTTGGTTTTATCCTTATTCTCCATTTTTTTCTCTGTTTCTTTTATCTCTTGGAGGTTTGAAAGATTTTTTAAAATCTTTTCCATATTCTTTTGAAGAGATGTCAATTCTTCTCCTAATATGATAAGATAAAGGTTTGTATAATTTTGTTTTTCTAACAACTCATTTATGTGCTGAATTGTTACATGTAGAACCTTATCCTCAATTAATCTGGAGAAAGCTGAGAAATAAGTTATGAAGATATTATCTTTTTCTACTGCAAAAGTAGTTTGTGGGGGATAGACAGAAGTCTGAATTTCTCCCTTTCCTCCTAAAATTTTGTAATCTCTTTCAATAACATTTATTTGGTCTTTAATATAATTATTTATAAAGCAAGGGATATAGGAAAAAATCTTATTTTCTTTTTTACATAATTTATAAAATTCATCTGCTAAATTTTTTATTTCAGCATCAACAAAACTTTTAAAATACCATTTTTTGAAAGGTATCCATTTTGGATTATTTTCAAAATCATTAAAAACAATTTTTCTGCCTGGTGAGCCCTTTGAGAAATCAATTTTTTCTGACATAATTAAACAAAATTTAAGTTTGACATCGTGTCAGTTTCCCTGATTTGGTGGATATTGTTTTCATTTACAATACCATTTCTACGAATAACTAATTCTTCTACCGGTTCCAAAGAGCTTTGAAATTCTTCTTCTTGTATGTCTTCTCTAATATAAGAAGTAGACGCTCTTGCAGTCTGTTGGTCAACTATATAATCTATAGGAGACATATAAGATCTCATAGATCCAGACCTTGAAAGAGAATTACTTTGGGAGATTAAATTTCTCTGATTTTCACTAAACTGTATTTGAACAGTTCATTCATTAGGCTGTATAACATGTCTTAAATCGCTTTGAATTATAGGATTTCTCCTAATATCTTGCGTAATTGTCCAACTTGTGGGAAAAACAATTTCTTCCCATTTTATAGGCCTCCTAGTAGTAATACTAGATTTATTGAAATTTGTTTCTATTAAAACAGTTTCATTTTTATCTTTATCTACCTTTTTACACATGGGGTTTAAAGTGTAAAGAGGGTTATAATATATTCTATAACAGATACATATAACTTATGTTCCAAGAGTATAATTGTAACCATTTGTTTTAACATTTAGAGTTAAAGCGTCTAATATATTGATATCAGATAAAGACAAAGTTAGGTTTGGATAAACATTAAAGTAGACTGGGCCATGGGCCAGACTGGATTGTATCATTCCCATCAGGGATTGTTTCCAGTTTATATTTCTACCATCACGTAAAGCTGCAAGAAAGCTTTCTGGTAACCCTTCTAGAGTTAATGGTCTAAAAGCAATTTGAACTAGACCTATATGTAAAAACTTATGAGTTTTTTATAAAATGGTAAATATCAGATTTATTTAATAATCGAATGATCATTTCATCATCATGTAAAGGAATAGAAGACTCAATAGTCTTAACAATTTGTTTTAAACCAATTTTTTCAAAAGTTCCTAATTTATATATGAGTTTTGGCTCAACTTTTGGAATAGTCCATCTGTTTAATAAGTCCAGGTTCTGGGGAATATCATATTCCTCAGTAGTACTGTTTTGAACAATATCATTTCCCATTCTGAAAAGATTCATAAATAAACAGATTTTGTATTAAAACATAGATTGTTATATTTACAATTCCACAAAAACATGGCTATGATACCATCTCTAACCCATGGATCTTATCACTAAGTCTCAGCCACCATTTAACACCTTCATAAGTTGACAGAGAAACCCTAAACGACAACTTCTAGCCTAACGGGTGGAAATCAACAACGAAGTTGGCACTCGACTAAGGACTTAGATCACAGAGTTATGAATTATAAATAATATTACCATGTAAATCTGTAAATGTAAAATAAACAAGTATGTATTAACACAAAATCATAACTAAACCAATTTTGTATCTGTAATTGGGTTCTATCTGTAATTTTATCTGGAAAATTTGAACTAAATTCCATGCTTCTTTGTATAGGAATAATTCTTCCCTTTTCGATATTATGACCTAAGAATCTAATTTTTGTTTGGAATAATAACATTTTTGGTTTTGAAATAACTAAACCATTTTGTATCACAACTTTTTTGAAAAGTTCGAGGTGTTTAAAATGACTTTCTATATCCATAGAAAAAGCTAAAATATCATCTATATAGACAATTATAAAATTGCTATAAGGATAGAAAATGTCATTCATGATTTGTTGAAATTCAGACGGAGCATTTTTTAAGCCAAAAGGCATTACCGTCCATTCATAATGTGTTAAAAGCAGTTTTACATCTATCTTTCTCATTGATTTGAATTTGCCAATAACCAGATTTTAAATCAATTTTTGAAAATATAATAGCTTGAAATAATCTGTCAAGTAAATCCTTTTTATTAGGGATCGGATGTCTGATCCATTTTAAAACTTTGTTAAGGGGTTTGTAATTTATTACAAGGCGAGGGACACCCCTTTCTTGCTCAGAATGTTTATTGACATAAAAAGTTGTACAAGACCATGAAGATTTAGAAGGTTTAATAAGACATTTTTCTAATAAAGAGGCTATTTCCTTTTTGCAGAGTTCTATATACTCAACATTCATTTGACAGGGTCTAGCCTTAGTTGGTATATTTTTTTCTAAAAAATCCTTCTCATAAGGCAGTGAAACCATATGTTTCTTTCTATCCCAAAAGGCATTTGGATGGTCACTACAGACCTCTAAGGAAAACTTGTTATTAACATAATCAATTTTTCTTTGTAATTTTGGATTTGAAAGTTTTTCCTCCATAGTTAAAAGATTCATTTCATGTTTCAAAGAATATAATTGAAAATTCTTTCTGTCAATTTTTTCTCTTAATTCATTTAAGAATTTTTTGACATGTTTATTTATGAAATCAAACCTTAAAGGATTTCCATTAAAAAACCCGTTAATCCTTTATTATCTATTTGTTTTAAAGGATAAATATTATAAATAAAAGGAAGACCAAGAATAAGCTGGCTAGAAATATCTTTTGCTAATAAGAAACTTGTAGGAATACAATTTCCGTCTTTGCAAACATATGCTTTGGGAAGCTTATATTTAATATTAAGAGATCCTCCTCCCGCATGAGAAAGAGAATGAGAAGTCTTTTGAAAATATTTCGTAGGAATTAATCCTTCTTGTATAACATTTAAATCTGCTCCACTATTTATCATTGCAATAAAATCTTTTTGAAAAGTTCCTTCTATAAGAAGAGTGATTTTAGTATACCATTTTTGAGAAATAACCATGTCTAAAATATTAAGATGGTTATTGCTGGGATTATTTATTTCCTCATGGACTTCCTCATGGGTAATAATCTTTGGATTTTGAATCTCTTTATGAATTTTTTCGTAAGTATCACCAAAAAAAATTCATCCTTTATTTGACTAGATGTTTCAATTTTTGAATGAATATGATTTATATTTTGATGTAACACGATATTATCATGCTTAAGGATTTTGATCTCAATTTTGAGATTTTCAATCTCTTTAGCTAAATCTTTTATAGAGATAGAATGATTATTTGAATTTTTTCCAGATAGAAGTCTATTAACTTCTTTCATAGAATAATCTTAAGAATTAGGACTATTAGGATGAGCAGAAGAAGACCCAGGGTTTGAGTCTTCTAGACTTTCATGAATTTCTGCACAAAGATTGGGATCTTTTTTTTTTTTTTAAGATTTTTAAGACATTGTCATTTGATAAAACCTTTATATTTATATCTTGAAATTGAGAAGCAAGTTTATAAAACTCATCTCCTTCTTGGAATTTAGAATCTAAATTATGAGTAAGTTTATTAAACTTATCTTCTTTATCGTTTTCTTTTTTACAAGGAAAACCAGAAGAACAATTTTTACAATCTAAAGAAGAAAAATTTGATTTAAGATCATTAATATCTTGATTAGAGTCATCAGAAGAAGTATCATATAAACTATCATCTGGAAAATCTTTTTCTTTGTCAGAGTCAGAGTCTGAATTAAGAAAGAGTTTTGACAAAGAGTCTTTTGTAGTCTGATCAATATCTAGACTGTTAATTTTTTTCTTTGTCCAACAACTCGAGGCATAATGGCCTATTTTTCCACATTTGTGACAAACTATTGAGTATGTCTTTTTATTTCTTGAAGAATATTTGAAATCTTTTTTAAAATAATATAAAATAAATTTATAAATGCATAGGACACATAAGATGACCTCCTTACTTATTGATCTTGCATCAGCTTGTTTTTAAATATAAAACGGAAAAGAAAAGAAGGTTTTTGAATAAAAAAATCAGTAAAGAAAAACAGGGTTGTTAATAATAATAAAGAGTAAAAGAGGGGGAATGTAAATAATTATAAACAAAAAAAGGGGGTTGTTAAATATTAATAAAAGAGCTAAAACGAAAAAATAGGCTGAAAAAGGGTTGTTATTGGCAAGATAAGTTGTTCTGTGATGGCATATGGTGCATGTTAGCATGTAAGGAGGTCACATCAAGTAGTGACTAACATAGTGTAACACCTCGAAAAATTTCCATAAATTGTACGTTTATGTTGGAGGTGTTATTTTGTTTAATGGATATGTTATAATTTGACGTCGATGGATCAAAAGTATATTGATCAAAGTTTTTAAGCTAAATTGTAAAGGATGTGAAAAGTGGGTTTAGTTTTATTAATTGGCCATAGTGTTGGGCTAAAATAGTAATTTGTGAAAAATCAGATATTTATAATTGGAAGTCGGCTACAATTGAGGGAATATCTCAATTTTGGTTCTGGAAGTCGATTACAAGCAGAGGAAGTTTAGCATTGTGTTTTGGTAAGGAAATTGATCATCGTCTTCATTTTCTAATTCCTGAAGATTGGTAATTGTAAGCTGAATTGGTTCTTCAATTAGGTTATCGATTCAGCTTTGGGAAAAAGGGAACTGGATTCTGATTTTGATTCCATCGACTTTGGAATTCTACAGGCGAGTTCATCTTTCTATTAAACCCGATGTCTTTTATCAAATTAATGAGTAAATTGAACTTGTTAAGAGTATTGGAGATTTATGGTTAGTCGTATGATAAAATGGCTGGAATGGTTGTCGATTTGTGTTGAGAAATTGGTGTACAGGTCGAAGTTTCTGGGTGAGTTTTATTAGTATCCGGTAATTTCCTTTTCGATGGTGTCCGGTAAAATGTTAATGCTGAAAGTATCCGGTAAGCATTTAGTTTCGGTAGTATCCGATAAAAATTTAGTTTCCAGATAGTTAATTTACCCGATGTTATCCGGATTACCTTGGCTTCTGGATGTCACCGGATTGTTTGTGCTTTCCGGATACCAGTTCCGGATTGTTCCCGGATTCCGATAGTTTTCGGATGTGAGTTCCGGACACTTTGTCCGGATAGTTTTACCGGAAGTGTCCGGTCAGTATTGAATTCCGATAACTTCTAAACATGGAACATTTTGATCATTGAATCTCAGTTTTAATAGTATGAATATACTTACGACTCGACTTTAAGTATAAGATATGATTTGAGGTGTGATTTGGTCTTATGTGCACGTATGCTAGTAAGTGTAATGGATCCATAGGCACTAGCATTATTTGATAAACGTAGAGTAGGCAAGGGATAATTGTTATTCCCTTTTCTTATTGTGAGGTGAAAACGTGGAATAAGCAAGGGATAATTGCTATTTCCGTTTTCTATTGGGATATGAGGAATAGGCAAGGGATAATTGCTATTCTACTTCCAATCCAAGAAATAGGCATGGCTTAATTGTAATTTCTTGGATATGAGCTGGAATCTAGAATCATTAGTGATTCGTAGTGTTGCTCTTAAACATGATACTATGACTTACCTAGTGTTTGTCATACTCATGGAATCAGGTATGATTCCCGTCATCGAAAGATGTTATGTGTACGATATGAAGGTTTGTGAATAAGTTATTTTATATACTTTGTTTACAAATATTGGTATTCAAAATTATAAAGGTTTTGATTTAAAATTGGATGTTCTCACTAGGCGCAAGCCTAATGTTTCCAAATAAAATTTTCTTATCAGGTACTAGCTCGGGAAGGGATACGAAGGGATGGGTGTCGAGGAGTGCCAGAATTATACTTTTGGAGACGCTATGGAGAATTTAGTGGGCCAGAATACATTTTGGAAATATTATAGACAACCCTTTGAATCTAAATTTTTTGGTCATGGATTAGATTAGTTGGTTGTTTATGATAGATCATTTGTAATTACGAACCTTGTCACTAATTCTCCAGTTGTAAATGAAAGTATTGGAAGATGTTGTAGTAAACTCTAATAAGTTTTAAGGTTTAAATTCATTATGAATTTTTAGGGTGTTTCAGTTTGGTATCAGAGTTGTAGTTTAAGTGAACTAGGTATGATCGTGAGATACCTAGACTTAAGCTGAGATGATTCAGTTATGATTTGTGAGATTGGGTAGAAATACTAAGACGGGATAGTCTTAGAGTCGACGAAAATATGTGAATTAAGAACTTTGATGATGGTAACGAAGATTCTTATGTGTAGTATGTTCATAATTTCAATTAGCTACTGTTATTATGAATATATTGTTACGTAAGCATATTTGTTTCTAATTGTTATGGTGATTAATGAACGTTAAATTGCGTCTTGTGTTGGGATTGTGTATAGCTATTTCTTATGGTTATCTTTATGTGCTCAATCAGAATACGATGGTTAATACACCAAACAGATCTTCTACTTATTCAGAAGATAGGATAGCAAACGAACTTGTGGAAAATCAACCTGAAAGGGGTGGAGCTAATACGAGTCTACCAAGGCCACCTATCCTGGGGGAAAGAGGAAGTCAAACTCATTGGCCTAATGTCGGTACTTCTAATCCGATGATGATGGAATCTACTCTGGAGTCACGCCTGATGGAAAACATGATGAGAGTTATGAATGCTGCACTGACTCAACAGCAAGAAATGTTTATGAAATTATTAGATGATAGGAATGTTGAAGTTCAGGGACAAGCTACGGGTGTTGAAAATGCAATCCCACCTACGAATCCGGTAATGAATGACAATAGGAGAATGGAGGAAGTTTTCGCCAGAAATAAAACTGAAAAAGCTCAAGTGGGAGAGAAAAGAAAGTGGGAGGATCGATCAGAATCTTCCCAGAAATCAAAAGCTTTTGCCAAGAATCCTTGTTTTGAATCCCGTCGAGAACCCAATTTGTATAAAAAATGCAGAAGTAAACATTGTAGCCTGTGTCGAGTATGTTTCAAGTGCGGAAAGAGTGGTCATCAAATTGAGAACTGTCCCATTCAAGGACCAACATGTTTTGAATGTAAGAAGCTCGGTCATTACCGAAGGGATTGCCTAAAGTTGAAGAATAGAGGGAATCAAGAGAGGAAGCCTAATACTCCAAAACCAACGGGCAGAGCGTTTCATATGATGGCGAATGAGGCAAAGGAATCAACGGATGTAGTGTCTGGTACATTCCTTGTTAACTCTATACCTGTACGCATATTATTTGATTGTGGTGCCAACCTGTCTTTTGTATCACAATCATTTTATCAAAAGTTAGCTATGCCTGTCACTACCTTGGAGGATGCCTTAGTAGTTGAAATAGCTAACAGGGGTTGAGTCTTAGTTCGAGAAAGACTTGAGAGTTAAACAATTATGGTAGAAGGAAAGGAATTCCCGATTGATTTGATTTTGATGGAAATTGGTGGGTTTGATATAGTGGTTGGTATGGCTTGGTTGGTGAGCAATCGGGCATAAATTCTTTGTGCTAAGAAATTAATTCGGATCCCTATGCTCGAAAATGATGATGTACACATCTATGGGGAATAGAGAAAAGGGGATATTCCATTGATTTCAATAGCCAAAGCGCGTAAGTGCCTAATAAAAGGATGTTCATCGTATTTAGCATATGTTTTGGATGCTAAAGTAGAAAAGAAGCGAGCAGAGGATATAAAGGTAGTACGTGAATTTCCAGATATGTTCCCCGATGATCTTCCAGGCTTACCACCAGAACGACAAGTAGAATTCAGGATTGATCTTATTCCCGGAGCAGCACCGATAGCACGTGCACCGTACCGTTTAGCACCAACCGAAATGAAAGAGATGATGTCTCAGCTGCAAGAACTGCTTGAAAAGAGTTTTGTTAGGCCAAGTTCATCACCCTGGGGATCTCCAGTACTATTCGTCAAGAAGAAGGATGGCAATATGAGAATGTGCATCGACTATAGGAAGTTGAATAAGGTGACCATTAAGAATAAATATCCACTCCCAAGGATTGATGACTTGTTTGATAAACTTCAAGGCACGGGATGCTTCTCAAAGATTTATCTAAGGTTGGGCTATTATCAAGTAAGGGTAAGAGATGAAGATATACCCAAGACGGCGTTCAGAACAAGGTATGGGCATTATGAGTTCCTCGTGATGCCTTTTGGATTGACAAACACTCATGCTGTGTTCATGGATTTAATGAACAAGGTGTATCGACCATTCTTAGACAAGTTAGTCATCGTATTCATTGATGATATACTTGTTTATTCAAAGAAGGAAGCCGATCACGAATGTCACCTTCGTGAAGTCTTAGATGTTCTGAGAAAGGAGAAATTGTAAGCAAAATTTTCAAAGTGTGAATTTTGGTCAAAGGAGGTACAATTTCTTGGCCACAAAATTACCTATGAAGGAGTCAAAGTGGATCAGACGAAAATAAAGCAATGACGAATTGGGAGACACCGAAGAAAGCATCAGAGATACGGAGTTCTTGGGTTTGGTAGGCTATTATAGAAGATTAATAAAAGACTTTTCTAAGATTGTCCCTTCCTTGAAAATTCTAACAAGGAAGAATGTAAAGTTTGTATGGACTGAGAAACAAGAGTCAGCTTTTAGAACTTTACAAAAGAAGTTATGTGAAGCTCCTATCCTTGCACTACCAGAAGGAACCGAAGATTTGGTTGTATATAGTGACGCGTCAAAGATGGGTTTGGGATGTGTATTGATGCAACGCGGCAAAGTGATTGCTTACGTATAAAGACAACTCAAGGAGCACGAAAAGAATTATCCTACCCATGATTTGGAACTGGCAGCAGTAGTGTTTGCTCTGAAATTATGGTAGCATTACTTGTATGAAATGAAGTGCACTCTTTTTACTGATCATAAGAGTTTGAAACACGTTTTTGATCAAAAAGAGCTGAATATGAGGCAACGACGTTGGTTAGAACTACTTAAGGATTATGATTGTGAATTGCATTACCATCCTGGTAAAGCAAATGTAGTAGTTGATGCTTTGAGTAAGAAAGAATATAGTGGGTGTTTGAAAGCGACAACGCCAGGATTGATGTAATGTATAGTTTAATCGAAAGGATCAAAGTGGCACAAACGAAAGTTTTATTAAAAGAAAATTTGAAAGAGGAAGTTATGGTTAAGCAACGTCTTCATTTGACTGAAGATAGTCACGGGGTCAAGTAATTTCAAGGTCGTATTTGGGTGCCAAATATGGGAGGAAACTATAACACCCCAATCTTTGAAAAGTGTCGATCTTTTAAGATTAATATGAAAAATAGAATATTTGGATTGAATCCTAGATTTTATGGTCTTGTTGGATGGAGAATCCAAATACGAATCCAACGGTCCTTTTCGAAGCGAAAACGGAGCTAAAACGAAGAAGTTATGGCCAAAACAGTGTTCGGTACCTCCTTCGCGACTATGACCCGCGACTATGGCACGTGTCAATGTCACTGGTCAATGTAGCGCCACGGAACAGAAGGTGGTACCAACCCCGCGACTGTGATACGCGACTATGCCAAAGGGCATAGTCGCCGGGCATTATCGCACGGGGGCACCT
Source organism: Saussurea involucrata (assembly GCA_033807775.1). Taxonomy (NCBI): domain Eukaryota; kingdom Viridiplantae; phylum Streptophyta; class Magnoliopsida; order Asterales; family Asteraceae; genus Saussurea; species Saussurea involucrata. The sequence goes on along the minus strand of CM066321.1, from coordinate 40,017,480 downwards.
GACCCATAAAAACGGGATTTTTCACCCATTTTCCTCATTTCACTTCACCCACTTCGTTTTTCTCTCCCAAGAACCGAAACCATTCACCCCCAATGTCGATTTTGAGCCTTTTAGACCCCAAGAATCAAGTTTTCAAGTGTTCCTTCTTCATCTATCATGGTTTTGGAAGCTAAAGAAATAATCCTTTCATTTCATCTTCCTCATCAAAATTTCTAGGGTTTCATCCAACCTTTTTTCTCCATTTTGAGGATTTGGAGTTGTAACTCTAGAGGTATTTGGTTGGCGGATTCAAGTGATGGTTGAGGTAAGCGTCTCTTTTCTTCATCTAAGAAATTAGGGTTTTGGTATTATTGGGGATTTTGATGGTTTATGTTGGGGGAAACGATTCTAAGTGTTTGGGGATGATTATTTACGGTTGAAATCTTGTGGATCTAGGTTTTGGAAGATTTGGCTTGAAGATACAAGTTTATTCAATGATGCTCAAGTTTGGGGAAAATCTAGATGTAGCCTAAATCTAGCAAGGTGAGTTCAAGTTGATTTGTGAAAACGTTGTATATGCCAAAATGTTCATTTTAAAATGTTTTTAAGTGTTTTACATGAAAATATGCATTGTTGGGTTATTTGAATGATCTTGATTACCTGGAGTATTTTATTTTATAAAACACCAACCTTTGGGATGTTTGGATAACTTAATAAAATAAGCATTAATGAAAGTGTTTTGATATTTAATGCATAATTGAAGGTTATCTAGTAAAAATACACTTTTAGTGTTTTGTTGGAAATATGCATAATTTTATGTGGTGGTACGTTTTGAAGCATGAAAGTGTGGGTCATTGAGTTTTGGGCCATTTCTGACCTTGTGAGCATTTTGGAAGCTGTAAACCTTTAGTTTGAGAAAAGATGTAATTTGGGTATTTTGATAGATAAATCTTAAGTATTGTTATTTTAAATGATTTATCTTACGATTGTAAGTCTTTTGATATAAATGCACTTTGATGTATACTTTGTAAAATGACGTGACTTAAATTAAGGATGTGTTGAGTAATTCGTGTCTATGGAGCATGTTTCGCATAAACGTGGGTTACATACGCCTTAATGCATTATTTGACTTTTATGAGTGGTTAATTGGTTTTGGTTGAGCTTATGGCTCGGTTTATGACTTTATGGAGTCGTGAGGACATTTGTCAGTTTTAATAATGTAATGTGGAGCTTTGGGTGTGAGTCGCATTTACTGCATTTTATTTGGAGAGTACATGTTTTGAGTGTGTGTATGTCATTCAAGTGGAGTCATGTACTTTTAGATTGTAATGCATTGGATCCATAGGCATGTAAGTCAGTCATATTTAATAGTGGAGAGTCTTGATATTCTCACTTTGGGAATTATGCCTGAACTGGCGTTGTTGATGTCTTATTTCTTTTGTGGAGAGGAACCGTTATGGATTGTACTCCGAGACTATGAGTTATTTGGTGTCTATCTCTTTGTTCACGAGGAGTGGACTATTGGAATGCATGGTTATATGCGGTAGGCCATTCGAGGCCACTAGCAAGTAGGCAATAAAGGACATTGAAGTCCTTGAGGTGTAACTCGTCTAGATTGGATAGGCAATATGGCCCCATAAGTCCTTGAGGTGTAACTCGATAGAGTAGGCAATAAATACATGTATATGGTTTGAGGTTGTGATGTCTTTATGGCATGGGAACTAAAACCGAGACTTGAGGTGTAATCCAATAACATCATAGGTGACCCCACTCACGTGTTCTCGTCACCTTGATGGATATGGGTCTCCCCCGTCATCGGAAGGTGTTGTTTGGGTATTTGTTTTATCCATGTTTTTGGTGACGTATTATATTTATATGGATTGCTTTCCATAATTTATGGGTTGTGTATTATGCCTCATCCGTATTTGTGATGTTTTGAATAATAGAGATTTATTCATGTTTTTATGATTTTGGAAATCAAATATTGGTTCACTTTTCAAGTGAGTTTGGGTAGAGTCCAATTTTGAGAATCGTTTTATATTGGAGCTTTCGTCACGGGATTTGTGTGCGTTGGAAAATGGGTGGTTTGCATTTAAAGAAATCCTTTTTGGAACTCATGATTTAAATTGCACCTTTCTCGTCTTACAAATTATATAACCATGATAAAAACTCTTGAACTCACTAGGCGTTAGCCTAACCTTTTTTTTGTCGGCATGTGCAACAGGTTCAGGTTGGTAATAGTTCTAGCGACACTGTGAAGAGTTGAGTGCTAGTAGTGTGCTCGAGAAGTGATTTGCTTAGTGAAGTCTTCCGCATTTATTTCGGGATTAGCAACTTGTACTTGGATTAAGTAACACCCGATATGGATTTAGTCTTTGTAATAAGACTTGGGTTATGAATTGTCTGAGGTTAATTATAGAACTTAATTTGAGATAGTTCTGGTATTGGTTTATAAGAAGAAATTCTAATCTTTTTGGATGTATTATTGAAAATTTTAGTTAGTTGCTCTTCCCAAATTTTGTGGGTGTTACCAGTTGGTATCAGAGCTTAAGTTTGAGAGAATTAGGTTGATTTTGGATACCTAGACTCAAACTAGCGTTCTTTTAAGTGAATGAGAGTGAAATTGCACCACTAGGCACGCTAAGATATGATATTTTGAGGTTGATGGAGTCACTAGAAATGGGAATTACGTCAAGGGTAGAAAGGATGATCATGTACGGTACGTTCATAAATTCACCTGGCCACTGTTATGGTGAACCTACAAGTTACATGTGAGTACTTGGAAAACTTTGATGTGATGACCATTGGGGTAGTGAAGGAGTTTCTAAGCGAGTAGTCGTTAGAAGAGGTGATGATTTTAGCATTTGTCACTTGGAGTGACAGTAAGCATGGTGATTGCATTAAGTGGACCGTTTCGGGTCAAAATTGATGGTCGGATTTGAACCATAGGCTTATTGAATCGTCTTTAATTCAAGGAGAAGTTGTGAGGTTAACCGATGTAACTTTCAATTTTGCCTTAAGATGTTTGAGCCTCCGAATGACGATAGTGTGACCGGAGGAATTGGAGGAGTGTGGTCTTGAGATGTTGAGTGACGACTAAATTCATGCACACAAATTTATTTATTCTTTTTAAATAAATTGCATCAATTGTTTCTTGTGTTTCAAATCGTCATGTGGATAGTATTACGAAATCTTGGAAAAACGTTTGGCACACACAAGGTTTTGAACCATGATTTTTAGCATGCATGGAATTATTTTGTTGCAGGAATTTGCAAACTTTGCCGAGGCTTGTTTTACTCCCCGTTGTTGTCCAATGTTACTTTTAGATACTATGACATCCATATTTTAATGTCGTTAATGGTTTTGGACAAGTATCTGCGACTTACGACTTTAACATGGATCTCCTCCACATATGTTAAAGTTTGGACGGAGAGTTACCTTCCCTTGTTTTGGTGTTTGAACCTTGTTGAGAAATTTTATTTCATGCGAGTTTTGTTGAAAGGTGTTTCTTTATATCGTATTGCAATAAAAGAGAAATTTTTGGGAATTGCGACATTTTGGTCATAACCTTGCTTTATGCCATTTGATTTTTGGAAGCGAAAAGTTTGGCACCATTTGATTGATTGGACGCCTTTGGGTTTCATTGAGTTCTTTGGAGTTTTGTTTTACGACGTTGTGTGTCGCGTGAGTGCAACTTTGAAATGTGCGTACTTTAATTATTATGTGAGTTAATTTATTAGTTATATTGGGCGTTTTGTCTCATGCGTGTTTTGTTGAGAAATATTATTTTATGTCGTAATATAATCAAAATGAATGGTTTTTGGAATTTTGGTGTCGCATAATTTCTCTTTTGAAGATTAGTGTTAGCACATTTCGTTGCAACTTGTTCAGTGTACGGATTGATCTATACGTGACGTGAGTAATGCATATGAGAGCATCCAGATAGTTATTCTTAACGACTTGCTTTATGCACTTTCCGTTAATTGATCTTTTATTATCATTTCACACAAATGCATTGTATTGATCTAGGGGTGTGCATAACTTGATAGCCACTAATTTTGGATACTTTGATAAATAAATCATGATTGAAAGTGTTTTATTAATTGATTGCATAAATGGAGGTCATTTGGTCAAAATATGTTCTTTGTACTATGGGGGATTATGCATAGTTTATGATACGATACATTTTGAAAATACGAATGTGTAAGTCGTTGGATTTTTGTCAATCTTGGCTTTATGAACATTTTGGAAATCGTAAACCTTTTTGGTTGTGGAGAAAAGATGTATTTTGAGTATTTTGACGAGTAAATCTTAGGTATCAATATTTTAACGCTTTATTTTACGAGTGTAAATCTTTTGGTATAAATGCACCGTGATGGGTGTTCTGGGAAAATGAGTTTCCGTAACCTAGAGTTATGTGGAGTTATTTATGCTTTTGAACTTTGATGCGCATTGTTGGTATGGTTCGAAATTTAAAGTTGATTTAAATTCTTTTGTGTGTCGACCAAATTACATACACTTACTGTTTTTTTCCTGGGTTCTGAGAAATTACTTTAATGTGTGTAGGCTTGTCCGGAGATTTTACTTCCATGCCATTATATGACTAAACGACAAAATTTCAGAATTTGATTTAATGAATTTCCTCTTTTGAAATTAGTATGGAATATCTATTGCATGTTATGTTATTTCAGGAAAACTACTAAGAGAGTGTTTCAAGTTTACATGCATATTCTAATTGGAGATTCCTTCATGATGTTTTAGCCGATGTTTTCGATTAATGAAAGCATATTGATATTTGGCTTTAAACTTGAAACTGACACAAATCATTTCATGTTTTAACCAAGATGTATATATGGATTGTATCGTTTTCTTTGCGAAATAAACTGACACATGTGATTTTTTAGTGAATTTCATTCCATGTCGTTTTATGGTTGAAAAGAGAATTTTGAAAATTGATGTCATTTAAATTTCTCTTTTCGAAGTTTCGTACAGACATGTTGTTGCACACTATTTTAATGCAGAAAATTACTTTACGTACATGACATAAATAAATCCATGGTAGGACGGTAGCGGTTCATTTTAAGAGTTTGTTGAGCATATTTTTGCATTTGTTAGTAACTCGAGTAATGATCAAATAATTTCCAAAATGAGTTTTCATTGTGGGTCGAGATTTTTACACGTACGATTGATTGTTATAAAAACCTTCATGTTGAAAGGTCTTATAAAATTTACAATTGGCATAATTGTTGAGTCTATCACTTAAAAACCTTGAACTCATTAGACTTTGGGATGGTTAAGCAACCCCGATTAAGAGTGAGGGTGTCACACCCCGCTAAAGCGGAAACACGAGGTATAACAGCGTAGGGTTTCATTCAAAAGGTAACAGACAACACCAACCACAACATTTAATACAGTAGTACAAAATATTACATTACAACGTCTTAACCAAATTGTTCCAAAAGAAATTATGGCGGTTACAAAAATTAACAAAAGAAGTTTTAAGGTTCTTGGTGTTGATGTCATCACACAATATGCACCCTACATGCCTTCACTTACTTATTAGTAACTGAAAAGCATGATGAAAAGAAAAGGGTCAACTACAAAGAGTTGGTGAGTTCACAGGTTTTCGTATGCACTAAAAATAAGTTTGTATGCAGAAATTGTTATTGTGAAACGTTTGTTCACACGAAGTTTACGTAACCAGTTGTTCGAGTATTTGCATGAGGTATAAAGTATACAATGATGTCATCGCATTGAGCCACTACCAAACCTTCCGACAAACCAACGCCCCTTAAATTATTCACGTCCTACCTCAGCGGTGAAATAATTCCACATGGGTAAGACCATTGTTGTTACTGGTAAAGTGCACTTCTAGCTCGTCAGCTTAAAGTGGGGTTGTCAATCCAAATAGCGCTACCCACAGATACCATCGGCTCGTAATGAGTTAATAAGTAGTGTCTAACAAGTGGGGACTTTTTCATTTAAAACTCAAGAACATCAGAAAGTATACATACCTTAGTGCACAAACATTTTAAAGTTAAAATTCGACATTTCATAGCATAATTCAATCAATTTGAAATTCAATATCATGCTTTTCACCCCAAATTGTAACAAAAGAGTAAAAAGGGGCTGTGAATACTCACAATGTTCAGCAAGGATTCCCAAGGGTTGCCGCACGGTTGCACAGTTTCTCGATTCTAGGTCCTTCCTAAGGAAATGAAACACATTATCAGTTTCGGTCTACTCTTATGGCTAAAGCATTGCTTAGCCCATCATGTCTTATAAAATGCCTTAGTGTTAGTTATTAAGTTTAAGTATTATTTCGCGTTGTTGATTACATGTAATTTATTGGTTTTAAAAGGTTTGTAGAATTTTATTGTTACATAATAAAATTTATATGTTACATATAGCATTTAGTCCTTTGTACCACGTTTTATATTTTCTTCATGACGAATACTTTCATTAATTACACATATATATTTGTATTTCTTATTTACCTTGTGTGTTAACCAAGTTCGATTTCTTATAAATCTCATATTTGTTAGGGTATCATTCATACATCCATATACATGTATATATTGTTCTTATTTGGGGTTTTGACAAATTCTACCATTTATATGCTTTTTATCTTTTAATATTCCTAAAATCTCTTTTTCTTGAATTAGGGTTTTTGCTTTTCTGTTGGCAGAATTTTAAGTACACTTATGGTCATAATTAAATGTTTTCTCGATTTATTTAACCAAATTTTTATATATTTAAATTTAATGTCTTAGGGAACTTTTAACATAAGTAACACCATTTTTAGAGGTGATTAGCTATTTTAATCATTACACCTAAGTTTAAGTGTCACAGGTACCAAAACAGCCTGCACATTCCTTTTTGTCACGTCCATTTGGAGGGTCAAATCTCAACATTTTTCAGTGATTCAAATTGGGTTTTAAACTTAACTCATAGATGTATCTTCCAGAAAAATTTCATGATTTGTGGTTGTATATTAAGGGAGTTATGATCGTTTTAAGGTGGGTTTTATTTTAAGACAGATTCTGATTTCTTGCACACTTATCTTGGTTTGAATGGTTGAGACCTCAAATCTTAATATTGTTTTGTGAAACCACTTTTGTTTGAACCATAACTCATTAAAATAATTTCCAGAAGAAAAATCAAGAATTTTGGTTTAGTATCAAGTGAGTTATGAGTGATTTAAGTAGACATTTTCTCTGCTAGACTGTTTTTACACTTCTTCATTTGATGTGGGTAGATGAAGGGTCAAAACTTAGATTTTTTACATGAAATCACTTGGGTTTGAAACATAACACAATAAACAAAGTTCCAGAAAAAGATTCATATCATTTAGTTAAGTATGTTTCAAGATATGGTCGGATGAAGTGCATGCAAGTAATCTGCCAGAAACTGAAAAGGCTTATTCATGGAAAATGAGTGTTTTATATCCATATTTTCACTCATATGGTTGGTTCTTTGATTGAACACTCATTTACCACTACTTTAACAATGTTCTTAGATAAAAAAAATCTATTTTTGACTTTTATAAACACATGCATGAACTCACACATTTCAGATTATGACAAAAATACACATGCATGTAGTCAAAACATCATGTTCTTGAGTTCTAGTTGTATGGCTTAAGGATTATCACCATTTGTTTGACATAACATGTCTTTGGTGATTAATCTACCATGAAAAGGGTCTATTAAGGCCCCTTTATCCAGAAACTCAAGGATTACAAAATAAGATGAGAAAAAGATGGAGAAATGACAAGAAAAGGAAGAAAATTGAAGAAGAACACAAGAGGGATGAGTTTTACCCCTTCTAGTGTTGATGTTTACCTTCAAAACCTTCAAGAATGGATTGATTTGGTGTGGTGTTGTGGCTGATTTTCGGCCAAGGAAGAGGAAGAGAGAAAATGGTGAGTGTTTGAATGTAGAGAGAGAGAGAGGAGGGTAGGAAAATGAAAGGGTTTTCTTGAAAAAATGAGACTTTTAATTAGGGAGTGTTGGGCTAAGTGTTAGGGGCCGAAATTTGGACTATAAATTCTGGTTTGTTTATTTTTTTTAAAAATTCTAATTAATATTGTATCATTATACATTTTATATAATTTTATAAAAGATTGATTTAAAGTAGTTAAAACCTCATTTATCTACTTAATTTTTGGTTTAATTATTTAAAGTTTTAAAATTTACATTTGGGTATATATAAACTATATATTTACTCCTCTTATTATTAATATAATTATAATTAAATGTTAACTGTTCCATTCGGCATTTTATAAGACAGCTTAAGCAGTTCCGTGCGGTAACAGGATTTTCTCAGTGTACTGTTGGAATTCTTAGGAAACTAACCCTTAGCCATCAATATTAAGTCATTATGAGTTATTCCTACTTGTTAAAACAAGTATTATACTATTCAGTTGCTAACCTGAGTGTTTTGGTTTGACGGGTGTCACAGTCTCCTCTTGTTAGAAGAATTTTGTCCCGAAATTCGTTGATTGCTATTCCCCGTCTGATCCTTTGCAAATAGGTGAGGGTACTTACGTTTCATGTAATCTTCTCGCTCCCATGTATACTCAGGTCCATGCCTCGAATTCCAACGAACTTTCAAAATTGGGATCTTACTACGCCTTGTTCGTTTGACTTCTTGATCAAGGATTTCTATCGGTTCTTCTATAAAGTGTAACCGATCGTTGATCTGAACGTCTTCTAGGGGTAGAACCAATGATTCATCAGTTAGGCATTTCTTAAGGTTTGACACATGGAACATATTGTGGATGACACTTAGCTCTTGCGGTAAATTGAGTTTATACGCTACTGGCCCAATCCTTTCAACTATTTCAAACGGGCCAATATATCTCGGACTCAGCTTGCCTCTTTTCCCAAAGCGTACTAATCCTTTCCAAGGTGATACCTTTAGAAGCACTTTATCACCCACTTGGAATTCTAATGGCTTCCTGCGGTTATCTGCATAACTCTTCTAACGATCTCTTGCGGCTTTAAGTCTATCCTTGATAATTGAGATCTTGTCAGTAGTCTCTTGAATGATTTCGGGCCTAGTCAACTGTCTGTCGCCAATTTCCAACCAACTAAGTGGGGATCTACACTTGCGTCCATATAAGGCTTCATACGGTGCACACTGAATGCTGGTATGATAGCTGTTGTTGTAGGAGAACTCCACTAATGGTAGGTGAGTATCCCAACTTCCACCAAAATCTATCACACATGTACGCAGCATATCCTCTAGCGTCTGTATAGCTCTTTCTGATTGACCGTCCGTTTGAGGATGGTAGGAAGTGCTCAAATCCAAACGCGTACCCAACGCTTTCTGGAGTGATCACCAAAACCATGACGTAAAACGACTATCTCTATCCGAGATGATGGAAATAGGCACTCCATGACGCGTAACGATTTCATTGATGTAAATTTGTGCAAGCTTTTCCATCTTGAAGTCTTCCCGAATAGGAAGGAATTGCGCAGATTTCGTAAGTCGATCCACTATAACCCAGATTGAGTCGTTCCCTTTGGCAGTTCTCGGAAGTTTGGTTATAAATCCATAGTGATTTGTTCCCATTTCCACTGCGGAATCTCCGGTTGTTGTAACAGACCTGATGGCTTTTGATATACAGCTTTGACCTTTGAGCAAGTTAAACATTTTCCTACGTACAAGGCGATATCTTTCTTCATTCCTGGCCACCAATAATATTCCCTTAAGTCCTTGTACATCTTATCTGCTCCTGGATGGATTGAATACCTAGACTTGTGGGATTCCTCCAAAACTACTTCCCGTTCATTGTTAACTTTTGGAATCCAAACTCCGTCCTTGAAATAACGTACTCCATCAACCTTAGTTTCAAATTTACTCTCTATACCATGAAGGGTCTCGTCCTTCAAGTTCTCTGCTTTCAATGCTTCTTCTTGAGCTTCAAGAATTTGTGTCTTTAGACTCGTCTGAACGAACGCACCCATTGCTCGCACCCTTGACGGTTTCACCCTTTCCTTCCTGCTTAGTGCGTCGGCTACCACATTAGCCTTGCCTGGGTGATACTTTATTTCACAATCATAGTCGCTAAGCAGTTCAACCCATCTTCTTTGCCTCATATTAAGCATTTTCTGGTCAAGGATATGTTGAAGGCTTTTATGATCGGTGTAGACGGTGCATTTCGTGCCGTAAAGATAATGTCTATAAATCTTGAGTGCGAACACTACGGCTCCTAACTCTAGATCATGAGTAGTATAGTTCTTCTCATGAACCTTAAGTTGCCTCGAAGCATATGCAATGACCTTGTCCTTCTACATCAACACACACCCCAAACCTTGGTGTGATGCATCGCAGTAGACTATGAAATTCTTCGCGCCTTCTGGCAATGCCAGAATTGGTGCATTACATAACATATGCTTAAGTGTTTGGAACGCTTCTTCTTGTTTCTCTCCCCAAATAAACTTCTTATCCTTTTGGGTTAATGCCGTTAGTGGTTGCGCAATTTTTGAGAAATTCGCAATGAATCGCCGATAATAGCCTGCTAAACCGAGAAATTGACGAATTTCTGTCGGGGTCTTCGGGGCTTCCCACTTCTTGATGGCCTCAATTTTTGCCGGATCTACATGAATTCCCTTCTCATTAATCACGTGGCCAAGAAAATGTACCTCACGAATCCAAAATTCGCATTTGGAGAACTTTGCATACAATTTCTGGTCTCTGAGCAGTCCTAGTATCAACTTTAAATGTCGCTCATGATCCTCCTTGCTTTGCGAATAAGTTAGTATATCATCTATGAACACGATCACAAAATCGTCCAAGTACGGTCTACAGACCCTGTTCATTAAGTCCATGAAGACAGCTGGTGCGTTGGTTAGCCCGAAAGGCATAACCAGGAATTCGTAATAGCCGTAACGAGTCCTAAACGCCGTCTTGGGAACATCCTCTTCACGGACCCTCATTTGATGATATCCATACCGAAGATCGATTTTTGAGAAGTAAGTAGCACCTTGGAGTTGGTCGAACAGGTCGTCGATTCGGGGAAGAGGATATCTGTTCTTGATGGTTAACTTATTGAGTTCTCTATAATCGATGCACAACCGCAAGGATCCATATTTCTTTTTAACGAAAAGAACTGGTGCACCCCATGGCGAAGAGCTAGGTCTTATAAGTCCTTTGTCGAGCAGCTCCTGGAGTTGTCCTGATAATTCCTGCATTTCCGATGGGGCCAAACGGTACGGTGATTTAGCCACAGGTGCAGCTCCAGGAACTAAGTCGATGTGGAATTCGACTTGTCTTGACGGGGGTAATCCTGGTAGCTCATCCGGGAATACCTCGGGAAAATTCCGAACTACAGGAAAATCCTGAATGCGTTTCTCTTTCATTTCCTTAACTATAACATGAGCCAAAAACGCGATGCATTCCTTTTTCAAGTACTTCCGCATCTTCATACACGTCACTAGCTTAAGGTTCTTTCTGGACTTCTCTCCATGTACGACGAGTGTTTTACCCTCTGGCAGCGGAATTCGGATGATCTTTTCGGAACAGCATATATCAACTTGGTTGTTGGCTGTTGTGTTCCAGACTTCCAGCCTTCACCCCTCATTCCCTCAACCCTCACGAGTCAGTCACGATTTCGGTACTTTTACTAAAGTTTTACCCTAATTTTCTTCTTTATTTGTTGAATTAGTATTATGAAATTGACTAATTGTCTAACTGAGTGAATATGTGTTGATTATTTGTTGAATTGTTGTGATTTGTGAATTAGTGAACTGTGAATATGTGATTATTGTGAATTAGTGATTTAGTGAGTATGTGAATTAGTGAGTATGTGAATTAGTGAATATGTGATTATTTGGAAAACTTTAGCTGAAGAATAGAAGAAAGTTTATTAGTTGATTGCCCTAAATTTGATATTAGTTTTTGCCCTAAACTTGATTTTAGTTTATTAGTTGATTGTCCTAAATTTGATTTTAGTTTTTGCCCTAAATTTGGTATTAGTCATAACTCGATTTCATTGATTTGTTTGCATAATTTATCTATTTGATTTGAGTTCTTATACTAATCTTTACCAAAAAAAACCAAACTTTACACTTGAAATCAATCAAAAAATCTAAAAAATCTCTTGAAATCAGTTAAAAAAACCCAAAAAGTCTCTCGAATCAAGACAAAGATACCAAAAAAAACCCATCGAATCAACACAAAAACTTAAAAAATCCCTCGAAATCAACCAAAAAACTGAAAAAAAATCTCTCGAAATCAATCAAAATCTTAAAAAGTCCCCCAAAGGGGGAATGCGGCTAAAAGCTACTTGAATGACAAATTGGTCTTACAAGGTGCGTTTGAATGACAAATTGGTCTTACAAGGTGCATTTGAATGACAAATTGGTCTTACAAGGTCCGGCCCATGCGGTTTTAAAGCTTGTGTTCCGCCCCTGGTCTGATTCAAAGGTAAAATTCTTTTCTGATCATTCAAAAGTTTTGTCGACTGTTTCATTCATAAGATTTTTCTTCGCTTTGATTTTGGTGTAAAAACTTGAAATTGAGGCTTGAAGAATCATCTTTATCACGTTTCTGAAATCATATCGAGTTTTGGATTGTTTTGGTTTAGTATAAATTCATCAATTTTTGAGTTTTTGATTTATGGGTTTCTTGCTCCCTGTTCTTGAGAAAAACTCAATTTTTTTTACTTCAAAGTGGTTTATAAATCGATTTGGTCAGTTGTTTTTGCATTCCCTTGTTGCTTGTTTGTGTTCTAAAGTGTTTGCAGAATTTTCCAAGTCAAAAGTGGTGCAGAAATTCGATTTCCAGGTAAGTTTTCGACTTCCAGTGTTTGAATACGTGTTCTTGAGTTTCGGTACTATTTGATTTCCGGATCTTATAGATTCCGGATTCCACATACCGGATCACAAGTTCCGGATCCTATCTCTTCCGGTATTCACTTCCGGTATCCAAATCCGGATCCGGTACGTTCTTACTTACACTTCCGGTATTGTTTAAAATTCCAGCGTATTAGATTCCGGATCCTCACTCAGATTCCGTATCCTCTCTAGATTCCGGATCCTCACTCAGTTCCGGATCTCATCCCGAAAGCTTAATTATGGATCCTTGGCTTTGGTTTCCGGATCCTTAATTCCGGATCCTTGTCTTTGGATTCCGGATCCCCTATTCCGGAACTTGCCTTCTACACACTTATTTTTCTTTCAGTTTCCATTTTTTCAGTGTTTCTTCTGTTTATTCCTGATCTCTTAGAGGAATTGCTTTAGGTTATCACCCCCTTAGGAATTTGCGTTAGTTTTACGTTAGGTTATGCGTTAGACCACTCCATTACCTTTGAATCATCCTACACGTCTTACGATCACACAAGTTCTCACAATGAATGCTCAAGACGCATTAGCCATCGGATCGGAATTCAAGCCTCCGATCTTGTACCGCGGGGAGTATAATGTCTAGAGGGATAGGTTTATGTGCTTCATCCAGACTAAACCACTATATCAAGAAATTCTCCGATCGCTGAAGGAAGGTTCGACTATTCCACCAATGATGGACGTTCCTGCTCAAGAAGGTGGACCTCCAGGCCATAAAGTGCCCAAACCATACGACATGTTGACGGTTGAAGAAAACCGGAAAGCCGATGGAGATACGCTGGCGAAGACTTATCTAGTATACAGTCTTCCCAACAATATCTATTGCAGCATCGACAGCTACAAGGGCACGACTAAAGGTATGTTGGATCAGCTTGCTAAGATCATGCAAGGCAGTCGCGAGGGTAATTAGATGAAGATCACCAACTGCCTCACCCGCTACGAGTCATTTAAAGCCAAGAGAGGAGAATCACTCACTGAAACCTACGAGCGTTTCTACACTCTACTCAACGATCTGCACAAGAACAACATCTTCAAGTCAAACCTAGCGTGCAACATCAAGTTTCTCAACAACCTTCAGCCTGAATGGAAGGGTTTTGTTCTACACGTTCGTCACAACCGATCGTTAGAAAGTGTTCCGCTGCACGAGCTCTACGAGATGTTGCTCTAAGATGAAGATGATGTAAGTGAGCTGATGGGCGATCAAAAGTCCAATGAGAAGACGAAAGAAGATCCTCTCGCCCTTATGACTCACAAGAAAGAAAAGCAAGCACATCGCAGTTCGCATAGAGAGGAAGCGCAAAGCGAATCAGAACACGAAGATGAAGAACCTGAGAGTGATTCTGACCCCGAGCTCGATAGTATCAAGAAAGCAGTTGCCTTGTTGTCACGGGAGTATGCTCGGAAGAAGTTTTTCAAGAAGCCAACCAACAACAATCAGAGATACTCCACAAACATAAAGCGTCAGGATTATCGAGACAAGAACGACATCAAGCGCAAGTCGGATGATGGGAGAAAGAGGAACGATGAAGGGAAGCGATCTGAAGGTAAATCTGATGATAGAGCTGATGATGAACCCGTGAAGTGCTACAACTGCGGGAGGCGAGGTCACTTCGCCAAAGACTGCCGGAAGCCTGTAGTATGGAATGCTGAGTACTACAAGACCAAGATGCTCCTATCAAGGCAGAAAGAAGCAGGCAAAGCGCTGTTAGTGGAGGGTGATCATTGGCTCTTACAGACTGATGAAGAGAACGAAGACGAGGAAGCGCATATGTGTTATACTGGCCTCAACCCAGAAGAATCCGATTCTAAGGATGACTCTTCCGACAAGAAGAAAGACAAAAGTGAATGTCAGGTATGTAGTTCTTCCAATGCTAACTTAATTAATCAAATGAAAGAAATGGTGCATACCTTAGATTCCTTCAAACTTAAGGTTAAGACCAAAGACGCCCATATCTCTAAGCTAGAAGCCGAAGCTAAGATCAAATATGATACGATAGGCAAGCTAGCTATTGAAAAGGCTGAGGACAAATGTGTGATAGAAAACTATCAAACTGAGTGCTCGGCCATTTCAAAACGAGCTGAGATCCTCGAGACTCAAATATCTGAATATACACAAAAGTTAGAAAAGTCTCAGGAGGAGTACTCTAAGAGCGTTGTAATTCAAGAAAACGTTAGACAAGAGAATGAGTTGTTGACCACTAATCTTAAGGATCTTGAATCCAAACTTTACAAACTGGGTCAATCTGAACAAACCATCCACCTAAACAAGCCAAAGGAGTTCAAATATTACAACTCACAATGGGGACTCGGATATGATAATCCGTGTTACCTGAAGAAAATCTTGTCTAAGGTTCCTACTCTTTATGAATTCAACTTCAAGGTCCTAGATAAGAAATATCGTGAGTACAGAATTAAGTGGACCAAGCCATCTCCGGAAGATGAGGAGAAAGAGGATATTAAAAGAAAAACAGGTATACCTCTACCACCAATAGAGGCTAAACCTAAATCTGATAATCCTAATTCTGCTAATAACACAAAATCGGATGTTGGGCCGCCTAGGGAAACCATCAATGTACATATTCCTTTCGTGTATGAAACGCTTAATGCGTCATATTTGAAAAGCAAAACCCCTTATCTCTCCAATGATTATTTTGACATCTGTTCGCTTGCCAAAACGGTTGAAACTCCGGTTCCCGTTCCGACAACACCAGATGAAGATTCTAACGAGCAATCAGAGTTCAAACGTTATGTTCCATCTCTGATTTTGGAAAACATCATTTTCAAACTTGAAGAATCGATTGCGAGGGATAAGGTCATTTATGAAACCGAAAGGATTGTACTGGTAGATTCTATCGAGAAGATCAAAAAGAACAAACCCGATACATTACTCGAATTTGAAAGAGCGACTTATCGAACCGAGATTGCTAAGTTGACTTCTCAACTGTCCGCTTTGGCGACAGAAGCTTTAACGCTGAGAATGGCTAGGGAAATCCAGTGGATACTCTGATGACGCCTGATACTCCTGAAACAATCTCATTTGATTTCGCTCCAATTTATTCGGATAGTTCCTCGTGTAAAGCTTTTATAGGAGTGTCTGATGACACAAATGATTCGAATTTGAGCTTTAAAGATAAAGGTAAGGCCATTCGACCCGATTCTGTCCAAAAGAATCTTTTTCTGGTTTTTGATAATCCATTTGCGGATACTCCTCGTCCGACTCAGATGGTGAAACCCCACTTGATTCTGCTCGCAGATTTTCTGAGTTTATGAATTCCACGGCTTGTCATGATGATGAATTTTCTAAGATTGATTTTGCTCCAAAGCTTACTAGTCACACTCAATTCTTAGAAAAAAATGCCCGAACCGGTTAATTTTGAAAAAGGTGAATGTTCTAATTCTAAAACCGTTTCTGCGACCAATTCCAAATCTAAATCTAAACGCCGGTCAAAGAAACGTGCTACAACCGGTAAGAGCTCTTCAAAACAACCAGTTTACTCAAGCTCCTCTGACGATAAATCTAATGTATTTTCAGATAGAACGGGTCGGGGGAAAGCGGTTCGGAGAGAGTAGGTAGAGAAGAAGGCTAAGTCGCGCCCTGAGAAGAACAAGTCATTTAATTCTTTTTCGCATAATAGGAAAGATAAAAATAAACATGGTTTTGGTTTGAATAACTCTGTTGAACATGGTTTTAAATTTCCGGTTAAACTTGACAATGTTCATCAATTGATTGAATTTTCTCGTGCTTATGTTTGTTGTTCCCCGTGTGGATTGAATGACTTGATTGAATCTAGACATGCATCTGATTGGTTTGGTTCATACCATGTCTTTAATTCCAATGCTTCTCGCAAGTCCTCTAGGAAAAGACCCAGATCTAAACGGGTCTCAAACAAAGGTGCTGCACCTAACACCCAAGGACCCATCTAAACGGGTCCCGGTCATGTGTGGTTTCTCGACTCTGGATGCTCCAAGCACATGAATGGTAAACGGGAGCTACTCACCAACTTCAAGGAGAAGTACTGTGGTGATGTTCGATTCGGCAATGATAACGTGGCCCCGATCATGGGCTATGTCGACCTAGTTCAGGACAACTTAACGATCAAGCGTGTGTCCTACGTTGAAGGTCTTGGTCACAACCTGTTCAACATCGGCCAGTTTTATGACAAGAATCTTAAAGTCAGATTCAAGGCGAAGCGGTACTCGATATAATGGAACGAAGATTCTAGACGGTACTCGACGGATGGATTGAGGTTCTTGACGGCAAGTAGGCCGGATATAATGTTTTCCACCTTTCTGTGTGCTAGATTTCAGTCACACCCTAAAGAGTCCCATATGATAGCAGTTAAGCGTATTCTACGATATTTAAAAGGTACTGCTAATCTTGGTCTTTGGTACCCTAAGGATACAGGTTTCGAGCTTACAGCGTTTTCTGATGTTGATCATGCGGGGAGTATGCTCGACCGGAAGAGCACCACGGGGCACGTCCAGTTCCTGGGTGACAAGTTAGTGAGTTGGGCCTCCAAGAAGCAGACTTGCGTCTCTACCTCTACGGTGGAAGCGGAGTACGCGACCGCGACTAGTTGCTGTTCCCAGGTGATCTGGATGCGGACGCAACTGAAGGACTATGGGTACAACTACTCAAACATCCCGATCTACTGCGACTCCAAGAGTGCTATAGCCATCACGAACAACCCAGTTCAGTATACAAAGACGAAGCATATAGACGTGCGCTATCACTTCATTAAAGACCACGTAGAAAAAGGTACGGTCGAACTCTATTTCGTAAGTACGGAAAACCAACTAGCTGACTTGTTTACCAAGGCTTTGGACGAAAAACGGTTCAATGAACTCGTGTCCAAGCTGGGTATGCTAAATCTGAAAGTTTGACTCACGGCTGTACTTGTCACACTTTTCCTACACTACGGGATAACTGTCTCTTTAGCAGTTACACTTGTCTCGCAGCGTGGTTTAGGTGTTTCAAGCACATCGGTGACATGTTCTCTGTATTTTCGATCTTAGTGTTTCTTTCATTTTATCGTTTTCCATGGTTCTTTAATTTTATCCGTCTAGTCTTTGTTTTTCCATTTATTCCCGTGCTTCTAACCGTTTGCCTTACAAGCTGTTTTCTCGACTGCCAAAGCGCTAAGGTACGTTTCTCGTTTTTGTGAGGATATTATTGCAATTTTTGAGAAATTGAGGAGGAGAAGTGTCAGTTTGACAAGTCGAGGGGGAGCTTTGTCACTTCTTTCAAGTTTTTGTTTAAGTTTTGTGTTTACGTTTTTTTTAATTTGAAAAAAAAGAAAAAAAAACGGGGCTTTATTTCGAAAAGTTGAGGGGGAGCATAGCAGCTTTTGAAAACTAGAGGGGAGAGTCAGTTTTCAAAATGTTGAGGGGGAGAAGTAAAAGTTTCAAACCCGAGGGGCTAAAAGTGTAAATTTTAAGTTCAGGGTGAATTTTGGAAGTTTTTCAAACTTCAGGGGTATTTTTCGCCAATTGTCCAAAGTTGAGACAAAGTTGGAACCGGGAGAGTTAAGGCATCCGGTACTGGACTCACTTCCGGTATCGACCGGTATAAATACCGGATTTTCTCAAAGTGTTCTTCATATTTTCAAAAATTTCTCGCGCCAAACTCTCTCAGCCCAACTTCTTCTCGCGTGCTATTCACTGTGTGTTTTTGCGTCTATTCGGACTCCGATCTTCATTCGATTCATCAGGTATGTATTCTAATCTAATCTTAATCGCTTTCCTTTCAAGAGATCGATCCAAATAGCACCTAAGATCGATCGATTCGATCGGGTTCTTATATATCGGCGCTGTTAGGGTTTTGGAAACCCTTCAGCTTTGCAATCGAGTCTCAAAAATGACTCACAATTGATCGATCTCGGCTTTAATCATGCATAATATGTGTTGTCGATTCTTGATTTATGCGAGAGATAGGTTAATCTTGAGTTTGAATGTCGATTAGGGCTCCGGTACTTATAAGTTCCGGAATGTGATATTCAGATCCGGAATTGGTTTCAGAAATCGTTTGTTCCGGTATGACTTCCGGTGTTTAAGTTGTGTTCCCGAAATTCTGAGTTCCGGTATCAATTAGGTTTGAGTTCCGGTATTGCAAAGTTTTCAGTTCCGGATCCTATACGTTCCGGTATTATCAAATTTCGGATCCGATGTCCATTTAATTCCGGAACATCAAGTTCCGGATACGGTCCCTCCTTCATTCCGGATTACCTTAAGTTCCGGTACTCAATCCAATTCCGGATCCGGTTTGTTGTCAATTCCAGATCCTTGTTGATTCCGGATCCTAATCCATTCAATTCCGGAACTACTGTGCTATTAATGATAAATGGATGCTTGATGTTCTTAATGCACACAAATGCCCATAAATGTACACTTTCACTCCGGACTTGTTAAGGCCCATATAGTGAACTGTTTTGGACTTGTCATCGACTCTCGGTATTCAAAATCCGAGAACACGAGACCCGAGACACATTTTTGCCTTACACGCGCCATGCATACTCAACACCGTTTTGCCTTTAAACAGGTACATGGCTCAACCAAATCCGAATCCACAAGGCGTTGCCCCTCTATTACCCGAAGTTCCCGAACCTACCATTAGTTGCTAACAACTTCCACCTGGACACGACAAATCTCGTTTGCCAATGTCCAGTCGTCGTGGAAATCTTGAAGCGCCACTCGATTAATCGAGCACTGACGGCCATCGCTCCAGTTCCATCCGTTTACGTGCACCAATTATGGCGCTCCCTCACACCTGTCGCCCGCGGCCAGCAATTCATACTTCGTGGCCATATTGGCGACTCCGACGTCGTTATTACTCGAGACATCTTCCGGCGGATTCTTGAACTGCCGGAACCGACTGCCATTCAAGGACGTACTGCCTACGACGCACAGGTCTCAGATGCAGTCCTCTGCCATGATATTCGCGCTCTCGGATATACCGGCCAACTAGCCCAGCCATCGCACTTCACCAGGATCCGTCTTCAGCCAGTCTGGTACACCTTGTTCACAATTTTGAACAGGTGCCTATCAGCAGTCAACAAAGGTATCGATCAGACGACAGTAAACTTACTCGGCCTATTCCATGCCGTCGTCTATGTTTGGGTAAAATTTCACCAGTCTCGACCACGACCAAAACAGGAAAACATTTATTACACATTTTCATAATAAGGTAAAATCATAATACTTTATCCCCTGATCATAGTTGAAATCGAAAGTTATTCACCTCACGACACTCGACCATGACGTCGTCTAATTCACACGACCGTCGTATGGAACCTCTCGACCTCGACCGACTAACGTACGTTATTTCTGTTACTTTTTCATTGTTTAATGCAGGGTCAATGTCATTGATGACCAACGTCTATAACCGACGAAGGCCATTAACAACATTAAATACGGCGTCCGTTACGACTGTTACACGAAGCTTTTATGAAGTTAATAAAGGCATTCGAAGACTATAAATACAAGGATTCCATCCTCATTTGTGGATGACCTCTGACACCCTGAATCAACCGAACTCTCAAGAACTCTCAAAGCAAAGAATCCTCTCTCAAACAGATCGCTCACGACGCACGACATACACGCACGACACTTAGTTTTTACACACGACGCACCCGTTTTTTACATTCGATACACTTGTTTACTTTACATTTAAAGTATTTCTTTCATTTGTATTGTAATCATTGTACGATCGACACCCGAAACATAAGGACATCGCCCCTGTTTGGCGACCATAGTGCAGCGACGACCCCTAAAGTCGTCCACGGGTTTTTTCCTCGTTGAGGTTTTTCTCGCGTCACCAAAATCTCCGTCTTATTTACTTTTTCCGTCTTTGTCGTATGCTTTGTCGAAAGATTCCTATTCTTTAGTTGTTAAGCTCCACAATCAACCTTAAGTTATCCTTCTGGACGATTTTTGTCATTAACAGTTTGGCGCCCACCGTGGGGCCCCATCTAGAGAAAATCTTCAACAAACGTGCGTCTTACTAACGGTTTCTTGGAGTTTCCTCTTCTCTCTGTTTCAGGAAAATGGTAGCCCACGGAAACCAAGAGCAGATCATTGCCCAGGTGCATGGGGAGCTTGAGAATGCATAGGATGCTCCTGGGATAGCCGGCGACTATCGTCTGGAGGAAGTCGTCCTGGACCAGAGCAAGCCTGACCAGAAAGTCTTTGTAGACTCGTCCCTTGATCCCTGCCTTAAAGACAATCTAATATCTTTCTTGCAGGAATATGCCGATTGTTTTGCCTGGTCGCACGTGGACATGGTCGGCATAGACCCTGACGTCATCTCCCATAAGCTCAATATCGACCCGTCATTTAAGCCTGTCAAGCAAAAGCGGCGGAAATTTGCTCCTGAAAGGAATAAGGTGATAAATGATGAGGTCGATAACCTCCTCAAGACAGGGAAAATTCGAGAAGTAAAGTACCCCGACTGGCTTGCTAATGTCGTGGTCGTGGCAAAGAAAAATGGCAAATGGAGGGTCTGTATCGATTTTACAGATCTCAACAAAGCCTGTCCAAAAGATCCTTTCCCATTACCACATATCGATGCCATGGTCGACGCGACAGCTGGACATGAACTATTGACGTTCATGGATGCTTATTCTGGATACATTCAGATCCTGATGCATGTCGAGGACCAAGAAAAGACTGCGTTCATGACGGATCGAGGTATTTACTGTTATAAGGTCATGCCTTTTGGACTAAAAAATGCAGGTTCTACATGTTTGGGCAAAATTTCACAGGTCTCAACCACGACCAGAAAAGGTAAGACACATGTTATGAACTATATCTTGTATTAAGATAAGGCCCCGACAAAGACCCAAAAAACCTCCGTCGTCCCTCCTAAAAGGTAAGTCGAGAGTTCCTCACGACACTCAACCTCGACGTCGCCTGTTCCGCACGACCGTCGCACAAGACCGTACGACCTTGACTAACTCAATATACGACTGTTACGTTTGTTCAATGATTAATGCAGGAGTCAAAGTCATTAATGGGCAACGGTCATAACCGACGAAGAGCAATTATGAAGAGTTACAACTGGCGACCGTTATGGCTGTTATCAAAGCAATCAATGAGCTAATCAAAGCACCCGAAGGTTATAAAAGATCAAGTTAAACTTCAGTTCCAGGGAACATCGAACAATAGAAGATAAGCATCCCAGCTCAGAAGAACACAACAAGCAAAGAACTCTCACTCGAAGAATCGCTCCCGACGCACAACTTTCACTCTCGACCAATAGTTTACACATTGTTTTCACACACGACGCACACAGTTTTTACATTTCAAACACTTGTACTTTACATTTCAAAGTCTTTCCCTTCATTTGTATTGTAATCTCTGTACGATCGACACCCGGAACACCAAGGACATTGTTAATGCCAAAAATCGCAAGGGACAACTTAAGGTCGATGTGGACTTTAACAACTAAAGATATGAATCATTCGACAAAGGCGTGCGACAAAGACAAAAATGTAAATGAGACAGAAGATTTGATGACGCAGGAAAAACCTCAACGAGGAAAAAACCGGCGGACGACAGTGGATGTTGTCGCTGCACTATGGTCGCCAATCAGGGGGCGATGTCCTTGGTGTTCCGGGTGTTGATCGTACAGAGATTACAATACAAATGAAGGGAAAGACTTCGAAATGTATAGTACAAGTGTTTGAAATGTAAAAACAGTGTGCGTCGTGTGTGAAAACAATGTGTAAACTGTTGATCGAGAGTGAAAGTCGTGTGTCGAGAGCGATCATCTATGAATGATCTCTTTGCTTCGAACGAATATTCTTCGAGTGTTTGCGTTTGCTTCTGTTGTTCGATGTTGTTGATCCAAACCCTCAGTGATTTGATAATGACCCTCTCTTATATACTTAGTGAAAATTGTAAGTAAACAATATGTATCAGAGTTTCACTATCGCTGATAAGTACTAAGATCTTACAGTACCGCTGATAGGAACTCTCGCTCTTTAGATTAAACATTCAGCGAACACTGTTCACCATAATGCTCTGAGTCTGTTCAGTCCTTATGGTGATCGCTGATAAGTTAGTTGTTTACTTATGATCCCTGAAGACAAGTTTCACGTCAACATAGGTTCTATGCTGAAGTCGAAGATCAAGCTCAAGAACCAGCGACAAGTCTCCTAATTAACTGATGCGGATCAGCGAAGACTCAGATTTGTCCACTCAACGTGAAGTATCAAGTACAAGACTTCATCTATCGCTGAACTTTATCATTCGCTGATAAACAATGATAAAGCGCTGAATCAACGAAAGCTGATCATGAAGTCCTCCGTACAAAGTACTTTTGTCTTAACCACCCTTGCACGACTCCATACGATATGTCAGAAAAGAACCTCCTTATTGTCTGAAATCGTACAACCACTCTGATACTACACTGTTCAAACATGCGGCTACTAAGGTTGTCTACAAAGGTTGTCTACAAAGGTCAATGACATGCAACCAACCAGCTGCTGCCACGTGTAAAGTGTAAACTGCAATGCATTAAATGCATGCTGTATATAAGAAGGACTCCAGCTTCATTTTTGAAGCACTTGCTAACTCTGGACAAGTCATCTTTCTTATCTTGAGATAGGTTATTATTAGTAATTTCCTTCTCTTTCTTAGTGCAAGAAACTTAGTGTTCCAACTTGTTTAGATTTAGGTTTATCCTTAATCTTGTTCCGCAACAAGCTGTAAATTGTTAATGATTTATCAATAAACAATTTAGAAAAGTAAAATCTGTGTGTTTTTATTCAACCCCCCCTTCTACAAACTCGTATAGCCCTTCAGGACCAACAAGTGGTATCAGAGCAGATTTGTTTAAACTCATAAACAAAATCTGATCTATACTAAGATTTCTCTTCCTTGCTATTTCTGAAAATGGCTAACAACACAAACACAAACTATATTGACAATGGTTCTCTTGCAAAACCCCCTAGATTCTCTAGAGATAACTTTAATCTATGGAAAATAGGATGATTCTCTTCTTAGAAGGTGTAGACCCTACTATGCCTTATTATCTTGAAAACGGCCCATATATTCCTGTAAGAATTGATGCTGCAGTTCCAGCCGCTGAGAATAGACCTGCTATTCCAGAAAGGCTGATTCCTAAGGAAGTTCATATGTGGACTGATGAAGATAAGAAGAAAGTGGCTATCGACACTAAAGCCAGATCCATACTATCCATGGCTCTTCCTGACGAAGTCTACCATTCCGTCATGAACTTGAAAACCTCAAAAGCTATGTGGGACACAATCTGTGTTCAGTATGAAGGTACTTCTGAAGTCCAGGACTCTCGAAAGATCAACCTGGTAAGACAGTACGAAAGATTCATTTGTGGTAAGAATGAAACTCTCTCTGAAGTTCACCAACGTTTTAACTGTTTAATAATAGATCTGAAAACTGTTGGTAAGGAATATTCTAACTTTGAAGTGCTGACAAAGTTTTTAGAATGTTTACCTGAAAGATGGGACAGTTATTCTATGTGTCTCAAGCTGTCAAAGGATCTAAAATCAATGACCCTTTCTACCTTATATGGCATGATGCTGAATCATGAGCAATCGAGTCATCTTAAGAAGAATCTTGTAAAATATTCCAAAAGCACCCCTGTTGCTTTAATCTCAGAGGAACCTTGCACTCAGCGACCCTTGGTCAGTATCACTGAGTTAGAAAGTAACTCTGAAAGGTCATCAGATTCTGACTCTTCAGATGATGATGAATCTTTGGCTCTCCTCACTAAAAAGTTCAGGAGATTCGCCAAAAAGAAAATGTTCAGAAAGAACAAACCTCTTTCCATTACTGACAAGCCAAGATCATCAGCTCCTGTTGATAAGGCTACTGCTACTTGTTTTAACTGCGAAAAGATAGGACATTTCGCTAACGAGTGCAGGTCAAAGAAAGTTTCGAGAAACTCAGCGTTTCCCAAGAAATCCTTTATTCCCAGGAATAAAGATGACAAATATGCCAAGCTGAAAGAAAGGTATGCAAAGCTGAAAAGCTTTAAGAAGAAAGGCAAAGGCCTGATGGCTAACTATGATTGGGCTGCCTCTGATGAAGAAGAATCATCATCTGACTCTGAAGATGATGAAGCCAATCTCTGTCTTATGGCCAAGATTGAAGATGAGGAAGAAAGTTCAGACATTCCCTCCACTTCAACCTCTGCTACTCAGGTATCACCTCCTTCTTTACCAATATTGCAAATATTGATGAAGCTGATAGTCTTCGTAAAATCGATCTCTTGACTAGAAGTTTATATGAAACAATGAATGGCAAAACTGTAGTTGAAAATCAAAACCTTGATCTCGCTGAACAGCTTAAAAACTGTCACCTTCAAATAGAAAATCCTTCTAAAATTGAAGAAGATTTTAAAGATCAAGTGCACTTAAATCAGCTAGTCAAAATCGAGCGCGAAGAAGCTATCACTGCATTAAGAGCTGAAAAAGCTACTGTTGATGGATGGTATAATTCCTCAACAAAGATCACTGAGATAATTAAGTCTCAGATTCCCCTGAGTGATAAACGTGGTCTTGGTTACAAAGCTGATACTCTAGAACCAACCACTGATCGTTCCATGCTCTTATTTGGAACTTTCGTATCCTCAGTCGCTGATACTTCATCCTCTCAGTGTTCCTCTTCTAGACCGCCTATCCCTGAGGAAATTTCTACCTCTTCAAAAGGTAAAGAGAAAATGGTTTATCCCAAACCTACCTCTGTCTTTAAAGATAAAGGTAAAGGAATTGCTTTTAACCAAAATCCTCAGAAGGGTACCTTAGTACCTAAGCTGAATGCTTCTAAAGCTTTAGTGATTCATCCCTCTGGATTAAGGAATCAAATCTCTGGATCTACTCAGCGTGGATCTATTCAGCGATCTACTCCTAGAATCAGAGTGGATGTCTCTGGTAAGAAATCCGAAGAGCTGATAGTTCCTCCCATTTCAAAAGCAAATAACTTACTTGGTGCTGGTACTTCTATTTCAAAATCTAAAGCTCAGCATTCAAATGGTCCTAGAACTACTTTTAGTTATAGGAAATGTTATCACTGTGGACTTACTGATCATATTGCTAGTAAGTGCCCCACAGCCACCAAAGCTGAAAAGATAGCTAAGGTGAAGATCATTGCCCCCAAGGCAAAGAAGACCACTGAGGTTAAGAAATTAACCAAAGTGAAGACTGACAAAGCTGAATCTTCAAATGCTGCGAAGATTGCTGAACCTTCCATTCCAACTACTTCCACTGACAAACGTGTACACATGGTTAAGTGGGTACCCAAGAAAAACTAATCTTCCTTTGTAATGCAGGTTAAGAAGGGTATCTAGTATCTCGATAGCGGATGCTCTAGACACATGACTGGAAAGAAAAGACTGCTCGCTGAATACAAGGAAGAGAAGGGTCCCTCTGTGACTTTCGGTGGAAATGGAAAAGGACATACCCGAGGGTTTGGTGTACTCTCTAATGGTACAACAACCTTCAGAAGAGTCGCATATGTTAAAGGGCTGAAGCATAGTCTTTTAAGCATCAGTCAGCTTTGCGACAAGGATAACAAAGTAATCTTTACTAAGGAATCCTGCTTTGTCACTGACAAAAGGAGAAGATAGCTCTCAGCGGTTATCGTTTAGAAAATGTTTATGTAATAAACATGGACTCAACAACCACTGAGAACTCCTGTTTCTTCTCAAAAGCCTCATCTGATGTCAACTGGCTATGGCATAAGAGGCTCTGTTAGCTTTAATTAGCCCCTAATTTACATGAATGTTTTATTAAGAAATAGTTTCAAGGACTTATTTGTATTTGTTGAGTGTCAAGGGCTAAATGTGTAAACAACCAATTATTGTATTGGTTATAATATCTCACTTATGAGATATTTTAGATAATATCTCTTAATATCTCTTTTAAGAGATATTTTAGATAATATCTTAAAATATCTCATTTAAGAGATATTTAGATAAAGTATTCAAGTTTCTCTTTTCTATATATACGTAATTGAGAGAAAGAGCTTCTTTAAGCAAAAAAGGAAAGAGTGAGAGCTAGTTAAAAGAGAGAGTTGTTCTTCATTTCAAATATTGTAAACTCTTATCTTTATCAATCAAATACAAGGAATATTGCTATTATTGTTGTTACTTGTTATATCTGGGTTCCAACAATTGGTATCAGAGCCGTCTCGGTGATTTGAAGAAATCGAACGGAAGCGGAAAAGGCAAGAAAATTTCGTATTGAATTTTCTGGAAAACGCAGCGAATCGTTTTATCTATTCCCGGAGTTCGCACCGTCGGATCGTTGCGATATTTGGACAGAAGCTTCACAACACTCTGTTCTACATTCTGAACGGTGGGATTAATCGTTTAAGGTCCAGAAGGTACTCGTTTTATTTTCGTCGTAGTGCAGTAACATTTTGGGTAAAACGATCATCAATCGGATTTAAAGATTGATTTTTCTTCCGCAAGATTTATTCTTCAAAGTAACACCGATTAACGATCTTTCTTTCAAGTAACAACATGTTGAAAAAGTGTCTAAGTTCGATGGGTGATTTTCACTACTACTCTAAACTCAGTTCAAACTTTCAAAAAGTGATTATTACTCTTGATAAAGAGTCAGAAGAAAGGAAGACAAGCCTTCAGATCGATTCAGACAAGGTTACCAAGCTAGAAGAGGCAGGTAAACTCTTAACCAATGAAAATATCGATCTTAAGATGAAATTATATGAATCTGAAACAAAGTTTGACGAAGTTAAGACTATTTTTGATGAAGAAAAGAAACGACTTGAACTTAAGTGTTTAAGTTTTTCTAAACTAATTTCTAACTTTGAAAAACTTATGATTTGTGAAAAAGAGAAGATTGAAAAAAAGAAGACTACTTTTGAAACAAATTCTATTGAGCTTTCTTACAAAATCTCAGAATTACAGAAAACTCTTGAAAAAGAGAGGAACGAATCTGATTTTGAAAGAAAAGAATCTGAACAGTTAAAGGTTCAAAGATTTCAAGAAGTAAGTCAAAAGGAGGATTTTGAAAGAGAGAGATTGAATCTTAGATCTGAAGTAAAGAGACTAACAAAAAGATTCATCAACTTATCTGCTGAAATTAGAAAAGAGCAGAAGTTAAAATCTGATTTATCTTTACGGTTTGAACTATGCAACAAAGAACGGAATTCTTTAATTTTTAAAATAAATTCAAAAAATTCTGTTAAAACAAAAGAGTTCATTAAACCAAACAAATTGTCAACAAATCAGATTTTTACTTCTCCTTTTTTCTATGATCAGAGGATAAACCGATCAGCTATTCAAACTTTTAAAAAGATAAAAATGGTTTGGATAGTGAAAGGCTCTTCTCTTGTTCAAAATATTCTCAAGCAATCTGTCTCAGTTGTGAATGATAAGATCAACAAAACACTTCATGATAATCCTAACAAAATAGGACCCATTTGGAAATGGGTACCAAAAATTGTTTGATCTGTTTTGCAGGTACTATTGGACTCCTTAATACATCTGTTAAGGACTCAGGCTTCAAAGTTCAATAAGGACTCTTAAACACTCAGTTTAAGACTCATCCTTCAAAGGCAATTGATTTCGGTGCACAACAATCAAGTACAGTGACAGCATGCTGGCAGATTTGCGATGCCGTAGTAAATTAATCATATCTCACTGATTAAGACACCGATTGATGCGATTCAAAAAGCCCTGGAATCCTAAGACACAGATGAACAATTTTCGTGTTTTGAGAATTCAGAGATTCGAAATTTATAAGGGTCATATGCATCGTTGAAGTAGACAACAATGTGCTGATGGAAAGCTGATGGACAGATCTGCGCGACTGTGGTAAATCAACCATATCTTTGTCGTACGAGCTCGAAAAGAGGTGATTCAAGATGATCTAAATATATAACAAACAAATAAAAAATGTTTGTCTTTTGAGTTCTTGCAAAATCCAGAGGTAAAATGGTCTAAATCAGTGTCAAAGTAAGTGTAACACTTCTGTTAAGCTTCTGCTGAGCGGCGACCAAGCCTCTGCCGCACGTGACCAAGCCTCTGCCACACACGACCAAACCTCTGCCGCACGCGACCAACCTCTGCCGAGCAGCGACAACCTCTGTCGAGCCGCGACCAAACCTCTGCAGAGCCTTTGTCAAGCGTTTGTCAAGCCACGATCATTTTTTATCGACCACTCAGACCAACTTCTGGCGACAACTCATACTTTGGCTCAGATTTTTGCGACCACCCTCTGTGGTACTGTTCACCACAGAGCCTCTGTGAAACCCGACAGAGCCTCTGTGGACTGAACCTCTGCGACCGAACCTCAGAGCCCGTAGCCCAACGTCTTAGTTCTTGCTGTCAGCTTTGCGCACCTGTCATATTTTTCAACAGAACTCCCTCCTCAAAGCTTCAAATTTGATGAATCCAGTTGCGTTTAACTCGTAAGACAAAGATGAAACTTTTTCATGTTTTGAGTTTAGTCTGAATCAGTGTTCTTCTTGGTCAGAACCTCTGCTAAAGTCAGTATACATCTGCTGGACAGAAAGTTGTGTTTCACTAAAATCATCATCAGAGATCCGTCGGCACTGCGATCAACCTCTGCCGCAAAACCTCTGCCGACCAACCTCTGTAGTACTGTTCACCACAGAACCTCTGTGAAATCCGACAGAGCCTCTGTGGACTGAACCTCTGCGACTCAACCTCAGAGCCTGATTTTTGTTTACTTGCTGTCAGCTTTGCGCTGCTTCAGAAACATGCGCATAACTTTTGACTCGGTGCTCCAAATTACTCGATTCCAGTTGCATTGGAAAGATATTTCACAGACGCACAACTTTGATGTTCTGAGTTTTCTCAAATTATGAGTGCTGATATGCCAAAATGAGCTTCAAAGTCTGCTTTAAAGTGCTGGACCGAAAGCATTGCATTTAATTAATGCTCCTTCCGCTTTCAAGAACGGTGTTCTCTCGATGTTTCTACATAAATCAGTGTAGAACCAGTACCTCACCAGAATGTGCTTCTACACACATCAGTGTAGGACCAGTACCTCAACAGATCAGACTTTGACTGGTATTTCTAATCTCTACCCCCCAGCACCATGTTTCCTTTTAAATTTGAATTAACTGTGTTTTTGGATATTCCTAACAAATGTGGAATCATCAAAGATGATGATTACCAACACTTTTTGATTCTTACAGGATACCTGATTACAAATTGAGCCTAAATGAGATTTATTGCTCAATTGGAGGGGGAGAATGCCAATCTGACCATGTACATCCGAAGGTAAATTTCTAAATCTTTAAACTCATCATTTTTAAAGAAGACTAACTTTAAAATGATAAAACCTTTCTAAAATGGTCAAACCACTTCTAGACTTTAAATGTCTTTATCTGCTATAGAAGTTTGGATTTTAAATGCTTTTCTGAGACTAAAAATAGTCAATGTGTGGAACAATACAATCTTTAGGACAACAATTTCATGGGATCAATGTATGAGCTTTATAGAACTTCTATGGATCACTTAAACCTGTGTTTCCTACCAAAGAAGTAAACCTTGAGTGTTTGAGAGGTGAAGGGTCTACATCAAAGAGTGGGGGAGATAACTATATGAGTTTTTTCTCATTGTGCTTAAGAGGTAAAATTTAAAAAGAAAGTTTGGTTAGATGTGAGCTACATGATAAAAAGAAAGAGGGTGTGAGAACAGAGTCAAAAGAATTATATAACTCTGCACTAACTTTTTCTAAGCCGGGCAAGCCACATTACTGATTTATCACGATTCTTTGGTGATTATCATTGAAACAGGCAGTGAGCCCATGCCAACTCTTGAATTAACCCCACTAGCTACTTATTTCCTTCTCAATAGGGAAATACTTCACTTTTCCACGGGGAAGCAGCATATATGCTATCTGATCTTTATTTAGAAGGTTGGATATTGAAAAGAAGGAAATTTGCCCCACCTTCACACTTCACTCATGCACATTGAGTCTGTGGACACCTGTTTTGTCCAAACAGTTTACACACTTTTGAGCCTAATAGACAATACTCTATTTTTCTTCCACACAATATCACGAATCTTTGTGATTCCACTTGCATATCTATGTGATAATGCCAGAACAGTTTGAGAAGTTTAATTTTATAATTCTACTTCTATGATAACTGGAAGTCCTATCAGAGCTTCATAAATGTCAACTCTGAACATAGGCCACACAATTATTTTAATTGTTGTGATAACAGTTGCTATGTGCTTCTGTGTTAGCTGTTACCCCTGGTTACTTATTGTCTTTTGAAAGCAGATCTTCATGAGCTGACTATGCTTGCTACTCAACCACCTTATCAGTTTATCTACCAACGATTTTTACTCAAACTGGTTATACAAGCTTCCGCACTTTAAATCGTTCTCTGATTGTTTGAGTTTAATCTATGGGAAATAACTGGGATCTGAAAAGTAAAGCAACATTCAAGGGGGAGTATGCAACGATCAAGGGGGAGTTAAAGAAAGAATTGAAGCAATTGAAATTGTGGAAGATCAGGAAAAGAAGACTCTTACAAGACTTGAAGATTGACACTCCAACGCCTCTAAAGAAAGCAAGGGGGAGACTACAAGATGATGATTTCTTTATAAAACATTAAGGGGAGATTGTTAGCTTTAATTAGCCCCTAATTTACATGAATGTTTTATTAAGAAATAGTTTCAAGGACTTATTTGTATTTGTTGAGTGTCAAGGGCTAAATGTGTAAACAACCAATTATTGTATTGGTTATAATATCTCATTTATGAGATATTTTAGATAATATCTCTTAATATCTCTTTTAAGAGATATTTTAGATAATATCTTAAAATATCTCATTTAAGAGATATTTAGATAAAGTATTCAAGTTTCTCTTTTCTATATATACGTAATTGAGAGAAAGAGCTTCTTTAAGCAAAAAAGGAAAGAGTGAGAGCTAGTTAAAAGAGAGAGTTGTTCTTCATTTCAAATATTGTAAACTCTTATCTTTATCAATCAAATACAAGGAATATTGCTATTATTGTTGTTACTTGTTATATCTGGGTTCCAACAGGCTCTCTCATCTAAATTTCAAGACACTGAACACTCTTTCTTCAAAAGAGTTAGTCACTGGTCTACCTCAGCACTCATACGTCAAAGAGTCTTTATGTTCAGCGTGTGAGAAAGGGAAGCAGACCAAAGCAAGCTTTAAGTAAAAGCAAGTCTCCTCAGTGTCATCTCCTCTACAACTTCTCCATATGGATTTGTTTGGCCCTGTTAACAAACAATCCATCGCTGGAGAG
This sequence comes from Saussurea involucrata, assembly GCA_033807775.1. Taxonomy (NCBI): domain Eukaryota; kingdom Viridiplantae; phylum Streptophyta; class Magnoliopsida; order Asterales; family Asteraceae; genus Saussurea; species Saussurea involucrata. The sequence goes on along the minus strand of CM066321.1, from coordinate 39,985,389 downwards.
AAATATACACTGGTCATAGTTGATGAATTCTCTCGCTTTACATGGGTTATGTTTCTCCGTTCAAAGAGTGACACCCCTGAAAAACTCATCACCTTTGTTCGGAAGATGGAAACCCTGAACAACTTGACCGTTCGCTCAATAAGGAGTGATCATGGGACTGAATTCAAAAACAGTTCTCTTGATTCCTTCTTTGAGAGTAAGGGTATTTCTCACAACTTTTCATCAGTGAGAACACCACAACAAAATGGAGTCGCTGAAAGAAGAAATAGAACAATTATTGAAGCTGCACGTTCAATGCTCAGCGATTCTCACCTGCCTACTCAGTTTTGGGCAGAAGCTGTCAACACTGCTTGTTTTACGCAAAACAGGTCACTGATAGTCAAAAGATCCAATAAGACAGCCTATGAACTTTTTCATGGGAGAAAGCCTTCAATCAGCTTTCTTCACATCTTTGGATGTCAGTGTTTCACATTGAACAACAGAGATGCCCTTGGAAAGTTTGATCCTAAGGCTGATGATGGAATATTTCTTGGATATTCTTCAATCCCCAAAGCCTTCAGAGTCTTCAATCGAAGAAGACAAACTGTAGAAGAAACTATTCACGTCACGTTTGACGAATCCCGTTCAGCGAACTCTAAACCGTCCGCTGATACTGAAGAACTGAATCAATGGATGTTTTCTCATCTTGGTGATTCAGAAGATATTCCCACTCCTCATACTCATACAGATGAAGATGATAGTCCTACTATCATTCCAAACATACAGAATAGTGAAGCTGAAACATCATGGGTCTCAGCTGTTCCTTTAAACACTATACCTGCTTCTGAACCAAATGTCTCAGACATTCCATCTACTTCTCAGCAATCAGTGAATGAAATGACATCTGCACCCACTCCTCTCTTAGCTGATATTCCAGAAGTTGCTGAAGCCTCATCTTCATCTCCTCCAGTTCAGGTTGAGTCAGCTACTTATGCTCCTGCTCAGCGATGGACTGTAAATCACCCAATTGATCAAATTCTTGGTGATCCAAACGCTGGTGTTCAGACTCGACGAAGTGCAGGTAATATTTGTTTATTTGTTAACTTTATTTCTCTGATTGAACCAAATAAAGTAGATGATGCCCTCGAAGATCCAAACTGGGTCAGCGCCATGCATAAAGAGCTGACTGAATTCTAAAGAAACAAAGTTTGGAAACTTGTTCGAAGACCAATTGACAAGACAATGATAGGCACTAAATGGGTCTATCGAAACAAGTTGGACGAACATGGAACTGTAACCCGCAACAAGGCTCGTCTTGTTGCTCAGGGATACAGACAAGAGGAAGGCATAGATTACGACGAAACATTTGCTCCAGTAGCAAGACTAGAATCTATTCGTCTATTCTTAGCATACGCTGTACACAAAGACTTCAAAGTATATCAGATGGATGTTAAGTCAGCGTTTCTAAATGGAAAGCTGAATGAAGAAGTCTATGTGGAACAACCTCCAGGATTCTCAGATCCTAAGCGTCCAGGTTATGTTTATAAACTGGATAAGGCACTTTATGGCTTAAAGCAAGCTCCACGTGCATGGTATGACACTCTCTCTACTTATCTCCATATTGAAAAATTTGAGCGAGGTAAAATCGATAAAACTCTATTTTTCAGAATTGTGAAAGGTCATATCATTCTCGTTCAGATATATGTTGATGACATTATATTTGGTTCTACTAACCCTGATCTTTGTACTCGTTTCGCTGATCGAATGAAAGATGAGTATAAAATTAGCATGATGGGTGAACTAACATATTTCCTTGGTCTTCAGATAAAGCAAAATGAAAAAGGAACTTTCATTAATCAGGGAAAGTATGTTAAAGATATGCTGAAGAAATTCGATTTAACTCAGAGTTCAACTATGAAAACCCCTATGGCACCACCGCTGACACTAGATAAGGATACTAATGGTATTCATGTTAATGTCACGCTGTACCGTGGGATGATCGACTCTCTCTTGTATCTTACAGCTAGCCGACCCGATATTATGTACGCAACCTGTTTGTGTGCACGATATCAAGCTGAACCTAAGGAATCTCATATGATCGCTGTAAAGCGAATTTTTCGATACCTTAAGGGTACTGCAAATCTAGGTCTTTGGTATCCCAAAGACTCAGGGTTCGATCTAATCGCCTATTCAGATAGTGATTTTGCAGGTTGCAAATTGGATAGGAAAATCACCACAGGAGGCTGTCAGCTCCTGGGTGGAAAGGTGGTGAGTTGGACAAGTAAAAAGCAAAACTCAGTGTCCACCTCCACAGCTGAAGCTGAGTATGTAGCCGCTGGAAGCTGTTGTTCTCAGGTCTTGTGGATGAGAAATCAACTACTGGACTATGACCTACAACTCTCAAATATTCCAATCTATTGTGACAGCACAAGTGCCATCGCTATAGCCAATAATCCAGTGCTTTACTCAAAGATAAAACACATCGAAATCAGGTATCATTTTATCAGAGATCATGTGATGAATGGTGATATAGAACTTCACTTTATCCCAACTGATTATCAGTTAGCTGATCTGTTCACCAAACCTCTTGATGAGACAAGATTCAACTTTCTCATTAGCGAGCTTGGAATGCTGAACTTTGAAGAGTAAAATCTTCAGCGGTTCACATTTGATCAGCGATAGGATAAAATCAACTTGTATAACCCATTCTATCATTTTCTCTCTGAATAAACTTGATTCGCTGATATCAAGGTATGTTTTTCTCTCACTGACAATCGCATGTGAATGCAAGATTTCAAAACAAATTGCATCGCTGAATATCTCTTCCTTAATCATCGATACTTTGAAATTTCTAAAACCACCACTGATATTTCTATTCAGTGCTTCATGTTTTCAAAAGTGTCCCTGAGTTTTCAAAACCTCAGAGACATCCTAGAATATGAAAGGACAGTTGTGACGTCATTGCAACGGATAATCCCCGATACGTTCTTTTTCTGACACACGTTTGCACGTTTCGTTTACCTTCCAATCAAATGCAAACACGTGTCCGTGTCATGATGAAAAACTTTCCCGCTCGAGTTTTTCTCTCTCTCTCTAATATCATTATATAAACACTTTGTGGGTTTATATTTTTCCTTTACGCGAAAAACTTCTCCTCCAAGCAAGAAAAAGAAAATTACTGTTGCATTTGTGCTCTCAAGTTTTTCAAGAACTTCTTCTTCTTCAACGAAACAGGTTAATATTTCTGTTATTTACCTGTTTCTTAAACTTGTCAATGATCTTCTCATTGTTTTTACAAGATCAAACAAAAGAACTTTTTCAAAAATGAAATCATTTCTTTCATGGTTTTATGAACACAACCTTTCATGGTTGTTCTTCAAGTTTAAAACGCAAGATCTTAAACTTGTTCTTCATATGTTTTTCCAGAATCCTAATTCTCAAAGGAAACTGGAAAACAATTTTCTTTTTGGTTTACATTTCTTTTTCAAAACCAAGAAAAACCCTAATCTTCATTAAGACATTTTTGTCTGAATGAAATGGACAAAATTCGAACCATCTTATTTGAAAATCTCTCCACATTAAGATTATTCTTATTTGTTATATCTGTGGTTGAACTGATAATACAGAAATGACATCTACTGACATTTCCACTGCTAAGAACACCACCGCTGAGAACACTGCTGCTGCTGCTGAGGAATTGGAAATCATCAAGGCTCCTCAGGTCAAGTTCACTCTTGAAGAACTTGATTGGACAAAAACAAACAACCTATATGCGCTTTTTGAGTTTCCTCCTCGAAAGCAAGTCACACATCTGAATGATGCTGTGAATTTCCTGAAAAACTGTTGCCTCTCTACAGCCCTGACCATAACACCTCCTGCATATCAGCTACTACTATCTCAGTTCTGGTATTCTGCCAGACACTCAACCAAAGACTCCTCAAAGACAATTGATTGCATCCTCTGTGATACTGATTTTGGCACTATAAAGATCACCCCTGCCATTATCCGCAAAGCCCTGAGCCTTCCCATCGCCACAAAAGAAAACCTTTTGTTCCCCTCCCTGACCACAAGAAACATTCTGATAGGGAAGCCATCACTGCATTCTTTGATGCAATGGGCTATGTATGGGAAACTGGGAGGGACAAGAAGCCTGAGAAGAAGCTGACCCTCATCAAGAAGTCAAAAATGCCCAACGAGATGAACTTCATCTTCGCTCACTTGATAAGCTGCATGACTGCAAAGACCGGCTCCTCTGATCAAGCCGCTCAACCTCAGCAAGCAATGGTATATGCATTGCTGAAAGGTCTTCATATAGACTGGGCTTCAATAATATACGATGATCTTGTACTCAGAGTAGACTCTGCCACTGACCGATCTTCATAGGTTCCATATCCTAGATTCATCAGCGCCGTCTTCCAAACAGGCCTGAAGGACAACTACCCACAAGTAGGAGACCTGAAACTCTCCCAGGTTGGTCCTAAAGTACTCGACTTCAAGCCAGTGGAAAACGAGGTACGTCTCTCTACACTCTTAACTCTTCTCAATCCTCCTTCTTCTTCTACTTCTGCAGCTCCTTCAGTGGACAAACCCACCGCTGATACCCCAGCTGCAACCTCCGCTCCTTCAAGAAAAAGGAAACACTCTTCTACCCAACTTGGTTCCAAAAGAACTAAGAAAACCAAGGAGCAACCCCAGCAATCTCTTGCTGAAGACTCCTCAGCTCATCTTGAAGAGCTGAAGGAAAGTTCAGTGGTACGTTCTGCCACAGCTGAACAAGCCACCCATTCCATCCCAGCTTCAGCGTCTCTAAACGCTGAGGTTATAAACTTGGAATCTACCCAACCTCCTTCAGTCTCTCTACAGACTGAAGAAGTGATTCTTAGCGGATCCAACGCTGAACCCCGCACCCAACCAACATTCTCAACCTTCGCCTCTCTCTCCTCTCCATTGGACTTTAATCCAGTTTTCACCACGACCACTGGATCACCCGTCATTCCTCCAGAAGCTAAAGCTGATACTCTTCAAGGAATGATGGATGCAGGACCTGTAGGAACGCCCATGCGTATACGTACTCTCGCTGACGACATGGAACATTATTCAGGTCACAGAAGTTTTGATGACTTCGTCGACCGTCCTGCAGGTATACACCAAACCATATACACTGTAACTGAACCCTAAACTTCTGGGCTTTCCTCTATTCACAAGTACTTATATGTTATAGGTCCTAATTTGGGAGACATCAACGCCTCTCTGAAGAACCTGGATACGAACCTGACAGGTCTCACCACTACTCTCTCAGACAACTCTTCAGCTGTAACAAACGCTGGAGAGAATCTCAACAAGCTGACGATAGTGGTGGAACAGAAAGCCTCCAAAGCTGATTTGGAGAAGGTTGATAAAACTCTTGGTGACTTTCCAAAGTTCTTGCTAACCTATACACAGACTACACCTCTCTCAAAACATCAGTTCAATCCATGTCCAGCGAGTTTACAACGCTGAAGACATCGGTTGGAAATCTTCAGGGAGAGATGACTGCTGTAAAGACTGACGTCAGTTCAGTAAAGACTGACATGAGTTCTGTAAAGAATGACGTCAATTCGATGAAGACTGACGTCAATTCAATGAAGACAATGATGCAGCAGATCCTGAATAACATGACCGCCCCTGCCCCTGCACCTTTGCATTTTTCTACGTCGGATAGTGCTGAACTTTTGAAGATCACTCCTGCTATTACTGGCCTAGAAGACAGAGTAGCAGCGATTGAAGATTATATGGGGATCCCTGGCCAAGAAGACAGGGAACCAAAACCAACTGCTGAGTCATCGCATTCCTCCCCCACTCATCATGAGGAAGGGGGGGGGGGAGAACAACTCTGAAGACCTTCCCCATGATGAATCTATCGCGGGGGAGAAGACTGAAGACCTTCCCCTTACTGAAGAGGGGGAGAAGACAAATGAAGAAACAAACGCTGGACCTCAGAGAGATGAAAACCCTGAGGGAACCGAGAAGCTTACCTCTGTATCTGAGGGGGAGCAACTCGAAGAAGATGCTGAAGAATCTGAATCTGAAGCTGAAGATGAAGAAGCCATCGACTTATCTGATGATGAACCATCCTCTTCTCCAAAGAATGATGATGATGATGATGACTCCTTTATCGTCAAGCCTGCTCAGAGGACTACAACTCTTAAAGGGATCTTGATAAAAGAACCTTCATGGGAGCGGACCAAGACAAATCCTTCAGCGTCTGAAGCTGACAAAGGCAAAAACAAAGGCCTCACTGAAGAAGACAATCTGACGATCTTGCTTCCAAAGCTAGTTTGTCAGGTACACTAAATCTTCCTTACACTACATCCCTCCTCTATCTATACATATTATCAGCTCTCCTCTCCATAAAACCTCTATACACAACCACATTCTTTCTCTATCTCTGTTCTACCTAAGTTCTTACTCGTACGATTGCTGTGTTTCAGCTAGTTCTCTCCCCTGTTTGAGGATATCTCTGAAGTTTCTACAGCTGCAACTTCACCAACAATAATCCCAGCTCCCAACGCTGAAGAAATAATCCCGGTCTTAGATTTGATCTCTGAGACTGATGAACCTGAAGAACAGATGCTCTCTCATAAAAACAGACCTTCCTTGGCTCCTCAAAAGCTAAGTGAAGAGGATCAGAAAATAAGAGATGCAATGATAAAGAAGTTCGAAGATCAGCGAATCATTCTGAAGCGTGATCAACTTCCTTCTATTCCTCCAAAGTTCAGACTTTCTCAGAAGAAATACAAGGATCACCTCAGAGCTGAAAGGTTAATCGCTGAAAGAAGGGAAGCTGAAGAAAAAGACAAAGAACTCGCCATCCAGCTTACTCAACAATCGGTGAAAGACCCCAAGCTGAAAAGAATTCCAATCGAAGTTCAACGTCAGCTATGGGAAGACGCCAAGAAGATCGTTGAAGAAAAGAGAACTGTGTCTCAATCTACTTTAATCTGGTGCAAAGAAAAGGTACACTTCAAATATCGACCTGCCAAAATCAACAAGGTACTCATCACTGGAAGATCAACCCTCAAAGTTTCAATCGCTGAAATCGAGATATTCAGAGAGAACGGACAGTACGAAAAATTCTATGCTGAAACCATCACGAAGTACGGTCTCTCTGAATGGTTGGAGATCAGGTTAGCCATCCATAAGTCTCAATCTAAGTACAAGGATCATTTCGAAAAACTGATAAATCAACAGATCGACTTAGTATCTTCTTGTGTGGATATTCCTCCTCCCCCTCCTCTCGCAAATCAGAAAAGAAGGGCCGCTGCAAAGAAAAAGTCTAAATCTTTAGACTCAGGTCCTTGTATACGGAACGAAACAGGTAGTGGTTTTTCTCTTGAGGAAGTCCTTGGTCCAGAACCTGACCTTTCTGCACTTGACACATCTCTTCCTCCTTGTGAGACTTTCATCCCTGGGAAAGTCATAAGCAAACCCTATGGGATATTCTTTATTGACTATGATGGACGAAAACGTTTTTAACGTATCTCTGAGCTTCCCATCACTCCCATCGAACAGCTGAAAGATCTCATCTACTGGTGTGGTTTCAAAAACGACATTCAGGCACAACATCTTAAACCCTTAATTTTTGAAGAAGCTCTGAACAAAAGGAATCAAGGAGTAAATGTCCCTGACTGGATGATTCCCACATCAAAGACCCTTGATGAACTTCTCATTAAGGAAGAACCTTTATAAACTGATAGGATCGCCTCATTCTTCTATTGTATCAGTTATTCTTTTGTACTTGTAATTTATTTCGCTTGTACTTGTAATCTTTCCACTTCCTTTTGTAATCTGATTCGAAGTTTAAAGAAAGATTTCAGCGAAAGTACTTTACTCCATCAGTACAGAAAATATCCCAGAAAACAGTAAAAGGGATAAATATTTTATGAGTTCTTTTTATCCTTATGTTTTCATTATATAGCAATTTTCTCTGTTGCTATGTCATAATCAAATAGGGGGAGATTGTTGATCCAAACCCTCAGTGATTTGATAATGACCCTCTCTTATATAATTAGTGAAAATTGTAAGTATACAATATGTATCAGAGTTTCACTATCGCTGATAAGTACTAAGATCTTACAGTACCGCTGATAGGAACTCTCGCTCTTTAGATTAAACATTCAGCGAACACTGTTCACCATAATGCTCTGAGTCTGTTCAGTCCTTACGGTGATCGCTGATAAGTTAGTTGTTTACTTATGATCCCTGAAGACAAGTTTCACGTCAACATAGGTTCTACGCTGAAGTCGAATATCAAGCTCAAGAACCAGCGACAAGTCTCCTAATGAACTGATGCGGATCAGCGAAGACTCAGATTTGTCCACTCAACGTGAAGTATCAAGTACAAGACTTCAGCTATCGCTGAACTTTATCATTCGCTGATAAACAATGGTAAAGCGCTGAATCAACGAAAGCTGATCATGAAGTCCTCCGTACAAAGTACTTTTGTCTTAACCACCCTTGCACGACTCCATACGATATGTCAGAAAAGAACCTCCTTATTGTCTGAAATCGTACAACCACTCTGATACTACACTGTTCAAACATGCGGCTACTAAGGTTGTCTACAAAGGTCATTGACATGCAACCAACCAGCTGCTGCCACGTGTAAAGTGTAAACTGCAATGCATTAAATGCTTGCAGTATATAAGAAGGACTCCAGCTTCATTTTTGAAGCACTTTCTAACTCTGGACAAGTCATCTTTTTTATCTTGAGATAGGTTATTATCAGTAATTTCCTTCTCTTTCTTAGTGCAAGAAACTTAGTGTTCCAACTTGTTTAGATTTAGGTTTATCCTTAATCTTGTTCCGCAACAAGCTGTAAATTGTTAATGATTTATCAATAAACAATTTAGAAAAGTAAAATCTCTGTGTTTGTATTCAACCCCCCCTTCTACAAACTTGTATAGCCCTTCGGGACCAACAGATGTTCGGTCCTCTTGTTCTATCTCTCTCCCTGTGTTATTCGATGTCCTGAAACTGAGGATTGAACTTGGGATTTATAGTCTTCGGATGATTTTAATTGAATCATTAAGATCTTTGATGATTGTTGTAACGGTCGTCGTCTTCAATGTGGGATTAGATGCTCATAACTGATTTCGTCGGTTATAGCCGTTGTCCATTAATGACTTTGACTCCGACATTAATCAATGAACAAATATAACAGTCGTATAACGCGTTAGTCAAGGTCGTACGGTTTTGTGCGACGGTCGTGCGGAGTAGGCGACGTCGAGGTCGAGTGTCGTGAGGAACTCTCGACTTACCTTTTAGGAGGGACGACGGAGGGGTTTTGGGTCTTTGTCGGGGCCTTATCTTAATACAAGATATAGTTCATAACATGTGTCTTACCTTTTCTGGTCGTGGTCGAGACTGGTGAAATTTTGCCCAAACAGTTTGCCCCTAAAATTTGAAAGTAGGATGACAAATTCGAATTTTAAATTTTGCTTGTCGGGTGTTCAGGGTCTTGTGTTGAAAAATACCTTGGTTGTCTCGGAACCGGATTGGTTCAATTCTAACTGAACGAGAAGTCGAAGAGAAAACGAGGTCGTGACGTCATACTGACGCACGATTGTGCTTACCAGCTGTCTTTGACAGGTGTCGACGATCCGTGTGGTCATACGAAGGGATGAAGGGCACACGGTGATCATCAAAGGACTCGACCTGACATGATCGACTGCATAAATAAAGATTACTATGGATCTTTTCTTGTTTACAATTTCAGAGGGTTTTAAGCACATATTTCTTTAAGGGTTTTCTTGTCGATTTTCGTTCGATTATTTCTAAACCTGCAAGAATCTTTGACCTAATTAGGATTTTTTGAGATCATATAAGATACGACCCTCCAGTTTGCGTATGCGTCGCAAGTCTATTGCTAGAAAGCCTAGAAAAAACTGGGATATCTGGGGCCTTTCAGAAGTGCAAATCAATTTAACGGGGTTGGCAATGTCGACAGAGCCTAGAAGCACCATTAAAAACGAAGAAGACCTCGATGACTTTAGAAGTCTAGCGAGGATTCCCATGGGGATCACCGTAAGCAAGGTTGGCAAGGTTCGACCGGAAATGTGCCCCGAGGGGTACGTCGTTATATACGAATACCCGTTCAAGATAGGGTTTCATTGGCCATATTCGCCTCTGGTTAAAGAGTTCATGTGTGAATTCGATCTTTCACCGGGGCAACTGATGCCCCAGTTCTGGCGAGTTATCCTGATCATCGAACGACTTACCTCCAACTGGAATCCACCGATGAATGTGAGGGACCTACTGACGGCGTATAAGGTCAAAAGTTGTCGGTACCGTCGCTATAGTTTGTTTTCAAGGCACAAGGGTGATCGTACCTTGGTTTTAAATACTGCGGTCAACGACCGGTCATACTTCACGCGTCATTTGGTAGACGAGGATGATGACACCGTTTTCTTGAGCGATAGAGTGAGGATGGGTCGAGAGGAGAAAGAAGAAGTTGAGAGAGAGGATTCTGAGGCGACCGAGGAAAGAGAGGAGGAGGAAGTAGAGATAACTGGTAAGTATCTCTTTGCTTCTACTCGTCCTAATCTATCTTTGTTCTCAATCACCTAATTCTTTCTTTTACCATACAGGAGAATCTTGGGCGCCTGCAGCCGTCGAGAAAATGGCTCAAGTCGAGCTAACTCGAAAGGCGAGTGTAGACAGGGGGAAGGATACCTCGACAGCTAGGTCGGGGGTCTTAAAGAGAAAGGAGGTTCCGATAGCTGGGTCGGGACTTCTAAAGAGGACGAGGATGTCCGTCACGAGGGAGCCGTCTTCGAAGACGGGCGGCCCATTGAGGGTTGTTCCGCCCGAGAAGACGAAGGTGTCGACCGTGTTTGATACGATCGGCTCAAAATCTGATGATACTGCACACCCGGCGATGATGTTTCATACTGCGCAACCGGCGACGATATCTCATACTGCGCAACCGGCGACTATGTCTCCTACTGCCGCGTTAGGCCCCACCTCGGCCGACAAGGGCAAGGGCGCGCAAACGGGTTCTGGAACGACGGGGAACTTTACGTTGCCGTCGGATTTTTTGGATGATAACGTCCTGGACGGGACGAAACTGTTCCCTCAATTAGGAAAGTATCAGCTCTCTTCTTTCAGAGAGTGTTTCGACGAGGTTTCTCTCGAGGATACTGAGTGTCATGTTGCTGGACTAGCGTTCACGGTAAGTCCTTTCAAGACTTTTGATATCTGTTGTCGACGTCGTATATTTTGCTAATATACTTTCATATGTTTTCAGACGTTTCAGTCGTCTTTGGCGCTGTATGCTAAAACGACGAAGGTAGAAGGCTTAATGGCTTCTGCTATCGAGAGAGAAGATGCGGCGTTAGAAAGGGAAAGGTCCACTTTAGAACGCGAAGAGGCGGCATCGGTGAAACTCGACGATGCCTTGAACGAGCTGGAGTCTCTCGACCACGCGAGGGATGATATGAACCCGCGTCTAAAGGAGTCCCTGTCTGTGATGCACAATCAAAGGGAGAAACCGGAGGGGATGAAGGAATCCCTGGCTATGAAGGAGAATGAAGTTGAGGATTCTCAATCCAAAGCCGTAGATTTAGAGAAGCAGTTAGAGAAGTTGAGGGATGAGAATAAGTCCATCTTTTCCTTCGCTCTACTCACTGCTCGAGCGGCTATCATGCGAAATCACTTGCTAGGAAAGAATCCTGTGGCCTCAACGTCGGACGAGTTAGATCTGTTCTTCAAGGAGGTCGGGACCGAGAGAGAGCTCGACTCAGATGATGAGAAGGAGGTTGAGGAGGAGGAGGAGGGTTTTCAGGGCGACGTGTCGGGCAAAGATGCGACTGACGTCCCTCCCCAACTTTAGAAAGATATCTTCATTTATTTCCGTTTCTTTGTTATTCGACCGCTGGTGGTCGAGCCTTTTGTAAATGACATTTTTATTCGGTGAATGAAACTTGGGCTTCTTTTGAGCTTGCGCTTTATAAAATATCACATCGACTGTCAGATTCATAAAAAATATACAAGGAATCATGCGACTTAGGCATCATTGCAACACAATAACTGGGACGTAAGCCATAAGACTTTTAAATCGTATATATAAACATAAACACATGCGACTAAAGCATACATTCGGAGTATGAAATTTTTCTAAGTTAAGAAACTTAGATCATGAGATTGCTAGACCTCGCGATCGTACGACTAAGTCGTACGATTAATTCAAATCGTGTGCCCCTATAGAAGGATGATCAAGTCATAGACCTGATCGTTTATGTCGTGCGACCTTGCGAAACTAGAGTCGTTTGATTATTGTCATGTGATTCTGCAGAATAAACAATGTCAGAGGTTGGTCGTTGGCTAACCAACGACCCTCCGATGCTTAAGTCAGTAATCGTCGTTGTTAAAAAATCGTATGAAAAAATAGAAAAGGGTTTAGAAGACGTACCTTTTCTGACGCATCGTGCCCAACTACGTGGGACGTCTTGATTATTGCTACCCTCTTACCCCCTTGTGGCGATTTTAAGACGATACACTAAATGATGTCATGAATCGCCACAATAGAAGGTCTATTTTCGCGGCTTCAGAGTGGTTTAATAGCAATCACGAGCGACTTTCGGCTCAATTTTTATCTCCTGGATTCCCCACGGCGTAGGGAATTTCAGAGTCTGATGATACATCGAGGGAACGACCTTCATCTCATGGATCCATGGTCGGCCTAAGATGATGTTATAGGCCGACACACAGTCGATGACACTGAACTTGGTCTGCTTCTTGATTCCTCCGGCGTAGACTGGCAAGATGATATCTCGATAGGTGCTCGTCGCTTCTCCATTGAAACCGACCAAAGTTGTCGAACGTCGGGTGATTTCCGAGCGATCGATTCCCATGGCCTTGATGGTGTTAAGGAAGATTAAGTTCGCTGAACTGCCCCCATCGACCAAGACTCGTCGAGTTAAACAATTACCAACCGTGAGTTGAATGATCAACCCGTCATGATGTTTCTGGTACGAGTCACCGAGGTCGTCTTGGTCGAATACGATCTTCATAGCTTCCAACTCCAGATCTCCTTTAGGTCTTGATAAACGTGGAATAGGCCGATCGTCGGGCGCTTGACTGGCGTGACGTTTGCCCGCGGAGTACGTTAGACCACATATGTCGGAACCACCGGTGATACAATTGACGACTTTCGCATGCTCGGGGGTTGATGGTCGATGGTCGCTAGTTGGAGTAACGACGTCATCGATGATATCTTTTAAATTGCCCTTCGGGACGTGATACGCCAGCTCCTTTTTGAGAGCTATGCAATCATCTGTCGCGTGACCATGGTCGACATGAAAGTCGCACCATTTAGATTTATCTTTCTTAGCGTCGTCCTGATCGGACTTCTTTGGCCATCGAATAGTCGCCTGGACGGTCTTCCGAGCTTCGACCAAATCTTTAGTGGATCCTTTGAATCCATAAGAGGATATCTTGGGGTACTGAGAAAATTTGGTCGCGGTCTTAGCCTCTGCTTTTGTCTTGAATAGGACGTTCTAGATCTGACGTGCAGGCTCTATTTTGGAAATTGCTTTTGTCTTGAACTCTGGCCTTTTCACACCTAATGACCTTTTGTCGTCGGTATGCTTGCGACAAAAGGCAACGGCGTCCTCTACTCTCATGTACGCTAGGGTTCGAGCTCGGACGTCTTCAAAATTCTCCGGAGGATACTTGGTCAGGTCAGTGTATAAACCTGAGCTGTCGTCCAGACCACGCTTATAAGCTTCAATTGCAGTCTTGACGTCACAATTGCGAATGCTGATCATCTTCGCATTGAATCGATTGAAATAACTGCGGATAGACTCACTGGTCTTCTGCACGACATAATACAGGTCACTGGTCTGCTTCTCCATCTTGAGACTGCTGGCGAATTGCTGGGAGAATTGGTTGACCAATTCAGCGAACGACCCGATGGACTTGGGTTTGAGATTGATCAACCATTGGAGAGCAGGACCGGTGAGAGTTGCACCGAAGCTTTTGCACATACAGACCTCCTGATACACGTGTGGGATCGAGATCATCCACATGAGCTGCTTATACTGCGCGACGTGCTCTGTTGGATCGGTCACTCCCGAATACTTGGGCGTGAAGGTGGGGACGTTGTATTTCTTCGGGACCTCGATGGTCGCGATCTCATCGATAAAGGGTGACGCCTGAAATCCTGATCGAGGTTCGACATCAACGGGCACGGCTACCCCAGGTAGCTTGGCGAGCAAAGATAGGACGCGCTCGTTCTGATCTTCTAGCATTTTCAATCGCTGGGCGACGAGGTCATTGGGGTCGAGATTTGCCCCTGCTTGCGGATTGATTCCTAAACTGGTACCATTGCCATGCGACGAGCCATTGGCGTCTCCGTTGAAAGGAACAAAATACGGCTGCGACCCATTCTAAAATGGCTGCGACCCATTTTGAAACGGCTACGATCCATTATGAAATGGCTGCGATCCATTCTGCATGGGTGGTGGCCTTATACTTGGGCGTAAAGGCGGGGACGTTGTACTTCTTCGGGACCTCGACAGTCACGGTCTCATTGATGAAGGGTGACGCCTGAAATCCTGATCGAGGTTCGACATCAACGGGCATGGCTGGCCCAGGTAGCTTGGCGAGCAAAGATAGGACGCGCTCGTTCTGATCTTCTTGATTTTCAATCGCTGGGCGACGGTGTAATTGGGGTTGAGATTTGCCCCTGCTTACGGATTGATTCCAGAACTGGTGCCATTGCCATGCGACGAGCCATTGGCGTCTCCGTTGAAAGGAACAAAATACGGCTGCGACCCATTTTGAAATGGCTGCGATCCATTCTGAAATGGTTGCGATCCATTTTGAAACGGCTGCGACCCATTCTGAAATGGCTGCGATCCATTCTGCATGGGTGGTGGCCTTATATGCTGAGGAGGAACTGTCCCGAACTGGGGATTTGGATTGAACGGTCCCGGATGCTGGTTCTGCATGAACGGACCTGGATGCTGATTCTGAGCGAACGGACCTGATCCTGGATTATGCACGAATGGTCGAGGACCATTCTGACCGAACGATCCTTGGCCTGGATTCTGAACGAATGGCCTAGGACCATTTTGAGGTCCAAAGGGATTCCTTAGTCGTGCGATCTCCTCAGCTGCTCTGTGACTTTGCTCTGCCATGGCGTTGATTTGATTTCGAGCGACTTCAAGCTCCTGGTACATCTGGGCAATGACATGCTGCTGATTTCCAGGGGTTGCCATTTTCCTGAAACAGAGAACAGAGAAAACTCCAAGAAACCGTTAGTAAAACACACGTTTGTCGAAGATTTTCTCTAGATGGGGTCCCACGGATGGCGCCAAACTGTTAATGCCAAAAATCGCACCAAAGGGACAACTTAAGATCGATGTGGACTTTAACAACTAAAGATAGGAATCATTCGACAAAGGCATGCAACAAAGACAAAAATGTAAATGAGACAGAAGATTTGATGACGCATGAAAAACCTCAACGAGGAAAAAACCTGCGGACGACAGTGGATGACGTCGCTGCACTATGGTCGCCAATCAGGGGGTGATGTCCTTGGTGTTCCGGGTGTCGATCGTACATAGATTACAATACAAATGAAGGGAAAGACTTTGAAATGTAAAGTACAAGTGTTTGAAATGTAAAAACAGTGTGCGTCGTGTGTGAAAACAATGTGTAAACTGTTGATCGAGAGTAAAAGTCGTGCGTCGAGAGCGATCTTCTATGAATGATCTATTTGCTTCGAACGAATATTCTTCGAGTGTTTGCGTTTGCTTCTGTTGTTCGGTGTTCGGTCCTTTTATTCAATCTCTCTCCCTGTGTTATTCGATGTCCTGAAACTGAGGATTGAACTTGGGATTTATAGTCTTCGGATGATTTTAATTGAATCATTAAGATCTTTGATGATTGTTGTAACGGTCGCCGTCTTCAATGTGGGATTAGATGCTCATAACTGATTTCGTCGGTTATAGCCGTTGTCCATTAATGACTTTGACTCCTGCATTAATCACTGAACAAATATAACAGTCGTATAACGCGTTAGTCAAGGTCGTACGGTTTTGTGCGACGGTCGTCCAGAGTAGGCGACATCGAGGTCGAGTGTCGTGAGGAACTCTCGACTTACCTTTTAGGAGGGACGACGGAGGTTTTTTGGGTCTTCGTCGGGGCCTTATCTTAATACAAGATATAGTTCATAACATGTGTCTTACCTTTTCTGGTCGTGGTCGAGACTGGTGAAATTTTGCCCAAACAGACATCGCCCCTGATTGGCGACCATAGTGCAGCGACGACATCCACTGTCGTCCGCAGTTTTTTCCTCGTTGAGGTTTATCCTGCATCATCAAATTCTCTGTCTCGTTTATATTTTCATCTGTATCGCACGCCTTTGTCGAACGATTCTTTTCTTTAGTTGTTAAGTCCACATCGACCTTAAGTTGTCCCTTTGGTGCGATTTTTGGCATTAACAGTTTGGCGCCATCCGTGGGACGTCATCTAGAGAAAATCTTCGACGAACGTGCGTCTTACTAACGGTTTGTTGGAGTTTTCTTTGTTCTATGTTTCAGGAAAATGGCAGCCCCTGGAAATCAGCAGCATGTCATTGCCCAGATGTACCAGGAGCTTGAAGCCGCTCGCAATCAAATCAACGCCATGGCGGAGCAAAGCCGTAAAGCAGCTGAGGAGATCGCACGACTAAGGAATCCCTCTGGACCTCAGAATGGACCTAGGCCATTCGTTCAGAATCCAGGCCAAGGATCATTCGGTCAGAATGGTCTTCGACCATTCGCGCATAATCCAGGTCCAGGATCAGGTCCATTCGCTCAGAATCAGCATCCAGGTCCGTTCATGCAGAACCAGCAGCCGGGATAGTTCAATCCAAATCCCCAGATCGGGACGGTTCCTCCTCAGCATATAAGGCCACCACCCATGCAGAATGGATCGCAGCCATTTCAGAATGGATCGCAACCGTTTCAAAATGAGTCGCAGCCATTTCAGAATGGGTCGCAGCCATATTTTGTTCCTTTCAACGGAGACGCCAATGGCTCGTCGCATGGCAATGTAACCAGTTCAGGAATCAATCCGCAAGCAGGGGCAAATCTCGACCCCAATGACCCCGTCGCCCAGCGATTGAAAATGCTAGAAGATCAGAACGAGCGCGTCCTATCTTTGCTCGCCAAGCTACCTGGGGCAGCCGTGCCCGTTGATGTCGAACCTCGATCAGGATTTCAGGCGTCACCCTTTATCGATGAGATCGCGACCATCGAGGTCCCGAAGAAATACAACGTCCCCACCTTCACGCCCAAGTATTCGGGAGTGACCGATCCAACAGAGCACGTCGCGCAGTATAAGCAGCTCATGTGGACGATCTCGATCCTACACATGTATCAGGAGGTCTGTATGTGCAAAAGCTTCGGTGCGAGTCTCACCGGTCTTGCTCTCCAATGGTTGATCAATCTCAAACCCAAGTCCATCGGGTCGTTCGCTGAATTGGTCAACCAATTCTCCCAGCAATTCGCCAACAGTCGCAAGATGGAGAAGCAGACCAGTGACCTGTATTACGTCGTACAGAAGACCAGTGAGTCTATCCGCAATTATTTCAATCGATTCAATGCGGAGATGATCAGCATTCGCAATTGTGACGTCAAGACTGCAATTGAAGCTTATAAGCGTGGTCTGGACGACGGCTCAGGTTTATACACTGACCTGACCAAGTATCCTCCGGAATATTTTGAAGACGTCCGAGCTCGAACCCTAGCGTACATGAGAGTAGAGGACGACGCTGCCTTTCGTCGCAAACATACCGACGACAAGAGGTCGTTAGGTGCAAAGAAGCCAAAGTTCAAGATGAAATCAATTTCCAAAATAGAGCCCGCGCGCCAGATCTCGAACGTCCGATTCAAGACGAAAGCAGAGGCTAAGACCGCAACCAAGTTTTCTCAGTACCCCAAGATATCCTCTTATGGATTCAAAGGATCCACTAAAGATTTGGTCGAAGCTCTGAAAATCGCCCAGGCGACTATTCGATGGCCAAGAAAGTCCGATCAGGACGACGCTAAGAAAGACAAATCTAAATGGTGTGACTTTCATGTCGACCATGGTCATGTGAAGGATGATTGCATAGCTCTCAAAAAGGAATTAGCGTATCATGTCCCGAAAGGAAATCTCAAAGATATCATCGATGACATCGTTACTCCAACTAGCGACCATCGACCGTCAACCCCCGAGCATGCGAAAGTCATCAATTGTATCACCGATGGTTCCGGCGTATGTGGTCTGACGTATTCCGCGGCCAAACGTCACGCCAGTCAAGCGCCTGACGATCGGCCTATTCCGCGTTCATCAAGGCCTAAAGGAGATTTGGAGTTGGAAGCTATGAAGATCGTATTCGACCAAGACGACCTCAGCGACTCATATCAGAAACATCATGACAGGTTGATCATTCAACTCACGATTGGTAATTGTTTAACCCGACGAGTCTTGATCTATAGGGGCAGTTCAGCGAACGTCATCTTCCTTGACACCATTAAGGCCATGGGAATCGATCGTTCAGAAATCACCCGACGTTCGACAACTTTGGTCGGTTTCAATGGGGAAGCGACGAGCACCTATGGAGATATCGTCTTGCCAGTCTACGCCGGAGGAATCAGCAAGCAGACCAAGTTCAGCGTCATAGACCGTGCGTCGGCCTATAACATCATCTTAGGCCGACCATGGATCCATGAGATGAAGGCCGTTCCCTCGACGTATCGTCAAACTATGAAGTTCCCTACGCCGTGGGGAATCCAGGAGATAAAAAGTGAGCCGAAAGTCGCTCGTGATTGCTATAAAACCACCCTGAAGCCGCGAAAATAGACCTTCTATTGTGGCGATTCACGACGACATTTAGTGTATCGTCTTAAAATCGCCACAAGGGGGCAAGATGGTACCAATAATCAAGACGTCCCACGTAGTTGGGCACGACGCGTCAGAAAAGGTACGTCTTCTAAACCCTTTTCTATTTTTTTCATACGATTTTTTAACAACGACGGTTACTGACTTAAGCATCGGAGGGTCGTTGGTTAGCCAACGACCAACCTCTGACATTGTTTATTCCGCAGAATCGCACGACAATAATCAAACGACTCTAGTTTCGCAAGGTCGCACGACATAAATGATCAGGTCTATGACTTGATCATCCTTCTACAGGGGTACACGATTCGAATTAATCGCACGACTTAGTCGTACCATCGCGAGGTCTAGCAATCTCATGATCTAAGTTTCTTGACTTAGAAAAAATTTTCATACTCCGAATGTATGCTTTAGTCGCATGTGCTTATATTTATATACACGATTTAAAAGTCTATTGGCTTACGTTCCAGTTATTGTGTTACAATAGATGCCTAAGTCGCATGATTCATTGTATATTTTTTATGAATTTGACAGTCGATGTGATATTTTATAAAGCGCAAGTTCAAAAGAAGCCCAAGTTCCATTCATCGAATAAACTGTCATTTACAAAAAGCTCGACCACCAACGATCGAGCAACAAAGAAACAGAAATAAACGAAGATATCTTTCTAAGGTTGGGGAGGGACGTCGGTCGCATCTTTGCCCGACACGTCGCCCTGGAAAACCACCTCCTCCTCCTAGACCTCCTTCTCATCATCCGAGTCGAGCTCTCTCTCGGTCCCGACCTCCTTGAAGAACATAGCCAACTCGTCCGACGCTGAGGCCACAGGATTCTTGCCTAGCAAGTGATTTCGCATGATAGCCGCTCGAGCAATTAGTCGAGCGAAGGAAAAGATGGACTTATTCTCATCCTTCGACTTCTCTAACTCCTTCTCTAAATACACGGCTTTAGATTGAGAATCCTCAACTTCTTTCCCCTTCATAACCAGGGATTCCTTCATCCCCTCCAGTTTCTCCCTTTGATTGTGCATCACAGATAGGGACTCCTTTAGACGCGAGTTCATATCATCCCTTGCGTGGTCGAGAGACTCCAGCTCGTTCAAGAAATCGTCGAGTTTCACCGATGCCGCCTCTTCGCGTTCTAAAGTGGACCTTTCCCTTTCTAACGCCGCATCTTCTTTCTCGATGGCAAAAGCCACTAAGCCTTCTACCTTTGTCGATTTAGCGTACAACGCCAAAGACGACTGAAACATCTGAAGACATATCAAAACATATTAGCAAAGAATACAACATCGACAACAGATAAACAATAGTCTTGAAAAATAGACTTACCATGAACGCTAGTCCAGCAACATGGGCCTCAGTATCCTCGAGAGAAACTCCGTCAAAACACTCTCTGAAAGAAGATAGCTGATACTTTCCCAAGTGAGGGAACAGTTTCGTCCCGTCTAGGACATTATCATCCAAAAAATCCAACGGCAACGTAAAGTTCACCGTAGTTTCAAAGCCCGTATGAGCGCCCTTGCCCTTGTCGGCGGAGGAAGGGCCTGACACGGCAAGAGGAGACATCATCGCCGGTTGCGCCGTATCAACGGACCTCGTGTCAGAAACCCTCTCGATAGATACGGTCGATACCTTCGCCCTCTCAGGCGGGACGACTTTCGACGAACCACCCGTCCTTGACGATGGTTCACTCAAAACAGACATCCTCGTCCTCTTGGGGAGACCCGACCCAGATGTCGGGACTTATTTTCTCTTTAAGACCCCCGGCCCAGCTGTCGAGGTATCCTTCCCTCTGTCTACACTCGCCTTGCGAGTTAGCTCGACTTGAGCCATTTTCTCGACGGCTGCAGGCGTCAACTTCGCCCAAGATTCTCCTATATGGTAAAAGAAAGAATTAGATGATTGAGAACAAAGATAGATTAGGACGAGCAGAAGCAAAGAGATACTTACCAGTTATCTCTACTTCCTCCTCCTCTCTCTCCCCTGTCGCCTCAGAATCCTCTCTCTCTCATCTTCTTCTTTCTCCTCTCGACACATCCTCACTCTGTCGCTCAAGAAAACGGTGTCATCATCCTCATCTACCAAATGACGCGTGACGTACGACCGGTCTTCAGTACTAAACTCCAGGAACTTTTCAACCTTAGCCCGGGAAGCATCGTCCGGCTCTACCTTGTCGAAATCAATATCTACACATAAAAAAGAAGATCAGTCGAAAAAACAAACGAGCAACAGAATAACATAAAAACATACAATCAAAGGCTCACCCGTCATATTCCAACCCTCCCTAATCCAGTCACTATCAGTGTCCAACGTCGACACCCGCACGAATACATACCTCTTCTTCCACCCACGGTCGTTGACCGCAGTATTTAAAACCAAGGTACGATCACCCTTGTGCCTTGAAAACAAACTATAGCGACGGTACCGATCACTTTTGACCTTATACGCCGTCAGTAGGTCCCTCACATTCATCGGTGGATTCCAGTTGGAGGTAAGTCGTTCGATGATCAGGATAACTCACCAGAACTGGGGCATCAGTTGCCCCGATGAAAGATCGAATTCACACATGAACTCTTTGACCAGAGGCGAATATGGCCAATGAAAGCCTATCTTGAACAGGTATTCGTATATAACGACGTACCCCTCGGGGCACATTTTCGGTCGAACCTTGCCAACCTTGCTTACAGTGATCCTCATGGGAATCCTCGCTAGACTTCTAAAGTTGTCGAGATCTTCTTCGTTTTTAATGGTGCTTCTAGGCTCTGTCGACATTGCTAACCCCGTTAAATTGATTTGCACTTCTGAAAGGCCCCAGATATCCCAGTTTTTCCTAGGCTTTCTAGCAATAGACTTGCGACGCATACGCAAACTGGAGGGTCGTATCTTATATGATCTCAGAAAATCCTAATTAGGTCAAAGATTCTTGCAGATTTAGAAATAATCGAACGAAAATCGACAAGAAAACCCCTAAAGAAATCTTTGCTCAAAACCCTCTGAAGTCATAAACAAGAAAAGATCCATCGTAATCTTTATTTATGCAGTTGATCATGTCAAGTCGAATCCTTTGATGATCACCGTGTGCCCTCGTCCCTTCGTATGACCACACGGATCGTCGACACCTGTCAAAGACAGCTGGTAAGCACAATCGTGCGTCGGTATGACATCACGACCTCGTTTTCTCTTCGACTTCTCGTTCAGTTAGAATTGAACCAATCTGGTTCCTAGACAACCAAGGTAATTTTCAACGCAAGACCCTGAACACCCGGCAAGCAAAATTTAAAATTCGAATTTGCCATCCTACTTTTAAATTTTGGGGGCAAACTGTTTGGGCAAAATTTCACAGGTCTCGACCACGACCAGAAAAGGTAAGACATATGTTATGAACTATATCGTATTAAGATAAGGCCCCGACAAAGACCCAAAAAACCTCCGTCGTCCCTCCTAAAAGATAAGTCGAGAGTTCCTCACGACACTCGACGTCGACGTCGCCCGTTCCGCACGACCGTCGCACAAGACCGTACGACCTTGACTAACTCAATATACGACTGTTACGTTTGTTCAATGATTAATGCAGGAGTCAAAGTCATTAATGGGCAACGGTCATAACCGACGAAGAGCAATTATGAAGAGTTACAACTAGCGACCGTTATGGCTGTTATCAAAGCAATCAATGAGCTAATCAAAGCACCCGAAGGTTATAAAAGATCAAGTTAAACTTCAGTTCCAGGGACCGACCATCGAACAATAGAAGATAAGCATCCCAGCTCAGAAGAACACTACAAGCAAAGAACTCTCACTCGAAGAATCGCTCCCAACGTACGACTTTCACTCTCGACCAACAGTTTACACATTGTTTTCACACACGACGCACACAGTTTTTACATTTCAAACACTTGTACTTTACATTTCGAAGTCTTTCCCTTCATTTGTATTGTAATCTCTGTACGATCGACACCCGGAACACCAAGGACATCGCCCCTGATTGGCGACCATAGTGCAGCGACGACATCCACTGTCGTCCGCACATTTTTTCCTCGTTGAGGTTTTTCCTGCATCATCAAATTCTTTGTCCCGTTTATATTTTCATCTTTATCGCACGCCTTTGTCGAACGATTCTTTTCCATTTGTCGAACGATTCTTTTCCACATCGACCTTAAGTTGTCCATTTGGTGCGATTTTTGGCATTAACACTACCTACCAGCGTCTAGTAAATAAGATGTTCAAAGACCATCTTGGCGACACAATGGAAGTGTATATCGACGACATGCTAGTCAAGTCCAAGCAAGCAGTCGACCACGTCGAGCATTTGAGGCAGTCGTTCGACATCCTTCGGAAGTATAGCATGAAGCTCAACCCGACGAAGTGTTCCTTCGGTGTCAGTGCCGGGAAATTCCTAGGCTACATGGTCACTCGTCGAGGAATTGAGGCTAATCCCGACCAGATCAAAGCTATCATCGAGATTAAATCTCTGAGAAATTTCAAAGAGGTCCAAAGGCTCACTGGTCGGGTGGCTGCTCTAAACAGGTTTATCTCTCGATCCTCTGATAGATGTCATTTATTCTATAACGTCCTCAGGAAAAATAAACGCTTCGACTGGACCGAGGATCATGAGCAAGCACTGCAAAAATTAAAGGAGTACATGACGTCACCTCCTTTGTTGTCAAAGCCTGACGACCATGAGGTCTTGCAGCTATATTTGGCTGTTAGTCCTAATACAGTAAGTGCCGTCCTGACGCGAGAAGATGAAAAGCAGCAACTACCGATCTACTATGTAAGTAAATCTCTCTTGGACGCCGAAACCATGTATTCCTCCATGGAGAAATTGCTTTTATCGCTAGTCACAACCGCTAAAAAATTACGACACTATTTCGAATCACATCCTATTACTGTCGTGACTAACTTTCCTCTTAAGTCTGTCTTGAGGAAACATGAGTTGACAGGTCATTTAGCAAAATGGAGTATATATCTCAGCAGTTACGACATCAATTTTAAGCCCAGGACCGCGATAAAATCGCAAGCCTTGGCGGATTTCATTGCTGATTTCAGACCTGAATTGGAGAAAGAGGCAGAGCTCGAAGTGTCAACTGTGGCGACTCACGACGACGTGCCTTGGACTCTGTATGTCGATGGATCGTCCAAAATTAGAGGTTCAGGATTAGGCGTCGTCATAAAGTCGCCACAGGGGGGAAATGAATATGAAGCAACCGAAGCCCTGATTTCAAAACCACCAACAACGAAGCTGAGTACGAAGCCCTGATCATGGGAATGAATATGGCCCACGACTCGGGGGCAACCGCGCTACATGTCAAAAGCGATTCTCTTCTGGTCGTGAACCAGATGAATGGAGAATTCGTAGCCAAAGATTCAAAGATGACAGCGTACCTAAAGGTAGCAAAAGAAAAATCAGAAAAATTCAAATCGTTTTCTATTGAACAGATTCCAAGGGATCAGAATACTCAAGCCGACGCTCTAGCAAACCTTGGGTTTGCTCTAGTTGAACCAATATTCGACAGTATCCCTATGATCCACCTAGCGATATCGTCCAACAAAAACAACGATGTCGTCCAGATCGAAGAGCAAGAAGATGACTGGTCGTGCGACATCCGAAATTTTCTTATGCACGACCAACTCCCAGAAGATAAGATGGAAGCTCGAAAGATCAAATTCAAGGCATCTAGGTACGTCGTGATCGGGGATAGACTCTATCGACGATCATCGACAGGTTTAAACCTGAGATGCGTCCAGAAGAGTTTTCAGGAAATGCACGATGGGGAGTGTGGAAATCACTCAGGAGGTCGCAGTTTGGCTAATCGTATCTCTCGACAGGGCTACTTTTGGCCAACATTGCGACAGGACGCCGTCAGGTATGTCCAGAACTGCGATCCTTGTCAGCGACATTCAGGTACGTCTCATAAACCTTATGAACCTTTGCATTCAACACTGATCCCATGACCCTTCATGAGATGGGGGATGGACATTGTCGGCAAGCTGCCACCTGCCCCAGGACAAAAGGTTTTTCTCCTCGTACTTACAGATTACTTTTCCAAATGGATAGAAGCAACTGCCTTTTCCCAAGTCCGGGACAAGGAAGTCGTCTCTTTTATCCAGACTAACATTATATGCAGGTTTGGGATTCCATCCGAAATTGTCTGCGATAATGGATCCCAATACATAAGCAACAGAACTAGACAGTTCTGTGAAGACCGCAGCATCAAGCTGACGACCTCGACACCCAGGTATCCCCAGGCGAATGGACTTGCTGAATCGAGTAATAAGACTATCATTGCTTCAATTAAGAAAAGGCTAAATGCTGCAAAGGGAAAATGGGTCGAAGAACTCTTTTCGATCTTGTGGGCGAATCGCACGACACCTCGCACGTCCACAGGACAAACTCCTTTCTCTTTGGTCTATGGTTGTGAAGCAGTTCTACCAGTCGAGGTCCAACTCCTAACCTCGAGGCATACTTCCGTCGACCATAACCTGGTTGATTTAAGTTATGACCTCGATGCCCTTGAAGAGCCTAGAGAATCAGCATTGATCAGAATGGCATCGCAGAGGCAAGCGGTCGAGCGACGCTTCAATAAGAATGTTAAAGCTAAAGTCTTCCAAGAAGGCGACTACGTCCTCCGACGAGTGTTCCAAAGCACTCAAGAGCTCAATGCAGGTAAGATTTTCCACCAAGTGGGAAGGTCCTTATCGTATCTCAGAAGTGGTGGGTAAAGGTGCCTATCGGCTCCAAACCCTCGACAATCAAGATGTCCCACGTAGCTGGAATGCGACACATTTGAAGAGATATTTCTTCTAAGTCTTTTTGATTTCCTCATATAATTTTTATTCATCACAATGATCACTGACTTAAGCATCGGAGGGTCGTTGGTTAGCCAACGACCAACTTCTGACATTGTTTTATCGCAGGATCGCGCGACATAAGTTACTAAGTCTATCACATGACATCAGTATACTTTCGCAGGGTTGCATAACATAAGCAATCGGGTCTACCATATGACTTGATTATCTGATCGCATAGATGTATGATTCAGGTTCACCGCACGATTTAATTGTGCGATCAATCCACGATCTAAGTGTTTTAACTTAGAGAAATTTCATGTTCTGAATGTATGCTTTGAACGCATGTACGCTTACACGATTTAAAATATCAAAATCTTATGATTCATGTTTTAATCGTTGTATTTCAATAAACGCCTTTGTCGCAAGTACCTACGTTTGTTATATATATGACTTACGTTTATCCTCGCACACTCAGTATTGTGCTCGATATTTGTTTATCGATTGACAATAGTATAAAATTAAAAGGAAATGTAAATTTCATTTCATCAAACGGTCTGGTACATTCAAATAGCTCGACCACCAACGGTCAAGCGATTAAAAACAAAAAAATTAGAAACTTTCTGAGCCTGAGGAGGATCGTCAGTCGCATCCTTGCCCGAGGCTTCGCCCTTTGAGCTCTCTTCGACCTCCTCCTCGATCTCTTTCTCGTCATCAGAGTCGAGATCCCTTTCAGTCCCGCCGTCCCTCAAGAAGAAGACAAGCTCGTCCGACGCCAAGGCCAAAGGGTTTTTGCCCGACAAGTGCCGACGCATAATCCCCGCCCTCGCGGTGAATCGAGCGAAAGCAAAGACAGACTTCGCCTCGTCTTTCAACTCTTTCACCTCACCCTCCAACTTCGTCACCCTAGACTTGGAGTCTTCAGCCTCTTTCATACTCGCAGCCAAAGACTCCTTGGCCTTGTCCAGCTCGTCCCTTTGATCGGCAATCATGGACAAAGACTGCTTCAGACGATGGTTTGCCTCGTCTTTTGCACGTCCGACATCCTCCATCTCCTTCAGAGCCTCATCGAGACGTAAGGACATAGCCTCCTCACGTTCTAGGGCAACCATCTCCCTGTCCAACGCTGCGTTCCCCCTCTCATGGGCAGAAGACACCAAACCCCTTATCTTCACTGTTTCCGCGTGTAAGGCAAGAGAAGACTGGAACGCCTGTAAAAACATAAACGAGCATGTTAGTAAATGCTCGACAAAGATTAAAAAACACTGAAACATAAGTTTTGAAAGAAAAACTTACCATAAACGCCAGTCCGGCTACATGAGATCCCGTCTCCTCGACCGGGAATCCCTCGAAACGCTCCCTGAAAGAAGGGAGCAAATATTTCCCCAGATGAGGAAACAAATCCGTCCCGTCCAGGACATTGTGTCACACCCCACTAAAGCGGAAACACGGGATGTGCAGCTCAAGTTTCATAGCAAGAGTTACAGGATTACACCAACCATCAAAATACATTCAAAAGTTTACAACATTGCCTTTTACAAACGTTTTACGAAAAAGGGAAATGAACGTAATCAACAGATAACATAGAAAGCTTCAACACATGTAGCCTTCCTAAGTTCCAACCTTAAGGACGCTCACCTGAAAAGCATGTCAATGAAAATGTCAACTAATGCACTAGTTGGTGAGATCACAGGTTTAATGAGTATAACATTGTTTATCATAGCAAAACAGTTTAAATCCGCACAAGTGGATAAGGCAACCGGTTATGAAAACACTTGCTTATCGAAATAGTATGTATTATGTTTAAGTAGTGAGCCCGTTACCCGACCTATATGACAGCCGCCCCAATGCATGTTCTATCGTCAACAATGCGCACGGACAACAATAATTATGCACTCAAACAAGCGCGACTTGTGAGTGGGGTGTCAACCAAATAGCGCTATCCATAATTACCAACGGCTCACACTCGTGAGTTAAACGGGTAACGTAGAGTCAAATAGGGACTTACGTACGATAGAGAAAAGCTCAAAAACTTACAACATGCGTAACCTATACATACCATAGAGCATAAAAGAGTATAGCAAAGTTTACATTTTCAAGAAAACGATTTAACCGGTGCGTAAAGTAGTTGTAATAACGACATGCTTTTCACCCCAAATATGTAAAATATTGAAAAAGGGGCTGTGATAACTCACTTTATAAGCGATAGAATCCGGGAATCTCCCCCAAGTACTTCGAGATGATCCTACTTCAAACCTATGCACGTAAGGTCACTAGTGAGTTTTTAATTTCGAAGGTTCGGTACTAACTATCCGAATCGTCATAAAATGCCTTTATTGTGATTTAAATATTATAAATCGTATGGAGTTACCAACATTTGTAATCGTAACATAAGTATGCTTCATTCTTGTTAGATTAAAGTTACCGCAATTTCGTCACAATAAGTAACGAAAAGGGTCCAAAGACTTTATATATAGTATATATACGTATACCGAAATTTTATCATAAGAATGATAAAAAGGGTTCAAAATGTAAAGATGAAGTATTTAAAGTGTATAAATTTATAAATGTATAGTACATATATATATTTATATATACCACAATTTCATCATAATAATGATGAAAAGGGTTTAAAGTATATAAATTGTATAATTATATAAATATATAGTATATATATATATATATATATATTCCACAATTTCATCATAAAATGATGAAATGGGATCAAGAGTATATAAAATGCATAAATATATAAATATATAGTATACATATATATATATATATATATATTCCACAATTTCATCATAAAATGATGAAATGGGATCAAGAGTTAACTTTCAATCATAACAAGAAAATTGTCCTTTGCTGTCCAGATTTTGGTGTCACTTTGTGTCCATTTTTGGATAACTTCCAAGTATAGTTAGGTCAAGATATTTTATGTACAAGTGGTTTAATGAGTTAGGAAACTTTCGGCATAAGTTTCATAATTTTTAGAAGTGTTTAAGTACATGAAAAAAATAATTGACGTAAAACTCGACAGAAAACGTTGCTGTTTGCGCACTGTTTTTGTGAAGACTGTTTGGTAGACGAAATCTTTAGGTTCTTGAGTGAAACCACTTGGGTTTGAATCCCAACACATAAAAATAATTTCCAGAAAAAGAATTACTTAATTTGGAGTAGTATTGAGTGAGATATGATCTTTTGAAAAGAGGTGTGGAATCTAGCAGCAAGCTGTCAAAACCACCCTTTGTGCATGTGCACCTATATTGACTTTTTACCCAAAATTCATATTCCTTTGCATGCAAAATACGATTTGACTCATCCCCATACATTTATTTTCAGTTCCAAAACATGTTTTTGAGCCATTTAAACTACATGCAAGTTACCCATCATCTCATCTTTTATAAATCTTGAAAATGGTTCTTTTTGGTGTTTATGTCAAGATCTTCATCATGTATCATAAAATTGTGTATTTTTAGCTCATGCATGTTGGTTAAACATGTTTTTAATGGATTTAAAGATCCACTCATGAAACCTTTGAATCAAAAGGTATGGATTTTTCAAGAAAACTACATGCATGTGTTTAAAAGTTCATCTTTGATCTTAACATTGGTTTGATTATGGATTCACCACCCTTTTACTAACATGCAAGTGTTATGGTGGTAAATCTACAAACATTAAGATGTGTAAAGATGATTTTTAACAATATTAAAGAAATGTAGAAGAAGGTGAAGAACATTCATAAGAAAATGCAAGAAATGAAAATTTAGACAAAAGAGAGTGTGTGGATTTCATCCAATACACTTGTATTTACCTTGAACACTTTTATCTCTTTGAAAAGAGGTGTTTAGAGGCTGAAGGTGGATGAAGATTTGATGAAGATGGATGAAGATGGAGAGAGAAAGAAGAGAGAATTCTTGTGTGAGAATTTAGAGAGAGAATGAATTGTTGTGTAAATGAATTGTGATAGCCAAAAAGAAATACATAAAGAGTAGAGAGAGGGGGGGGGGGGGGGGGATCTCCATGGGGGGGGGGGGGGTGTGGTGTGATGCAATAATATAGTCTAATCTTGTGTTTTTGATTTATTTTTAAAACACAAGTATTTTCTCATAAATTATAAATATAAAAGTAAAGTATTTATATAATTTTGTTGAAAATAGATCAAGTTGTTAATTATATAATACTTGTGGTATAATTCTAGCTTAAGTTGACATTTTATGAGATTTATGGATAATTTCCTAAATCAAAGGGTTCCTAGGCAAAATTTCTCAAATTTTCCTATCGTACCGAGTTTACTGTTAAAATCGCACTGTGTGAACTATGACATGAATAATTGAAATATCCAGTGTAGTTCTAACCTAAGGTGTAAATTTGACAGTTGTCACAGTCTCCCCCGGTTAAAAGAATTTCGTCCCGAAATTCAAGTGTTACTAGCTTTAACAGGTTTGCTAGCAAAGAGATGAGGATACTTATGCATCATGTAATCCTCTCGTTCCCAAGTGTACTCAGGCCCACGCCTTGTGTTCCAATGAACTTTTACTATCGGGATTTTGATTCGCTTAAGACACTTGACTTCCCTATCGAGTATTTCCATTGGTTCCTCTACGATGTGCAATTTATCGTTGATTTGGACTTCTTCCAAAGGCACGGTTACTGCTTCGTCAGCTAAACACTTCTTCAGGTTTGACACGTTAAACGTGTTGTGGATAGCACTTAACTCCATTGGCAATTGCAGCTTATAAGCTACTGGTCCAATTCTTTCTGTGATCTTGAATGGTCCAATATACCGTGGACTCAATTTTCCTCTTTTCCCAAACCGGACTGTTCCCTTCCAAGGGGACACTTTCAAAAAGACTCTGTCACCAACTTGAAATTCTAAAGGCTTCCTACGATTGTCCGCATAGCTCTTTTGATGATCTTGAGCTGCTTTAAGCCTATCTCTGATGATTGCAATCTTGTCGGTGGTTTCTTGAACAATGTCCGGACTAGGTAGTTGTCTATCTCCAATCTCTAACCAACAAAGAGGTGTTCGACACTTGCGTCCATACAGAGCTTCATATGGCGCACACTGAATACTAGTGTGATAACTATTGTTGTAAGAAAACTCAACTAACGGCAAGTGGTTATCCCAACTTCCTCCAAAGTCTGTCATACATGCCCGAAGCATGTCCTCCAACGTCTGAATGGTTCGCTCACTCTGACCATTCCGTTTGAGGATGATAGGCCGTGCTCAAATTCAATTGCGTACCTAACGCTTTTTGAAGTGACTGCCAAAATCGAGATGTGAAGCGGCTATCTCTATCTGATATGATGGAAACTGGGACTCCATGTCGCGTGACGATTTCCTTGATATAGATTTGGGCAAGCTTCTCCATCTTATAGTCTTCTTGAATAGGCAAGAAATGTGCAGACTTCGTAAATCGATCTACTATAACCCAAATCGAGTCGTGCCCTTTGGCAGTTCTCGGAAGTTTGGTTATAAAATCCATAGTGATTTGCTCCTATTTCCACTTTGGAATCTCTGGTTGTTGCAACAATCCTGATGGCTTTTGATAAACAGCCTTGACCTTTGAGCAAGTTATGTATTTCCCTACATATATGGCAAACATCCTTCTTCATTCCCTGGCCACCAATAGTACTTCCTTAAATCCTTGTACATCTTATCTGCTCCTGGGTGAATTTTAGTACTTAGATTTATGAGCCTCCTCCAAAATCATTTCCCGTAGGTTGTCAGCCTTTGGGATCCATACTCTGCCCTTAAAGTAACGTACTCCATCAATCTTAGTTTCAAATCTAGCCTCTAAACCATGAAGAGTCCTCGTCCTTCAGGTTTTCAGACTTCATTGCTTCGATCTGAGCTTCAAAAATCCGGGTTTTCAAACTTGTTTGAACCAGCGCTCCCAATGCTCGGACTCGTGAAGGTTTTGCCCTTTCTTTCCTACTCAGGGCATCAGCTACCACATTGGCCTTACCTGGGTGGTAACGTATCTCACAATCGTAGTCGCTGAGCAGTTCTACCCATCTTCTTTGCCTCATATTAAGCATCTTTTGATCAAAGATGTGTTGAATACTCTTGTGATCAGTGAAAATAGTGCACTTGGTACCATATAGATAATGTCTCCATAATCTTTAGAGCGAATACCACAACTCCGAGTTCCAAATCGTGTGTGTATAGTTCATCTCATGAACTTTTATTGTCTCGAGGCGTATGCTATCACCTTATCATTTTGCATCAATACGCAACCTAATCCTTGATGTGATGCGTCACAATACACCACAAAATTTTCCGTTCCCTTCGATAAAGCTAAAATCGGTGCATGGCACAACTTTTTCTTCAAAAGTTGAAACGCTTCTTCTTGTGAAGCTCCCCAAACGAATTCCTTATCCTTTTGGGTTAACGTGGTGAGGGGTTTAGCGATCTTAGAGAAATTCTCGATAAAACGCCGATAATATCCTGCCAAACCTAGAAATTGGTGAATTTCCGTTGGAGTCCTCGGGGCTTCCCATTTCCTAATGGCTTCCACTTTAGCCGGGTCCACGTGAATCCCTTTTTCTCCAATCACGTGACCTAAGAAATGTACTTCCCGAATCCAAAATTCACACTTAGAGAATTTGGCATACAGTTTCTACTCCTTGAGAAGTTCTAGAATCACTTTTAGATGCTGCTCGTGATCTTTCTCACTCTGAGAATAGATCAATATATCATCGATGAATATAATCACAAACTTATCAAGGTATAGCCTACATACTCTATTCATTAGATCCATAAACACAGCTGGCGCGTTCGTCAATCCAAATGGCATAACTAAAAACTCGTAGTGTCCATAGCAAGTTCTAAAAACTGTTTTAGGAATGTCTTCCTCTCGGACTCTTAACTGATGATACCCCGATCGAAGGTCAATCTTCGAGAAGTAAGTTGCACCCTGCAACTGGTCGAACAAATCGTCTATTCGAGGGAGAGGATATCGGTTCTTGATTGTTATCTTATTTAGTTCCCTATAATCGATACACATTCGAAACGATCCATCCTTCTTCTTGACGAAGAGAATCGGGGCTCCCCAGGGTGATGAACTTGGTCGAATGAATCCTTTATCCAGAAGTTCCCAAAGTTGATTCGACAACTCCTGCATTTCGGCAGGTGCTAAACGATATGGGGCCTTGGCTACAGGCGCCGCTCCGGGTATAAGGTCAATCTGAAATTCGACTTGTCTAAACGGTGGAAGTCCAGGAAAATCGTCTGGAAACACTTCTGGGTGATCCTTCACCACAGGAATATCTTGGACTCGCTTCTCCTCAGACTTCTTCTCGATTACTTCGCCAAGAACGCAACACACTTCTTCCTCAAATACTTATGGACCTTCATACATGACACTATCCTTAGTTCCTTTCCAGCTCTATCTCCTTGGACAACAAGGGTTTCTCCCCCTTGTAATGGTAACTTGACAGTCTTTTCAAAACAACTAACCTATGCTCGATTCTTAGATAACCAATCCATGCCTATCACTACATCGAAACTCCCCAATTCAATTGGAATAAGATCAACACTAAATAGCTTATCAGCTAAGTTCAAAGTACAGCCTAAGATTACATCCTTAGTTTCTAACTCATATCCATTAGCAATCTCAACAATATAAGCATTCGGCATTTTCTTAGATTCTAGATTGATCAAAGGCCTAAATTCTAACGAAACAAAGCTCTTATCGGCACCAGTGTCAAATAATACTGACGCGTAATAATCGTT
This sequence comes from Saussurea involucrata, assembly GCA_033807775.1. Taxonomy (NCBI): domain Eukaryota; kingdom Viridiplantae; phylum Streptophyta; class Magnoliopsida; order Asterales; family Asteraceae; genus Saussurea; species Saussurea involucrata. The sequence continues at coordinate 39,951,969 of CM066321.1, read as the reverse complement.
TAGGAGGAATGTACCTGTCACTACATTGGGGTCTCGGCGTGCTTCTTCTGCTCCTAAAATAAATGCCCGTCCTCGAGCTTGTCCTCCTTGGTTTCCCTTATTGGCTTGCCTTGCTTGATACCCAGCAATGTTATTGGTTGGTCCCCTTTTCAGCCTTGGGCACACATTCTGGAAGTGATCTGGACTTCCGCACTCATAGCATACCCTTCCTTCCTCCTTTACATTCTTTCCCGTCTTGCAGTGCCGGGTGAAATGACCCTTTTGCTTACAAATGCCACAGGTGGGACAGGTTCCTTCATGATGCAAATTGCACTGATTGCATTTCGGGAGGGGTCCATGGTAACGCCCTACTTCCTTAGCATTCATCCCAAAGTTTCCCACTACTTTCTTGTTCCTACTTGAACTACTTCCAATCGCCTTTCCTGACTGACTCTCTGGCCTTCTTTTACTACCGACACCTTTCTGAGTCAGAGTTCCTGCCCTGACCGCATCATGGGTCAAACTAGTTGCTAATGCCACTGCGGCTTGGATCGTGGTCGGACTTGCTGACTTAACCATCCCTCAGATCTCCGGGGCGAATCCATACAAATATCGGTCGATCTGTTTACTCTTCGGGGTAACCATGTGGGGGCACTAACTTTGCAAGTTCGTGAAAACGAGCGGTGTATCAATCTATCCCCGAACCAACCATGGTAAGATCCCAAAGTTCAACCTCCAATTTCTGAACTTCGCTCTTGGGACAGTATTCCTCAATGAGTAATTCCTTAAACTCAGTCCAGGACAGCTTGTAAGCTTCCTCCCTTCCACGGGTTTGGACTTGAATGTTCCACCAAGTCAAAGCTCGCTTCTGGAACTGGCAGGCCGCATATTCCACCATGCGATCCTCTGAGCACTTACTAATATGGAGTACCGACTCCATGCTATCAAACCATGAAAGTAATCCTGTAGCACCCTCGGTTCCGTGAAATTCCTTGGGCTTGCATGTCATGAATGTCTTGTAGCTTCATCCTCTACTGTCATGAACATCATTAGGAGTTCCTCCTCCCACATTGACATTCCTACGACGCTCATTGATGCCCGCGGTGACTTGGGTTACGATGTCGGGTATCGCCTCTTGGATACGTTGAGCTATGATATGGGCAATATCGGGGTTTTGATCATCAGGATTTTCTCCCGTGCGACGTGTGGATCTTCTTGGTGGCATCTTTCTAAAATACATTTGCAAATATCGATTTGGTTAAAATTTTGAGTAGATAAAGTCGGATGTTTTGTAAAGAATACATTTGTAATTTCGAAATATTGGAAATAAATAAAAAGAATAACTGTCGCATGTTCGACACATATGTAATTAAAATGCGAAATTGCCTTTTCATTAAGGTCGTTAATAATAGCCGTTGATACAAAATTTCTGATGTGCATCGTACATCAGTACATAATTATAAACTGAAATACAAGGTTGAAACAGCTAGAAATTAAAAAAAATCATTTTCTAAATCTTCCACCATCCACGTCAATATCCGCCCCGATACACTTCAATCAAAACCCACAACACCAATAACGTCAGTAGCATCACTACTACTATGCACACTATCTCGGCCCGTAAAGCTATCCTCCGAGCTATTCTCGCTCCGTTTAGGGCGTCAGACGACATGTTGGTCAAAAGGTGACTTAACTCTACTAGCTCCGTTAGGACTTGACTCTGGTGACTGACCCTCGTTTGACATCCGTGCAAATCCGCTGTCACAGCCCTAAGGTGCTGCTCTTCGGCCCAGGTCATGCCAGACGTACGACCAATAGGCACTCCTTCGATAACTCGCGAGGGTTCCGGCGCCTCTTGCCGATCGGACCTCAAACTCACTCGTCTAGGTATAGGAACGCTTTTCCTAGCGGTTAGTCTCGTACGTGGCCCTCTAGAGTTTGGTTGTATCACTATAGGAGTGGGTTGCGGTGGAACCACAGTCGGTGGTATCCTCGGTCCATCATACGGGTCGTGTTCTCCTTCCGATGATCGCTCGCTCGACGGCGTGTAGGAGGGTTGAGAGTGTGATGATGACGATGACGACATAGTGGTGCTGAAGTAAGAGTGTGATGATGATGATGACATAGTGGTACTGAAGTAAGAGTGTATAACATTACTATCGCGCAAATATAAAGGCTAGGCGCACTATACTATTGCATACTATAGGCAATAACTACGCTCATACTAGGCATACAACGTGAAGCATCAAGTGCGAAAACACACATAATCCTAGTATATCCATTTCCGGTCTCGCATTACTCTTTCTTTAATTAAACATAGGTGATCAAGCTTTGTTAAATTAAAGACCGATGATGCAATACCCGAATTAGTTATACTAGCAACATGGTTAGTAATTTAAGTGTTCTTTCCCGTTTTTGGTTATAGTTGCAGTTTTCCAAAGGAAAACCGGCATTCTCTATAACCTTTAGCTCTGATACCAAATATGTCACACCCCGCTAAAGCGGAAACACGGGATGTGCAGCTCAAGTTTCATAGCAAGAGTTACAGGATTACACCAACCATCAAAATACATTCAAAAGTTTACAACATTGCCTTTTACAAACGTTTTACGAAAAAGGGAAATGAACGTAATCAACAGATAACATAGAAAGCTTCAACACATGTAGCCTTCCTAAGTTCCAACCTTAAGGACGCTCACCTGAAAAACATGTCAATGAAAATGTCAACTAATGCACTAGTTGGTGAGATCACAGGTTTAATGAGTACAACATTGTTTATCATAGCAAAATAGTTTAAATCCGCACAAGTGGATAAGGCAACCGATTATGAAAACACTTGCTCATAGAAATAGTATGTATTATGTTTAAGTAGTGAGCCCGTTACCCGACCTATATGACAGCCGCCTCAACGCATGTTCCATCGTCAACAATGCGCACGAACAACAATAATTATGCACTCAAACAAGCGCGACTTGTGAGTGGGGTGTCAACCAAATAGCGCTATCCATAATTACCAACGGCTCACACTCGTGAGTTAAACGGGTAATATAGAGTCAAATGGGGACTTACGTACGATAGAGAAAAGCTCAAAAACTTACAACATGCGTAACCTATACATACCATAGAGCATAAAAGAGTATAGCAAAGTTTACATTTTCAAGAAAACGAGTTAACCGGTGCGTAAAGTAGTTGTAATAACGACATGCTTTTCACCCCAAATATGTAAAATATTGAAAAAGGGGCTGTGATAACTCACTTGATAAGCGATAGAATCCGGGAATATCCCACAAGTACTTCGAGATGATCCTACTTCAAACCTATGCACGTAAGGTCACTAGTGAGTTTTTAATTTCGAAGGTTCGGTACTAACTATCCAAATCGTCATAAAATGCCTTTATTGTGATTTAAATATTATAAATCGTATGGAGTTACCAACATTTGTAATCGTAACATAAGTATGCTTCATTCTTGTTAGATTAAAGTTACCGCAATTTCGTCACAATAAGTAACGAAAAGAGTCCAAAGACTTTATATATAGTATATATACGTATACCGAAATTTTATCATAAGAATGATAAAAAGGGTTCAAAATGTAAAGATGAAGTATTTAAAGTGCATAAATTTATAAATGTATAGTACATATATATATTTATATATACCACAATTTCATCATAATAATGATGAAAAGGGTTTAAAGTATATAAATTACATAATTATATAAATATATAGTATATATATATATATTCCACAATTTCATCATAAAATGATGAAATGGGATCAAGAGTATATAAAATGCATAAATATATAAATATATAGTATACATATATATATATATATATATTCCACAATTTCATCATAAAATGATGAAATGGGATCAAGAGTTAACTTTCAATCATAACAAGAAAATTGTCCTTTGCTGTCCAGATTTTGGTGTCACTTTGTGTCCGTTTTTGGATAACTTCCAGGTATAGTTAGGTCAAGATATTTTATGTCCAAGTGGTTTAATGAGTTAGGAAACTTTTGGCATAAGTTTCATAATTTTTATAAATGTTTAAGTACATGAAAAAAATACTTGACGTAAAACTCGACAGAAAACGTTGCTGTTTGCGCACTGTTTTTGTGAAGACTGTTTGGTAGACGAAATCTTTGAGTTCTAGAGTGAAACCACTAGGGTTTGAATCCTAACACATAAAAATAATTTCCAGAAAAAGAATTACTTAATTTGGAGTAGTATTGAGTGATATATGACCTTTTGAAAAGAGGTGTGGAATCTGGCAGCAAGCTGTCAAAACCACCCTTTGTGCATGTGCACCTATATTGACTTTTTACCCAAAATTCATATTTCTTTGCATGAAAAATACGATTTGACTCATCCCCATACATTTATTTTCAGTTCCAAAACATGAAAAACTACATGCAAGTTACCCATCATCTCATCTTTTATAAATCTTGAAAATGGTTCTTTTTGGTGTTTATGTCAAAATCTTCATCATGTATCATAAAATTGTGTATTTTTAGCTCATCCATGTTGGTTAAACATGTTTTTAATGGATTTAAAGATCTACTCATGAAACCTTTGAATCAAAATGTATGGATTTTTCAAGAAAACTACATGCATGTGTTTAAAAGTTCATCTTTGATCTTAACATGGGTTTGATTATGGATTCACCACCCTTTTACTAACATGCAAGTGTTATGGTGGTAAATCTACAAACATTAAGTTGTGTAAAGATGATTTTTAACAATATTAAAGAAATGTAGAAGAAGGTGAAGAACATTCATAAGAAAATGCAAGAAATGAAAATTTAGACAAAAGAGGGTGTGTGGATTTCATCCAATACACTTGTATTTACCTTGAACACTTTTATCTCTTTAAAAAGAGCTGTTTAGAGGCTGAATTTTTGGATGAAGGTGGATGAAGATTTGATGAAGATGGAGAGAGAAAGAAGAGAGAATTCTTGTGTGAGAATTTAGAGAGAGAATGAATTGTTGTGTAAATGAATTGTGATAGCCAAAAAGAAATACATAAAGAGTAGAGGGGGGGGGGGTCTCCATTGGGGGGGGGGGGGGGGTGTGATGCAATAATAAAGTCTATTCTTGTCTTTTTGATTTATTTTTAAAACACAAGTATTTTCTCATAAATTATAAATAGCAAAGTAATTATATAAAAGTAAAGTATTTATATAATTTTGTTGAAAATAGATCAAGTTGTTAATTATATAATACTTGTGGTATAATTGTAGCGTAAGTTGGCATTTTATGAGATTTATGGATAATTTCCTAAATCAAGGGGTTCCTAGGCAAAATTTCTCAAATTTTCCTACCGTACCGAGTTTACTGCTAAAATCGCACTGTGTGAACTATGACATGAATAATTGAAATATCCAGTGTAGTTCTAACTTGAGGTGTAAATTTGACAGTTGTCACACATTGGCAGCCATAAAGTCTGACGGCAACGTAAAGTTGACCGTCGTGACCTTATCCTCTCCCGTCGCATGGCCCATTGCCCTTGTCGGCCGACAAAGGGGTCGACGTGGTAGACGGAGACTTCGCCGTTTTCGCCGGAGGCGCCGAACTAATAGGTGTTGCATCGATCGCAATAGAAGACGTCTTCGTTTTCACAAGCGATGCGGCCGATACCTTCGCATTCTCAGGTGTGACGACTCTCGACGAGTCATCAGCCTTTGAAGACGGTTCCCTAGGGATCGTCATCCTCGTCTTCTTCGGAACCACAGACTCAGTGGTCGAGGTCTTTTGCCTCTTTTCCTTGCCCTTACGGGCGAGTTCAAGTTGAGCTGCCCTCTTAGCACTGGCAGTCAGCACCTTTCCCTGAGATTCTCCTGGAAACAACGAAAGGAAAAATGTTACACGAGGGACATAAGAAAAAAGATCGAAGTCGAGTAGAAATGAATAAAACGCTTACCAGTCATCTCTGCTTCTCCTTCTCTCGACTCTACCTCCTTCTCCTCTATCGCCTCTTCTTCGTCCTCCTCCTCCCGTTTCCCTCCCCGATTCTCCCCTAGATACACCAAGTCTTCGTCGTCGTCGTCCACCAGATGTCGTGTAAAAAACGATCGCTCCGCAGTACTGAATTCCAAGAACGCGTCGATCTTTGCTTGAGAGTTGGCGTAGGGCTTCACGTCCTCAAACTTAATCTTTGTCGACACACAGAAAGCAGGTTAGAAATAAGTTGAAAATTAGCACACGACGTGCGACAAAAAGCTAGAAAATCTTACCCGACATATTCCAGCCGACCCTAATCCAGCCGCTCTCAGAATCGAGAGTCGACTTACGCACAAACGCGTACATGGTCTTCCACTTACGATCGTTTACAGCAGTCTTTAAGACCAATGTACGATCACCCTTAAACCTAGAAAACAGGCTATAGCGATGACATCCATCCTTCTTGACTTGATAAGCCAAGAGGAGGTCGCGCACATTCATGGGAGATTCCCATTTTTCAGTAAGACGTTCCATCACTTGTACAACTCGCCAGAACTGGGGCATTAATTGGCCCGGTGCTAAATCGAATTCGAGCATAAAAGCCTTGGCCAGAGGCGAATAAGGCCATTCGAAGCCTATCTTAAAAGGGTATTCGTATATCACGATATACCCCTCAAGACACTCATTTGGTCGGGTCTGACCTGCTCTAATTAATTTAATCCCCGCAGGGATTTTTGCTAGACTTCTAAGGTCGTCTAGATCCTCTTGTTCTCGGATAGAACTTACAGGTTCAGTCGACATTCCTATGCAGACTTACAAAAGATCAAGAAATCGTACCTTATATAGGCGCTCTAAAAACCTTGAAATTTCTAATCGAATCATAGATCCTTGCAGATTTAGAAAAGATTCGGCGAAGAACAACAAGAAATCAAGAAGAATCTCTCTCTAAACTCTATGTAACGTAAAATGGAAAAGATCCATCGTGGGTCTCTATTTATGGAATTGATCGTGTCAGGTCGAGTCACTCGATGATCGACACATACCCATGTCTATTCGTATGACCACACGGATCGTCGACACCTGGCGATGACAGCTGCTAAGCATGATCGTGCGTCAGCGTGACGTCACGATCTTATCCCCTTTTCGACTTCCTCTTTAGTTAGAATTGGACCGATCCAGTTCCAAGACAACTAAAGTAACTTTTCGACACGTGTCACGACCCTAAGCGTCCGACTGACAAAATTTAAAATTCGAATTTGCCACTCTATTTTTAAATTTTGGGGGCAAACTGTTTGGGTAAAATTTCAGCAGTCTCGACCACGACCAAAATAGGAAAACATTTATTACACTTTTCATAATTAGGTAAAATCATAATACTTTATCCCCTGATCAAAGTTGAAATCGAAAGTTATTCACCTCACGACACTCGACCATGACGTCGTCTAGTTCATACGACCGTCGTATGGAACCTCTCGACCTCGACCGACTAACGTACGTTATTTCTGTTACTTTTTCATTGTTTAATGCAGGGTCAATGTCATTGATGACCAACGACTATAACCGACGAAGGCCATTAACAGCATTAAATACGGCGTCTGTTACGACTGTTACACGAAGCTTTTATGAAGTCAATAAAGGCATTCGAAGACTATAAATACAAGGATTCCATCCTCATTTGTGGATGACCTCTGACACCCTGAATCAACCGAACTCTCAAGAACTCTCGAAGCAAAGAATCCTCTCTCAAACAGATCGCTCACGACACACGACATACATGCACGACACTTAGTTTTTACACGCGACGCATGTTTGGGCAAATTTTCACAGGTCTCGACCACGACCAGAAAAGGTAAGACACATGTTATGAGCTATATCTTGTATTAAGTTAAGGTCCCGACAAAGACCTAAAAAACCTCCGTCGTCCCTCCTAAAAGGTAAGTCGAGAGTTCCTCATGACACTCGACCTCGACGTCGCCCGTTCCGCACGACCGTCGCACAAAACCGTACGACCTTGACTAACTCGATATACGACTGCTATATTTGTTCAGTGATTAATGCAGGAGTCAAAGTCATTAATAGACAACGGCTATAACCGAAGAAATCAGTTATAAGCATCTAATCCCACATTGAAGACGACCACCGTTACAACAATCATCAAAGATCATAATGATTCAATTAAAATCATCCGAAGACTACAAATCCCAAGTTCAATCCTCAGTTTCAGGACATCGAATAACACAGGGAGAGAGATAGAACAAGCGGACCGAACATCGAACAACAGAAGCAAACGCAAACACTCGAAGAATATTCATTCGAAGGAAAGAAATCATTCATAGAAGACCGCTCTCGACGCACGACTTTCACTCTCGACCAACAGTTCACACATTGTTTTCACACACGACGCACACTGTTTTTACATTTCAAACACTTGTACTTTACATTTCAAAGTCTTTCCCTTCATTTGTATTGTAATCTCTGTACGATCGACACCCGGAACACCAAGGACATCGCCCCTAATTGGCGACCATAGTGCAGCGACGACTTCCAGAGTCGTCTGCAGGTTTTTTCCTCGTTGAGGTTTTTCCTGCGTCATCAAATCTTCTGTCTCATTTACATTTTTGTCTTTGTCGCACGCCTTTGTCGAATGATTCTTTTCTTTAGTTGTTAAAGTCCACATCGACCTTAAGTTGTCCCTTTGGTGCGATTTTTGGCATTAACAGTTTGGCGCCATCCGTGGGACCCCATCTAGAGAAAATCTTCGATAAACGTGTGTCCTACTTACGTTTTCTTGGAGTTTCTTCTGTTCTCTATTTCAGGAAAATGGCGAATAACGAACAATCCTCTGACCCAGCACATGGAGGACTCGAAAATGCACAAGATGCACTTAAAGCAGTCAACGATTATCGCCTGGAGGAAGTCATTTTAGATTCAAGCAAGCCTGACCAAAAAGTCTTAATCGGGTCGTCTCTCAATCCTTGCCTCAGGGAAAAGTTAATATCTTTTTTGTAGGAACATGCTGATTGTTTCGCCTGGTCGCATGAAGATATGGTCGGCATAGATCCTGACGTCATCTCTCACAAGCTCAATGTCGACCCATCGTTCAAACCTATCAAGCAGAAGCGACGGAATTTTGCTCCTGAAAGGAATAAGGTGATAAATGACGAAGTCGACAACCGTCTCAAGACAGGGAAGATTCGAGACGTAAAATACCCCGATTGGCTTGCTAACGTCGTGGTTGTAGCAAAGAAGAATGGAAAGTGGAGGGTCTGTATCGACTTCACAGACCTCAATAAAGCCTGTCTAAAAGATCCTTTTCCATTACCTCATATCGACGCCATGGTCGACGCGACAGCAGAGCACAAACTACTAACGTTCATGGATGCCTATTCCGGATATAATCAAATCTTGTAGAATCCAGATCCGTGCAACAATTATGTTTGTGAAAAAGAAAATAAGAACAGTTTATATGATTCACAAAGGCTGCCCACTTAGCTATTGATTTAGAGAGAATTACAGTGTAAAGCAGAAAAGCTAAATGAGACAACTAGCTAATTTTCTAAGCTAATTGCACTTTATATACGTTGGGCCCGTGGTAACAAGCCCACGGCCCGTTCACAATGGACTAAGTTTAATCTATTACAAATTAACCCTTGAACTTTAAATCAACACATATTTTACCCTAACAATCTCCCCCTTTGATTTGAAGTTCGAGTTCGCGCTGGAGCTTTTTCTAGTTGTAGACGTAACGTTTGCGGAGCGCGAAATGAACCTCGAAGAATCTGATGGCGCGGCGGTAGTCGAGACGTTCTTCAACCATATCCAAAGCAGTCTGAGCAGTTCTTTCATTCAGATTGGGCAAATAGGATACCTTTGGATTTTCGGATTCGTGTTTCATTCAGATTGGGCAAATAGGATACCTGACTGAACTTCATAAACCTCTTTTCTTTCTGAGCGTTGAGGAAGACGATCCCAAATTCTGGTTGAAGCAACATGGCGTTCTCGGGATACATCGTTAGTTCAGGAACTTTCAAATTCGGTTTGATCAGGTTTACCTTCTTTGCTCGGTTCTCGATAGCCATTTGGAAGTTTGTCAGATAAGACATCATGATAGAACGGACAAGGAATCGGCGAACCGCTTATAGTGCCTTTGTTACAATAAGCGGTCGGATGGTTCTGGTGCGAAGGTCTCTCAGAATAACCAGGAGGTCGAACAGATGGAGATGCTTAAAGTCAGCTTCAGAAAAAATTCATTCTTTTCCGTCTTCACGTCGAACAGTGAATACGGGAAAGACGATCTTCATAATTCGGTTTGACTGAATCTTTAGCACTTCTGAGATCTTATGCTTAGTTCGAACCTGGTCTCTCGGAAGACACCGCTTCATGGCGTCTACATATCGAAGTTGACGTGCCGGTTCAGGACTGTAGATGCCAAGGCAGAAGGTTGGCTCGATCGGGCGAATTCTGTGTACAAACAGCTTCTTCAGAGATTCCTCCAGATGAGGAATGAGGACCTTGATCTTCTCCCAACGATTTTGTTGCTGAGGAGGGGGAGGAAGATCAGGAGTTGTCGTTTGCTGAGGAGATGTCGGGATTTCTGCATTTGAGCTTTCGGGTTGATCTATAGTCGTAGTGGGTTGAGTCGAGTGAACGGGAGGCGTACCATAGAAATTATGAAGTAGAAACTGGTCGTAATCAACGTTGTCGTCTTCATCAGTGGGAAACACCAAGTTTACCTCGAAGTTTACAGCTCTGGCAGCTTTTTCGTACCATGCGTCTTCGGTTTCCGGGTTGGTTTCACATGCAGGATCAATCATGGTGAGCGTCGGCATGTCTGATGGTTCTTGTGCGACCAATTCCTGTGTTGTACCCTTGGGTTTTCAACCGTCGGGTCTTCTTCATCTGAAATATCCATGTCGATGACCATCTGTGCTAATGGCAACTCGGCTTCGGGTGTTTCTTTTGAAGCTGCCGCAGTTGGGGGTTCCTGTTGGACCACAGATGTCGTTTTGGCATTCACGATCTGGGCGGTCTCGGTTTGGCGTAGACGCTTCTCCCCCTCACGGTGATCAGGATCATCCTGGTCATCGTGCTTACGTTTCAGACCGCCTGCTTGACTCTTACATGTGTCTTCGAGTGAGCGGACCCTCTCGGACAGCGTTGTGAGTGCTAGGTTATAGTCCTTGAGATTCGAGTCAATGGCGTTTAAGCGAATGGTAATAGATGAAGATGGAGCAGTGACCTGTGATCGGAGAACTGAGACCAGGTCTGCTTCGGCAGATGCGGTTGTGTCGGATTCCTGGAGCAATTGGGCATTCAGGGTGTCCACCGAATAGATAGGTTGCGGTTGAATCGGTGGAGGTACAGGGGTGGTTTCAGTTTCGACGAGGTGGCCGTTACCTTTAATAGCACGCATAACTTTGGCAAGCTCAACGACTACATGTTGTTGCATATGCTGCTCCATAACCTGTCGGACAGCCTTAAGGGTGCTGTCCAGAGACCCTGGTGACACGAAGTCGGGTAAAGTAACTCCGGGCTCACTTAGAGTTCCCGTTGAGGCATCCGCCACAAAGGCAAAGCCACCTACGTTCACAGTTGGCGTGATAATAGCTGTGGTAGGATTTCCGTCCGATCCTCGTGTTCCGGCAGACGGAGACACTACCGACGTTCCGGTCGGGTCACTTAGAACCGCGACTTGGTGTTGTTCCGCATCGAGTGTCCTAGTCAAAGAATCTTCAATAACAAGTAGATCTAGACTCGATGGTGCACTGAAAGAAGTCGAGACCGGGGGTTGATGGTCTCTTGTTTCAACACCAGTACTCTCCGAGTGAGAGACCGGTGGAAGTTGTGCTATTTCCCCGTGTGAGACTGAAACATCCGTCTTTTGAGAGACGGATGAGTGGCTGAGGGGGTCGTGCATTTGCTCCGCTGGGTCCACGGAGTCTTCTTCAATACCCCGTCCCAACAAATGAGATGGGATAGCAGATGTGGCAACCCGGATATGACGTGGCTGGTTTCGCTCAGGAGCCTCGTTATCTTTACGGCTCAATCTTTCTTTGTTTGCGTTCGACCTTGACATCCTCCTTTTCACATGTTCTATGTCCCGGGGAAGGTCCCTCCGGCACTGGCTGGACCATGGGATTTCCTAACTCTCGTCTATATGCTATCATAGGTAGGGCTTTAGGTATATGCATAGCTAGGGTATTATCTTGCTCCCCCTCAAAACATACATGGGGATTGACTTGCTGCCCCTCGAAGTGAGAGATTGTTGATCCGCCATAGAATATCTGTAAGAGACCCAAAGTTAGTAAAGTGGACGGATAAACAAGTTCCAACGCGTACCTTTGCATTAAATGGCTCAATCTGAGACAGATGGAGGACTGGCAGTGATGAAACAGGTACTGAGTTGACAAAGCAGGGGTATCCGGATAAAGGATGGAAAAATATTCCGGAAAAACCAAAGTATCCGGATAACATGTGTCCGGACAGCAAAGGTTTTCGGACATAGTAGGGATTCCGGATAGTCCTACCCGGATACCCATCCGGTCCGGAAAGTTATCCGGACTGATGGGTGTCCGGACACTTTTACACTTTAAAGAATGATTCCATTTTTCAAAGATATGAAACCTGTAGAATTATGAGAAAATGGATCTCTCGCTCCCCCTCAAACTGAGAATGGGGAAAAACTTGCTCCCCCTAGGATAGTGCAATGGAGAGTCCGACACACATAAAAACTTTGAGGCATTGAAAGAAAAAAAACACTGTGTCGCTCCCCCTCAAATGATGAGCATTAGATGACATGCTCCCCCTTAGAATGTGCGCGTAGAGTGAAGTGCACACGAGAGTATCCACACACAAAAAAAAACTTTTTAACATTTTTAAGAAAAAATGTGTGTGACGCTCCCCCTCAACAGTAGAGTAACATACCTGATAGCTTATTATGCTCCCCCAAAACACATGAGCAGCTTGTTAAAGCACATGTATGGACAAACCTCACGTCTTCTTAATATTGTTCCTTGTAGATCGTGAGCAGCTCCCTCCTTGCGATCATGTGTGTGGAGCATCCAGTGTCTAAGGACCACACATGACCGTCCTGCAAAACAAGTTTAGCGGACCTTCGGTACCCAGATTTGGCTGGGTCCGGGAGGGTTAGGTTTGGCACCGTTTGGGGAATCTTGCTTTGTCCCAGCTTTCCCGTTAGGTGTAGGATTTACACCGGTGGAGGGAACTAGTTTTGGCACTTGTTTCCTCTTCGGTGCAGAATTTACACCTTTAGGAGGAACAGATTTTGTAGCAGCTTTCCACCTGGGTGCCTGTCTAACCTCAGTGGGAGAAGCCCGTTTTGGAATGGGGTTGGTCTCCCGTTGTGGTTTAACCTCTGTTTGAGAACCCCGTTGTTTATGATATTTTCTCTTGTTATTACGGGGTTTGTGTTTGTGTGTATGATTGTACATGTGAAATGACCCAAACCAATCATTGTTATTGATATCATCAAAGTCATTCCAACCGCAACTAGAACAGCATAAGCAATCATGCGATAATTGAATCAATTGCTGAATGGAGTAGAGCTTAATTGGAAAATTAACATCTCGTTTAACAAAATTATTCCTATGATTCCATTCACAATCATGCTTATGAATCCTAGGATAGAAAATAGTGTTAAATGACTTTGATGCCTCTTTCTCAATAGATTCCCTACCTAGCCTCTTTGGTTTATCTTGTTTAGGCTGGCCGGTTTTATCTGATCCCATATTGACAGCATGGTCAGTGACCTTTTAAGGAACAGTATTGTTGGTTGGCAAAGGTCCGGTCTCTTGCCTCGGCTGTGATTGCCTTTTAGAAACTGGTTTAGAAGTTGGTTTTGATTGAGAAATCTTGATCACAGCCGGGGCCTTTGTGTTAGAGCATTGACCTTTTTGAAAATCGACCGTATGATTCACCACAGGGGATAAAAAATCAGTGTGACTTGGAAGAAGTTTGTCAAAGGGGAATGACTCTTCATCACAGTTACCTTCGGAGTTCATGTACTCTGAAAAATCTATCTTGGGAAGTACTGGACTAGGATCAGGTGCGGAAAGCGAGGAACTCTTTGTGCTTTCGGTTGTGTGCTTTGGGGAATTCGGTGCGGAAGCGTATGAAAAATCAGAATTTAAATTCCTTTTAACACACTCATCATGAGAAACTTCATTTTCTTGCAAAGAGATATTTCCTATAAAGGCTTTACACGAGGATGTGTCAGATGAGTTAGAGGAAAGTTCAAGTGAAAATTGCTTCGCAGTTTGGAGCAAGTCAAGCTGCACTTGGAGTTGACTATTTATCATATGCTCTTTCATCGTTTCTCTTGTCACTTCAGACAGTTTTGATGAGAGCGTATTGATTTCCCACTGAAATTTTTCCTTTTCCTCACTTGACACACCGTCGGATTTCTCAGATTTGAGTTTCTCAATCTCAGACATGAGCACTTTCTTTTCGTTTTGAAAAATAGACCTTTCTTTCTCAAACGACTCCTCCAACTCAACAATCTTTGCTTCCAAGATGAAAGGGGGAACATAGAGTTTAAACTCATCCGTCTCAGTCTTGGTTGCAGGTGCTAGATCCTCATCCTTTTTGGAGGAATCCTTGGGACTATCTACCTTGTAGGGGTCGAAGTAGTCATTGTAAAGATACTTTTTGTCCTTTTGATACGAGTAGTTTAAAGGTTCATAACAAAATGGGAGTTGAATTCCTCGTTTGTGTGGGCGCTTATGTTCCTCGGTGTCCTCCTCTTTTTCGGGTTCAAGAGGACCAGTCCATTGAATTGCATATTCTGGATACTTTTTATCTAATCCAAAACAAGCAAAATCATACAGAGTGGGTACATGCCATCTTCCCTTTTTCAAATAGTGTGGGTTATCATATCCGATTCCCCACTAATTTTTAAAGTATGTGAACTCTTTAGGTTTATTCAGAAAGATGGTTTGATCAGTTTGACCCCTTTTGTGGAGTTTGTTTTCAAGATCAAGGATTTTAGTTACAAACTCCTTGTGTTGAATTTGAAGAGAAGAACATTGATAAACAATTTCTTCTTTCTCATTCAAGCACTTATCAAACTGAGACTGAAGATCAGATAACTTGGCCCTTAAGTCCTTAGGTGCTAATGAAAGATTTTTGCATTTGTCTTTTAGATTAGCATTTTTAGACTTATATTTTTCAGTTATTCTCCTTTGAACATCTAGCTTTTCAGATAGTGATCTAATCTCAAGAAGTTGTTCATTAGAGGTGGCCTTAAAGGAATCTACCCGTTCAGCAAGAGGTTTCATTCGGTCATAAAGTTCTGAAAAGATAGGTTCACATACCTGACACGGCTTTGTCATGTCTTCTTCAGCAGGAGACATCTTCAGTTGCACTGGAGTGATCGTCAGACGATTGTTCGATTCAAAGTGGAATAGTATCAAAGATACTTAAATGTCCCCCCTCTTGCGACTTAGCACGGGGGTCCCGGATTGTGGAATCCGGGTGGTTTCCGGATAAAGAATCCGGAAAAAAAATAAGCTTACCGGGTGAAGAGCAAGTTACCGGGTCCGGATAACTTGAGTTGTCCGGATAACTTGAGTTGTCCGGATACAATGAAGTTTCCGGGTACAATGGATTGTCCGGATAAGATATGTCCGGAAACACTGGGTTTCCGGATACAAATGTTACCCGGATTGTATAAGGAAAAGTGACTTACCCGGAATCTGTGACTTACCCGAAAAAATGAGGAGTCCGGATGGAATTGGAGGTACCCAGATGGAATACTTATCCGGACGACTTACCCGGAAAAGTGACGAATCCGGATGGAATAACACAAACGTCCGGACACCTTGAAGCTATCCGGAAACGACGGCTGGTTTATCCGGAAAAGTCGGCTGTTTGCTCAAATCGATCGAATTTTCGATTAGGGTTGCCCAAAATCGATCCTGGAAGATTAGTAACAATGCCAAACACAAAAATAACACTACTCCAATCGATTTCAATGCAAAAACAACAAGTTTTGATGGTTAAAAATCGGATTTTTATCAAGAACACTACCAAAAACTTTTGATCTTAAATTGCTCAATTAAACACTCAAACGATCGAATTGGAATGCGAAAATTTGCAGAATTACTCACAAGTATAATGCTAACACAACCCAATAAATAGAATTGAACAATTTGGGCAGAATCACAGATTTGAAAAATTAAGAAA
Organism: Saussurea involucrata; assembly: GCA_033807775.1. Lineage (NCBI taxonomy): Eukaryota > Viridiplantae > Streptophyta > Magnoliopsida > Asterales > Asteraceae > Saussurea > Saussurea involucrata. Next base: position 39,935,844 of record CM066321.1, on the reverse strand, counting down.
AGTCAGACGTGGAAAAGTCAAACTAACCAGAAATTGATGAATGAAGCTTTGAATCGAATCCGTCCGTCTGCTCTGATACCAATTGTAGAATCCAGATCCGTGCAACAATTATGTTTGTGAAAAAGCAAATAAGAACAGTTGATATGATTCACAAAGGCTGCCCACTTAGCTATTGATTTAGAGAGAATTACAGTGTAAAGCAGAAAAGCTAAATGAGACAACTAGCTAATTTTCTAAGCTAATTGCACTTTATATACGCTGGGCCCGTGGTAACAAGCCCACGACCCATTCACAACGGACTAAGTTTAATCTATTAAAAATTAACCCTTGAACTTTAAATCAACACATATTTTACCCTAACAAATCTTAATGCACGTCGAGGACTAAGAAAAAACCGCATTTATGACGGACCGAGGTATTTACTGTTATAAAGTTATGCCTTTCGGACTAAAAAATGCAGGTTCTACCTACCAGCGTCTAGTGAATAAAATGTTCAAAGACCATCTCGGCGACACGATGGAGGTGTATATCGACGACATGCTGGTCAAGTCTAAACAAGCGATCGACCATGTCGAGCATCTGAGGCAATCGTTTGATATCCTTAGAAAGTATAGCATGAAGCTCAACCCGACGAAATGTTCCTTTGGCGTCAGTGCTGGGAAATTCCTATTATATATGGTCACTCACCGAGGCATCGAAGCCAATCCCGACCAAATCAAAGCCATTGTCGAGATCAAATCTCCTCGAAATTTCAAAGAAGTCCAAAGACTCATTGGTCGGGTAGCAGCTCTAAACAGATTCATCTCCCGATCTTCAGATAAATGTCACCTATTTTACAACGTCCTCAGGAAAAATAGAGGCTTCGACTGGACCGACGATCATGAACAGGCATTGCAAAAGCTCAAAGAATACATGACGTCGCCTCCCTTATTGTCGAAACCTCACGATCATGAAATCTTGCAACTATATCTGGCTGTTAGTATTGATCCAAACCCTCAGTGATTTGATAATGACCCTCTCTTATATACTTAGTGAAAATTGTAAGTAAAACAATATGTATTAGAGTTTCACTATCGCTGATAAGTACTAAGATCTTACAGTACCGCTGATAGGAACTCTCGCTCTGTAGATTAAACATTCAGCGAACACTGTTCACCATAATGCTCTGAGTCTGTTCAGTCCTTATGGTGATCGCTGATAAGTTAGTTGTTTACTTATGATCCCTGAAGACAAGTTTCACGTCAACATAGGTTCTACGCTGACGTCGAAGATCAAGCTCAAGCTCAAGAACCAGCGACAAGTCTCCTAATGAACTGATGCGGATCAGCGAAGACTCAGATTTGTCCACTCAACGTGAAGTATCAAGTACAGGACTTCAGCTATCGCTGAACTTTATCATTCGCTGATAAACAATGGTAAAGCGCTGAATCAACGAAAAGCTGATCATGAAGTCCTCTGTACAAAGTAATTTTGTCTTAACCACCCTTGCACGACTCCGTACGATATGTCAGAAAAGAACCTCCCTATTGTCTGAAATCGTACAACCACTCTGATACTACACTGTTCAAACATGTGGCTACTAAGGTTGTCTATAAAGGTCAATGACATTCAACCAATCAGCTGCTGCCACGTGTAAAGTGTAAACTTCCATGCATTAAATGCATGCAGTATATAAGAAGGACTCCAGCTTCATTTTTGAAGCACTTGCTAACTCTGGACAAGTCATCTTTCTTATCTTGAGATAGGTTATTATTAGTAATTTCATTCTCTTTCTTAGTGCAAGAAACTTAGTGTTCCAACTTGTTTAGATTTAGGTTTATCCTTGATCTTGTTCCGCAACAAGCTGTAAATTGTTAATGATTTATCAATAAACAATTTAGAAAAGTAAAATCTGTGTGTTTGTATTCAACCCCCCCCCCTTCTACAAACTTGTATAGCCCTTCGGGACCAATAAGTGGTATCAGAGCAGATTTGTTTAATCTCATAAACAAGATCTAATCTATACTAAGATTTCTCTTCCTTGCTATTTCTGAAAATGGCTACCAACACAAACACAAACTATATTGAAAATGGTTCTCTTGCAAAACCTCCTAGATTCTCCAGAGATAATTTTAATCTATGGAAAAATAGGACGATTCTCTTCTTAGAAGGTGTAGACCCTACTATGCCTTATTATCTTGAAAATGGCCCATATATTCCTGTAAGAATTGATGCTGCAGTTCCAGCCGCTGAGAATAGACCTGTTATTCCAGAAAGGCTGATTCCTAAGGAAGTTCATATGTGGACTGACGAAGATAAGAAGAAAGTGGCTATCGACACAAAAGCCAGATCCATACTATCCATGGCTCTTCCTGACGAAGTCTACCATTCCGTCATGAACCTGAAAACCTCAAAAGCTATGTGGGACACAATCTGTGTTCAGTATGAAGGTACTTCTGAAGTCCAGGACTCTCGAAAGATCAACCTAGTAAGACAGTACGAAAGCTTCATTTGTGGTAAGAATGAAACTCTCTCTGAAGTACACCAATGTTTTAACTGTTTAATAATAGATTTGAAAACTGTTGGTAAGGAATATTCTAACTTTGAAGTGCTGACAAAGTTTTTAGAATGTTTACCTGAAAGCTGGGACAGTTATTCTATGTGTCTCGGTCTGTCAAAGGATCTAAAATCAATGACCCTTTCTACCTTATATGGCACGATGCTGAATCATGAGCAATCGAGTAATCTTAAGAAGAATCTTGTAAAAGATTCCAAAAGCACCCCTGTTGCTTTAATCTCAGAGGAACCTTCCACTCAGCGACCCTCGGTCACTATCACATGTGAAATATGTGTTTTAATCGCAGTGGGTTGCAAACTGTCCACAGTGGGAAGTGCAAGTGTACACTGTCCACTATGATCGTCACAACAAATAATAGTTGGTAAAATACCAGAATCGAATCCACAGGGACTAGACAATCAAGACAATATGGTTCTCATAAGCTCCTTTTACAAGTTTCAATTAGAGAAGAAAATAATACTTTGGTTTGGTTTGGTGAAATAGCTACTTTAACAATTTATTAAGGTTTTAAAAAGGAGGAATGTAGGTTGGATTTTCCCTAGATTTTATCTCAAATACTCGGTCCTTAGAAGTGATCCTCGTATTCGTGGTGGACATTTTCGCTAGAAAAGCCCGGTTACAAAATACTCACACCGTTAGATAAAAATCCCATACTCTTAGTACTTGTTGTTTTGCCAATGGTAATCTCTAAATGGACCTTTTCAGGCCTCGATGGAATGTGTAGAGACAAATACTCTAAGTGTTTTTAATACACAAATTAGCTTGCCTACTACTCCAGTGGGCAGAGATTAGCTCACTATGCCGACCTCACTCTCGTAAGTGTCATAAGAATTCTTTCGAATCCCCTAGCATCATTCAAGCTCGTGTCACTGCGTTCTACTCATTTCTAAGTTAAGAACTAGACTTTAGATCCTTGCAAGTGAACGGCTTGTTCGCATCTTTGGGTAAATATCGAGAATGAATGACCAAAATAACAAATATTCTAAGTATAAAGATTACTCAAGCATTTTTAATAAAATCCAGGTACTTCTCCTTCTTACATCCCAAAAGGATGTTTAGCCTAACATTTCCGAGGTAAAGAAAACAAAAGATGAAGACTTGCACATAATAAAACTGAAAGTGGATTGAATAGACTGCTCACAGTGGGGAACGAGAAGTCGTCCCTGCACTGTGTAGTTCGAATTACAATTAAACTAAGAAAATAAAATGCAGAAAATAAATGTTAACTACTGCAGAGAAATTAAAGAGCTAAAACTTAATGAAGTGAGAATTGCAAGGATAAAATGTAGTTAAGGATGCTTTCAATAAATGAGACTAACACCCCTATTTATACTAAGGAGAGGTGTTGGTCTTTACACAAAAAGGGGTTCTTCAAGGTGTAAGGACTGCAGAATATTGTAAAAATCAGCTCAATGGTCCATACTTCAACCTTCCATGTAAAGCTCTTTTACCCAATGGTCTTCTAGAAGTCAACTTTATTCAAGTACAAAGGTACAAGCTTTATGTCATCTTTAAGGAAACCTTTCAGCCACCACATTTCAGATTTTTCTGCCAAAGGATCCTTCCAACTCCAGGTTTTTATATTTCCAGCCCATGGTTTGCTTTTGTTTTCTGATCTGCTCGAAGAGTGGGGAACCGGAGTGGGCACAACAGTGGTCACTGCAGGATAAAACGTGAAAAACACCCAAATTCCACCAAATAATTCATTAAAGACTATGGTTCACTCCTTTTGCTCATTTTCGAGAATTATAACAAGAATGGGGGTTTTTAGAAGTGAAATGGCTAAATTTGACGAAATAAAATGGAAAATAAAAGGGAATAATAACTCTAAAAATAGAGTTATCACAACCTCAAACTTAAACCATTACTTGTCCCCAAGTAATAAAAAGAAAGAAATAAAATGAACAAAATGCACTAGAACTTTTAGGGACTTACATACTTCTTGACTTGAATGGGTGTTGATCTCCTTCCTTCGATACTTCCTTTGGTTCCAAACTTGAAAATTTCACTTTTGTGTTTTACGAAATCTTTCCCTTGTTTTCCATTAATCAATAGGGCTTTCTTGGGTTCGACGGGTTTATGGCTTTGAATATTTTCCCAAGGGTTTTTGGCAAGTATTTCCAAACATGGACCGAAAATCTCGCTTGGAGATTTTTATTTCAAGAAGTGGGTGTTTTGTATTTTGCAAGGGTAAGCACGTACACTTTCAAGCTTTATTTGGGTATGGCTATTTTTTCTGATGGTCCAGAATAGGCACACCATCTTTTTCTGGGAGTGAGCACTTTGACGGTCCAGAAAAGGCACACCATCAATTTTTGCGTAGTGACACTCCGATTTTCTTCTGTTTTTGGGGTTTTTGTGTTTTTTTGGAGGTGGGTATGGCTTACCCACCTCAAACTTAGACTTCACAGTGTCCCCACTGTGGGCAAACTGTAAGTTCCCACCTCAAACTTAAAATCTCACAGTGTCCCCACTGTGACATTGAATTAACGAACAAAGGTGGTGGTTTGGGGTAAAAAAAGGATTGTGTTTGGATGCGAAAAACGGCCTATATCATTTCATGGTATCAAGTTGAGATTCGTACTTACAAAAGGGACCTTTTTAAGTCGGAAGCCGAAAGTTGTACCTTAAGATGGAAACGAGATCAAACAAGCAATCAAACAACAAATACGTTAGTACCCAAAAGTACCTACCCAGTGGTAGGATTTTCATGCATCAAAACGCAAAAAAGAAATATGTAGCAAACATTGTCAAAGCCTAGCCATAGGCACAAAATATAAAACAAACCGAAATTTAAAATTGTTTTAGGAGCAAACGAGATAAACCATTGTTTTAACAAACCATTCATTGGGTTGGGGTTGCATCTGGTGAACTGGCGGCGTCATCCTCTTCAAACTCGTCATCACTGGCATTGGTTGGGCAAATATCCCCAGGAAAATCTGGGAGCTGAGCAACTAGCATCGGGTTGGCCGCTTTCATCATCAGGCCCGTCACCTCATCCCGTTCTCTTGTATACATCCAAAATTTCTGCGTGGCCCGGTTCTGATATCGCTGCTCACTTTCCAGCAACTCGATCCTGTATGTGAGCTTCTTCAAAGCTGCCAAAATCTCTCCCATTTGGTTGCTTGACGATCCGGCCACGGTTGAATGGAGTGGTGTACGCGGCGTTCTCACAACATGCTCCTCAGCAATGGTCACAGTGGGGTGAACAGTCCCCACTGTGGGGATATCTTCTGCTGGTTCAGCTGGAGGAGTGGCGACGTACCTTCCCATCTTGCAGATGGTTTGTGCGCTGATGTTGCTCGTGGAGTCAAACCACTGATCCTCCACCGCCGAGGGTACACCTGCGTCTATCATTAGTAACGTAATGAGGCAAGGAAGGGGCAAGACTACCTTCTTTCTGTTCCGAGCTTGATCTATGGCCGCATGCATAACAATCCCGACGTTGATCTTTCTTCCAGTGAGGAGGCAGTACAACAAAGCACATTTATGCATAGACAATGTGGTATCGTGCGATGTTGGGGATAAAGAGGCTCGGAGAAATTGGAACCAAACAGCGGCCTCGGTAGTGAGGGAGCTAGCGTTTAGGCACCTTCTCTGGCCGTCTTTATTCCACGGATTCCCTTCGACTGCTATTTCGCGCAAGACGAGATCCTCGTCCGCCGGGGTCATTTTCTTTAAAAACTGGGAAAACTCACACACAGCCGGGCTCCTTCTTCCTAATACCCGGTTAATCGCTCCTGGAGTATAACTTACTTGTTTACCCCGAACTACCACAGTGGGATCCTTTGCTTGAGAGGCCTCGGCGTAAAATTCAAGCACTAACGAGGCATTCGCGCGTCGATTGGCTTCGGACAAAATCGACCAGTCTTGCGCTACAATCATATTCTTAACAAATGGGTTGGCCTCAACAAACTCAGGGTCGAAACCCCTCTCTAACTTCAGTTTCTGTGTAGCAATGCACTCAAAGTGGGCAGCCAACTCCGGAGTGGTGAACTGCCTGGGCACCCCACTGGGGCATGCGCAGTGCCCACTGTGGATTGATGTGGGTTTCGGGTTTGAACTTGGTCATCCCCAGCATCAATCTCAACAGAGGATGAACTTAAAGAGGGCTGATGATTTGTACCTTTCTTTGACGGTTGTTTTGCCGGCCTTTTTGTCGGTTTTTTCCGAGCTTTGGTCACCGCAGACCTGGTGACCACGCCTTTCCTTTTTGTGGCCCGCAGAATTAGGTTCTCCCCACTGTGGGCAGTCATCCTCACTGTCTCTCTTTCAACACTATCCCCAAGCTTGCGGTATTGTTCCTGACAGTCATCATCAACCTTCCTCTGAAACTCCACTTCTTCAGCAAAAATCTCTGCCTCAGCCCTTTTCCTTTCTTCCTCAAAAATCCTTTCCTTCTCAGCCTTCAGCCTTTCTTCTTCCATTCGCTTTTCCTCTTCTTCCTTTCTGATTCTTTCTTCTTCCTCTCGACGCCTCCTCTCGACCTCTTCCTTTCTTTTTCTAATGGCTTCCATTTTATGTTTGAACTCCTCTGCTAACCGCCTCTCTTCTTCTTCGGCTAGAAGTGCCTTGGTCTCGAAATGGGCGACACTGGTGTCTGAGACTCGCGAGGATGAAGTAGCCTTTGGGCTTTCGTGCTTTGAAGAACCCTCGTCGGCCGCACCGAAGATGATCGGGTTTTCGCCGGAGACCGGCGGCGGTTCGTTCAGGTCACCGGTGACGGGTTCCGGTGGTTGTTCCTCGGCGGTCCTGCGGCGGACGGCCGCACGTGTGAGTGCATCGGGGTTGGTGTTCATTCTCTTGGTTCTTGCCATTTTTAGGGTTTTAGGAAGGTTTCAGATTTGGTGGGTTTTTTTGGAGAGAAAAAGAGAAGAAAAAGTGTTTTTGAATATTTTGGAAGTGAAAGTGGTTTTTGAGAGGTTAAGGTGGTTTTTGGAATTTTGGAAAAAGGTTTAGGATGGAACCGTTGGTTTCTAGGAGAGAGAGAGAGAGAAACTATGATGGTTTTCCTTGGAACAAAGCAAAAGGGACAAATGGCAGCCAAGGGTGACCTTTTGTGTAAGAAAAAGGTGATGTGTGTCAGCCTTGGGCCCCAAAAATGGTCCCATCTTCCGTCAGATTTAAGAGTGGGGAGTGTAGTGACCTACGCGTTCCCCACTACGAAGCATTTTCCATGATTTTTCTTCAAAAAGTGGCACGTTCTTCTACACACATTAAAACAACTATCATGCAGACTTAAAAAGACCAGAAATAATAAAAAGACAGCAAATAACTGAAAATAAAATATTTACAAGTGGTCCCGATGTTTCTTACCCATAGTGGGGTGGAGAGTGGGATGGAATGTGAGCACTCTCACTCAGAAAATGCTTCACTCTCTCCCCATTGACTTTAAAGATTTGTCTGGATTTAGGAGCCATTAAGTCCAGAGTTCCAAAAGGACTTACCTTGACCACAGTGTAAGGCTCTTTCCATCGTGATTTTAAATTTTCCGGAAACAACCTTAACCATGAATTAAAAAGTAGCACTTTTTGTCCCTCCACAAACTTTCCATGAGTGATTTTTTGGTCAGGCCACCTCTTGATCTTCTCCTTGTTGGTTTTTGCATTTATGTAGGAGTGATGACAGAGTTCTTCTAACTCATTGAGGTAGTCATATTTTAAGTGGGAAGGCAATGGCTTCAAATTCAAGTCAGGGGGATTTTTGGATGGTAGTTTGACATGTCTATCTTTGAAATTTAGCTGCTCAAAAGCTGCCAAGATCTCGTTACACTCATCCTCAAAAGTGTTATCACTCTCAGATTCAGAGTGCTCACTGTCATTCCCCACTGTGGGAACTGTATTCCCCACTGTGGGTAGTGTGTCAAGACTGTGGGTTCCATAAATCGAACTCAAAGCAAAACAGTCTTCGGTTTCCATATACTTAAGGGCCTTGAAGACATTGAAAGTTACCTCTTGGTCATTAACCCGCATCGTGAGTTCTCCTTTGTGCACATCAATCAAAGTACGTCCGGTTGCAAGAAACGGACGCCCTAAGATGATTGGGATTTCTTTATCAGCCTCATAATCTAGAACTAGAAAATCGGCAGGGAAGATAAACTTATCCACTTGGACCAGAACGTCTTCTATTTTCCCTTTGGGGTAGGCAATGGACCGGTCGGCTAGTTGTAATGTCACGGTTGTGGGTCTAGCCTCTCCAATACCTAACTTGTTAAAAATGGACAGCGACATCAAGTTGACACTAGCTCCTAAATCACAAAGTGCTTGACCTACTTCTTGTCCTCCTATATTGCATGGAATGGTGAAACTACCCGGGTCTTTCAACTTCGGTGGAATCTTGCTAGTAAGGAGTGCACTACATTCCTCGGTTAAAGCCACAGTCTCAAACTCACCCAACTTTCTCTTTTTGTTCAAAATATCCTTTAAAAATTTAACATAGCTTGGCATTTGCTCGAGAGCTTCTACCAAGGGTATGTTAATATGAAGTTGTTTAAAAATGTCTAAGAATTTTTTAAATTGAACATCGACATTTTTAGGCTTCATTCTTTGAGGAAAAGGGATACTTCGTGGGTCAATTTGAGTTTGCTGAGGTATTGGCTTTGGAACAGTAGGATTTGGAACAGGTCCAAAAGTGGGAAGGTCAGGGATGTCGGTCCTCACTGTGGGGACCACAGTGACCTGGGGAGTGCCCACTGTGGGAACCACAGTGGGTATTTGAGGCGAATCATTAGACTCAAAAACGATATCTTTCAGATCCTTTCCACTCCTAAGTGTTATGGAATTGACATGTTCTGGTCCTTTTCCTATCACCCTAGCTTGCTCGGTGTCACTAGGTAACGTCCCTGGTGGTCTATTCTTAACTTCAACGGCTAGTTGTCCTACTTGAGTCTCTATGTTCCTAATGGCTGCCTGGGTTTGGTTCATAAAACCATTGAGAATTGATTCAATCGATTGTTGTACCTCAGCTGGTTGGTTGGATCGTGGTTGGTATGGTTGTGAGGACTGCCCTTGGTGAAAGTTCTGTGGGTGCTGCCCACTGTGATGTGAGGATTGCCCACTGTGATGTGATTGAAATCCGGGGGGGTTGTGTGGTCTTTGCTGGATATGACTCGGCCCTTGGGGTTGGAGTCCTTGATTACCAGACCAAGAGAAATTTGGATGATTTCTCTAACCTGGATTATAAGTCTGCGAATAAGGGTTGTTCCTCGGGTTGGTTCCTATGACATTAACAAATTCGGGATTTGTTGGACAAAAATCAAAAACATGCTCCTCTCCACAGAGGGAGCAGTTTTCAGCGAGATGGGTTGCGGAATTAACTAAAACGATTTTGGTCAAGGCCACTAATTGCGCATTCATGGTTTTAAGTGCTTCGGAATCGATGGTGTTGGTCTTTGGTACTACCGCTCTAGGATTGGACCACTCGGTATTGTTGTTGGACACTTTTTCTAAGATTTGATATCCTTCATTGTAGGTTTTACTCGTGAATGTTCCACCGGCTGTTGCATCTAAGATGATTTTGGCTGCATTGGCAAGACCATTGTAAAAGGTCTCCAATTGGATGCAATGTGGGATGCCATGATGTGGGCACTTTCGAAGTAAATCTTTAAATCGTTCCCATGCATCCGAAACAGCCTCATCTTCTTCTTGTCTAAACAGAATAATATCATTTCGAAATCTTACATTCCTCGTGGGAGGAAAGTATTTTTGCAAAAATTTATCAGCAAGTTCATCCCAAGTGGTTATCGAATGAGGTGCGTGTGAGTTCAGCCAAGTCTTCGCCTTATCCCTTAATGAAAAAGGAAAAAGTCTTAACCTTAATGCTTCCTCACTCACACCTTGTAATTGAAAGGAATCAGTCATCTCTAAAAAAGATTTTAAGTGCGAGTGTGGATCCTCAGATGGTGATCCTCCAAACTGACCCATGGCTTGGATCATTTGAAACATCACCGGTTTGAGTTCAAAGTGATTTGCAACAATATTGGGTCTCAAAATCCCGGAGCTTAAATCACCAACTCCGGAAGTAGCATAGTCCCGTATTTTTCGATCCTTGTTATCGGCAATCATGATTGTGGTCTCCACTATGGGTGGCGGTATTGCAGCCATGTTCACAGTGGGGATCACAGGGGGTTGTCGATTTCTGTTTCTGCGTCTTCTTCGAAAAGTTTTCTCTATTTCAAGATCGATTGGTAACAAAGGTTCGTGTTGTTGCCTTGGCATGCAACACGAAAAGCTTAGAAAAACGAGTTACTCGGGCTCGAACAAAAACTAATGTCTTGAGATTTAAAATCACGCCAGTCCCCGGCAACGGCGCCAAAAACTTGTCACGTGCGAAATATGTGTTTTAATCGCAGTGGGTTGCAAATTGTCCACAGTGGGAAGTGCAAGTGTACACTGTCCACTATGATCGTCACAGCAAGTAATAGTTGGTAAAATACCAGAATCGAATCCACATGGACTGGACAATCAAGACAATATGGTTCTCATAAGCTCCTTTTACAAGTTTCAATTAGAGAAGAAAATAATACTTTGGTTTGGTTTGGTGAAATAGCTACTTTAACGATTTTACTAAGGTTTTAAAAAGGAGGAATGTAGGTTGGATTTTCCCTAGATTTTATCTCAAATACTCGGTCCTTAGAAGTGATCCTCGTATTCGTGGTGGACATTTTCGCTAGAAAAGCCCGGTTACAAAATACTCACACCGTTAGATAAAAATCCCATACTCTTAGTACTTGTTGTTTTGCCAATGGTAATCTCTAAATGGACCTTTTCAGGCCTCGATGGAATGTGTAGAGACAAATACTCTAAGTGTTTTTAATACACAAATTAGCTTGCCTACTACTCCAGTGGGCAGAGATTAGCTCACTATGACGACCTCACTCTCGTAAGTGTCATAAGAATTCTTTCGAATCCCCTAGCATCATTCAAGCTCGTGTCACTGCGTTCTACTCATTTCTAAGTTAAGAACTAGACTTTAGATCCTTGCAAGTGATCGGCTTGTTCGCATCTTTGGGTAAATATCGAGAATGAATGACCAAAATAACAAATATTCTAAGTATAAAGATTACTCAAGCATTTTTAATAAAATCCAGGTACTTCTCCTTCCTACATCCCAAAAGGATGTTTAGCCTAACATTTCCGAGGTAAAGAAAACAAAAGATGAAGACTTGCACATAATAAAACTGAAAGTGGATTGAATAGACTGCTCACAGTGGGGAACGAGAAGTCGTCCCTGCACTGTGTAGTTCGAATTACAATTAAACTAAGAAAATAAAATGCAGAAAATAAATGTTAACTACTGCAGAGAAATTAAAGAGCTAAAACTTAATGAAGTAAGAGAATTGCAAGGAGAAAATGTAGTTAAGGATGCTTTCAATAAATGAGACTAACTCCCCTATTTATACTAAGGAGAGATGTTGGTCTTTACACAAAAAGGGGTTCTTCAAGGTGTAAGGACTGCAAAATATTGTAAAAATCAGCTCAATGGTCCATACTTCAACCTTCCATGTAAAACTCTTTTACCCAATGGTCTTCTAGAAGTCAACTTTATTCAAGTACAAAGGTACAAGCTTTATGTCATCTTTAAGGAAACCTTTCAGCCACCACATTTCAGATTTTTCTGCCAAAGGATCCTTCCAACTCCAGGTTTTTATATTTCCAGCCCATGGTTTTCTTTTGTTTTCTGATCTTCTCGAAGAGTGGGGAACCGGAGTGGGCACAACAGTGGTCACTGCAGGATAAAACGTGAAAAACACCCAAATTCCACCAAATAATTCATTAAAGACTATGGTTCACTCCTTTTGCTCATTTTCGAGAATTATAACAAGAATGGGGGTTTTTAGAAGTGAAATGGCTAAATTTGACGAAATAAAATGGAAAATAAAAGGGAATAATAACTCTAAAAATAGAGTTATCAAAACCTCAAAAGCTACGTGGGACACAATCTGTGTTCAGTATGAAGGTACTTCTGAAGTCCAGGACTCTCGAAAGATCAACCTAGTAAGAAAGTACGAAAGCTTCATTTGTGGTAAGAATGAAACTCTCTCTGAAGTACACCAATGTTTTAACTGTTTAATAATAGATTTGAAAACTGTTGGTAAGGAATATTCTAACTTTGAAGTGCTGACAAAGTTTTTAGAATGTTTACCTGAAAGCTGGGACAGTTATTCTATGTGTCTCAGTCTGTCAAAGGATCTAAAATCAATGACCCTTTCTACCTTATATGGCACGATGCTGAATCATGAGCAATCGAGTAATCTTAAGAAGAATCTTGTAAAAGATTCCAAAAGCACCCCTGTTGCTTTAATCTCAGAGGAACCTTCCACTCAGCGACCCTCGGTCATTATCACTGAGTTGGAGAGTAACTCTGAAAGGTCATCAGATTCTGACTCTTCAGATGATGATGAATCTTTGGCTCTCCTCACTAAAAAGTTCAGGAGATTCGCCAAAAAGAAAATGTTCAGAAAGAATAAACCTCTTTCCATTACTGACAAGTCAAGATCATCAGCTCATGTTGATAAGGCTACTGCTACTTGTTTTAATTGTGAAAAGATAGGACATTTCGCTAACGAGTGCAGGTCAAAGAAAGTCTCTAGACCCTCAGCTTTTCCAAAGAAAAACTTTATTCCCAGGAATTGAGATGACAAATATGCCAAGCTGAAAGAAAAGTATGCGAAGGTGAAAAGCTTTAAGAAGAAAGGCAAAGGCCTGATGGTTAACTATGATTGGGCTGCCTCTGATGAAGAAGAATCATCATCTGACTCTGAAGATGATGAAGCCAATATCTGTCTTATGGCCAAGATTGAAGATGAGGAAGAAAACTCAGACATTCCCTCTACTTCAACCTCTACAACTCAGGTATCACCTTCCTTCTTTACCAATATTGCAAATATTGATGAAGTTGATTGTCTTTGAAAGATCGATCTCTTGACTAGAAGTTTATATGAAGCCATGAATGGAAAAACTGTAGTTGAAAATCAAAACCTTGATCTCGCTGAACAACTTAAAAACTGTCACCTTCAAATAGAAAAGCTTTCTAAAATTGAAGAAGATTTTAAAGATCAAGTGCACTTAAATCAGCTAGTCAAAATCGAGCGCGAAGAAGCTATCGCTGCATTAAGAGCTGAAAAGGCTACTGTTGAAGGATGGTGTAATTCTTCAACAAAGATCACTGAGATAATTAAGTCTCAGATTCCCCTGAGTGATAAACGTGGTCTTGGTTACAAAGCTGATACTCTAGAACCAACCACTGATCGTTCCATGCTCTTATTTGGAACTTTCGTATCCTCAGTCGATGATACTTCATTCCCTCAGTGTTCCTCTTCTAGACCGCCTATCCCTGAGGAAATTTCTACCTCTTCAAAAGGTAAAGAGAAAATGGTTTATCCAAAACCTACCTCTGTCTTTAAAGATAAGGGTAAAGGAATTGATTTTAACCAAAATCCTCAGAAGGGTACCTCTGTACCAAAGCTGAATGCTTCTAAAGCTTTAGTGATTCATCCCTGTGGATCAAGGAATCAGATCTCTGGATCTACTCAGCGTGGATCTATTCAACGATCTACTCCTAGACTCAGATTGGATGTTTTTGGTAAGAAATCCGAAGAACTAAATGTTCCTCCCATTTCAAAAGCCAATAGCTTACTTGGTGCTGGTACTTTTAATTCAAAATCTAAAGCTCAGCATTCAAATGGTCCTAGAACTACTTTTAGTTATAGGAAATGTTATCACTATGGACGTACTGATCATATTGCTAGTAAGTGCCCCACATCCACCAAAGCTGAAAAGATAGCTAAGGTGAAGATCATTGCCCCCAAGGCAAAGAAGACCACTGAGGTTAAGAAATTAATCAAAGTGAAGACTGACAAAGCTGAATCTTCAAATGTTGCGAAGACTGCTGAACCTTCCATTCCAACTACTTCCACTGACAAACGTGTACACATGGTTAAGTGGGTACCCAAGAAAAACTAATCTTCCTTTGTAATGCAGGTTAAGAAGGGTATCTGGTATCTCGATAGCGGATGGTCTAGACACATGACTGGAAAGAAAAGCCTGCTCGCTGAATACAAGGAAGAGAAGGGTCCCTCTGTGACTTTTGGTGGAAATGGAAAAGGACATACCCGAGGGTTTGGTGTACTCTCTAATGGTACAACAACCTTCAGAAGAGTCGCATATGTTGAAGGGCTGAAGCATAATCTTCTAAGCATTAGTCAGCTTTGCGACAAGGATAACAAAGTAATCATTACTAAGGAATCCTGCTTTGTCACTGACAAAAAGGAGAAGATAGCTCTCAGCAGTTATCGTTTAGAAAATGTTTATGTAATAAACATGGACTCAACAACCACTGAGAACTCCTGTTTCTTTTCAAAAGCCTCATCAGATGTCAACTGGCTATGGCATAAGAGGCTCTCTCATCTAAATTTCAAGACACTGAACACTCTTTCTTCAAAAGAGTTAGTCACTAGTCTACCTCAACACTCATACGCCAAAGAGTCTTTATGTTCAGCGTATGAGAAAGGAAAGCAGACCAAAGCAAGCTTTAAGTCAAAGAAAGTCTCCTCAGTGTCATCTCCTCTACAACTTCTCCATATGGATTTGTTTGGCCCTGTTAACAAACAATCCATCGCTGGAAAGAAATATACACTGGTCATAGTTGGTGAATTCTCTCGTTATACATGGGTTATGTTTCTCCGTTCCAAGAGTGACACCCCTGAAGAACTCATTACCTTTGTTCGGAAGATGGAAACCCTGAACAACTTGACCGTTCGCTCAATAAGGAGTGATCATGGGACTGGATTCAAAAACAGTTCTCTTGATTCCTTCTTTGAGAGTAAGGGTATTTCTCACAACTTTTCTTCAGTGAGAACACCGCAACAAAATGGAGTCGCTGAAAGAAGAAATAGAACAATTATTGAAGCTGCACGTTCAATGCTCAGCGATTCTCACCTGCCTACTCAGTTTTGGGCAGAAGCTGTCAACACTGCTTGTTTTACGCAAAACAGGTCGCTGATAGTCAAAAGATTCAATAAGACAGCCTATGAACTTTTTCATGGGAGAAAGCCTTCAATCAGCTTTCTTCACATCTTTGGATGTCAGTGTTTCATACTGAACAACACAGATGCACTTGGAAAGTTTGATCCTAAGGCTGATGATGGAATCTTTCTTGGATATTCTTCAATCTCCAAAGCCTTCAGAGTCTTCAATCGAAGAAGACAAACTGTAGAAGAAACTATTCACGTCACGTTTGACGAATCCCGTTCAGCGAACTTTAAACCGTCCGCTGATACTGAGGAACTGAATCAATGGATGTTTTCTCATCTTGGCGATTCAGAAGATATTCCCACTCCTCATACTCATACAGTTGAAGATGATAGTCCTACTACCATCCCAAATATGCAGAATAGTGAAGCTAAAACATCATGGGTCTCAGTTGTTCCTTTAAATACTACACCTGCTTCTGAACAAAATGTCTCAGACATTCCATCTACTTCTCAGCAATCAGTGAATATAATGACATCTGCACCTACTCCTCTCTTGGTTGATGTTTCAGAAGTCGCTGAAGCCTCATCTTCAGCTCCTCCAGTTCAGTTTGAGTCAGCGTCTCACGCTCCGGCTCAACGATGGACTGTAAATCACCCAATTGATCAAATACTTGGTGATCCAAACACTGGTGTTCAGACTCGACGAAGTGCAGGTAATATTTGTTTATTTGTTAACTTTATTTCTCTGATTGAACCAAAGAAAGTAGATGATGCCCTCAAAGATCCACACTGGGTCAGCGCCATGCAAGAAGAGCTGACTGAATTCGAAAGAAACAAAGTTTGGAAACTTGTTCGAAGACCAACTGACAAGACAGTGATAGGCACTAAATGGGTCTATCGAAACAAGTTGGACGAACATGGAACTGTAACCCGTAACAAGGCTCGTCTTGTTGCTCAGGGATACAGACAAGAGGAAGGCATAGATTACGACGAAACATTTGCTCCAGTAGCAAGACTAGAATCTATTCGTCTATTCTTAGCATACGCTGTACACAAAGACTTCAAAGTATATCAGATGGATGTTAAGTCAGCGTTTCTAAATGGAAAGCTGAATGAAGAAGTCTATGTGGAACAACCTCCAAGATTCTCAGATCCTAAGCGTCCAGGTTATGTTTATAAACTGGATAAGGCACTTTATGGCTTAAAGCAAGCTCCTCGTGCATGGTATGACACTCTCTCTACTTATCTCCATATTGAAAAATTTGAGCGAGGTAAAATTGACAAAACTCTATTTTTCAGAATAGTGAAAGGTCATATCATTCTTGTTCAGATATATGTTGATGACATTATATTTGGTTCTACTAACCCTGATCTTTGTACTCGTTTTGCTGATACCAATTGATAAACCCAAAATCTTCTGTTTAGCTCTGATACCAATTGATAAACCCAGAATCTAGCAATGAAATATAGAGAGAGAATCTAGAGAGCAAAAGTCATCCATATATTGATCAATGAGTACAAATGACACAATGCTACAAGTGTTCTAGGAAATTACAAAGGAGTCTTCTTTATATAGTAGAGGCATGGACATGTCATGGCCCTACTATATAAAGAAGACTCCTTTGTAATTTCCTAGAACACTTGTAGCATTGTGTCATTTGTACTCATTGATCAATATATGGATGACTTTTGCTCTCTAGATTCTCTCTCTATATTTCATTGCTAGATTCTGGGTTTATCAATTGGTATCAGAGCTAAACAGAAGATTCAAGCAGATTTTGAAGCAAATTGAAGATTTTTTACACTGAATTGAAGGTTTCGGACCACACATCAATCACTGTTCATCGAAGATTTCAAACCCTTCGTCGTTTACTGTTCATCTGAAATTCATCACTTTCTACCATTTTTGATCCTTTTGATCAATTCTTGGCATTATAGCACTCGGATTTAGTCCATGGTCATCTTTAATCCTCGGATTATTACCAAATTCTGCTAAAAAATCATCGAATTGATCACTTTTCATCACTTTTGTTCGAAAACCCTATTTTACTGATTTTGGATCAAAATTCGATTAAATCGATCGATTTAAGATTTGTGATCAACTAGAAAATTGTGCGACAGTTGATTTCGAACAAATCTGTGCAAATCTCGATTCAATTGAACAAGAATTTAAAAAGTTATGGCTGAATCAGTGGTTATTGGGGATAAGTGAAGGTTTCGGATTGTTTATACTGGTTTCGGATTGTTCTTGAGGGTTTCGGATTGTTCATACGGGTTTCGGACCATTCAAGGGAGTTTTACTTGATTTCGAATCACATAGATAATCACAAGTGTTATTTTCAGATCGTTAATCATATGAAACCATATAGTTTCGAACTCAGCTTTGTCCGAATTCTGTGGTTACGGATCAGTCTTCATATTGGTTTCGACTCAGAATTAATTAGGATTTTGGTTAAGTGTTGATTTCGAACTCAGTTAGATTCGAAATTCTTGGTTCCGTATCAAGTGAGGTTCGAAATTCTTGGTTCCGTATCAAGTTAGGTTCGAATTCCGTGGTTTTGCACCCAGTTAGGTTCGAATTCCGGGGTTCCGCATCCTGTTAGGTACGAAATCAGTGGTTCCGTATCCAGTTGCATCTGACTTCCGTGGTTCCGTATCCAGTTGCATCCGACATCTGTTGGTTTCGGACCTAAGTACATTTGAATTCTTGGAAGTTTTAGTTGCTTTCAGTTCATTCTAAGTGTAATTTTTGTTACACTTGCTGCTTGATCTTCTGAACGATCATTTTCTAGCAATTAACAAAGATGTCTAGAGAATTACTGAGTATGGGTTCAAAGAGTAAGCCTCCAGTATTAATGGCCGAAGAGTATTCTCAATGGAAAAAGAGAATGACTCAGTTTCTGAATCATCAAAACAGAGAACTCATGTTGTCTATTCAAAATGGTCCCTACAAAGCATACATAGATATTGGTGGTATTGCTGAAACTGCTACAAGTCAGTATGTTCCTCCAAGAAGAGTTGAAAAAGAATACAAATATTACAATGAAGCTGACAAAGCTAAACTTGAAATTGATGAGTTAGCTTTGACATACCTGACCCAAGCCATCCCAAATGATATCTACAATCGAGTAGATAGTCGTAATACAGCTAAGGAGATATGGGATGAGTTAGAAAGGCAGTTTGAGGGATCATCAAAATCCATGAAGACCAAAAAGAATCAAAGCATCAATGCTTATGAAGGGTTTAAGGCAAAATATGGCGAATCATTGAAAGAGACCTACAATCGTTACAACATCATCCTTAATGATTTGAGAAGAAATGGAGTCGACAAATCAGAATCGGAGATAAACTACAAGTTTATCAAGATCTACTACCAGAATGGGATTCATACTCCATTCAGCTCCAAATGTCTAGGGATATGGATGAAGAAAAGTTGACTGACATTTTCAGTATTCTTGGTCAACACGAAGATAAAGTAAAACTAGTTAAGGAAAAGGATAAAAAGGTCGAAGAGTCTTTAGCCCTGCTGAGTGAACTAGGAAGATTGGATCTGTGAAAACAAAAGCTTTGATTTCTGGGATAAGCAAGAAGAAGATGAGTTCTGATGATGATTACAGTAGCAGTTCTGGAGATGATATGGAGGAAATAGCTGAAAAGTTGGCTTTGTTAACAAACAAATTTCAAAACAGGTTTGGCAAAAAGAAGTTTTATTCAAAAACCAGAACTGATTACAACAAAGCTAACAGATATAAAAGGTTTGAGAAAAAGGAGGAAGAGAAAAAAGAGAAAGAGGAAAAAGAGGAGAAAGAGAAAAAAGTTATGAAAAAGGAGAGGGAAGAAAAGAAGGATAGAGATGACCGAAACTGTTATAACTGCGGAAAACCCGGTCACTTTGCCAGAGATTGCACACTGAAGAAAGTCTAGGATTCTGAGTACTATAAGAGAAAAGCTCACTTGGCAAAAGCCAAAGAAAGCGGAAAGCAAGTCAACGCTGAGGAAGAAATTTGGCTCATGGATTCTTTTGATGATGAAGAAGCGCACTTTACTGAAGTAAAGTACAGTCTAATGGCAAAGATGAATGAAGAAGACAAGGAATCCGAGGTATCATCTCTACATCCTTCCAATAATTCTGATAATAATGATAATTCTGATAATGAGTCTGAAACTGAAGATGCTAGATATGAAGAGATGCAAATCGTGATATTTGAACTTAATGAGAAGTTTGAAAAAGCTCAAAAGAAACTTGATAAAGTTCAAAAGAAACTTGAAGATGAGAAAAGTTCAAAGTTGAAATATCACGATGAAGCACTTCTTTATAAATGTTTAGCGGAAGATAAAGAAAAAGAAAAAGAAGTTATCAGATCAAAAGTTAAAACGCTTGAAACTGAAATTTCTGAGTTAAAGAAGAAAATGAAAGATATAAATTATGAAAACATAGGTTTTCAGTTCAAAATCAAAGTTCTTTCTAAAGAAAGAAAAGATGCTTTTGCAAAGATCAAGGAACTAGAAGATTTAAATTATAAAAGTGGTCAGACTGAGCAAACTCTGAAATTACTAACTAGCAACCCAAAAGATACTAGATTTTATAATCCAAAAATGGGTCTAGGATTATCTGATGTAGAGGTTCTTAAGAATGCACCTGAAAATCTTTACACAATTCAAAAATTGGGTGAAGGTTTAAAGGAAACTCTTAAAACTAAAGAACCTGAAATTAAAAGTAAGGTTTTGAAGCAAACAATTATAAAGGAGATTCCTCCAATTTCACAAGTTTTTGTTAAATCAAGTAATGAAGTTTTAAAGCAACCTATCATAACGGAGGTTCCTCCAATGACGCAAACTTTTGTTAACTCTAATAATGAAAGTTTGAAACAAACTTTTGCTAAAGATGTTGCTTCAAATCCTTCAACTCCTACTTCAAATTTAGAGAAAGTAAAGACGGATAAAGGTTCGGAAGAAAAGCCTAGATTCAATATGACAAACTTTAAATACGATGAACTAAATTCTAGTTACAAAATCAAAAAGGTTGAACTAACTGAATTTAGTTTATTATTTTCAAATGAATCTATGGCTAAAACAATTGATACAAATATCAATGAATCTGAATCTGTTAAAACTGAATCTAATGTTAAAATGGAGTCAAATAGAAAATCAGATTCTAACAAAAAGGAGTTTGTTCATAAAATCTCTTCTGAATTTCCTGATTTGAATTCAGCTTTACTCAAAATTGTTGATCTAGAAAATCAAATTTCTAATTGGCAATTAAACTTTGAAAAATTAGAGGATGATAATGAAAACATTGGATTAGACCATGATCAAACTTGAAAAGTCAATATTGACCTTAAGAGTGAGATTCAAAATTTAGAATCCAAATTATATGAAATATCAAACTCTAAGATTTCAAAGATTTGTGAAAAATGTTTAAAACAAGCTGAATTAAAAGATCAGAATAAATCTTCAAGTACCACTGATTCTTTTGCAAATGATTCTTTAGAAAAGGTTAAATTTTTTACAGAAAAGAAAGCTCTTGAACTAAGATGTGTAGAACTTTCAAAACAAGTTTCAGATTTTGAGAAAGTTCTATTTCTTGAAAAAGAAAAAAATAAAAAGGAAAGAACTGAGTTTGAAATAGAAAGAAAATATTGTGAAGTATATCATAAAGTGTTTTCATCAAAAGTATCTAATGTCAAAACAGAACAAAATCTGAAAAGAAAAGAAAAAGGAAAATTATTCGAAACAAAATCAAATTTGTTTCCAGATAATTCTTCTAGTTCTAAGAGTTCTGACAATGTTTCTCACTCTTTCTCAGAAATGGATGAAGAAAAGTGCGTGGATCTGAAGGAGAAAATTTCAAATAGCAAGAATAGGAATACTGATACTGAGAAATGTAATTCTTCAAATAAAAATTGTATTCATTCGTGTAATGTTTACAAAGTTTGTGAAAATAAAAATTCCACAATTTCTGATTCTACTTTGTTGACACAAGCAAAAAGAAGAATACATTGTGCTCATTGTTGGGATAACTATTTCAAGCTAAATAGAAATGATCCAAAGAACAAAAAGCTTAATACTTCATCTTTTTCTTTAAAATCTTCAGCGAACAAATTTGCTAAAATGTTCGGTTTCAGATCAAACAAACAGAATAAGAAGAAAGAAACAAAAACAGTTGATGTGAATATGGTTTGGATTCCCAAAGATCAACTCAACAAACCAAATTCACAAAATAACCTCACCTTTAAAGGCAAAATTCAAGGTTCATCAACTATAATAAACAAACTGATCCGTACTAACAAGAAAGGACCCATATAGATATGGGTACCTAAGATCAGGTAATTTTCTTTTTTACAGGACCGTCATGTGTGGGTCATTGATTCGAGAGCATCTAGACACATGACGGGGTACAAGCACTTATTGCACGATTTTACTGTACCACCTGGCGGATCGGTAGGTTTTGGTAACGACTCCAAAGGCCACGTTCGAGGCTTCGGAACGTTGAAGAATGACTCGATGCAAATAGAAAAGATCTTGTATGTTGAAGGATTAGGGCATAACCTTTTCAGTATTAGTCAGTTTTGCGACAAGGACTGTAAGGTAATTTTTGACAAGAAGTTTTGCTATGTTGTGGATGAGAACTGGTCAGATATTTTCAGAGCAAAACGATGCGGCGATCTATATATGACAGATTTTGCGACTCTTGTTGCTTCCAATCAAGTTTGTCTTGTTTCAAAAGCATCTCAAGATGAATGTTGGTTGTGGCATAGAAGACTCTCACATCAAAACTTTCGAAGCATCAACAAGCTCAGAATAGATGGATTAGTTTCCGGGCTTCCTGCATTGAAGATTGACAAAGTTTCCATCTGTCCGGCCAGTGAAATGGGAAAGATGAAACACGTATCTCACAAATCAAAGACTTTGTCTAATTGCAACAATGCCTTGGAATTAATCCACATGGATCTATGTGGCCCGATGCGAACTCAGTCAATGGGAGGAAATTAATATATATTAGTAATAATTGATGAGTATTCGCGATATACTTGGCTGGATTTCTTACGACTCAAATCTGAAGCACCCGAGCAGATAATTAAGTTTATCAAGAAGATACAAATACTTCTACAACGTCCGGTTCGAAAAATCCTAAGTGACAACGGAACTGAGTTCAAGAATGCAACTCTTCAAACATTTCTTGAATCCGTTGGAATATCTCACAATTTTTCTGCACCAATTACTCCACAACAAAATGGAGTAGTTGAAAGGAAGAATCGAACTCTTATAGAAGCGGCTCGAACAATGCTTGCTTATTCGGGTCTTCCACCAAGTCTATGGGCCGAAGCAGTTTCCACAACGTGCTTTACTCAGAACTGGACAATTATTAATAAACGCTTTAACAAAACTGCATATGAATTAATCAACAATCGCAAACCTAACATAAAATTTTTGCGTGTGTTTGGATGCAGGTGTTTTGTTATGAAAGATCGTGAAAACCTTGCAAAGTTCTAAGTTAAGGCTGATGAGGGAATCTTTATTGGATATTCCTTGAATTCTAAAGCATATCGGATCTACAATAATCGTACAAAATCAGTCATCGAGAGCATCAACGTTACGTTTGACGAGAGTGTGACTTTGACTTCTGGACAACACAGTTCAGAACTCGGACAGAAATCTGAAGCTTCTACTAAAAAAGGAGTAGAACCTGTGGCGAAACAGTTTTCTAATTCTGTATTAGACAATAATAGTACTAAAGATTTAGATTTATTATTTCATGATGCATTTATGGATTATTGTGCAGATATGGAATCACCCATCACATTTGTAAATGCATCTTCACAACAAACGAGTGTCAATGTCTCTGGTCCATCTGACGATGTCGGTGCTAGTACTTCTGGGGCAACTAACGAGACTCCGAGTGAACCCACAACTATTCCAGTTTCTGAACCTGAAATTCAACCTGAAGTTCCGGTTTCAGTAAACACATCATCAGAGGTTTCTACACATGAAATACAACAACCAGAAGTTAACGTACCAGAACTGACACATGTATCTTCAGCTGAATCTACTGAAGAGATTCTTGCAGTTTTGGATGAGAATGATTCATCGAACACTCGTGTAGAGATTCCAACTCTTCCCAGTACACATAAATGGACAAAAGCACACCTCCAACAGATATTATTGGTGATCTCAACGATGGAGTGAAGACACGATATGCGACTACAAACGAGTGTTTGTATGTCAACTTTCTAAGCACATTAGAACCCAAGAAAGCATCTGAAGCTTTACAAGATCCAGATTGGATAAACGCCATGCAAGAAGAGTTAAATGAGTTTAAGCGTAACGAAGTTTGGCATTTGGTGAAGCGTCCTAAAGACAAGACCATTGTTGGAACTAAATGCGTCTTTATAAACAAGAAAGACGAAGCAGGAATTATAGTCAGAAACAAAGCAAGACTGGTTGCAAAAGGGTATAATCAACAAGAAGGAATAGATTATGATGAAACCTATGCACCAGTAGCAAGGATTGAAGCCATCAGAATTTTTCTTGCATACGCCGCGCATAAAAGCATGAAGGTATTTCAGATGGACGTCAAATCTGCGTTTCTGAACGGAATACTTCATGAAGAGGTTTATGTAAGTCAACTTGAGGGTTTTATAGATCCAAAATATCCCAACCATGTCTACGTTTTAGACAAAGCACTCTACGGTCTGAAACAAGCACCAAGGGCATGGTATGAGACTCTGACTATTCATCTGCTTGAAAATGGATACACCAAAGGTACAATAGATACAACTCTTTTTCTCAAAAGAAAAGGTAAAGATTTAATGCTAGTACAAATATATGTTGACGACATCATATTTGGTTCTACGAATCCCGATATGTGTAAAGATTTTGAAGAGGTGATGAAAATACGCTTTCAAATGAGTATGATGGGAGAGCTAAAATTTTTCCTTGGACTCCAAGTGACACAGTCAAATGAAGGCATTTTCATTAATCAATCAAAGTATATAAATGATATGCTTAAGAAATTTGACTTAAATTCCCATGGATACCGGTAAGCTTTTGAACGCTGATTCATCTGGTATATCAGTCGATCAAAAGTTATACCGTGGCATGATTGGATCTTTACTATATCTAACGGCAAGTAGACCGGATAGTTTGTTTGCAACATCCTTTTGTGCACGTTTTCAAGCTAACCCGAAGGAATCTCACCTTGTGGCTGTAAAGAGAATCCTTAGATATCTCAAAGGCACAAAGAATTTGGGTCTTTGGTATCCTAAGGATTCTGGGTTTGAGCTAACTGCTTACACAGATGCAGATCATGTGGGAAATATGATGGACAGGAAAAGTACATCTGGTGCTTGTCAATTTTTGGGAGATAAACTTGTAAGTTGGTCATCAAAGAAGCAAGCTTGTGTGTCAATATCTACGGCTGAAGCAGAGTACGTGGCCGCCGCTAGTTGCTGTTCACAAGTAATTTGGATGAAGACTCAGCTAAAGGATTATGGATATATCTTCAACAAGATCCCAATATACTGTGATTCCAAAAGCGCGATTGCAATAACTGAGAATCCTGTTCAATACTCCAAGACGAAACACATAGATGTCAGGTACCATTTTATCAAAGACCATGTTGAGAAGGGAACTATAGAAATGCATTTCGTACCAACAGAACTAGAGCTTGCTGATTTATTTACAAAACCTTTAGATGAAAAAAGGTTCACTTTTCTAATCAGCAAACTAGGAATGTTGAATACGTAGGCATTTCTTAGTTTTTCTTTAAAACATTGAGGGGGAGTATCTGTTCTTGTTTATTTAATTATATTCATAATTTGAGGGGGAGTTAGAATTTTTCATAAAGTGATACATCTAACATTCTGGACTCATGTTCTATGAGTACCAAGTTTTTCATCTGTCTATGTAGATTTCTCTAAAGAAAAGACAGCAAATTGTGCATCTTTTTAGGGGGAACAGATTGGCATAAGTCTGTAAGAATATAGAATATAGTATATAGTATACAGTTTCTTTAAATATATATATATATATATATATATATATATTGAGAGAGCTTAAGTAAAAGACTACAAAGATTTTATCTGATGTAAGAGTTTTTGAACAGTTTGAAATTTTTTCTGAAAAAGTTGTATTTTTTTTGAAAATCTTTGAGATTTCGGACCCATAAGGATAAGAAACCAAAGGTTTCGAACCCTTAAGGATGCGAAACCAAAGGTTTCGAACCCTTAAGGATATGAAACCAATGGTTTCGAACCCTTAAGGATACGAAACCATATGGTTTCGGATCTAGAAGGGTACGATTTCAATTTTTTTTTAAATTCACAACTTTATCTGATTCTAATTCTTTTGGAATTTTTTGCATCGTTGTTCATGCGAAATGTTCAGATGATCAGTGCCATGTCTATTTTTCAGACATGCCTTTTTACTGTTTGCCAAGTAGGGTACTCTAAATCGTGCCAAGTGTCCAATTTTTTTTAAGTATAAATAGAGTTCAAAATCTCATTTCCCACTTATTTCAAAATTGCAAACGATTCGAATCCTCTCACAAGTGCACTGTTCATCATCTTCAACCTCAAACTTCATCTGTTCGATTCTTCTTCATCAGGTAACCATTTCTGTTGATTTTCGTCTATTTAGATTCGATTTCTTCATATGAATCTTTCTATCCATGTAATTTCATCGAATGAAATCATCTGTTATGCTTATTCGAGTAAAATCAGTTCGGGTACTTTTCATGTTCTTCATGTTCTTGAGTCTGTGTAAATTATCTTTTTAAGTCAAAGGGTTTTAGGGTTTCGAACCCTTCTTAGGTCAGAAATGCTTTTAGGGTTTCGAATCATTCTTTTGATCTAAAATGATTCTTGGTGATAAAAATGTTGAGTTCTGATTTCGGATCACTTGTGGCACGAAATCATGGACATTTTTTTTAGAAAAGGGTTTGTGCTAACATGTCATGGTTTCGAATCCATCAGGATACGAAATCATTGGTTTCGAATCCTTCTGGATACGAAATCATTGGTTTCGGTTCCTTTTGGATACGAAATCTGGTGTTTAAAAGATGTTTTGAAAATGCTGAAATCAACTAAGTCATGGTTTCGGATCCTTATTGGTTCAAAATTCTTGGTTTCGGATCCTTCTTGGTTCGAAATCCTTAGTTTCGGATCTTTCTTGGTTTGAATTCTCTTGGTTTCGGATCCTTCTTGGTTCGAAATTCTTGGTTTCGGACCCTTGTTCATCCGAATCCATAGTGTGTGTATGTGTGATCCGAATCCTACACTTAGAAAATTTCAGAAATTTTTTCAATTTTTTTTTCAAAATGATAACCTTTTTCAGAACTGTTTTGTTCCAAAACAACAGTTCAGATGGCAAATCAGGAAGAACAAAGCCGTATTCAGGGCTTTGGTGAACATGTTCCGAGAATACCCGATCCGACAGCTGATGTTCCTTTACCATCAACGCGATCTGTACACCTATCACAAGCCGGAGTTCATCCCGGTCACTTAATCATTCATCCGATCAATTATGTACAGATCATCTTCAACAATCATCATGTTGATTTTGACAAGATCAACATTCATCCAGTGGTAAAAGAAGTGCTCAGAAATCACCCGCTAGCATACGCATTGACTAACACAGTCAATGTGCCTATGCTATATTTATAGAAAGCATGGAAGACGATAACCACATCCATGGAGAACGACAGACCGATCTTTCTATTTCAGATCGATGAATTTATCACGAAGCTCGACTTTCAAAGACTGAGACTTGTACTGAGGCTACCTGAGCCTGATTTACAGAAGGAAAGACTGAATTCGATGATTATCCGTCTGAGGAGGAAGTGTTTGAAGGCATACGCGCAATGGGATATACCGAGAATTTAACACGAGTAACGGGTTTTAATAATGCGAATCTACCACCTTTGTACTATACAATCTTTTCTATTCTCAACCGGTGCTTAACTGCCAAACATTCGGGAACTGACAGTGCCAGTATCGGATTTCTGAAGTTGTTTCATACGGTGGTGTATGATCTTCACGTAGATTATGCAGCCATCTTCTGGCATGAACTGAACGAAAAGATCGAGCTACGTCGTCAAAACAAGGGAAAGCCTTACATTCCGTACATGAGGTTTCTTCAAATCATCATTCAGAGTATGCTTCGTTCTAACCGAGAAATTCCATGAAGAGTAAATCATCCTTCTGTGCCCGAGAAACCAATGCAGTTCATTCAACTACCAAAGAGGAAATATGACTATGAAATGCCATTACCGGAAGGGTTCCTTTCATACGTGGATCAGGACGCTGAGTGTATCATTGATTATAGAGAGTCTATGGTCCGGCCAGCACCGGAGGGACCTACCCAAGACTCAACCCCTAGGCGAGAGGAGTCTGTGAGGGTTCAGGATGCAAGGGCTACTGAACGGGGAGAGTCGAGGGAAAATACCGAGAGGGGAACTGGTGGGGGCCAGTCACCTATACTTGAAGATGCAGGGTCATCGTCTGAGGACACACATATAGATGACCTTGTACAAGACGATTTTGAAGAAGTAGTTCCTAAACACATTGGGGATGCTCCTTTAGTTGAGTATTTTGAAGATAGTACAGAGTCTGATAACGCGTCTGATCCCGCAGAGGAACAAAATGATGGAGATTCTAATGATAACAATGATGGCAATGATGGAAATGATGGTGCTGATGCAGAAAATATGTTTGGTGATGTTGTTGATATTCTAGTGTTTCCACAATTGAATTTGTCAGCTAATATTACTGTGGAAGAGCTCAACTTTGATGACATGCCCTTGATGTCTTCTCAAGTTAGTGAATGAATGGGAGGTATAGGGAGAACCGAGGGAGAATTAGTTGAAAATATATGTGAGTCTGCGAGAGAAAATGAAGAAAAAAATATAGAGAGTGTGAGAGCTACCAAACATTTCTATACCAGAAGGGCAGCCACATCCACCACCGGATCTCATTTGTTGGGATCAGGTGTTGAAAAAGACGTTACTCGCCCAGTAACGCAATTGCACACCTCAGCCAGCCATTCAGCTTCTTCTCAACAAGAAGCTGTCTCATTTTCTCACGGGGCTTTAGCACATAATCTATCCGGATCTCACTTGGAGATTTCGGGTATTGAAACAGAGCGACCTCCTCCCCGTTCCTCGACCTTCATTTCTGCACATGTTGAGCGTCTAGTGCCTATTGCTAATATTTTTTTTCTTTGAATAGGACACTTTCTGGAACAACTGATGCGAGTCTTCGTGACCCATCCAGAACACTCGGAGTAGATCCTCTCACAGTACTACAAGGACAGAGTGGAAATCCTACCTGTGCTAACACTATGCCAACACTGAGCGTAGGTCACACAGTTGAAACAACTGTTGTGTCAACGGCGAACCTAAGTGGTGCCGGTGTTACTTTACCCGTCTTCGTGACAAGGGGAACTCTCGACGGCGCCCTAAAGGCTATTGAGGAAACATTCATACGGGAGTTACAAGGGGTGAAAACTTTATTGAAAGGCAAAGGGCCGACAATTGAAGAGCCCGTTGTACGTTCACGACCAGAAATTTACTTGGCTCCGCCTCGTGTAACTCAACCTCCTTCAGTTCAACAACCTTCAGTTGATCAAAGTATTGATGAGTTAAGAGATCTGTTTTATGCTAAGCTGATGTCCATTAGCCCTGAAGATCAACAAAGTAAAACTCTATTATCGCTACTACAGAACTTCCAATCTACACCACCTCCATCACCACCTCCACCTACACCTACATCTACAGTTACATCCACAGAGTTCCAAACCTTATCCACGGAGTTTAAGTCCTTCATGTAATACCCCGGGTAAGTTCGTTAGTTAAAATCCCTTTTCCGTTAAGTAAAGTTAACTTATAAGTTGGATTTTAGGGTAAGGTTGGGTTAAATTATAAGTTAAGGGTGTTTGGGTCATTATTGAGAAGTTCAAGGTTTAAAATGAAAATAGGTTTGATATTACCCCTTTAGGAGTTTAGATATTTCATAACTCCAGAATTATAAGATATTTCAGATTAGTGTGTGTGTGGGGGTGTTGAGAGAAAGCAAGAAGAAGAAAGAGAGGTTGTGGCTAAGAGACCCAATTTGGTGTACTTGGAAGTGAATCTGAGGTATGTTTCTTTGTAATTTGTGTTTGTAATTGCTTTTAGAAGGTTTCTATCGGATTAGATTAGTCAATTACACTTCTGGTAATAATTCAGTCGAATTCTGGGTGAAAATGGGATGAACTGTAACAACCCAAGTCCCATAACATACATCATATAACATAACATGCATACATATCATTGATTTACAAGGATATTGCTTGGGATAAATTTAAGTGATATTGCTTGGGATAAATTTAAGTGAGAAATCAAGGATAATCGAAACTAGAAAGTGAAGAGTGTTATTGGGAATGATTAGTAAGGAAAAGCTATTAGTGATCAAAGGTGATAACCCGTTATCATATGTGTTCGGATTTGAAAGATTTATCAAGGTGGTAATAAAATTTATTGTATGAGAACGAAAGTGGTTGGTAGTTTAATTTGGAATGAATGATCTAACACTTGCAATTGTTAGCAATTTTCAAATTGAAGGTGCATGTTAGAATTTTGGAAAGATATTGCGAAAGTGTAGAATGTGGCGTTGGGTAAAATTCAGTATTTCAAACGCTAGGTTATGCCTCCAAATGTTAAAGTTTATGTTATGAATAAAATTTCAAATGTGTTAGATGATATATATATATATATATATATATATATAATTTTGTGCTGGAAGAGGCACGGTGAAATATTGTATGTTGAAAGAGGCACGATGATATATTTTGTGCTAATCGAGGCACGAGGTGAAATAAAGATGTACTGATTTTGTTAATAAGATGTTTTTATGGTTGTTATATTTTGGGGATGGGTGTATAGTGTGGATCCAATTTGTTTATTATCGTTTTGAAAGATGGTGTTAATGATATTTGAGAAATGAAAAAAGGGTGTGGTTGTTTCTAGCATTGAGTGGGATTTAGGATTAACTCGGTTAAGTTCCTGATATGAGGTGTGGTGAAATTATTGGTTAAGTATAGTAACTGTTGAAATTGGGTGCGTGCGATTGGTTTGGAGGTGAAAGAAATCTAGCTCATAGGATCGGTCTAGAGTAAGCACCTCCTAGGGAGCTATCCTTGGGGAAACGTGTTTTATGTTGAGAAGAGAGTGGAAGAAAGTAGTTGAATGTAATGCTTGGGGTAAAGGACCATTGGATAGGACGTGGTAGTAGTACGAGTGTGAGGTTGTGGCAAGTGTGGAAATCAATTGTTGCCTAAGAATCGTAGTCGGTGTAATTAATGCAAGAAAGTGTTGTCTGTCTTAGGCGTATTTTGGAATAGAGAAGTGACGGTAGAGTTGGGGATGGTCTATGAAGAAAAGTTTAACTACGGGTTAAGGCGATACTCCAAGTTGATTTTGTAATCTATTGGGGAGTAGAATGTCGTTATTTTTGGATTAGAGAAGTGATGGTCTATAGAGTGTCGCTATTGGGACGTTAACATCGGTGAAATGCGTTCTTTTAAGAATAGTAAAATTATGTGCGAAACCATTAGTAAACCTGGAGTCTAGATGTGTGAATGTTATTGGTATGATTGATCTGAGATATTATACCTTGTTTGTATCACATGGGTTTTCTTCTTGGAGTAAGAGTTGTTGTAGTTAGGAGGGTACTAAATTATTGGTATGCGCCTTAGTAATGAAGGGTTACACATAAGTGAGAGTTCATTCGACCTTTCCCGTGTCGATCCCGTCGGAATGGATTAAAAGTGGAATAATGTGGGGGAAGCATTGGTGATAGTAAGTCGCAAGTTTAGAAACTAGGTTGCTGATAGCCTGGACTTAAATTGAAAGAGAATATACATATTATGTTTATAAGGTATAAGAAATTGATGTTTAAGAGTTTTCTTGGTATAGAAAAAAATGATTCAATGGATGGGGTGTTTACCTAATACTTCCCTTGGATTGGCGGATTTAAGTTGTAAAAGGGATTTATATTATTAAGTGTTATGATTAGTGGGAAGAAAGCAATGCTCAATAAATATTTTGATGGTCGTGTGATGAACCTTTTTTATGGAGTTGTTTAAGTTAAAGAGTTGTTTTAAACCTTATGCTAGACCTTGCATGTTAAGCCGTTAATGAGTTATATGATTAGTGACGAGAAATTTTAATAATTTTTAACGGAGTTATGATGAATTCTTTTCGGCTTAGTTTTGTAGTGAAATTATTATGTGGTGATTTGGTAATTTTATTAGTTGGGTAAGCAATCAACAATTAATCAACACAATCAGTAATAGCCAGCCATAAATCTCACTTGTATTGATAGATCGAATGAATAAGATTCAGTGGCAGACTGTAGCCGTACAAAGGTTTTGCAAACAATAACAATGATCATTAACCCTAAACAGGGTTAAACACAAACTACTTATACCCATAAGGTATTTACAAGAAATGATAAAACAAGTCCCTGAACTTCTAATTCCACACATATTAAGACCTAACAATCTCCCCCTTGGAATAGAAGTTCGCGTTCACGCCAGTCTGGAACATAGCGCTTTCAGATAGCAAAGAGCACTTCAAAATATCTGATGCAACTTCTGAATTCAAGCCGGTCTTCTATGGCTTTGAGAAGATCTTCGACAAGGTACTCGCGAAGATTGACATATTGCTCTGGAGGAGCATTCTTGACTTCTTCTTCTAAAATCTTCTTCAGATCAGACTGGATTTTCACCAATGTTCCCTCGCTAAATTTATGCACTTCACTTTTTCTGATGAACCGTTTCTCCCCTTTTTCGTTCAGATACACGAACCCTGTTTCTGGTTTAGAAAGTAAAGAGTGTACCTGTGCGTCTTCAGGGAGGTTCAGATTGGGCTTTAAGATGTTGATCTTTTTCTGATTACTTTCGAGTCCCAACTGAAAGTCTTCGATGTATGATAATGTGATCGTGCACTTCATAAATCTTTTGATAGCTTCGAGGGCTTTGGTATAAGGTAGAGGCCGAATAGTGAGAGTCTTCAAAAATCTGAGTAGAACTGGGAAATCTCTCAGGCAGAGATGTTTGAAATCGGATTCTGAGAAGGTCCAAATATCTCCGTCATCCCTTTTAACTGAAAAGGTCGGGAAGACGACTTTTACGATTCTGTCTGATTCAATACTCACGATTTCGGTGATTCTGTGCTTAGAGTAGACCTGATGTCTCATTCTGCCTCTTTTCATAACTTCCACATACTGCAATCTGATCCGCTCATCAAGGAACGTTGCCCCATGACATTGAACTGGGTCGAGAGGCCTTATCCAGTGATCGAAGATTTTATTCTAAGATTCTTCCAGATACGGTACTAAAATACGAAACCTTTCCCAACGAGCTGGTTGAGGATGTTGAGGTGGAACCGCTTCTGGAATAGACATAATAATTTCTGGTGAACCTGCCGTATCAGTAAGATCAGCCGGAGTGGTAGATACCTGTTCACTCTGAAGAAGAAGTTGGTCATAATCAAAATCTGTCATCAAGTCGTCATCGCCCTGTATATCCCACAAGGCATCAGTTTCGGTCTGAATAACTACAATCGCTCTTTGCCTCCAATCAGTTTCAAGTCCGGATCGCCGGCCGAGTCCTCATCAATCAGCTCTAGGACGGGCCGCTCCGAAACTGTTGGCATTAATGTGTCTTCCGATGGACTTTCGGGCTTTTCAACTGTCGGGTCTGCTGACTCTTCTAAATTATCTCTGACCGGTGATGGAATCTCCATGTCCTGAACCATTTCGGACTCTAACGGTTGCTGTTGCTGTGGTTCAGTTGGAGTTACCGTTGAAGTTTCAGCCGCCGCAGATGACAGCTCAGTCAGTTTCATTCTCTTCCCCCCCTCATGGTGATCACGGTCATCCGGATCATCATGTCTACGTTTGGTACCCTGGACCTGACCCTTACAGGTGTCTTCAAGGCTGGTGACCCTCTCGGTTAGCTTGTCGAGGGCCTGTCTGACTTCGGATAGTTGATTCGGAATAGAGTCGGTCGGTGTGATAGGGGGCGATGTTTGGGTTTGCGAGCGGAGAATGCTCACTAAATCTGCATCAGCTGAGGCGGAAATGTTGGAGTCGGTCAACAGCTTGTCCAGTAGGGCGACTTTGAGATCATCAACAGACATGTGCTGGGCATTCGGAATGGTTGACGGTTGAGATAGTCTGAGGTGGGGAGTCGGATGAGGAGCCGAAGATGCCGTGGCTTTACCTGTGATAGATCGACGAATGAACGCCAAATCCTCGGAAACTTGCTTCATAATATCCGATTGGACAGCCTTTAAGGCACCGTCCACGTATTCCTTGGAGACGAACTCCGGGAAACTAACTCCGGCGGAACTTAGCCATTCCGTTGTAGTAGTTGCGGCGGATTGCACCGCAGTACCGCCTACGTTCACGGTTGGCATGATGATAGTCGTGGTAGGTCTTCCGCCCTGTCCTTGCGAACTACCAAAAGGTAGAGTCGCTCCGGGCGTTCCGGTCGAGGCACGAATACTCTCGACATTAGCAGAATCAATGACCCGTGTCCTAGCCAAAGGAAAGTCAATATCAAAGGGATCTAGACTCAATTGTGCATCCAAGGAAGGCGAGACCGGGGGAGGCTGGTCTCTAGTTTCAACACCAGAACTCTCCAAGTGAGAGACCGGTGGAAGTTGTGCTTGATCCCCGTGAGAAGTTGAAACCGGATCCTTTTGAGAGGAAACAGAGTGGCTAGGGGGGTTGTGCAGGTGCGTCGCTGGGCCCACAACGTCTTCTTCAATATCCGTATGCAACAAATGCAAAGGAATAGTAGATGTGGCTGCCCGGCCAGATGAAGGCTGGTTGGGGGTAACCTGTGAAGATTGCCCCATCACTCGCTCACAGTCGTTCTTTAGCTTACTCCTCCTTTCACGCACAGGCTCACTTTCTATTTCTTTTTCAACTAAAACTCCCCCCGCTCTCCTTGTCTCTCCAATAATGGCTTGGGGGTTAGATGTGTCATCATCATCATCTTCTGATTCGGTTTCCTCACTATCGGATTCCTCAGACCCTTCTTCGTCACCGGAAGCCAAGCCTGATTGAGACTCAGATCCGGAGTCCGATTCGGAGCCAGAGGCGGTGCCGACAGCTGTTCCGGAGGAGGAACCGGATTCGGAGCTAGAAGAGGAGGCTGCCTCTTCGGCTGTGTGTACTCGAGAAACTCCTTCAACCTCCACGTCGTGTAGGGCAAAACCTTCAACAGGTGGTGTACGAGGTCTAGGTCGAGACGTACTAGCATCGCGTGTTGACCGTCCGGCACCACCCACGCCTGAACCCCTCACTATATTTTCTCTCTGTGCGCCCCGTCCGACAGCCCCTGCTTGTCGGACCCCTCGTCCTCGCATACGTGGACCCTCACGTCGCTCGGCTCGCGCTCCTTGGGCATGTCCAGCCGGATCTGGCTGGTCCATAGGAGCGACTATGTTGTTCTCTGTCCTATATGCTATCACACTTAGTGCCGATTGGTCCATGATAGCTAGTAAGTTAGCAGGAATCACCATAGAAACAACACCTTCTAAAACTCGAATATTTTGAATACGAGTCATACGAGTAGAAACAAGTACCTCGTGATCAGCGCCTCGAGGAATGGTGAGATCGGTTTCCATGTAATGTGCGACAATCATTTGAAGAAAGCGTGGATACGGGAGAAATGAGAGTCGTCTATTGCCGTCAATTTTCTTTTGCACTTGAGCCACAAGTTCCGTCCATAGCATCGCCGCGAAGTCAACATTGCGACTCTAGATAACCGCATGAAGTAAGCGTAGCATGTTGACCGAAGTACGATCAATTCCTTTCGTCACAGCTGAGATACACCTGTTCAAGATGGTGACCAGAGTGTACCAGACAGGCTGGAGGTGAGTACGAGTGAAGCTCGAAGGTTGATGAAGGCCACCTCGATATCCGAGAGCCTGAATATCTCGGCACAGTTCTACATCAGTGACTTGCCCGTCGAAAGCTTCTGGAGCTGGAGCAGCATTTGCGGCCTGTAGACCAAGGATGGTGCGGAAGGTCTGGACCGTGATAGTGAACTCTGAGTCGCCGATACGAGCGCGAAGTTCAAAGTTTTGGACGCGCGCGATGAGTTCGAGGGATCACCATAGTTGATGTACGTAGACGGATGGAACCGAAGGATGGGCCGTCAACGCTTGGTTAAGAGCATGGCGCTTCAGAATCTCCACTATAACAGGGCATTGGCAGTTAAAGTTTGTCAGAACCAGATGGTAGTTGTTTGGAACCAGAGGGAGGTTCGGACCTTCTGGAAGTAACGGGGCATTGCCTGGCGGCGGATTCGGATTTGGTTGAGCCATGTACCTATAAAAGCGAGTTTAAGAGTCAATAACCAGTGCTTTGTTTGACTTATAATTAAGTCTCGAGGCCCGTATTCTCGGATTTGGAACACCGAGAGTCGGTATAGTTCAAGACAGATCACAACTCGAATCTTGTAGAATCCGAGTTTGGTGAGAGCATGGATGAACATTTGAAAGAGAAGATTGGCATTTGTGTGCAATCAGGACTGTGAAGCTTGACAGTACTTAGAATTAGGAAATACCAGGCTTAAGCACACCGGGAGTTTAACAACCGGGACTTCAAAGAAAACATAGGGCACCGGGACTCTGGAGTACCGGGACATGGAACTACCGGGACATGGGACTACCAGGAGTCGAGACTACCGGGAGTCGAGACTACCGGGAGTCGAGACTACCGGGAGTCGAGACTACCGGGAGTCGACTACCGGGACTCCTTTTAATCGCGAAACCCAGCTAACTTTTGAGCAAAATTAAGATCCCAAATCCATTTAATCGTAATCTAACCTACGCATTATACCCTAGACTGAATAAAATCGAACAATAGGAGTCAAAAGAGAATCGAATCAACGCCCTAAGGGTTCGAAAACCCTACAGCGGCGGTGTCGATGAAGATCGATGAAATCGATCGAGTTTGGTGCTCCATAAATCGATTTGATGATATAAACATGATAAGAGTTGAGATTAGATTGCTTACCTGAAGTTTGGTGAGGATCGGAGCTCGATTGAGAAACTGGGTACCGGGAGTCGTGCGGGAGTGGTGCGGGAGTGTGGGTGCGGGAGTATTTGAAAATGTGAAGGAGTCTAATAAATGTTGTTTAAATACTCCGGGTCGATACCGGGGTGAACTCGGTACCGGGTCCCAGAACTCTCCCGGTTCCATTTACTCCAACCGCTAAAAAATTTTCTTGACATTGAAAAAAACTTTTAAAAGAATATACCCTGAATTCAGACTTGACACTTTACAACCTTCAAGTATGAAAATTTGCACGTCTCCCCCTTGGTTTTTCAAACTGATATCGCTCCCCCTCAACGTTTCAAACTGAATTCAGACTTGACACTTTACCTTGGAGATGAAAAATTAAGGAGATGAAAATACACAATGCAAAGAAAAAACTAACTAAAAAAAACTTTGACAAAATGACAAAACTCCCCCTAGACTTGTCGAACTGACAATTCTCCCCCTCGATTTCTCAAAAAAATTGCTTAACCTCACAGAGATAGAATACGTACCTTTGGAACTAGGCATTCGAGGAGTCATCTGGAAAACACACATTTAGAAGCACGGGAAAAACAAAGACAAGACGAATAACGTAAAGACACACGGAAAACTGGAAAAACGAAAGGAAACACTACACGTGAATGTACAAAAAATGAGTCACCGATGTGCTTGAAACACCTAAGCCACGCTGCGTGATAAGTGTGACTGTAAGAGATACAGTTATCCCATTGTGTGGAAAAGGTGAAACCAGTACAACGGAGACTCAAACTTTCAGATTAAGCATACCAAGCTTGAACACTAGAGCGAAAAATCGTTTTTTGTCCAACGCCTTGGTAAACAAATCTGCCAGTTGATTTTCCGTACACACAAAGTAGAGTTCCACGGTACCTTTCTCCACATGGTCTTTGATGAAGTGGTAGCGTACGTCTATATGTTTCGTCTTTGTATGATGCACCGGATTGCTTGTGATGGCGATAGCACTTTTGGAGTCACAATAGATGGGGATGTTCGAGTAGTTGTACCCGTAATCCTTCAGTTGAGTCCGCATCCAAATCACTTGGGAACAACAGCTGGCCACAGCTACGTACTCTTCTTCCGCCGTGGAGGTGGAGACGCAAGTCTGCTTCTTTGAGGCCCAGCTAACCAGCTTGTCGCCTAGGAACTGAACGTGTCCCGTCGTGCTTTTCCGGTCGAGCATGCTTCCCGCATGATCAGCATCAGAATACGCGGTAAGCTCGAAACCTGTATCCTTCGGGTACCAAAGGCCAAGATTAGCAGTACCTTTCAAGTAACGAATTATACGCTTAACTGCTATCATGTGAGACTCTTTAGGATTAGACTGAAACCTAGCACACAGAAAAGTGGAGAACATTATGTCCGGTCGACTTGCTGTCAAATACATCAGCGAACCAATCATGCCTCGATAGGTAGTGGTGTTAACAGCCTTTCCGTTAGGATCAGCGTGTAACTTCGTACCAGGGGACATAGGAGTACGCATGGGTGACCACTGTTCCATCTTGAATTTCCGTAGAATATCCGCGATGTACTTAGATTGATTGATAAATATCCCGGTCGACAGTTTTTGAACTTGAAGACTGAGAAAGAAATTCATCTGACCCATCATACTCATTTTAAAATGCTTTTTTCATGAGGAATGAAAAGTTGCGACAGTATTGTGGGCAAGAGGAACCGAAGATAATATCATCGACATAGACTTGAACTAACAGAATGTGCTCACCTTCCCTCTTTATGAAAAGAGTTGTGTCGATCTTACCTTTCGAGAAGCCGGAAATCAGAAGAAAAGTTGACAGTTTATCGTACCAGGTTCTCGGTGCTTGTTTTAGTCCGTATAACGCTTTGTCAAGTCGATACACATGGGTCGGGTGATCCGGATCTACGAAACCTTCTGGCTGGGAGACATACACCTCTTCTTTTAGATCTCCATTCAGAAACGCCGTCTTCACATCCATTTGATATACCGTGAAGTTTTTATGGGCGGCGTATGCGAGAAACATCCGAATGGCTTCGATTCGGGCCACTGGATCAAACGTCTCTTCGTAGTCGATCCCCTCTTGTTGTCGATACCCCTTAGCGACCAATCGTGCCTTGTTTCGGACCACGACACCATTCTCGTCCTTTTTGTTCTTGAAAATCCATTTCGTGCCAATGATGGTTCGATCCTTCGGGCGAGGGACCAGACGCCAAACTTTGAGACTCTCGAATTCGTTGAGCTCTTTTTGCATAGCCATTATCCAGTCCGGTCGTGTAAAGCATCTTTGACTGACGCCGGTTCGACATTGCTCAGGAAAACAGAGAAGAGGCACTCGTTACCGGTTGCCGCACGGTTTTGAGTATTGCTCAGCAATGCAGGTACAGCGGCGTCTTCAGCTTCCATGGTAGCTCGAGTCTGAACTGGAGCGGTCGGACTGCCAATAATTTGTTCCGGAGGGTGCGCTCGAGTCCATTTCCTCGTGTGGGGTAGAGGATCCGAAAGAGGTTCTGAATTATCCGCATCAACGTAGGACCCAAGGGGTAGATTCTGAACAGCTTCAAGGGATGGAACTGGATGTAGTCTTGGAACGGCCGCATGTGAAGATACAACAGCGGTGGACGAAGATGTGGCAGTGTCGTCTGAGCCGTTGCTTGCTCCGGGGGAAGAAGTGGTTGGAACCGCTGATGAGGGAGGTGTCGTCGTCGCAATTACAGGTGAAGTAGGTGAGTCCTCCGAGGATGTATCATTGGGGGTTGCAGGAGGACCGGAAAAGTCGGTCGACACCATTATAGTTCCATCTGTATTCAAAGAAGCATCAGTAGAAACTGGGGGAAAAAATAAATCATTATAAAAATCTTGAAACAGAAGATCTAACTCAGAAGGTTGTGACTTCGACGTATTGGACGACGAAGGTTCTACTGTTGTATGCTTGGGTTCCAATCGAGAGAGATCAGAAGCCAGCACGCCAGTAAGTGCGGGTTCCGAACTGTTATGTCCAGAAGCCAGGTCGACCAATTCGTCGAAGGTCACGTTAATACTCTCGATCACACTCTTGGTCCTTTTATTATAGACGCGGTATGCTTTGGAAGATGTCGAGTAGTCAATGAAGATCCCCTCGTCCGCCTTCGGCGTGAGCTTGCCAAGATCATCCTTATCGTTTAGAACGAAGCATTTGCACCCAAACGCATGAAAGTATCCGATGTTGGGGGTGCGCTTATTGATGACCTCATAAGGCGTCTTGTTGAAATGCTTATGGATGATGGATCTATTTTGAGTGTAGCACGCCGTCGCGATAGCTTCGGCCCATAGAAACATAGGAAGTGCGTACTGAGTCAGCATGGTACGCGCCGCTTCCACCAAAGTGCGGTTATGACGTTCCACCACGCCGTTTTGTTGTGGAGTCCGTGCTGCCGAGAAGGTGTGCGAAATCCCCGACGAAGTGAGAAAATCGCTGATGGTACGATTCTTGAATTCCGTTCCGTTGTCCGTGCGAATCGTGACTACGGTCAGCTGAAGGTTGTTTTGAACTCCCTTGAGGTGGTTGATGATAACCTCGGGTGCCTCTTCCTTTGAACGAAGGAACTTGACCCAGGTGTACCTTGAATAGTCGTCCACCATCACTAATACGTACTTCTTGTGACTTATGCTTTGAACGCGCATAGGGCCGCAGAGATCCATGTGAATCAGCTCTAATGGACGTGACGTGCTTGGAACCGGTTTTGGCTTGTGAGACACCTTCTTCATCTTACCCATCTCGCATGCAGAGCAGAGATGTTCTTTCGCGAATTGTAGTTCTGGCATACCCTTGACTAGTTTACCCAGCACCAGCTTATTGATGTTCTTGAAGTTGAGATGCGATAGCCGTCGATGCCATAGCCAGTTCTGTTGAGTAGTAGCTTTGGACATCAGGCAAACTGCTTTATCGGTTTTGACTGTGGCGAGATTGATGGTGTACAAGTTCGTCCGTCGAGTACCAGCGAGAATTTCCGTCCCATCGTCAGCTAGAATACTGCATCTCTTCGCCTTGAATCGCACTTCAAGATCCTTGTCACAAAACTGGCCGATGCTGAAAAGGTTGTGACCAAGGCCGTCTACGTAGGACACCCGTTTGATCGTGAGTTTGTCCTGAACTAGGTCGCCGTAGCCCATGATCGGGGCCACATTATCGTTTCCAAACCGAACATCACCGCAGTACTCCTCCTTGAAGTTGGTGAGTAGCTCCCTTTTACCAGTCATGTGCTTGGAGCATCCAGAGTCGAGAAACCACACATGACTGGGCTGCAAAACAGAGAATAAGCACGTTTAGGTACCCATCTGGAAGTGGGTCCTTGGGTGTTAGGTGCAGCACCATTGTTTGAGACCCGTTTAGAGCTGGGTCTTTTTGGTTTGGATTTGCATGAACCATTAGAATTAAAAATATGATATGAGCCAACCCAATCATTTGCATATCTAGAGTCAATCAAGTCATTCACACCACAAACAGAACAACAAACATATTTACGCGAAAAACCAATCAATTGATGAACATTGTCAAATTTAACAGGAAATTTAAAACCATGTTCAACAGAATTGTTCCAACCAAATTCATGTTTGTCGTTATTATTTCTATTATTCAAAACAGAAGTAAATGACTTGTTCTTCTCAGGGCGCATCTTAGCATTCTTCTCTACCCACTCTCTTCGAGCCGCTTTCCCCCGACCCGTACTATCTGAAATGACATTAGTTTGAGCGTTAGAGAAGTTTGAGAAAATGGGTTGTTTAGAAGAGCCTTTACCGGTTGTACCACGTTTCTTAGACCGACGTTTAGATTTGGTTTTTGAAGTGGTCTTGGAAACGGTTTTCGAATTCGAACATTCGCCCTTCTCAAAATTAACCGGTTCGGGCAATTTTTCTAAAAATTTAGAGTGACTAGGAAGCTTCGGATCGAGGTCAAATTTAGAAAAATCATCGTCATGACAAGGAGTGGAGTTCATAAACTCAGAAAATCTTCTTACAGAATCAGGTGAAGTGTCTCCATCAGAGTCAGATAAGGAGTTATCCGCAAACGGATTGTCAAAAATTGGTAAAAGATCCCTTTGAACAAAATCGGATTCGATGGCCTTACCTTTATCTTTAACGCTCAAATCTTTAGTGTTGGTGTCATCAGACACTCTCATAAAGGCTTTGCACGACGAACTATCCGAAAAGATCTGAGCATCATCAAACGAGATTGTTTCAGGAGTGACCGACGTCATTGGGGTATCCACAGAGTTCCCCTTAGCCATTCTCAGCGTTAAGGCTTCAGATGCCAAAACAGCCAGTTGAGACGTCAACTTATAAATCTCGGTTCGATAGGACTCTCTTTCAGATTCAGGTAGTGTGTCGGGTTTAGTCTGTTTGAACTTTTCAATAGAATCTAAAAGTACAATCCTTTCGGTTTCATAAATGACCTTATCTCTCGCAATTGACTCTTCCAGTTTAAAGATAATGTTTTCCAAAATCAGAGGTGGAACATAACGTTTCAACTCTGTTTGATCATTAGATTCTTCATCTGCAAATGCCGGAATAGGAGGCGGAGTCTCAACCGTTTTGGCAAGAGAGCAGATGTCAAAATAGTCATTGGGGAGATAAGGAATTTTGCTTTTTAAATACGATGCATTAAGCGTTTCGTACACGAAAGGAATTTGTACATTTATGTTCTTCCTAGGCGGCTCATCATCCGATTTCGTGTTATTTTCCGAAGAAGAATTATCCGTTTTAGGTTTTGCCTCTATTGGAGGTAGAGGTATGGCGGTTTTTCTTTTAAAGTCCTCAAACTCCTCATCTTCCTTAGATGCCTTAGTCCACTTGATTTGGTACTCTGGATAGATCTTGTCTAAGCCCATGAAATCAAATTCATAAAGAGTGGGAACCTTTGACAAGACCTTCTTTAGGTAGCACAAATTATCATATCCGAGTCCCCAAAGTGAATTGTAATATTTGAACTCCTTGGGCTTGTTCAAGTGGATGGTTTGTTCAGATTAACCAAGTTTATAAAGTTTGGATTCAAGTTCCTTAAGCTTAGTGGCCAGTTTTTCATTTTCTTTTAAAACATTATCTTGAACTAAAATGCTTTTAGAAAATTCCTCCTGAGATTTCTCTAACTTTTGAGTATATTCAGATATTTGGGTCTCGAGAAGTTTAGCTCTTTCTGAATAGGCCGAGCACTCAGTTTGATAATTATCTATCACACATTTGTCCTCAGCCTTTTCAATCGCTAGTCTGCCTATGGTATCATATTTTAACTTAACCTCGGCTTCTAGCTTAGAGATGTGGGCGTCTTTGGTCTTAACCTTATTTTTAAACGAATCTAAAGTGCGCACCATTTCATGCATTTGATTTAACAAGTTAGCATTGGAAGAACCACATACCTGGCACTCGTTTTTGTCTTTCTTATCGTAGGAAGTGTCATCTTCGGAATCAGTATCTTCCGGATTCAGACCAGTGTAGCACATATGAGCTTCCGCATCTTCATGCTCATTATCAGTCTTGAGCAGCCAGTGATCGTCTTCCGCCATCAAAGCTTAACCTGCCTCTTTCTGCCTTGCTAGAAGCATTTTGTTCTTGTAGTACTCATCATTACATACTACAGGCTTCCGGCAATCTTTGGCGAAATGACCTCGCCTCCCGCAGTTGTAGCATTTCACGGGTTCATCATCTTCTCGATCATCAGACTTTCCTTCAGTTCGCTTCCCATCGTCATTTCTCTTTCTTCCATCATCATTCTTGCGTTTCCCATCGTTCTTGTCCTTGTAATCTCGTCGTTTGGAGTTAGTGGAGTATCGTTGGTTGTTATTCGTTGGCTTCTTGAAGAACTTTTTCCGTGCGTACTCCCGGGTTAACAAGGCGACAACTTTCTTGATGCTATCAAGCTCAGGATCAGAATCACTTTCTGGTTCGTCATCTTCATGTTCGGATTCACTCGGAGCTTCTTCTCGATGAGAGCTGCGTGAAGGTTGTTTTTCCTTCTTATGTGACATTAAGGCAAGAGGATCTTCCTTTATCTTCTCTTTAGACTTGTTATCTCCCATCAACTCAGTAACATCATCTTCATCTTGAAGTAACATCTCGTATATCTCGTGCAGCGGAACATTCTCTAGCGAACGATTGTGGCGGACGTGTTGAACAAAGCCCTTCCATTCAGGTTGAAGGTTTTTGAGAAACTTGATGTTGCA
This sequence comes from Saussurea involucrata, assembly GCA_033807775.1. Taxonomy (NCBI): domain Eukaryota; kingdom Viridiplantae; phylum Streptophyta; class Magnoliopsida; order Asterales; family Asteraceae; genus Saussurea; species Saussurea involucrata. The sequence goes on along the minus strand of CM066321.1, from coordinate 39,892,031 downwards.
TTCTAGATTGGACTTGAAGATATTTTTCTTGTGCAAATCATTCAGAAGAGTACAAAAGAGTTCATATGTCTCAGTGAGTGATTCGCCTCTTTTAGCTTTGAAGGATTCATACCTAGTGAAGCAATTAGTGATCTTCATCTGATTTCCTTCTCGACTGCCTTGCATTATCTTGGCTAGCTGATCCCACATTCCTTTGGCCGTGTCCTTGTAGCTGTCGATGCTACAATAGATGTTGTTGGGAAGACTGTATACCAGATAAGTTTTCGCCAATGTGTCACCATCGGCTTTACGTTTCTTTTCTATCGTCAGTTTGTCATGCGGGTTGGGCACTTTGTGGGCAGGGGGTCCACCTTCAATAGCAGGAACATCCATTAATGGTTGAACAACGGGGCCCTCCTTGAGCGAGCGAAGAATCTCCTCGTAAAGTGGCTTGGTTTGAATGAAGCACAAAAATCTGTCTTTCCATACATTGTATTCCCCGCGATATAGAACAGGAGGCTTGAACTCAGATCCAATAGCGAGTGCGTCTTGTGAAGCCATTTAGATTGCAGTGGTGATCGTAGGACGTGATGTGATTCAAAGGATTTTGAGAAACCTAACGCAGATTCTAACAGAGTGTAGCCTAAGACAGTTCTACTGGATGACACAGAATAGTACCGGGAGATGGCAGTACCGGAAGTTGAAGTACCGGGAGATAATAGTACCGGGAGTTATCACTACCGGGAGATGACTACACCGGGAGTTAACACTACCGGGAGATATCGCATCGGGAGTTATCACTACCGGGATATGACTACACCGGGAGTTACTACTACCGGGAGATATGAGCACCGGGAGTTATTACTACCGGGAGATGACTACACCGGGAGTTACTACTACCGGGAGATATGAGCACCGGGAGTTATTACTATCGGGAGATATCAGTATCGGGAATAGTCACTACCGGGAGTTATCAGCACCGGGAGTTAGAAACCAAATCAGAAACAAGAAAAACTTACTCGGTTCGATGAATTTCTGCAGTCTTGATGAGAGATAATCTGCAAGAACTTAGTACTAACAAGGAAACTCACCCAAAAACTCACAAAAACAATACCAAAAACGAATCAACTAGCACTTTTGACAACAAAAATTAATAATTCTCACGAACAGGGAGCAACACCAAACAGATCAAGAATTTTAAAAATCAGGGATTTTTACTCAACCAGACGATTTGAAAACACATGTATATCTTAGAAAACTTATAAGAATAATTTATCTAGCCTCAATTTTAGGTTTTAACACCAAAATCGAAGCAATCAAATTCTTGAGATGAACACAGTGCGTGCGATGACTGATCAAGAAAAATACATTTGAATCAACGTCCTTCTGCTCTGATACCAATTGTGGATCCCAGATACATAAGCAATCAACAATTAATCAACACAATCAGTAATAGCCAGCCATAAATCTCACTTGTATTGATAGATCGAATGAATAAGATTCAGTGGCAGACTGTAGCCGTACAAAGGTTTTGCAAACAATAATAATGATCATTAACCCTAAACAGGGTTAAACACAAACTACTTATACCCATAAGGTATTTACAAGAAATGATAAAACAAGTCCCTGAACTTCTAATTCCACACATATTAAGACCTAACATGGGAAATGGAAATGGTAGGATGAAGTTTACGGGTTTGCTAAAATTAAGAAATTATCCGTGATGTAAAGTGATTCGTGTTGAATATATTTTATTCCATGAAAAAAGTATGAGAAATAGGTTGTATTTGCTAAGCAAGTTTTATATTGAAAGTATATGTTTACGTTTTTGAGTTAGTATTGTAAAAGTGTAGAACACGATGTTTGTAGTAAAAGGCCGGTGAAGTTAAAAGTAGTATTAGCGTGGTAAATGTCCCGAGTAAGCATAAAATGTTGTGTTATTTGGATTAGATTCATATGAATATAAGTTATTTCTTTTTATGATATAAGTGAACTTTCGAGTTAATTTGAACCTTCGTGGAATTTGAATATTGGGTGATTATCGTTGTTTTAAGGGGGCGGATTTCTTGTGTGGAATTAAGATTCTTGATAATTTGGTTTGAAATATTGAAGTAGGAACAAATGGTAAACTAGAAGCAGTAAAGCGGTTGGTCTAGTAAAAAGTCCTTTGAGGGTTCCGTAAACAGTTTGATGTATTCAAAGAATTTGATATCAATTCGGTAGTAGTTACCTTAGTTCGTTGCTTGAGTGAATTCCGGGACGGAATTCTTTTAAGGGGGAGATAATGTAATACCCCGGGTAAGTTCGTTAGTTAAAATCCCTTTTCCGTTAAGTAAAGTTAACTTATAAGTTGGATTTTAGGGTAAGATTGGGTTAAATTATAAGTTAAGGGTGTTTGGGTCATTATTGAGAAGTTCAAGGTTTAAAATGAAAATAGGTTTGATATTACCCCTTTAGGAGTTTAGATATTTCATAACTCCAGAATTATCAGATATTTCAGATTGGTGTGTGGGTGTGGGTGTTGAGAGAAAGCAAGAAGAAGAAAGAGAGGTTGTGGCTAAGAGACCCAATTTGGTGTACTTGGAAGTGAATCTGAGGTATGTTTCTTTGTAATTTGTGTTTGTAATTGCTTTTAGAAGGTTTCTATCGGATTAGATTAGTCAATTACACTTCTGGTAATAATTCAGTCGAATTCTGGGTGAAAATGGGATGAACTGACAGTAGTTTCCGGATAGATTGAATGTGTCCGGGTAAGTTTTGTGGGTGGTGTCCGGGTAGTTTGTTGATAGTGTCCGGACGTTTTGTTTGATGGTTTCCGGATGAATTAGATACCGGATGACATCCGGATTACCTTGGTGTCCGAATTCTTTATGCTGTCCGGAAAGATCATGATTGTCCGGGTAGTTTGAGGTTTCCGGATAACTTGGCTGTTTGGTCAATTTTGAGGATAAGAGTTATGTAGATGTATCTAGAGTCCATAACCTGCTAGTAAGTCTTATACATAAGTTGGTAAGGATATATTTGTATGTAAATGGTTTCAGATTCTGAGAATTTTGGATAAAGGATCGGACAGCTCGGAGAAAGGCTTGGAAGCGTATTTTTAAGCATTTAAGGTGAGTTTTACTTCAAAATATTTTTAACTGAAATACATATATGTGTCGAATGGATATATGATTAAGGTGTGAATATTTTGTGTTTATAATATAGTAAGATATTATATTCCTATGTGCATTACGCTATACAGGTGCACATTAGTCGGGTTCCGGTGTGCGGACCGATGGGTAGTCGGGTTCCGGTGTGCGGACCGATGGGTAGTCGGGTTCCGGTGTGCGGACCGGTGAGTAACCGGGTTCCGGTGTGCGGACCGGTAACGTTGATATTTATTAGTTGGCTTGCTACCAATTAGTATGGCCAGTTGTGGAGGAATAAGGTGGGATGAGATGTATGAGTCTTGAATGATATTGATATACGTGTAGTAAATGGATGTATATGAAAAGTTTTATATAAATGATTTTGATACAAAGGTTTATTAAACTGACAGGGATATCCTCACTAGACCATTAGGTCTAACCCTCATTTTCCTTTTCAAAAATATGTATTCCAGGTCAAGGATCTTTTGTTAGCAAAGGTAAGAATAAAGCACAGGAGGCGGTCGCTAGCTGACGAAGATTAGGATATGTTTACATTTCTGTATTGTATAGTTTTGAGACTTTGGGACCGAATGTGAATTATCATGTATTTTGTTATGAAAGTAACGACGTTGTGTATGAAATGTTAATTGTTACATATTATGTATGTTATGGGAATCCGGGTCGTTACACTTCAAGTCAACAGTTGTACAATCTTTGAATGATATGAAGCAGTCCATAGATGAGTTGAAAGCATTATTGAATCAAAGTTGTAAGACTCAAGCCCAGGGTTTGAAACGAAAGCATGATCAGGATCCCGATGATCATGATCATGAGGGGGAGATGAGTAAGAAAAGAAGGACTGAGTCTGAAAGTTCACAAGGCCAAAAGAAGAATTCGACTGTTGCTGAGATTTCTGATATGTTTGAATCTGGAGCTATGGGTGATGAAAGCAGAAAACATATCGTATTATATGTTGATCCGAGTGTAGAACCGACTGTTGAAAAGCCTGAGGTAAATGAGGAGGAGATAAGGGAAGTGGTAGACAGGTTTGTGGAATCTGTTGAATTAATTGAAATCAGTTCTGGTGATGAAGCTGATGATCTGGCAAGAGAATATGATCAGTATTGGAAAGTAAAGGAGGAAGCAGATCCGTTCTTATTGCTTACTTATGAACCAGAGGATCAAGGTGTTGGGTTCACACAAGATGAGGTAGACATACTAACTGAAATCTATGGGCCACAAACTCTTGAAGAAATAACGGTAAGTCCTATACATTCACCTGAACATATCTCAAGTACCTTTATACCCGTTCAATCTGATGTTATACCTTTATCTTTTAACCTAAACCAAACCAGTTCAACTCAAACCACTATACCAGTTTCTGAACCAATTCCAACTTCTGAATCCATTCCCATTCAACCTGAATCACAACCTTTTCATGATCCATTCTTATAAGTACCAAAATCTGAAGAATCTGAACCTCCATCCACTACACCTTTAGTACCACCTGTTAATCCTACTCATGACGAAGCTGGTCCTTCCAATACAGCTGATCAACCTGGTCCATCATCCTCACGGAGCAGAAAATTGTCTGAACTTGAACAACGTGAAAGAACTTTGCATTTGAGAACACCATTCTTGGAAGAGTCTGAAAGAAGACTGTTTGTGCACAGAATCAAAAGTTTGAATCCCTACGCCGTGTTGGGAATTACTGATCAGACAGCCGAATACAAGTTCGAGTATATGTACTTTCTGAGAGACAAGTGCCAAAAGAAAAGAAAAGTGAGGAGCAAGAAGTTAATTGTGACTATAAAGGAGGTAACTGCCAGATTGCATTCAAAATGTGGTATCCAGAGTTTGTTGTTCAGAGGCAGGATTGTAGAGATTACAGATTCTCTGAAGCTGATTTTTGTCACCTAACGAAAGAAGATTTTGAGTTCATGTATCATCATTTCAGAGATCTTCAGATCAGAAGGGAAAACGTGATTCTTGCTATGAATGCCATCAAAAGGTTTTTGAGAAGACACATCTTGTTCACACAGTGTCATGATTTACAAATGGCCGTGGAAAGTTATCAACCAAGAGTTAATTTGTTAAGGCCTAATCAAGATTTGCCTGGAATAATGAAGATGGCACTATTTGCTGTGATTGGAGAACCAGAGTTTGGAGTTGTGTTCAGAAGTGGTGCAAATATGATATTCATTCGGTTTAATGAGTTGGAAAAGTATTATGATGGTACGCTCAAGCTTGTAAGACTTCAGTTGATAGAAAAGCTCAATAGACATGATTCTGAACGAAAAGTTACTTGGATGTCTTCAAGACCTAGAAGAGTTCTGTCAAGAGCCATTGAAGAGATAGATGAAAGATTGAATTTCAGGATGGCTATGTGAAGAATTGAAACGCATCTTAGGTTTCGAAGAAGAAGAAGACCCTTTCTACCTTGATAGCTAAGGGGGAGATTGTTAGGGCATTATTGTAGCTAACAAGACAGTATTAATATCTTGTACTATTCTTCTTAGTAAAGGCATGGACATGTCATGGCCCTACTATATAAAGAAGACTCCTTTGTAATTTCCTAGAACACTTGTAGCATTGTGTCATTTGTACTCATTGATCAATATATGGATGACTTTTTCTCTCTAGATTCTCTCTCTATATTTCATTGCTAGATTCTGGGTTTATCAGATGAAAGATGAGTATAAAATGAGCATGATGGGTGAACTAGCATATTTCCTTGGTCTTCAGATAAAGCAAAATGAAAAAGGAACTTTCATTAATCAGGGAAAGTATGTTAAAGATATGCTGAAGAAATTCGATTTAACTCAGAGTTCAGCTATGAAAACCCCTATGGCACCACCACTGACACTAGACACAGATTCAAATGGAATACCTGTTAATGTCACGCTGTACCGTGGGATAATCAGCTATCTTTTGTATCTTACAGCTAGCCGACCCGATATTACGTACGCAACCTGTTTGTGTGCACGATATCAAGCTGAACCTAAGGAATCTCATATGACCGCTGTAAAGCGAATTTTTCGATACCTTAAGGGTACTGCAAATTTAGGTCTTTGGTATCCCAAAGACTCAGGGTTTGATCTAATCGCCTATTCAGATAGTGATTTTGCAGGTTGCAAATTGGATAGGAAAAGTACCACAGGAGGCTGTCAGCTCCTGGGTGGAAAGCTGGTGAGTTGGACAAGTAAAAAGCAAAACTCAGTGTCCACCTCCACAACTGAAGCTGAGTATGTAGCCGCTGGAAGCTGTTGTTCTCAGGTCTTGTGGATGAGAAATCAACTACTGGACTATGACCTACAGCTCTAAAAAATTCCAATCTATTGCGACAGCACAAGTGCCATCGCTATAGCCAACAATCCAGTGCTACACTCAAAGACAAAACACATCGAAATCAGGTATCATTTTATCAGAGATCATGTGATGAATGGTGATATAGAACTTCACTTTATCCCAACTGATTATCAGTTAGCTGATCTGTTCACCAAACATCTTGATGAGACAAGATTCAACTTTCTCATCAGCGAGCTTGGAATGCTGAACTTTGAAGGGTAAAATCTTCAGCGGTTCACATTTGATCAGCGATAGGATAAAATCAACTTGTATAACCTATTCTATCATCTTCTCTCTGAATAAACTTGATTCGCTGATATCAAGGTATGTTTTTCTCTCACTGACAATCGCATGTAAATGCAAGATTTCAAGACAAATTGCATCGCTGAATATCTCTTTCTTAATCAGCGATACTTTGAAACTTCTAAAACAAACACTGATATTTCTATTCAGTGCTTCATGTTTTCAAATGTGTCCCTGAGTTTTCAAAACCTCAGAGACATCCTAAAATATGAAAGGACAGTTGTGACGTCATTGCAACGGATAAGCCCCGACACGTTCTTTTTCTGACACACGTTTGCACGTTTCGTTTACCTTCCAATCAAACGCAAACACGTGTCCGTGTCATGATGAAAATCTTTTCCCGCTCAAGATTTTCTCTCTCTAATCTCACTATATAAACACATTATGGGTTTATATTTTTCCTTTACGTGAAAAACTTCTCCTCCAAGCAAGAAAGATTTACTGTTGCATTTCGAGCTATCAAATTTCCAGAAACTGTTCATCTTCTTCTTCTTCAACGAACCAGGTTTATACTCTTGTTATTTACCTACATTACTTGTTTACGATCTTATTCTTTGTTTTTACAAGATCAAACAAACGAACTTTTTAAAAAATGAAATCATTTCTTTCATGGTTTTATGAACACAACCTTTCATGGTTGTTCTTCAAGTTTAAACGCAAAATCTTAAACTTGTTCTTCATACGTTTTTCTAGAATTCTTATCCTCAAAGAAAACTGGAAAACAAGATTTTTAATGGATTTGCTTTTCTTTTTCAAAAACAAGAAAAACCCTAATCTTCATTAAGACATTTATGTCTAAATTAAATAGACATAATTCGAACCATCTTATTGGAAAATCTTTCCACATTAAGATTATTCTTATTTGTTATATCTTTGGTTGAACTGATAATACAGAAATGGCATCTACTGACATTCCTACCGCTGAGAACACTGCTGCTGCTGCTGCTGAGGAATTGGAAATCACCAAGGCTCCTCAGGTCAAGTTCACTCTTGAAGAACTTGATTGGACAAAGTCAAACAACCTCTATGCGCTTTTCGAGTTTCCTCCTCGAAAGCAAGGCACACATCTGAATGATGCTGTGAATTTCCTGAAAAATTGTTATCTCTCTACAGCCCTGACAATAACACCTCCCACACATCAGCTACTGCTATCTCAGTTCTGGTATTCTGCCAGACACACTCAGCTACAATCAGCCAAAGACTCCTCAAACACAATTGACTGCATCCTCTGTGATACTGATTTTGGCACTATAAAGATCACCCCTGCCATTACCCGCAAAGCTCTGAGCCTTCCCATCGCCACAAAAGAAAAACCTTTTTTTCCTCTCCCTGACCACAAGAAACATTCTGATAGGGAAGCCATCACTGCATTCTTCGATGCAATGGGCTATGTTTGGGAAACTGTGAGGGACAAGAAGCCTGAGAAGAAACTGACCCTCATCAAGAAATCAAAAATGCCCAGCGAGATGAACTTCATCTTCGCACATTTGATAAGCTGCATGACTGCAAAGACCGGCTCCTCTGATCAAGCCGCTTAACCTCAGCAAGCAATGGGATATGCATTGCTGAAAGGTCTACATATAGACTGGGCATCGATAATCTACGATGATCTTGTACTCAGAGTAGACTCTGCCGCTGATCGATCACCATGGGTTCCATATCCAAGATTCATCAGCGCCGTCTTCCAAGCAGGCCTGAAGGACAACTACCCTAAAGCGGGTGACCTGAAACTCTCTCAGGTTGGCCCTAAGGTACTCGACTTCAAACCAGTGGAAAACGAGGTACGTCTCTCTACACTCTTAACTCTTCTCAACCCTACTTCTTCGACTTCTGCAGCTCCTTTAGCGGACAAACCCATCGCTGATACCCAAGCTGCAACCTCCATTCCTTCTCATAAAAGGAAACACTCATCTACCCAACTTAGTTCCAAAAGAACTAAGAAAACCAAGGAGCAACCCCAGCAATCTCATGCTGAAGACTCCTCAGCTCATCTTGAAGAGCTGAAGGAAAGTTCAGTGGTACGCTCTGCCACAGCTGAACAAGCCACCCATTCCACCCCAGCTTCAGCGTCTCTAAACACTGAGGTTATAAACATGGAATCTATCCAACCTCCTTCAGTCTCTCAACAGACTGAAGAAGCAATTCTCAGCGGATCCAACACTGAACACCGCACCCAACCAACTTACTCAACCTTCGCTTCTCCCTCTACTCCATTGGACTCTAATCCAGTTGTCACCAAGATCACTGGAGCAACCGTCATTCCTCCAGAAGCTAAAGCTGATTCTCCTCAAGGAATGATGGATACAGGACCTGCAGAACTAACCATGCGTACACGCACTCTAGCTGACGACATGGAACTCTTTTCAGGACACCGAGGTTTTGATGAATTCACCAATCCTCCTGCAGGTATACACCAACCCATATACACTGTAACTAAACCCCAAACTTCTGAGCTTTCCTCTGTTCACAAGTACTTATATGTTACAGGTCCTAATTTGGGAGATATCAACGCATCTCTGAAGAACCTGGATACAAAGCTGACAGGTCTCACCACTACTCTCTCAGACAACTCTTCAGCTGTAACAAACGCTGGAGAGAATCTCACAAAGCTGATAACAGTGGTTGAACAGAATGCCTCTCAGCAACTTTGCCAAAGTTCTTGCTGACATCTATACGGACTACACCTCTCTTAAATCAACAGTTCAATCCATGTCCAGCGAGGTCTCAACGCTGAAGACATCGGCTGGAAAACTAGAGGGAGAGATGTCTGCTGTAAAGACTGAAGTTAACACCTCAGTAAATTCAGTGAAGACTGAAGTCTCTGCGGTCAAAGAGATTGTTCAGAAAACGCTCGATCACCTGACCACCTCAACTTCTCAATTCACTCAGGCCGATCGAGATAATCTACAAAAGATCAGTCCTGCTATTACTGGCCTAGAAGACAGAGTAGCAGCGATTGAAAACTGCATAAGAGTTACTGGCCAAGAAGACAGTAATCTTATGACTGCTGCTGCCGCTGAAAAGTCTGTTACCTCCCACAATCATGACGTGGAAGAGGGGGAGAAGACTAAAGAAGACCTTCCCCATAATGATGAGGGGGAGGAGAAGAATACTGAAGACCTTCCCCTTACTGAAGAAGGGGAGAAGACAATTGAAGAAACAACCGCTGGACCTTAGGGAGATGAAAACCCTGAGGGAACCGAGAAGCTTACCTCTGTATCTGAGGGGGAGCAACTCGAAGAAGATGCTGAAGAATCTGAATCTGAAGCTGAAGATGAAGAAGCCATCGACTTATCTGATGATGAACCATCCTCTTCTCCAAAGAATGATGATGATGACGATGATGATGATGATGACTCCTTTATCGTCAAGCCTGCTCAGAGGACTACAACTCTTAAAGGGATCTTGATAAATGAACCTTCAGGGGAGCGGACCAAGACAAAGCCTTCAGCGTCTGAAGCTGACAAAGGCAAAAACAAAGGCCTCGCTGAAGAAGACAATCTGACGATCTTGCTTCCAAAGCCAGTTTGTCAGGTAAACTATATCTTCCTTACATTACATCCCTCCTCTATCTATACACATTATCAGCTCTCCTCTCCATAAAACCTCTACACACAACCACATTCTTTCTCTATCTCTGTTCTACCCAAGTTCTTACTCGTACGATCGCTGTGTTTCAGCTAGTCCTCTCCCCTGTTTGAGGATATCGCTGAAGTTCCTACAGCTGCGACTTCACCAACAATAATTCCAGCTCCCAACGCTGAAGAAATAATCCCAGTCTTGGATTTGATCTCTGAGACTGATGAACCTGAAGAACAGATGCTCTCTCATACAAACAGACCTTCCTTGATTCCTCAAAAACCAAGTGAAGAGGATCAGAGAAGAAGAGAAGAGATAATAAAGAAGGTTGAGGCTCAGCGAATCATTCTGAATCGTGATCACCTCAGAGCTGAACGTCTAATCGCTGAAAGAAGGGAAACTGAAGAAAAAGACAGAGAACTCGCCATCAAGATTTCTCAACAATCGGTGAAAGACCCCAAGCTGAAAAGAATTCCAATCGAAGTTCAACGTCAGCTATGGGAAGACGCCAAGAAGATCGTTGAAGAAAAGAGAACTGTGTCTCAATCTACCTTAATCTGGTGCAAAGAAAAAGTACACTTCAGACATCGACCTGCCAGAATCATCAAGGTACTCATCGCTGGAAGATCAACCCTCAAAGTTTCTATCTCTGAAATCGAGATATTCAGAGAGAATGGACAGTACAAAAAATTCTATGCTGAAGCCATCACGAAGTACGGTCTCTCTGAATGGTTGGAGATCAAATTAGCCATCCATAAGTCTCAATCTAAGTACAAAGATCATGTTGAAAAGCTGATAAACAAACAGATCGACTTAGTCTCTTCTTGTGTGGATATTCCTCCTCCTCCTCCTCTCGAAAGTCAGAAAAGAAGGGCCTCTGCCAAGAAAAAATCTAAATCTTCAGATGATGGTCCTTGTATACGGAACGAAACTGGTATTGGTTTTTCTATTGATGACGTCCTTGGTCCAGATCCTGACCTTTCTGCACTTGACACATCTCTTCCTCCTTGTGAGACTTTCATCCCTGGGAAAGTCATAAGCAAACCCTATGGGATATTCTTTATTGACCATGATGGACGAAAACGTTTTCAACGTATCTCTGAACTTCCCATCACTCCCATCGAACAGCTGAAAGATCTCATCTACTGGTGTGACTTCAAAAACGACATTCAGGAACGGCATCTTAAACCCTTGATTTTTGAAGAAGCTCTGAACAAAAAGAATCAAGGAGTAAAGGTCCCTGACTGGATGATTCCCACATCAAAGACCCTTGATGAACTTCTCATTAAGGAAGAACCTTTATAAACTGATAGGATTGCCTTATTCTTCTATTGTATCAGTTATTCTTTTGTACTTGTAATTGTATTCGCTGTACTTGTAATTTTTCCACTTCCCTCTGTAATTTTTACGAAGTTCAAAATAAAAGTTCAGCGAATGTACTTTACTCCATCAGTACAGAAAAGATCCCAGAAAACAGTAAAAGGGACAATTATTTTATGAGTTCTTTTTATCCTTATGTTTTTATTAAATTGAAATTTTCTCTGTTGCTATGTCATAATCAAATAGGAGGAGATTGTTGATCCAAACCCTCAGTGATTTGATAATGACCCTCTCTTATATACTTAGTAAAAATTGTAAGTAAAACAATATGTATCAGAGTTTCACTATCGCTGATAAGTACTAAGATCTTACAGTACCGCTGATAGGAACTCTCGCTCTGTAGATTAAACATTCAGCGAACACTGTTCACCATAATGCTCCGAGTCTGTTCAGTCCTTATGGTGATCGCTGATAAGTTAGTTGTTTACTTATGATCCCTGAAGACAAGTTTCACGTCAACATAGGTTCTACGCTGAAGTCGAAGATCAAGCTCAAGAACCAGCGACAAGTCTCCTAATGAACTGATGCGGATCAGCGAAGACTCAGATTTGTCCACTCAACGTGAAATATCAAGTACAGGACTTCAGATATCGCTGAACTTTATCATTCGCTGATAAACAATGGTAAAGCGCTGAATCAACGAAAAGAACCTCCCTATTCTCTGAAATCGTACAACCACTCTGATACTACACTGTTCAAACATGCGGCTACTAAGGTTGTCTACAAAGGTCAATGACATGCAACCAATCAGCTGCTTCCACGTGTAAAGTGTAAACTGTCATGCATTAAATGCATGCAGTATATAAGAAGGACTCCAGCTTCATTTTTGAAGCACTTGCTAACTCTGGACAAGTCATCTTTCTTATCTTGTATAACACCCTAAAATTTGGAAAGAGCAACTAATTAAAATTTCAACAAAATGTCTAAGTACATTAGATCATCTCTACAATTCCTTCATCAAAATACCTCAGAATTAAAACATCTCAATATCTACAAGAAAATAACTCAATCGGGTGTCACTTAATACAATGCCTGTTGCTAGTCCAACCGAATGCGGAAGACTTCACTAAACAATTCACCTCTCGTGCACTTTACTAGCATTCTCCACTTCACAATGTAGCTAGAGCTACCCCAACCTGAGCCTGTTGCACATGCCGACAAATAAAAAGAGTTAGGCTTACGCCTAGTGAGTTCAAGCATTTTATCATGACTATAAAAAGCATAATTCAAATGAGTAATAGTTTAGTCATGATTTCAAAAGAGTTTACTTTAATTGCAAATCATCCATTTTCCAACTCACACATTTTCATGGAAAAGTTCCCGATCGGTATAATACGTTTTCCAAAATGAATTACATTTCCAACTCACTCAAATACGTGAATAAGTTTAGTTTAGACAAAACCTTCAAATATGGTTGACAATACATACTCAACCCGTAAAACATGGAAACCATCAATTAAATATAACTCTTTATTAAAACACAATACGAAGTGATACTAATGCGACCGTAAAAGGTAATAAGGATCAAATACCATAATCGGGGAAGACCCGTATCCGTTGAAGGTGGAGGTAATACAAATACCCAAACATCATACACGGATGAGATATAAACAACAAATTACGTACCATGGAAAACAATCCATATAAATAGAACACGTCACCGAAAACATGAGTAGTAACAAATACCCAAAACAACACCTTTCGGTGACGGGGGAGACCCGTATACATCGCACGTAACGGAACACCAAAGTGGGTCACTTACTATGTAATAAAAACACCCACGTGGATTACTCTCGTAAAACTGAGCTTTATCACTCCAGATCTATTGCTCACGAGACTAGGATGCCCCCAGCTTCAACCACTCCAGGTCTATACATTGGGTCACCAAATCCACAACAGCACATTAGGGATTACACCTTACTGCCCATGAGACGACGCCCGAGCATCTAGGTCCACGCCATACTTATCATGGATCCCGATGCCTATCCCGTGCTAAGCACATATATAGAATTACACCTTACTGCCCATGAGACGACACCCGACCATCTAAGTCCACGCCTTACTTATCATGGAACCCGATGCCTATTCCGTGCTACAAAATAAACTAACGTCTCGTAAACTGAGCTCAATCATCCCGATCTCTTGCCCACGAGACATGGAAAAATCAACAGCCTATGGATCCATAGCTAACAAGGTCGAAATAATATACGACCTCAAATGAATAAACAAATGCATTCAAGTCATGCAATTCCCCAATAACATAAATCATTATCAAAACTCGACCTTGAGTTATCAAAACTGGACAAATGTCCCCAAAACTTGATAAAATTCAATACTGAGCCACAAGCTCAACTAACTCAAAAGATAGTTTATAAAAGTCATAAAATGTCATCAATTATAACAACATACACCGTTTGCCGGTAAATACCTCAATTCCATGACAACCCGAAATAAAACATTGGATCGGGATAACCCTCCTTTCCAAAAAGGACTCAACCTTTACATTTTCAAAACATCACATGAAGTACTATATGCATATTTCCAAATATCCACAAGATGCATTTTCATAACAAATAAACTCCATTTTCACTTTAATCAATAACTCATTTTCATATAGGATTTATCTATCACATTTTCCCAACATATCCAAAAGTAGTGTTTTACAATATCTACCACAATTAATACCTCAAAAGGTAAAACTCATAAAATAATTCAACATTGATAATTTTCAGGTAAAACACATAATTACTTGAAAAAATAGCATTTTGGCATGTACAAAGTTTTCGCAAAGTAACTTGAACTCACCTTGCTAGATTTAGCTAAATCTAGAGTTTCTCCAACGTAAGCTCCTTTGATGAAGTTTGCATCCTCAAGCCAAAACTTCCAATAACCTAGATTTATAAATTTCCAACCATCAATACCCAATTCTAACCAAAAGGAATCATCATCCATCCAATATATCAAAATATCCATCTATACCAAACCCTAGCTTTCATACATGAAGGAGATAACGATTTTTTCCAATCAATCACTACCAAAATCGTTCCACAACATCTCAAGATGAAAGGAATATGAAATCAACATCAATAACACTTTCGGGTAAAGATATTACCTTATCCACTTGAATCCCCCAAGAGATAGCTTCGTAAACTCCCAAAAGCTTCAAACCTTCAAGATGGTCAACAATGGTGGAGTAGGTTTAATTTATGTGGAGAAGATGAAGAGGAGAGGATAGGGGTTCTAGAGTTTCTAGTGAGAGAGACGATTTTTAGAGAGAGAGATGTGAGAGTTCGAGAGTGGTAATGAAAATGAAGAAGAAGAAAGAAGAAGAAAAGGGTTTAAAACACCCTGGAATCTGTCGGCTAAAGTGACACGGCGATAGTGACAGTGTCACTATCGCCAGCGCACAATCGCCTGCGTCCCCCAACTCTCGGTACACTATGGGCGATAGTGACACGGCGATTGTGACAATGTCACTATCGCCGGGCACAATAGCTCATAGTGTACCGAAACTCGTTTTGGCCATAACTTTCTCGTTTTAGCTCCGTTTTCGCTCCGGAAAGGACCGTTGGACTCGTATTTGAATTCCTCATCCAAGAAGACCATAAAATCTAAGATTTAAATCAAAATCCTATTTTCATATTTTTCTTAAAAGGTCGGTTTCACACTGATTCGAAATTTTACGGGTGTTACAATCCTCCCAACCTTAGGATGATTTCGTCCTCGAAATCTCCATTCTTTACAACTCAAGGCTAACCGACTCAATGTCAACCATACTTCATCAATTCTTAACCGACGTCAAATTCCCCCACACAGTCTATAAAGACAATTCCTCGAACAATTTCTTACCAACAACACCCCTTCAAGTACATGTTACTTATGTTCGAAAGAACATTCTAACCACTAGAATAACTCCTAGTTTAGACGACTTCGGTTGTCTCCCAACCTTAGATGTTCCATACATCTCTATTTCAGTTTCAAGTTCTAACCACTCCAAAGTAGTTCACCGACGAACTCAACAGAATCATCAATTCCAATCGTTCCTATCATTAACTGTCGATTAACTCCAACGAGTTCTAATAGGCCCAAAATCCACCTCAACGTTAATCATCAACTGACAGGTTCATTAACCACACACGAAGGTTATTCCACCAAAACCGCTCATCACAATTGAGCATCTTAAGGTTACCACTACCATTACCAATATTTCGTTTAAATCGGACGCCACCCTCCGAATACGCTAACGGTTTCCACCAAACTAAGGTTGTCAACGAAACGGCTATACCAACCTCGAAATGTGTTACCGCAAGTTTAACCCTCCAATTACCACAAACTCATTGACTTCGCTACCGATATCATTCGACCTATAGTTACAACACGCGTAGAATACCCAACCTTCCACCTTTGAAGTGCTACACACACTTACCCTTTTCAAGGTCCTAACAAGTTCAAGGTTTTCAAGTGCGCTATTCAATAAATATGCCAATCAACAAAACCTTTCACAAAATTTTTAACACAAAGATTTTCATATCAAATAAGTCGTACGTATAGAAAACTACTATCATTCAAATAGGTAGTTACGCAAAAACGGGCACGCTCGTCCCACATGTGAAAGTCATGTTGAAATTATTTCATTGCAATTCAGATTATTCACAAAACGCAAAAGCGTAATAAACAACTTCTCAAAAATGGACCGCCACGGTTCTAGTATGGATTGACTCATGACATGAATTGTAAAGTAACTACCTGACTTTAAACAGGGTGCAATAAAAGGTGCGCACGTATTTCAAAAGAAGTCCAACGACATTTGACTCCAACATTTCCTTGCCAACCATAAAACGACATGAAACATGGATTACCAACAAAATTTTGCGCACGCCAGTTTCTTATACTAAATGATGAAACGGTTTGCACATACACCTTAGTCAACACAAAATGACTTGTGTAAATTTCATATTTAAAACAAAGCCCATACATTTCCATCATTTGAAAAGATCGACTAAAACATCACAAAACCACAAATTGGGGTAGGCATGCAAGCTTGTAACACTCCCATTAGAAATTTTCTTGAAACGAAAAGACATGCATCAAACGGTTCGCAACCAAATTTCCAAAAGAGGAAGCTCTTTAAATCGATTTCTCCAAAATATCTCATCCGGTCCTATAATGACGTTTAAATAAAACGTCTTTCGCAAACTTGCTCACAACAATGCGTGTTTTCTAAAACATATGAGGAAATAAGTGTTAATAATTAGTTGACATCAAAAGGGTTCAACTTATTTTCAAATCCCAACTTGTACCAATGGTGCACGTTGTTTGGGCAAAAAATCGCGTCGTACGACCACGATCAGAGCAGGTAAGACGCACGTTATAATCCAAATCTTGTATTAAGATAAGGTCTCGACAAGAACCCAGAAAACATCCGTCGTCTCCCGTAAAAGGTAAGTCGTACGTCTCCCATGACGCTCGACCATAGCATCGCCCGTCCCGTACGACCATCGCGTAAGATCAATGCACCTTCGACCAAAGCTAACGTTAACCTTGACTGTTACGTTTGTTAAGTATTTAATGCAGGAGTCAAAGCCATTAACAGCAAGCAGCCGTAACGGACGAAGAGCATTATGGATAATCACTCCGGCGACCGTTTCCAGCCGTTGTAGCCGTTGATCAAATCATTAATGGAGCTAATTAATGGCACGAAGACTATAAAAGTCAAGCTAAAGCCTCATTTCAGGGGACATCAGTTAACATCTAATATACATCAGTAAACATCACCCAAACAGCAGAGAAAATCATCCAAACTCATAGCAAAGAACATTCAAACTCTGGAGATCAAGTACTGAAAGCCAGAACCTTACAGCGAACTCAAGAACACTCGAAGGAAAGCTCAAACGTCGCTCTCGACGCATGACAACAGCCCTCGACCAGAAGTTCACACTTTGTATTCACACACGACAAACACCTGTTTTTACATTTAAACACTTGTACTTTACATTTCGAAGCTTTTCCTTCATTTGTATTGTAATCATCGTACAATCGACACCAGTACCAAGGACATCGTCCCTGATTGGCGACCATAGTGCAACGACTACACCTCCTGTCGTCCGCAGGTTTTTTCCTCGATTCAGGTTTTTCCTGCGTCATCAAATCCTTTGTCTCGTTTATTTTTTCCCTCGTCGCACGTCTCGTCGAAAGATCCTTTCTTTAGTTGATTAAGTCCACATCGACCTTAAGTTGTCCCTTTGGTGCGATTTTTGGCATTAACACGCGTCAATGTTCAAAACATAACAAGTTACACGCACCATAGTTTTATGCAACAATTTTATAAAATCTTCGTCACAAAGCATTTCCTCAAGGTTTCGTACTTGGGACACAAAACGTTAAAACGTAGATGCTTAAAATGTATTTGTCAAAAATACTCCAAGTACACATTTCTTCCAAACCTAAAGGTTTTCCATTTTCCAAAACACTTGGCAAAATCAAAATTGACCAATGTCAATAGTTAACACATTTGTGTTTTCAAAATGTACAATAATGCGAACTATGCCTAATTTCCACAACACCAAAACACCCTTTGACCGAATGGTCATCAGTTGTACAATGAGTTAATAAAATAATTTAACTCACGATTCGTTCAACAAGTGACGAGAAATAATGGTTACCAAGCTATGCATACCCCTAAGTCGATATAACGTATTTTCATGAAATGATAATAAAACGTTTAACTGACCAAAAGCGCACCAAGTAAATCATTATGAAATGTTACCAAAATATTCTTTCATGCATCACTTAAGTCATGTATAAATCAATCCATACACTAAACCATTTGCAATGAAATACTTAATAACACAAACCTTTTGATAGAAAAGTTACGCGACACTAGAGTTCCAAACTCATCTCTTTTTAGTCGCCTTAAGGCATAAAATTAACTTTTCTCAATAAAACTCGAGTGGGACCAAATGCCCAACATAACTTATAACCTTTCACATAAGTAATTAAGGTTTGCACCTTGTGAAATTATGCTCACACGACTCAACATGTCGTAAAATAAGGCTCCATGAACCTCCATGGACTCAATGACTCCAAGTCAATAAAACGGCGCTAAACACCATGCTTCCAAAGCCAAATTGCTATAAACAAAATCATAAATGAGACGCCAAAATCTTAAAAATCCCCTTCTAGGGTAATACCACATAATCCACATTGTTTAACAACTCTCATTAAACAAAATCCCCAAAATAATTTCACATAAACAAAATGGAAAATAACTTTCCGTCCAAACTCTAACATATGTGGAGGAGATCAATGTTAAAGTCACAAGCCGTAGTTATTGCCCAACATCTTAAACATCATAAAATATGATTATCATTATATCCAAAACAATTGTTGAACAACAATGAATTAAGGCAAAACAAATCTCGGCGGAGTTTGCAACTCCCGCAATAAAATGGTTTCATGCACGTTCAAAACCATGATTTGAAATCTTGTGTGTGTGCTAAACATTTCATAACAAAATCCATATAAGGATTTGAAACACAAGAACTAGTTGATGCAATTTATTTTCAAAATAAACTTTGTGCATGACTTAGTCGGCATTCAACGTCTCGACTCATACCCTTCCAAATCCCTCCGGTCCACTATTGTCATCCGGATATTCAAACCTCTTAAGGCAAGTTGGGAATTACATCAAATAACTTTACTGTTTTTCCTCAAATCAAAGTCGGCTCATTTGGCCTATGGTTCTAATCCAACCATCAATCTCGACCCGAAACGGTCTACTTAAAGCAAATATCATGCTTATCGTCACTCCAAGTGACTAATACTAGACTCGTCCATCTATTCCAACGACTACTAGTTTAGAACCTCCTTCACTACCCCAACGATCATCATACTAAAGTAATTCAAGTACGCACATGTACTAGTAGGTTCACCATGACACTGGCCAGTTGTCACTATGAACGAACCATACATGATTATCCTTGCTACTCTCGACGTGATTCTCGTTTCTAACAACATCCATTGACCTCGAAACATCCTATCTTAAAGTGCCTAAAGGTGAATTTCACTCTCATTTACTTAAACAAACGCTAGTTTGAGTCTAGGTATTCAAAATCAACACTTAAATCTCTCAAACTTATGCTCTGATACCAACTTATAACACCGTCAAATTTGGAAAGAGCAACTAATTAAAATTTCAACAAAATGTCTAAGTACATTAGATCATCTCTACAATTCCTTCATCAAAATACCTCAGAATTAAAACATCTCAATATCTACAAGAAAATAACTCAATCGGGTGTCACTTAATACAATGCCAGTTGCTAGTCCAACCGAATGCGGAAGACTTCACTAAACAATTCACCTCTCGTGCACTTTACTAGCACTCTCCACTTCACAATGTAGCTAGAGCTACCCCAACCTGAGCATGTTGCACATGCCGACAAATAAAAAGAGTTAGGCTTACGCCTAGTGAGTTCAAGCATTTTATCATGACTATAAAAAGCATAATTCAAATGAGTAATAGTTTAGTCATGATTTCAAAAGAGTTTACTTTAATTGCAAATCATCCATTTTCCAACTCACACATTTTCATGGAAAAGTTCCCGATCGGTATAATACGTTTTCCAAAATGAATTACATTTCCAACTCACTCAAATACGTGAATAAGTTTAGTTTAGGCAAAACCTTGAAATATGGTTGACAATACATACTCAACCCGTAAAACATGGAAACCATCCATTAAATATAACTCTTTATTAAAACACAATACGAAGCGATACTAATGCGACCGTAAAAGGTAATAAGGATCAAATACCATAATCGGGGAAGACCCGTATCCGTTGAAGGTGGAGGTAACACAAATACCCAAACATCATACACGGATGATATATAAACAACTTACGTACCATGGAAAACAATCCATATAAATAGAACACGTCACCGAAAACATGAGTAGTAACAAATACCCAAAACAACACCTTTCGGTGACGGGGGAGACCCGTATACATCGCACGTGACGGAACACCAAAGTGGGTCACTTACTATGTAATAAAAACACCTACATGGATTACTCTCGTAAAACTGAGCTCAATCACTCCAGATCTATTGCTCACGAGACTAGGATGCCCCCAGCTTCAACCACTCCAGGTCTATACATTGGGTCACCAAATCCACAACAGCACATTAGGGATTACACCTTACTGCCCATGAGACGACGCCCGACCATCTAGGTCCACCCCATACTTATCATGGATCCCGATGCCTATCCCGTGCTAAGCACATATATAGAATTACACCTTACTGCCCATGAGACGACGCCCGACCATCTAAGTCCACGCCTTACTTATCAAGGAACCCGATGCCTATTCCGTGCTACAAAATAAACTAACGTCTCGTAAACTGAGCTCAATCATCCCGATCTCTTGCCCGCGAGACTTGGAAAAATCAACAGCCTATGGATCCATAGCTAACAAGGTCGAAATAATATACGACCTCAAATGAATAAACAAATGCATTCAAGTCATGCAATTCCCCAATAACATAAATCATTATCAAAACTCGACCTTGAGTTATCAAAACTGGACAAATGTCCCCAAAACTTGATAAAATTCAATACTGAGCCACAAGCTCAACTAACTCAAAAGATAGTTTATAAAAGTCATAAAATGTCATCAATTATAACAACATACACCGTTTGCCGGTAAATACCTCAATTCCATGACAACCCGAAATAAAACATTGGATCGGGATAACCATCCTTTCCAAAAAGGACTCAACCTTTACATTTTCAAAACATCACATGAAGTACTATATGCATATTTCCAAATATCCACAAGATGCATTTTCATAACAAATAAACTCCATTTTTCACTTAAATCAATAACTCATTTTCATATAGGATTTATCTATCACATTTTCCCAA
Organism: Saussurea involucrata; assembly: GCA_033807775.1. NCBI lineage: Eukaryota > Viridiplantae > Streptophyta > Magnoliopsida > Asterales > Asteraceae > Saussurea > Saussurea involucrata. The sequence goes on along the minus strand of CM066321.1, from coordinate 39,870,389 downwards.
CATATCCAAAAGTAGTGTTTTACAATATCTACCACAATTAATACCTCAAAAGGTAAAACTCATAAAATAATTCAACATTGATAATTTTCAGGTAAAACACATAATTACTTGAAAAAATAGCATTTTGGCATGTACAAAATTTTCGCAAAGTAACTTGAACTCACCTTGGTAGATTTAGCTAAATCTAGAGTTTCTCCAACGTAAGCTCCTTTGATGAAGTTTGCATCCTCAAGCCAAAACTTCCAATAACCTAGATTTATAAATTTCCAACCATCAATACCCAATTCTAACCAAAAGGAATCATCATCCATCCAATATATCAAAATATCCATCTATACCAAACCCTAGCTTTCATACATGAAGGAGATAACGATTTTTCCCAATCAATCACTACCAAAATCGTTCCACAACATCTCAAGATGAAAGGAATATGAAATCAACATCAATAACACTCTCGGGTAAAGATATTACCTTATCCACTTGAATCCCCCAAGAGATAGCTTCCTAAACTCCCAAAAGCTTCAAACCTTCAAGATGGTCAACAACGGTGGAGTAGGTTTTGTTTGGGCAAAAAATCACGTTGTACGACCACGACCAGAGCAGGTAAGACGCACGTTATAATCCAAATCTTGTATTAAGATATCTCGACAAGAACCCAGAAAACATCCGTCGTCTCCCGTAAAAGGTAAGTCGTACGTCCCCTATGACGCTCGACCATAGCATCGCCCGTCGCGTACGACCATCGCGTAAGATCATTGCACCTTCGACCAAAGCTAACGTTAACCTTGACTGTTACGTTTGTTAAATATTTAATGCAGGAGTCAAAGGCATTAACAACAAGCAGCCGTAACGGACGAAGAGCATTATGGATAATCACTCCGGCGACCGTTTCCAGACGTTGTAGCCGTTGATCAAATCATTAATGGAGCTAATTAATGGCACGAAGACTATAAAAGTCAAGCTAAAGCCTCATTTCAGGGGAGATCAGTTAACATCGGATATACATCGACGAACATCACCAAACAGCCGAGAAAATCATCCAAACTCATAGCAAAGAACATTCAAACTCTGGAGATCAAGTACTGAAAGCCAGAACCTTACAGCGAACTCAAGAACACTCTAATGAAAGCTCAAGTATCGCTCTCGACGCACGGCAACATCCCTCGACCAGAAGTTCACACTTTGTATTCACACACGACAAACACTTGTTTTTACATTTAAACACTTGTACTTTACATTTCGAAGCTTTTCCTTCATTTGTATTGTAACCATCGTACGATCGACGCCAATACCAAGGATATCGCCCCTGATTGGCGACCATAGTGCAGCGACGACACCTCTTGTCGTCCGCAGGTTTTTTCCTCGATTGAGGTTTTTCCTGCGTCATCAAATCCCTTGTCTTGTTTATTTTTTCCCTCGTCGCACATCTCGTCGAAAGATCCTTTCTTTAGTTGATTAAGTCCACATCGACCTTAAGTTGTCCCTTTGGTGCGATTTTTGGCATTAACAGTTTGGCGCCATCCGTGGGACTACATCTAGAGAAAATCCTCGACGAACGTGCACCCTACTAACAGTTTCTTGGAGTTTTTTCTGCTCTCTATTGCAGGAACAATGGCAGCCCCTGGAAATCCGCAACAAGCTGTTGTTCAGATGTATCAGGAGCTCGAAGTCGCAAGGAATCAGCTCAATGCAATGGCAGAGCAGAATCGCAGAGCAGCTGAGGAGATCGCGCGGTTAAGAAATCCTCTTGGGCCTCAAAATGGTCCTAGGTCGTTCGTGCAGAACCCAATTCCAAGATCGTTCGACCAGAATGGCCCTAGACCATTTGTCCCGAACCCAGGTTCATCTGCGCAGAATCAACATCTAGGCCCGTTCATGCAGAATCAACAGCCAGGGTCGTTTAACCTAAATCCTTAGTTTGGGACAGTTCTTCCGCAGCACATAAGTCCACCACCCGTGAATAATGGGTCTCAACCATTACAAGGGTCGCAACCTTTCCAGCAGGGGTCGCAACCATTTCAGCAGCCGTTTTAGAATGGATCCCAGCCGTTTTCCCAGACATTCCAAAGTGGTCCGCAACCTTTCCAGCAAGGACGCAATCTTTCCAGCAGAGATCGCATCCATTTCAGCAGGCACCACAGTCGTTTCAGAATGGACTGCAGCAATTCCACTATAGGTCGCAGCCATATTTTGTCCCGTTCAACGGGGACACCAATGGTTCGTCACATGGTAATGGCACTAGTCCAGGGATCAATCCCTCGACAGGGGCAAATCCTGATCTTAACGATCCCGTCGCCCAACGTTTGAAGATGTTAGAAGACCAAAATGAGCGTGTCCGGTCCTTGCTTGCCAAGTTGCCTAAGGCAGCCGTGCCTGTCGACGTCGAGCCTCGCTCGGGGTATCAGGCATCGCCCTTCATCGACGAGATCGCCACCGTCGAGGTCCCAAAGAAGTATAACATTCCTGCCTTCACTCCCAAGTACTCGGGTGTGACCGATCCAACCGAGCATATCGCGCAGTATAAGCAGCTCATGTGGACAATCTCGATTCCACACATGTACCAGGAAGTATGCATGTGCAAGAGTTTCGGAGCAACTCTCACTGGTCCAGCTCTCCAATGGTTAATCAATCTCAAACCCAAGTCCATCGGGTCGTTTGCTGAGTTGGTTAACCAGTTCTCCCAGCAATTCGCCAGCAGTCGTAAGATGGAGAAGCAGACCAGCGACCTATATTACATCGTGCAGAAAGCTAATGAGTCTATTTGAAGGTATTTCAATAGATTCAATGCCGAAATGATCAGCATCCGCAATTGCGACGTCAAAACCGCGATTGAAGCCTATAAACATGGTCTGGACGATAGTTCGGGTCTATACACCGACCTGACCAAATATCCCCTGGAGAATTTCGAAGACGTCCGAGCTCGAACCTTAGCATATATGATGGTAGAAGATGATGCCGCCATTCGTCGAAAGCACACTGACGACAAGAAGTCGTTAGGCGTCAGAAAGCCAGAGTTCAAGACAAAGGCTGTTTCCAGAGTAGAGCTAGCGCGCCAAATTTCAAATGTTCGTTTCAAGACGAAAGCAGAGGCCAAGACCGCGGCTAAGTTCACCCAGTACCCCAAGATATCCTCTTACGGATTCAAAGGATCTACAAAGGACCTAGTCGAAGCTCTGAAAAGTTCCCAAGCGACCATTCGATGGCCAAAGAAATCCGACCTAGACGATGCTAAGAAAGACAAATCAAAGTGGTGTGACTTCCATGCCGATCATGGTCATGCGACAAACGACTGTATCGCATTGAAGAAGGAACTAGCATATCATTTTCCGAAAGGAAATCTCAAAGATATCATCGACGATGTCGCTATTTCAGCTAACGGACATTGAACGACGAACCCCGAGCATACGAGGGTCGTCAATTGCATCACCGGTGGTTCAGACGTGTGTGGTCTGACGTATTCCGCGGCCAAGCGTCATGCCAGTCAGGCGCCCGATGATCGGCCTATTCCTCGCTCGTTCAGACCCAAAGGAGATTTGGAGCTAGAAGCCATGAAGATTGTGTTCAACCAAGTCGACCTCGGCGACTCGTACCTAAAGCATCACGATGGGTTGATCATTCAACTCACGGTCGGTAACTGTTTGACGCATCGAGTATTGGTAGACGGGGGTAGTTCAGCAAACGTCATTTTCCTCAACACCATCAAAGCCATGGGAATCGATCACTCGGAAATCACCCGACGTTCGACGACTTTGGTCGGTTTCAACGGAGAACCGACGAGCACCTTCGGAGAGATAATCTTACCCGTCTACGCCGGAGGAGTCAACAAGCAAACCAAGTTCAGCGTCATCGACTGTGCGTCGGCTTATAACATCATCTTAGGTCGACCATGGATCCATGATATGAAAGCTGTTCCTTCGACGTATCATCAAATGTTGAAATTCCCGACGCCATGGGGAATCCAGGAGATCAAGAGTGAGCCAAAAGTCGCTCGTGAATGCTACAAGTCTACCTTCAAGCCGAGAAAATAAACTGAAGTCGCAAGATCAAGCTCTCGACAGGTTCGTTCTTCTATCCCTAAATTAATATCTTTTCCACATGGATAAATCTACTATGGTGCCTCGTCGCACGACAAAATAGTCGACTACAGGACAATATTTCTCCGTGTCATTCTGTCATTTAAAACCTATCTTTTCCTCCTAAAAAGGATACGGTAATAAATGACAGGGGGCAAATAGAGATAGTCTGAAATGGTACGTTATCTAACTCTTTTTCATACGATTTTTTCTCACAAAACCGCTACTGACTTAAGTATCGGAGGGTCGTTGGTGAGCCAACGACCAACCCTCAACATCATTTTAACGCAGGATCGCACAACAATAATCACTAAGTCTACTATATGATTTTAAATTCGCAGGGACGCACGACATACATGATCAGGTCTGTGACTTGATCATCCCTCCATAAAGGCATACGATACAAACTCATTATACGATCTAATCGTACGATCGCAGAGTCTAAACGATTTTACCCCTAAGTCTCTTAACTTAGAAAATGCTTTAATCGCGTGTTCACATATTTGTTTTACTCATCGTATTACAATGTATGCCTCAGTCGCTTGATTTCCTGTGTGTCCTATGTTCAAATTCATAATTAAACATGGTTTGGATAAAGCATAAAGTTAAAACAAAAGTTGCGTTCATTATATAAGCCATCAAGTACATAATCGACCACTAACGGTCGAGCAACACGAACAAACAAATACATTTTTTCTAAGGTTGTGGAGGAGCATCGATCACAACCTTGTCTGATACCTCATCCCGAAAACCCTCGTTAGCCACCTCCTCCTCAACCTCCTTCTCGTCATCCAAGTCGAGATCTCTCTCGGTCCCGACTCTCTCATAAAAGAGACGCAGCTTATCTGACGCTGAAGCCAAAGGATCGTTGCCCTGCAGGTGACGTCGCATAACCGCCGCACGCGCAGTAAGTCGAGCATAAGAAAAGAAAGACTTATTTTCGTCCTTCGCGGTTACGGATTCCTTCATCCCCTCCAGCTCCTCTCTCTGGTCACGCATCAAAGTCAGGGACTCCTTCAAACGTGAGTTTATCTCGTCTCTTGTATGACTGAGGGCATCCAATTCGTCCAGAGCATGGTCAAGGAGCACCGACATCGCTTCTTCATGCTCCAAAGCAGCTTTCTCTTTAGCTAACGCTGCATTTTCATCTTTGGTAACAGAAGCCGTTGAAACCTCTATATTCGTCGTTTCGGCCTGCAATGCCAGGGACGCTTGAAACGCCTGAAGAATCATAATATGAGCGGCATTAGTAAACAACGACAACGACAAACGACAAGTCTTGAAAGAAAGACTTACCAAGAATAAGAGTCCAACTGTATGGAACTCTTTCTTCTCGAAAAAAACCCGTCAAAACGCTCCTGGAAAGACGGAAGCAAATATTTTTCCAAATAGGGGAACAACTTTGTCTCGTCCAAGACATTGTCGTCCAGAAAACCCGACGGCAACGTAAAGTTGACCGTCGTTTCC